>CAXKWD010000008.1:22376281-23576281 GCA_964059195.1 Ectobius pallidus
CACTGTAGTGTATGTAACAAATCTGGCCTTTACATACACAAATTCCTGTTAAAAATTATGTTTGTAAATTAATCTTATTCATTTAATAAGATTAATAAAATTAATCTTATTTACTTGCTATATTTATGAGAATATAGCAAAAAGCGACTTATATGACTTTGATGTTAGGAAACAAAACTGATCTAAACCATAGAAATTTTGTACTAAGTCTGAAATGTTTCAAAACTGGTATTGTCCACAGCACATGAACTAGTGAACCAGCATAAGGGGGATATTATTTTACTTTTAGTAGGCCTGTTCGTCATCTGTCAGTTTTTAAACGTTATACTAAAATAAATAAACTCAAAATATTAATAATCACTAATTAAAACTTAACCATTTTTAAGAACTGTCATTTTACCCCTATATTTACCGAGAAAGATGAAACTGCCATGGATCAAAGATTTACACGCATCCAAAAGAAGAAACAAAGGCATATCTGAAGAGGAAATTATGAAAAGGTAATGGGAAGAAGTAATATTTACTCACATTAGCATTACTTATTTGCTCGTTTGTCACATATTTCTCTCTCTCAGTTTTTGAACAGTTGGCTGGCATTTTCTTATTTTTCATTAAGCTATACGATTTGTATTCGCTGGTTTATTGCTGTGTTAATGGTATAATAGTGTAAACGATTTTATAGTTTCTGAAATGTATTTTCCATTATTTGTTGTACAAAAACTTTGCTTATCCTATAGCCTATGTTATATCAAAGGTTGCCTTATGACAATTTTAAAGTTAAGTATCTTGCAGTTATCGAATGTTACATTTTCAAAATTCTTAGTGTTTCTAAATAGATGTTAATACGTTTTTAGAATATGTTAGATGCAACATGCGGTTATTTCGCCAAAACTTATTCACGTGGAGTATCTTAGGCCTATCACTTGAGAAGTAGAAGCAGGAGGTTCTAGTCCTTTGTGGAACATGTGGGCTTTTTCATTAAATTTCATGCCATATTTGGAAGGATATCTGTGGAAAGTTGTCACTCGGATTATACGACAATAAGCAAATTTTTTAAAAATAATGAATACTTTTATTATATTTAACAAAAACTCTTAATCTCGTGTAGGATTTATTAAGACCATTCCATGAATAAAATATATCAGATTTTGTAAGTAATAATAACATTCTTACTTGTGTTATTTAAAATAAAATTACTATGTCAGGTGTCAGAATACAGTATAGGCCTACTAAAATAATGAACTACAGAATGCGTTACCAGACTAATCAATGCTATTAACAGTGGGAATGATAAATAATTAATCTAATTAAGATAAATTAAAATCAGAACAGAATAAAGACACGCGAACTGACTTGCACCAAATCAAAAATGTGTTTTTAATCAATGCACATTAAAATTGTTTCACTACCAAATAAGTTGTGTTGTATAAAATAACGTGTTTTTATCCTGTTGATTAGCAGCAATATAGACTTGTCACGCATTAGTCACTGCATAGTGATACTTTGGCGAATTACTCCTAAACATTACTGGTCAATGCCAAATATGCGTCGTAAGAATGGGATAGTGAATTAAAATATTTTTTTGTGTACTTCTTGTACTTATATTCCATGCTCTTGTATAGTAGATAAAATAAACAGTAGGCTAGTATATAAGCCCATTACATGTATATTTAGTCTGTGTTTCTAACAATTATATCAAGTACTAGAGTTTGATTAAGCTGTATAAGCTAGTAAATAAATTTATTGGCAGAGTGTAATGGAATGGAAAACAGGGAATGAATGTTCTACGCCCTCATTCTATTTGTGCGTGGATATTAAAAAGTAGAAACAATGTCATTTTAATCCCCATATACGAGTACAATATTCGTTATAGCACTTGATGCTGTATTTCAGACAACGCAAACTGTTATTTTAAAAGGTATGTAATCTCTGACAAGTATTTCATTTCAAAAAATGAATCATAAAACAATCTTCGTACGGAATCTTGGAACAACAACCGCTTAATCTTACATCCCAACAATTGTTTTATAAGAATGCTAATTACGTAGCATTGTGATTCCTTTATTCCAATATTTCGAGGTATCCTGTTTCAAATATACAAATACGGACAGTTCATCTCTCTCTCTCTCTCTCTCTCTCTCTCTCTCTCTCTCTCTCTCTCTCTCACTTTCTTTAATACAGGTTTCTGGAAGATGGTGACTGGGGAGATATCTGATATCTGTCACTATTTACAGCTTTCCAAATTCACTGTTGCAATTTTAAACTTACTGGCCTCCCAACACTACATGGAATCGGAGGAAAATGAAAATCCGGCTGCCAAAGTTACACCATTTTAATAATGCATTTAAATAACAATTTTGTTATATTTAAAGAGTATAAAACCATTAATTCTGACCTAATTCTGCATCTTGAATGGATTACGCATTGATTTGCATTCCATAAAATGTTGAACACAAAATAGTTTGGGCAGCCAGTCGGCAACATTTGTTATGTCTCTGGAATATGAAAAGAAAACTGCACCGTTAAGTAAGCTTGTATTCATTGTGTCACATGAAGTGAAGTTGGTTAAGATGCCCAGCTATAAGGTTATGTCAAAGCTCGCTATTTTTCAAAACAATGCCCCAACAGTTAGTCGACAGTTCAGTTAATTAAACTTGAAGACAATGTTCCTATTTAAAGGCAGTCGTAGTAGACCTATGTGTTATCAACTTGAACTCCAGATAAACGCGTAAACTACTGAATGAATTGGAAAGGAGATAGGTCTAATTAGTTGGAATCTTAAAGTTTTTAGTACAGAAGAGCAATGCCTCAAAAAAGGAAATGCTGGATTAATAAAATCATAGCCAATGCAGTTACTAGAGCAGGTTTGAGCAAGACCTATTGTTGCATCAGGATTTTATGACTGCAAAGAAAGATATCAAGAGTGATATACAGAAAGAAAATGATTCAGGCTAGGCGCTCTCTGCATACTATTTAGGCATACGGTACGTCTCCCTGACGGCTATACCTCCTAAGTCAACAGGGACCTGTAAGATGACCGTACCTTATTCAGCACAGGTGGGATCAGGGAGAGGTACTAACATGTTTCCTATCGCCACCAGAAGCACTGAATTCCAGAATATGTAGTCTCAGAATGAACAGTGCTTCTGAAAGACCTTATAAAAATAAACATGACATATAGTGGCAACTATGCGTACCGTATTACCTAAATATAAGAAAATTCCAGGATTTTACTGGCCGAATATACATGCCAACAATGACTAACATATTTTCGCGTGATTAACAATACAAAGACAATTAATTATAGGCCTGTTCATATCACTCTCCATAGGTTTCTGTCAAGAAAACAATTAACGTCAGTGTTGGTCGCCATACTGACCAATCCCAAACGTGTTGTTTCCAGTAAGTTGAAAGACGGAGATATCAACGCAGCGATCGGGTGGCAGGTCCTGATGCTACATGGGATGCAGCACAAAGTTATTGTTTTTTGTTTTTGTTGTTTTTTTTCATATCGGCCTAGAATGCAAAAGCAATTTTATATTTTCTGTGTTAAATATGATAGTCTATAAGATTGGGTAGTTAACAGATTTGTTGTGAATGACATTGCATCACGTAGCAACAAATCTAATTAGGTCTGGCTTGTAACGTCCCACTAGTTACCCTAAAGATGACAATCGTCACTTCCTCTCAACGGTGCTATGCGGTACTACACACAACAGAGCATTCAGTAAAAAGAAATACAATTGACATTTATCGAAGAGGTAGAGCTATAACTTACAACAACACTACTTCATAGGCTTAATAGGCTACATGCTCTGACTGCAAGTTCAACCTGGGTAATCATAGTACAGATACATTATTTTGGCGATGTGCCACTGGAGATCCTTTACTTAAAGTGTTCTTAAAACAATGGTAAAATTCAGTCTTGTATTTTCTTCTTGTATGAGCATAAACAGTGATGCCAATAGCAAAAGAGTTTTATTTTTCTTAAATGTGACTATAAAAGAATATGTCTTGATGATGGTTCCGAGTAACCGAAAGGACTAGACAAATAAAAGAAATTGAGAATAAAGGTAGACCTACTACAATATTATTTTATTGATCGAGCTCAACAGCATTACGCAACATGATTTTAAATAGATTCATGACTGAGCACACACACACACACACAAAGCTGATACTGGATCTTGCATGAAGACATAGGCTAATTTAAACTAGTTTAGGATTGTAAACGCACAAACTATATGACAGTGCTTTAATAAATCGTTTAACTAGTTTCTGTCTGAAGCTAGTATCGGTACTGTTTTTTTATAATAGGGCCTTCAAGTACATTTCCAATAGAATGATAATTCTTTCACCCTGCCCGTGTGTAGGCTAAGATGGAAAGGTGAAGTCAGGCTGAAAAATTCAATGTCATAGCCGGGATTTGAACCACGAACTTCGGCTCTCCGTGCCTCTGTTCTTACCAATTGAGCTACCATGACAATATGCCGGTACAACATTAAATTCTCCAACTGACTCACATATCCCAGGTCTTAAAGTATTTATAGGTTGTAAGTCACCACTGAGTTGGTATCTCATATTGAGGATGCCTGGTGGTATACTGGGATATGTGAGAAAGTTGAAGAATTTAATGTTGTACCGGCATGTTGCCATGGTAGCTCAGTTGGTAAGAGCAGCGGCACGGAGAGCCGAAGATCCAGGTTCAAATCCCGGGTATGGCTTTGAATTTTTCAGTCTGACTTCACATTTCTACTTTTCCAATAGTTTATTATTGCATAGGCCTACACACACATACACATATACAATGACTTTGGTTACTGGTCCCCTGGTGCTTGAAAACAACACTGTTTCTGGCTGTACACATACTAGCTGGTACTGGTTTTAGTTATATTTACGGACTGATTCACACATGGTGAGACTACTTCTTGGTTCAGTGTTTCAAGGCAAATTCCAATACATTCCGACTGTACCTACTTATGATGGTATAGTGCTTGAATACACCTTTCCAGTAGTTTCTGACTGTACACACAAGCTGATACTGGTTCTTGAATTGCAGTATCCCATTAGACCTATCAATGTTGTTAGCTTAATGTGGCAACATTAACTGGTACTTTCAGGTGACAAATGACATATTCCTTACCAGGCAGAAAGAGAGGAAGAGATTGAGGTTGTATGTGAGAAGGAAGGGGTTAGTGGTAAAAACTCAGAATTAAAGCTTTTTAAAAAGAACTACAAAAAGAAAAACAGAATATGTTTGACTATGTACGTAAGTATGCATAGAATAGCCCGTATGAGTAGGATTGTCGTACGTTCTGAAAAAGCAGGATTGTCGTGAAAGATGTTCTGCCAGAATGATTTAATTTCATACAAATGTCCTTAAGTTTCTAAATATTGATGGAAACTAACAATATACTCCTCACAATGCAGAATTATCTCGTAATAAGCACGCAAGTTGTTAACCTGCTTCCTGAACCACAAGAAGACCGATTCGGTGTCGATAGATATGGAAATCTTTGACACGTTATCAGTTCATTAATTTTTTTATTCTTTCTTATTGTTAGCTTTGTTTGCGGTGTGGTTGGTTGTGTTCTTTGTACTCTATTTACTTTGCTTGTTCATATTCATTTCATCATTTGAGACTCAAAATTAATAAATGTGGACGTCTGCTAATTCAGACAAACTTACATTTTTATTAAGTAATTAAGATCCCACAATAAAGGTGGGTATGAAAAATTGTTGCGTTAAAATATCCTGAATTTCTGTGTTGGTGTTTTGGCAGCCTTATGAGTAACTCTGCAATGATAGAAAACAATGCTAAACTCTGTAACGTAATAGGTCATCGCCGTGAACACTAAAAAGAATGAATTCAAATGTAACGAATGAGTTACTAGATCTCTCCCAATGCTAATTTTCATAGGTCCTACAGTTCTTAGTAATAATAAAGTTTTGCTGTGTAATAATGGAAGATGTGTAGTATTCAATTGAGACAAGGTTTACTATCAAACCAGCCTGGAACGGCATATCTTCAGGCCATAATAAAATAATGTTTAAAAAAGTTAAACTGAAATTTCAAATACATTATGAATAGAGGAATAATAAATTAGTTAAACGTTTGTTTTTATGCTGAACAACGTAGGTTTCTAACGGTGGAGCACAGATATACGCCCAGGCTATTCAAATAAATTGAATTAATTGTCAATATTGCAATTTAAATTAGTGATACAACTTAACTTATTACAGGGCATCTGATGAATGTGTTTATTGTAATTATGTTGAAGTTCAATATAACGTAGACAATTTTATGTCGATATGTCAAACTGAATCGATGGTATCTTACAGGAAAACAACCTGTATATTTGGCGGCGAATATAAGCGAAAGAAAATAAATGGTATCAACATCACAAGACATTAAAATAAGCTTCGTATCTTAAGCCGAAGAAAACGCCCAATTATTACAGGCAAAAATATTTATGTAATATTTTATACATCGACAACTTGCAAACGAGGTGGAAACATTTTTCTCTCTACGTGGTTCCTTTTACGTCCATCGTTCCTCCACCTTACTAAACAAAGATTAAGTTTTATTCTTCGATTTAATTGTCCAATGCACTTTCGCTAGTGCTAAATTTGTTACAGAGAAGTTATTTGTCTTGTGAAACACATAATGCACTCGACTCCGAAACTAGCCAACCCTTCGTTACAGAATGCATGCATTAAATACACGTACGTATATATAAGCTTCTGCAATACCTGTTTTCATAGACAAGAATGTCTGCATAAAAAGAAGACACTTCCAACTGTACAGTCTCAACTCTCTCGAGCTGTGTCTAATGACTACAACATCAGAGAAATTCTTCCATAGCTGAATCATCTTCATGCAGAATATAAAGGCCCTAGCATTGACCAAAACCCTTGTTTAATATTTCCAATTATATTTTCGATGTAATGTAATGTGTTTCCTATACCGGTTAT
Source organism: Ectobius pallidus (assembly GCA_964059195.1). NCBI lineage: Eukaryota > Metazoa > Arthropoda > Insecta > Blattodea > Ectobiidae > Ectobius > Ectobius pallidus. Next base: position 22,383,257 of record CAXKWD010000008.1, read on the forward strand.
GAAGGACCACAGGTTTCCAGGATATTGTGACTCCCAGATTTTTAAATACGCGGCCTTTGTTGGTGGTTAGGTTGTCATTCCTATGCACCGGCCGCCTTTACCCCAGAATTGCCCGCAGCATTACTTCTGTTGGAGGCTGAGTCGACCCCAGGGTAGTCGTAATATTATTTTTATTATTTTATATTATAAAAGTTCATTGCCATTTACTATTAGGCTATAGTAATACTAGATATTTACCATTAAGCCTACTACTATTACTATCACTATTATAAAAACTATTACTGTCACTTTTATTAATGGGCTAGTAGGCCTACTACTACTATTAATAATATTGATACTACTGCTATTACTAGTACTTTTACCAATAGTATATATATATCCACAAAGAACATACGACTATAGTTGCTACTTCACCTAATATCATAATTATTAAAATTCAATATAAGTTAAAATGAACATAAGCCATGACGCAAAATAGCTAAAACAGATGCACATCAGTATTTCACGGCCTACTGGTAAAGTAAAAGATCCTAGTGTTTTGTTCTGAAGCGTCCAATAGGCTATATTTCAATAAATCTGCTTGGTAGCACCACTTTACACTATTAGGCCCATAGTACACCTATCGAAATGATTATCATAACAACAAACATTCATTAAATATGGATATACATGCATTTATGAACCCCAGATTATTGTCAAAGGAATTTTGCTTCTATAATATTCTCATTCATTAAATGGTTTTTCTTCACACAATTATAAGCTCATTCTGTTATTATTGACTAGCTGTTATCCATCGTTTGTACCAGTGGCGTAGCCAGATTAAGTGTTTTGGGTGGGCTCAGATATTACACTTAACATTTTTCACCTCGTATATCTCTTATAAAACCTTCTTCCATTGCATTATGCTTCTGAATACATTATAGTCCATATGTAATTTCATGGATTCATATTAATTTATAGCCACCCGTATTTATTTCTCTACCATACTGAGATAAAGACAGAATGAACCATTTTTTCCTTGAAAGGATGAAGGAACACACATGAATAATTACAAAAATATTTAGGCCAATTTTTTTTTTTACTTTTGTTAGTATCACTATGAGATAGATATTTTTACAGGTGAAGGGAAATACTTTTTTTATTCTTATTATTTTATTCTCCACTCTTTTCGGCAGTAGAATGGAGTAGTTATTCAAAATATGGTTTCAATATTTCAGTTCGTTTATAAATAACATTTATTCTAAAAAAAAAAAAAAAAAAAAAAAAAAAAAAAAAAAAAAAAAAAAAAAAAAAAACTTGAATTCTTTTGCCAAATTACTGATGAATTCAAATTTGTAAAACAATAATTATTACTTATTACCAGGGCTAGGATTTATATGTAATTACATATTTCTTAATTTCACAGATAGACACATTTTTTTAAACTTATATCCATCTATTATGTTGTCCTCTATTCAAATTAAACAAATTTATTTTACATATTTTTCCATATTTCTGACATTAGTACATATTTATATGTAAAATTAATATTTGTCCATATTTAGTGATTTTAATGCAATATTCGTACTTATTTTATTCTTAAAAGTAAACTATATAGAATTGTCGTTTTCAGTGACAGAAAATATGGCAGCACAGGATAAGTTTACAGTTATGAATGTCTTTGAGTAAAGAAGTATTTCTAAAGCATGTGGCTGTAACAATAGCAAGCATCCCTTGAGTCAGGTAGGCAAGGTCATTGAATCAACCAATCTGCTTTTTATCAATATTGCCCAATTATCCAAATAAGGAAACAAAAATATAACTTTATTGATCCCGAATAAAACAGGAATGTGAAATGCTATGGACTAGCAAATAGGACGTATTCTGGACACAAACTATCCAGGTGTGTTCCACTTGCCAGTATGGGTAAAAATAATCAATTGTATGAAATGTCGTGTTCCATGCGGTATTTCTTTAATACTTCAAGAAAGTGACCTATGTCCGCGATTGCATTCAAAGTTAAGTTTAAAATCTCATAAAAAAAGAATGAACTGCCAAAACCTCTTGTTCCTTAAGACATTAAGTACCTATTAGAAAGTGTTTGAAAAGCAAGGGCTTTCCTGGCGAGCTATAAAGACAAACACTGGCGTAATCAATCATCTCTACAGTAAGGAAGAAGTTATAAACAGACGAATACTTTTAGCAGGCATTTTACACGAGACCCCAACCACAAAAGTAATTCATAAGCGATCCCGCTTGTCGCTATTCCTTCTTCTGGTGACAAGTTTCAATATAATAGGATCAAAGGGCAGCTAGTAATGCCCGCATTCTTTACAAATGTGTCGACAGGTATATTTTAAAGAAGAAGAAAAAACATAAAGGAAGATAGTAGGGGACTATGTTGTAAACAACAAAGTATATTCAAAGGTCTTCCTCCCTACAGGAACTTCATGGTATTCCTACCCTCAGTTTTGGCGCAATGGGTGGTCATCTACCTGTTCTCCTTGCCTCTGTGCCGTAGTTGCAGAGAGACAACTAGAACATTTAAATTTAATTTCCTATAAACAAACAAATTGGAATGTAATACTCACATAACTTTCTTCACCCTTCATACTGGGACACAGTGTTAGCGGCAGCATGTGCGAGTTATTATTCGAATTCGAGCCGAATTATTCATGATGCTAAATAAAAAATCCTGAGTTTGTTGACGAGAAGGATAGCTTATAACTACACTTCATAGAAATTATTTAAAAACCTAATAAAAATCAGCTCTTAAAAAATTCAGTGTGTGTATGTGTGTATACAAAATGCAAACATGGTCCTTAGTTCCGAGAAAATCGCAATAATGCTATTGTCTTTACGCCAAGTGATAAAAGAAAGAACAGGTCATTGCTATACTTCAAGCAACATCCCCAGAGAATACTTCACTCAAATATATAGTTTTTATACGATTTTTAGTTTTGAAGCTATATTCTTCATTGGCGTGCAGACATGCCCACAGAAAATTGTGTGTTTTTATTTGCTGAACCTCAAAACATGCTTTATTACCAAAATTATGAATTTCAGAGTCAAACAGAATTAATTAAGCGGAAAATTAGAGAAATTAATAATGATCTACTGTAGCTTGAGGAAAATAATAGTTGCAAATACAAGATTTAATCTTCGAGGTGAAATGTTTATTATATAAATGTGAAATGTATATCTATAATATTAGTTTTATATTAACTTTTAGGTTTATACCTGTGAAATAATTTTTCAAAAATCTATAAAACCATAGTAATGTCTTTTACAGGTAGAACCACAATTTCACCAACCTCGAAACCTATTTTTTCAAAACATCGTTATTTATAAGAATACTCCAAGATATTTAAAGAAATTATGAGGACATTTAAAGAAAAGTAAACATGTAACCTTTTCTTTCCCTTTTAACACTTTTGTTACAGCTTATTAATCTCAATATTACCTTTATGAGAAAAATCATTATTATTAAATACACAATCTTGTGAATATCTTTTAAATAGCAGTAAGGGTAAGGGTAAGGTAATGTTTTTTACCTCTACACGTAGATTGAATAGCAAGTTTTAAACATTTCGACTTCATCTTATTAAAGATTAGGGAAGTTGAGGAACAACATTTTTAAAACATTAAGAAGAATGTGAACGCTTTAGCAACAATTTAATACTCACTCGACAGCCACACCTCGGCTGCCAGCTCTACCACGAGAATATAACGATTCGGTCACCACAATGGTGACCATGTAGTGACGAGTTTAATTTTTTGTCACACAGTTTTGCCAATGATGTGATCGAAAGAATGCATTCCCGGCGATCTATATTTTCGACATTCGAAATAGTACAGTAATGAGATTGTTAAGGATTTGCTATATAGAACAACATAATATCATATGAAGCGACTAAATGTGGACGTTCTCCACGAAAAGGAGACAAAATATGAGATCTATGAAAAAGGATTTATCATTTTTAACATCACTATCTTGACTACAGTAGAACAAAAGACATAATATGCTATTCTTTTTTCATGCAAAAATTTAGTGGGAACAGAAGTTAATGGTTTTTCACGCTCAGTCCACCAACATTTATTTACCAAAATAAATTTCTTTGGATAACTTACATGCATCTTCGATTTTTGTACTGATCGTGCACGACATCCATTGCTAGGACTTCCAAAAGAGAGTTATTTAGCCTAATCTGAACAGCTATGTAGATTATGGACTAAAATTACCAAGAAATGGTAGCCACGCATCCCATCTACTGTAGTTAGTCCTGGATAAGATGGCAATGGAATTGAAGGCCACATGTCTTTCAGGTCTAACAAAAGAATTATGCGCATTGTAATGTTAGCTTTCTTCACTACCAGGTAACTTACAGGCTACAACTGAATACAAAATATTTTTGTGAAATTCTGAGATGAACTTCAGTTAAGTTAACATATGTGTTAGTTTCCTATTTTTTAGCAGACTGTTAATTTTAAATTAATTATTTAAAAAATCTCTTGATTTTAAAGGGATTACTGCACTTGTTTATCAATTAGATTTATGACATGGAATTTCAATTATTTTATTTTATTTAATTAGCTAAATATAACCTCGATTTGTTTTAAATACACCCTAGAAATAATAAGTTGCATTAAGAAAATATGTACCTATGAACTCTAAGATATGGTAAAATATTAAAAATAAAACAATAGCAATTTTCAAGTGAAAAAAGTGATAATTCAAAATGTAATTTCGTTTAAATTCATAAATAGGTATATAGGCCTAGGTATACGGTACATAGTCATCCTTTCCCTGAATGTAACCGTCCGGATTTTCAATAAAATCACAAACATATAATATGCACTAAATAGGCATAGGTACTGTATTTTCAAAATTGCACCCAGTACGTTCCAAAATTTTTATTTAATGATTAATAATGTTAGTTCTCTTTGTATTGTTAATTACATAACATTGATATATTAATTTTATACAACAATAAGAATAATCCTACATAATTATATGTAGTAATGCTCGAAATATATTAAAGACATGTAGGCCTAATGTCGGTCTATTGGTTTTATATCTGTTTAACGTCCAGGATTAACTGCAACTTAGTACTGTGACCGTCGCCGGTGAACCTGAATTTTGTCCCGCAGGTGAGCTGTAAATCTACATACATGGGACTGTCAACATAAACACAAATGACATCGACCTGGGCTGGAATCGAACTTGCAACTTTAGATATGGAGAGCCAGCGCGATACTGACTGGGCCAGCCAGGTCAACATGTGTAGTGTCAAAATTTAGTATGGCTAGACGTATTTTAGTAGTACACAGTTCATCAACATTTTGAGTTTCCAAAATCAAAATTGAATATAATTGAAGGGGCTAGTTCCATAAGGACGTAAGGCACAACAGCAAAGTTTTGAGAAATCTTAATGTTTCTAAACAATGTTACCACTCACAATCACAGGTCATATGACTGAGCAGAGGTTTAAGGCACAAGTATAAATTGTTCACTGAGTATTTAAGAGATATGAGGAGAAGGCATAAATGTTAGAAGCTCAAAATTCAAGACGTGCCTTACGCCCTTATGGAACTAGCCCCTTCAATTACATAAAATAGTAGTGGTATGTTCTTGCAACATAAATGTTTCAGCTCAAATTAAGTCACCTAAATTTTGGACTATGCTAAACAAACTGAATAACTTTTCATGCCCCTTACCTTGAGAATGCAGCGTCCAGGTGGTTCGTTCTCTGCAACAGACACGTTGTAGAAACTCTGGTCGAAAATGGGTTCGTTGTCGTTGACATCATGTATGGTGACGAGGACAGTTGCGGATGAAGAGAGGGGTGGGATTCCATTATCACTCGCCACTACAGTCAACTGGGGAACAGGGTCTGTCTCACAGTCGATATGCGATTTGGTAGTAATAAGACCCGAACGGGGATCAATCTGGAACCACGTGGAATGAGTGTCTGGGGTATCGATAATAGAATAAGCCAATGCAGAGTTATTTCCTTCATCACGGTCAATAGCGTGGATTTGAAAAACTGAAGTCCCTGGGTCCGCTACTTCTAACACATTTGCGTAATATACTTGTCGTTCGAATTCTGGAGCATTATCGTTGATATCAGTAACACGAAGGTGGAAAGTTCTGGAAGCATGTAAAGGAGGATTTCCCGTGTCAGTAGCGATTACGCTCAGAGTATAATTGGGCTGCAACTCGCGGTCTAGGGGAAGTGACACTATTACGAGGTAAATTATGTTGTCTCGAGTAGCCAGGCCGAACCTGCCATCTCCGCCTTGCAAAGTTACATTTACATTGGAGTATTCAGTCTTAGAGTCAGGATCATTCACTGAAATTCGTGCAACGAACTCGCCTGGCTGAGCAGATTCTGAAATCTTTGGAGTAGCATCATCGCTCAGGAATATCACATTGATTGTGGGCTGGTTATCATTTACATCGGTCACACGAATTGATACGAACGCGGTGGTTTCAAGGGGTTGCACGCCATGGTCTCGCGCCACAACAACCAACTCATGCACTTCCTTCGTCTCGAAATCCAAAGGCCGGTTCACGGCTATCAATCCAGAGCTAGGATCGATTCGAAACATTCCCTCACGATCACTCTGCCGTCTGTTGATGGAATATGCTACTTGACCGTTTTCTCCCGCATCCGTGTCTGTAGCAAACACTTGCAATACACTGGTTCCTACGGTGGCATTCTCCGGGATGGTCGCAAAATACCGGCTTTGATTGAAAATGGGTTGATTGTCGTTGACATCTTGAATAGTAATATTGACTGTCATGGCTCCTCTAAGAGGTGGACTGCCACCATCAAGAGCCTCAATCAATAAACTATAAGCTGCAGTAGTTTCTCTGTCCAAGAAGCCATTGATCTGCAGGTCCAGGTACAAAACTCCATCGCGCTCACGATGCGAGGAGAGTCGGAACGCATTGTTCACATTTCCCGATACTATATTGTAGCGCTGTGTGTTGTAAATGCCTAAATCCAGGTCCTTAGCTGGGCGGAGAGTTCGCTTTACATCCCGCGGGGTGTTCTCTGGAAACTCTATGCTCATCACAGGCATGGGGAACGTGGGGGCATTGTCGTTCTCATCCAGCACTCGCACCACCACGCGTACATTCTCGCCTCTGTGAGGTATTGCCACAAACGAGTATGAGGAACGCGATTCTCGATCCAGAGGAACTTTAGTTCGTATTTCACCCGAAGCTTGGTCAATATCGAGATCGGAATCTACTAGACTTCCTGGTACGGGGACTATGAGGTAAGGCCCAATCTCACTGGAGTTGTCATCCCCGATGTAACCAACCCTAGTGCCGACTGGGGCGCCCTCCGACACTTCCAGGTCACGCACATGCTCTGCATGCGCCTGCTGGAAGCTGAGCAAGCAGAATCCCAGCGCTAGCAGCAGACCCATCCTCCTGCAGAGCATTCCTCAGCCGGCCACGAGTACCACCATCCTCCAGCACTCCGCGTCTGCAACACACAAATATTGCACATTAACTTAAATCATCAAGTATCTCCTCCCCAGTAAAATCTGTTCCACTATTTAACATTCCCACTCTTACTCCTCGTGTTTGATCTCTTGGTGACCTAATTCTGAAAAATATCAAGCTAGTTTTTGGAATCTTAAGAATACAGTACCGCCGCACGTGCCTTTCATGCCCACATAGTGTTATGATTAAGTGCATAGTAGCTTTCTGCCCAGGACTAGTAATCGTATTAAGAAAGCATGCAACGTAAGTGAAAAAACTGTTTTTTATACTAACTATACTGCTTTAGTTTACAACATACTTTTATATTTCTTTGCACATTATATCGAATAACAATCACTTGGTAATTACAAATTTCAGTACAAAATAAAATCAGGTAAACTGATGTAACAAAGTGCCAGTATTCCTTTGTTTAATCAGTAAAAAGTTAATTGGAATTATGATTTGCAGAGAATAAGTTATTACTTCCTCTGCCCGTACCATAGGTACTATAGGTAGAGGAAGTATTGTTTTCGAAATACTATTTTTGGAAACATGTCTGTGTGTCAGTGTGTGTATGTCTGTGTGGATATATGTGAACAGACTAGCTCCAAAACGGAAAATCGTATGAAAACAAAATTTCGTATTTGAGTCAGGTATCTTCTGAAGATATGAGACGAAGAATGGTGACAAGTTTCTCTTATTATTAAGTGGACTTTACATGAAGAAATTTTTGTTTTTCGCGATTTTCTCGAAAACGGCTCTAACGATTTTCTTTCAAATTCGCACAAGTGTTCCTTATACTGAGAGCTAAAACTTTTATTTGAAACTTTTTTTAGAAACAATTCTCTGAAGGGTAGTTACAAGCCACCCACTCTTTGTAGGAAGTTTGTCTTGCGTGGTGAACAACTGAACACGTGCTCTTTCACGGCCTCTTATTCTATATAAGAATGTGAAGTGAGAAAGATGTATTGTTGGCCATGCATAGAGTAAAGAAGTATCTGAGGGAATATTCGATAAATTTCGGAAATTATTCTTTACGGCGGAAAGTTCAATAAACGTCTGCAGTCACTGTTTTTTTTTTTTTTTTGTTTGTTTGTTTGTTATATAGCCGGCGCTTATAATCGCATCATTCAAAGAAGAGGTATTTATAGGATAATTAGCGTAACATTTACAGCGGTTCGGTGGAATGATGGAATGGATGGTTGGGCGCCACAGTATAATGCATATACTGAAATATTTCTGTCTTTATTTGTCGAACTCGCCTCCGGTCTGCCAGTCGATCGTTGAGCACTTCCCTCTAGCTTCAGGGTAGGAAGCGAAGAACACCTTAATATTATTGCTTGAATAATAATGCAGTTTCTTTGAACACTGAAGGAATATTCTGTTTATTCAAAACGTTGGAAATACAAGTCCAGTCATTGACAATAATTACAAAATTTGTTTGTGAATAATTAATATTGTTGCAAGTTCTCGGTAGATCGTTACTAGTGATACAATTGCTGCCGTATATGATTTTGATTAATCGCGATTGAAAGTAAGAATCCTTCTAAGTCGATTAATTCCACAGCGAAAATTTTATAAGTCCAATTAATTCTGTGGGCACGAAGCCACAAAGATAAGTAGAGTGATTTTATACGGTGGACACAAGTCCCCGAAGTAGAATTGACTTGACTGCTATAGGCACGGGGCCTTGAAGTAGAGTTGAATATGACTGTTATAGGCGCGGGGCCTTGAAGTAGAGTGATTTTACAGTGCCCCGGTAGGCCTAAGGAAAACTTACTTGGACAAACATTTATCCCTACTCTTCTTAATTATTATTCGTGAATCCCGGCACGTGGTACTATAAATCAATTCCTATTGGCAAATCTCCCGACCAATAATAATATGTTAGTTTCCCACGGAAATCAATTGGATTTCCCTTATTCTCAAAACCCACAACTTAGCGTCTCGGATTTCTAAGAAGGTTCGGACAGCGTGTTGTATCAGTAGCAACATCAGAAGCTAGGCTTAAACACAATAGCCGACTTCTTAGAATTACTTAAGTGGATCAGTACCCTCTGTGATAAGATCTTGGGAGATTCCCGATACATTGTACCTGAGTACTGCATTGCCTTATCTCGCACCCGCTAGGTCTGCTAGGGAAATTCCCAGCTTCTCCGTCTATTCACTGCAATCTCATTTTAATAGTTATTTAAAATGATGTTGTTAAACTTTTTACCTTTGCCTTCTTTCTAGTTAATAATATTTATAATGAATGTTCCGTCTTTTCACGGTCATTTTAAGACCAAACACGGGCTATGAGATTTTATGATTTTAGTTTGAATAAATTTGGGCAATTAATCTGTCATTTATTATACTTAATTTGGTTATCTTGTTTATTTCTTTTTACCGAAGTATCTGAACTGCAATATATGCCCCAGTCTATTAAGACAGGAATCATCATAGCCTATGATTGACTTACTGGCTGAATATACTGCATCTCTCCACAAAATATTATACCTTATTTTCCTCCAGTGTTGCAACTATCTTACACAAATACATAACTAATTTAATTCCTATCCTGACACGAGACTTCACCTTAAATCCTGTCCCACATGTACAAGTTTTGTGACCCTATCACATTCATGCCTTCATACATCTTGCGGTTTTCTGTAGTGTTGCGTTGTTTGTACGTATTACTTGATTTATTGCACGACCAAGACATTGCAACAAAATTTTACGTAAACACCATAAATTTACCGATATACCCTCGTGAGACCATGAAAATTAAGCTCAAGCAGTTCTCACTGAAATTTTATAAAATATATTAAATGCATAAAGAAAAACAAAAACACTTTTTTTTTTATATTGAGACTTTGACAAGGTCGATCAAGCAGTTCTCACTACACCTACACTATATTATCAAGAATGCAAAGAAACACTCTTTTACCATGAGACTTTGACAAGGTCGATCAAGCAGTTCTCACTACACCTACACTATATTATAAAGAATGCAACGAAACACTCTTTTACCATGAGACTTTGACAAGGTCGATCAAGCAGTTCTCACTACGCTTGCACTATATTATAAAGAATGCAATACACACACGTATATTTTACTCTCATTTATACACATTCCTCTAATCCTAAACCTATGTGGAACTGATAACCTATCATGCCAGTAGCTATTTTACCGCGTAAAATATACATTGCAGGTTATAGGCCTACATTATTCCAACTCAGTACAATGCCTTTCGGTTATTCTGCCCTTTCCTCTAATTTGTTCATATTTACAATACATTGTCGATAAATGACGTCACACAAAAATCACTGATCATCTGAATACATTTTACGGATTTATATCCTTTATTGGTTCTGCCCAAAAATTTTCTGCTTCTATGAATAATTTAAGATAACTAGAGTCAAAGGTTAAGCGTAGTTTTCCATGTGCTTTCACTACACCACAAATCGGATTTATTTGCTTACAGGCTTCTTCCATCATTGAAATTGGTACAGGCCTACTCTTATAGCGACGCTCAGGAATATCTTGTTTTAATTTCAATTTGCGTTGGTAACCCCGAAATAGGCCTGGAGTTGAACTGAACACTGATTTGTTCTTATATAGCATGTTATATAAAGTCGACTTTTGACCATCTGACAGCACATCAATTTCTTCTACTTTCTCCCTGAGAATTAATTCGATATCAACATTTTCCTCTTCATTTCTTCCATTCTGACTAATGTTAGTAAAATTCGCGTGTACCGTTTCACATTCATTTTCATCTACATAATTATTAGAACCCTTAATGCACAAATGATCATATTCTTCGTCCTCCCAAACAATATCAGATTCCATTCCCTGTAACTCTGCGACACTTTCGTCACAATCAGCCTCATTATCACCTTCATATATAAATACGGCCGGTTTAATTCCCATAGGCCTATATTCGTCGATACTATTTCCCTCTTGTACTACAACTGATTCCACCACGAAAGGCTCGCGTAATAATACATCTTCATTTTGGCACTCCAACTCCTTAGTAATTATATTCTCATTAGATAAAAACGGTACACGTAACTTTTCTTTCTCATCTAATTCCATTTCTACCCAATTTTCTTCAAAATTTATTCTCATTAGTTGATCTGTCATAGAATCACAACCCAGAATTAATTTATGTGCTAAATGTTTTATTGTCAAAAAGTAGACTTCTAACTTCTTTCCCTCAATTTCCAACGGCAACATACACTGATGCTCAATTTTATGGGATTTGGCACCAATTGCAGTTTGTGCGTATAGGCCATGTACTTTCAATTCCTGAACGCGCACTCTTGCTGCTTTCAGCGTTTCATAGAATTTTTCGTTTATTAGAGAAAAAGTACAGCCAGTGTCCACCAACATATCGACTTCAAATTGGTCTATTTTTACCCTTATTAATGGCGGATATGTGGGTGTTATACCCTCTCTATTTGCACATCCTACTACGCACCCCTTCTCTCGTGTTTTATTTTCATTATCAGGTCTTTTTAATCCTTTTAATCCCTCGGTCTGTGTGACGTCATTTCGACCTCCAAATGCGTCTCCTAGTAGTTTAAAGGCCTGTCTTGCGCTACATGCCTTTCGTCATTTCTGTGACGAATGTCTCCCTGAATACCATTGTGGTTTCCCGTGCTATGCGCCTGATTCCTTTCACCTTCTATGTTAATGTCCCCCTGGTTTTCTGGAATTCGTTCTCCTACTTCGTTCTGCATCCTGCCATGAAATCGAACATTATTTACTTGTCTGTCTTGAGGCCTATTCTCTTGATTATTTCCCCTCCAGTTTTGGTTCCCATTATTTCTATATGAGTTATTATTAGGGGGTCCTCTGTTCGATTCCGCATTTCTGTTGGCATGTCCTTGGTTCCATCTACCTCTGTCATTATTTGGACCTCCTCTCGTATCTTGATTCATTTGCATATTATCCGGTCCATTTTGTCTCCTATTATCGCTACGCTCTTCTCTGTTAGTTCCTACTTCGAAACTAGATAATAACTCCAAAGCCTTGCTATAAGTTTGGGGACATGATACTATAAGCAGGTTACATATTTCCGGCTGAAAATGTCTCGTCACAAGCTGAATGGCCTCGCGTTCTGGCATTCCGGGGTCTAGTAACTTGATTAGGCCTATAACTTTTAGGAAATGGTCCGATAGAGAGACGTTGCCCCTAGGTGAATATCTCCCATTATAGACCTCATTTCTAGCTAAAGCTCTCTTCGCCTCACCCCAATATCTTGCTAAGAATAACTGCTTAAAATCCTCATAGTTGCACTCCGGGTGTACTGTAAGTTCAAACCACTCTTTTGTTTTTCCTTTTAAGGCTCTACCGAGGATCAACATTTTGTACTGAGATGGAATAGACCGCAAAGTAAAATACTCTTCAACAGATTTCAAGAAACTCTGAGGGCTCGTGTTGCTCTCATTGAAGCTGGGAAGTGATACCTCATTTCCTATTAAATTACATATATTAATCCTATTATCGCTAACTACCGGCATGCTGGTGGCTACCGTCTCGTGTACTGTATTACAGGACTCATTTGCAACACTAGGAGGCCTATATGTATTTCCTATTCCATTGCATATACTCTCACTACAATTTACAGCATAGTTATTAGCTACAGGCCTACGATTTTCGACCTCTTTAGCTACCGTGCTTACTTCTTTAGAGATTTCCCCTATTTTCTCAGCTAATATATTTTCTAAATGCACTACCTTGTCATTTACTTCTGAGATTTTATCTCCTAACCCTACTTTTACTTTTCCCACCTGAGTCTCCATATTCTTTTTCAAGCTAGACTCCGATTTCTGTATTTCTTTCTCCAAAATTTTCCTTTCATTTGATAATTTTTCTTCATATTTCTTGCCCTGAATTTCTATTTTCCTATCTACCGATGCCATATTATTCTCTAATTCAGACCTAATTTCCCCTTGACTTTCACTAATTTCTTGCCTCATTGCTTTTTCACTTTCTTTAAGTTCCCTACAGAATTCTCCCCTGATTTCGTTGCATAAGTTAGATTGGACCTCTTTTATATTATTAAGCTCCCTCTCAAGCCTATCTACATTCAGCCTATGTTCTTGGTCCGATTGGTCTATCCTATCTCCCAGTTTCTCTATCTTTTCCCCGGTATTTTTCTCTAGTTCCTTGATACTTTCCCTAGTTTCACTACTTGACTTTTCTAGTCCCTTCATCATAGCTTCATTAGATTCCCTCATACTTTCCTTAGATTCCCTCATCATAGCTATCAAATATGCAATAGAATTCGGGTCTATGGTTTGATTCATTTCCCTAGGCCTATTATCAACTCCCTGCTCCAACACTCCGTCACCTGTCGCGACACTGTTCTCATTGTTAATCTCCATTCTACAATTATTTATTTCCTCACCATTAAGCAAGTCGTGCCCCTCTCCACCTTCCATATTAATTTTATTCCTAGTAATTTTTTTTCCGTTTCTAAGCCACATACATAAATTATAAGGGTACTGATACACTCTTACGATCTACCTTACCTTTGGTTAAGAAGTTCAACATATAATGCATAACATGTATAATTATACCCTTGCACAATAAATATTCGATATGCCTGAGTTCTTTTAATTTGAAAAAGATTTTATTTTACTTGAATTTATTCTTTAATTTACTTAGTGAGTTTCAGTTTAATTTTACTTTGATCTTAAATTGCAAACTTTTTAAAAAAATATTATTTGATGTCAGGCTTACTAATTTATTTAATTAATATTTACTGTTTCATAAATTATTGATAATAAAATTGTTTACTTTACTGAAACTCTATGTATATTTAAGTTCTTATCTGTTGGTGATTTTTGATGTTTTCTGCGACGGTCTCCGGAACTGATGTACCACGATCTTGAATTCCAGCGGTGCCTTTACGGGTGACGTTCTAGAAATTCTGCGGTGTCTTCCTTCCGTTTTGGGATGATTTTTGAAGTTGGTGATCCTTGATGTCCAGCTTCACTCGTGCCTCACGTTGGGAAATAGCCATGTACAGCGGTTCGGTGGAATGATGGAATGGATGGTTGGGCGCCACAGTATAATGCATATACTGAAATATTTCTGTCTTTATTTGTCGAACTCGCCTCCGGTCTGCCAGTCGATCGTTGAGCACTTCCCTCTAGCTTCAGGGTAGGAAGCGAAGAACACCTTAATATTATTGCTTGAATAATAATGCAGTTTCTTTGAACACTGAAGGAATATTCTGTTTATTCAAAACGTTGGAAATACAAGTCCAGTCATTGACAATAATTACAAAATTTGTTTGTGAATAATTAATATTGTTGCAAGTTCTCGGTAGATCGTTACTAGTGATACAATTGCTGCCGTATATGATTTTGATTAATCGCGATTGAAAGTAAGAATCCTTCTAAGTCGATTAATTCCACAGCGAAAATTTTATAAGTCCAATTAATTCTGTGGGCACGAAGCCACAAAGATAAGTAGAGTGATTTTATACGGTGGACACAAGTCCCCGAAGTAGAATTGACTTGACTGCTATAGGCACGGGGCCTTGAAGTAGAGTTGAATATGACTGTTATAGGCGCGGGGCCTTGAAGTAGAGTGATTTTACAGTGCCCCGGTAGGCCTAAGGAAAACTTACTTGGACAAACATTTATCCCTACTCTTCTTAATTATTATTCGTGAATCCCGGCACGTGGTACTATAAATCAATTCCTATTGGCAAATCTCCCGACCAATAATAATATGTTAGTTTCCCACGGAAATCAATTGGATTTCCCTTATTCTCAAAACCCACAACTTAGCGTCTCGGATTTCTAAGAAGGTTCGGACAGCGTGTTGTATCAGTAGCAACATCAGAAGCTAGGCTTAAACACAATAGCCGACTTCTTAGAATTACTTAAGTGGATCAGTACCCTCTGTGATAAGATCTTGGGAGATTCCCGATACATTGTACCTGAGTACTGCATTGCCTTATCTCGCACCCGCTAGGTCTGCTAGGGAAATTCCCAGCTTCTCCGTCTATTCACTGCAATCTCATTTTAATAGTTATTTAAAATGATGTTGTTAAACTTTTTACCTTTGCCTTCTTTCTAGTTAATAATATTTATAATGAATGTTCCGTCTTTTCACGGTCATTTTAAGACCAAACACGGGCTATGAGATTTTATGATTTTAGTTTGAATAAATTTGGGCAATTAATCTGTCATTTATTATACTTAATTTGGTTATCTTGTTTATTTCTTTTTACCGAAGTATCTGAACTGCAATACATTGTGTCTTGCGATTCTGTACAAGGATATGTGAATACTGCTAACTTTTATTTGGGCAGAGGAAGTTATATGACTTTCACATCAGATTTTTTTCTTATAGATTCCCGAGTTATGCTGCAGATCGATTCATTAAGCAGGACTTACGGAAGAACAAAGGTGTATTGATACTTAACCTTAATTCAAACTCGTATACACTGATATAAGATTTTCTTAAAGTAATTATGTCAACATTTCACAAAATACACTGGCGAAGAACTCCGCTTAATGTAAGCAGGGCCGTAGAAAGGTCCTTCTGCGCCCTTGGCGAGTCTGACAAATCTGCGCCCTCCAATACTGGGGGTCATAACATTTTTTCTTTAATTTCTGTAAAATTATTTATTATTTTAATATAAAAACACTGTTATTATCAAAGAAAACCTAAACCCCAATTTGAAAATGAACTAAGTGTTGGACTTTCAAGGTACAGTCGGTCAAATAAAAAATGTCGGGCGGTATTTGATTAAGTATCACGAACGAGCATATGCGCATGTACAGGAAGACTTAAGGTTAGGTTCACACCTGCCTCTTGTCTATCCATGTATTTTCTTGATTATTTAGTCAATTTTGTTCCAAAACGAACATGTATAGAAGGCTGTGGCTATATGTCTCACATCCGCCATATTCTTGGTTGCAAATTCTTATAATATTAATAATTAATAAATTCGCAAGGAATATGACTATTCAAGGAGCATTTTTTAAAGATTTTATTTTATAATACCGGTACTTGCTGTGCAAAATCAATAACTTACTTTCAACTTCTGCCACCAATCTAGCATCGAAATACATGGCCGGCCAGATCCACGATTCCTATGAAAACTTCCGGTCGCATTATAGTGAAGTACCCACCTCTTTAAGAAATATGGAACCTTCTCGCTGCTTCAGAGGCCGAAAAATGCAGGTCAATTACAGCCCTAACTACACTTTCTCTCAAGCTAGCATTTGTATGTGGTGCGATGACAAAGCAAAATGAATTATGACAATACATTAAGTTGAATATCGTGTATTGCGCTTTACGCGTTTTTCATTTTTCCCTCGTTGTTCAGTTCTTCCCTCCTGTCGCATGGCCTCATATGTTCCAAAAATGACCTGTATTTTATGTTTTTTATAGGAAACTTGTGAACTAATGCGATAAAACTTTAATTTTAACTGCATACGAGTCCCGACGTTTTTTATTTGACCGACTGTACTAAAACCTTATTTTCACACGATTGAACTACTTAAAAAATAATTAATTCATAAAATCTAGAATTTTTATTGCTTGATAGGCCTAAATTGCACCAGTATAAAAAAAGGTGGTATTTTTCATGGTAAATTTTGCGCCCTCTTTATACCTGCGCCCTTGGCGGGGGCCCATCTCGCCACTGCCTAGCTACGGCCCTGAATGTAAGTAGACCTAATTATTTCAGACTGTATATCTTCTGTATATAACAGTATTCAACTTGATGAACGAAATTAACACTGAATGGTTTGATAACTAAATCTTCCAATTTACTTCGTAATTATCACCGTACGTCACAGCTTAAATGCGAAGGGATGTGTCATGGCTAATTATTCCAAAGTCGTATATGAAGTATGTAAATCGATATGTTGTCAGGATAACAGATTTGCATTTGTTAAATTCTTAATAATACATCACCATAAAATAGGCACTAAAATGGGCATTACTTCGATACCGGTCAACCGATTTGGTCCAGTATCAACAGACATCTTCCCATGTACATTGTAAATGGTAATACAAAGTTTCATGAAAATCGGATAAAGCATATTTGAGTTATCGTGACTTTATGATATATTACCATTTAAGGCACTAAATTGGGCATTATTCCGGTACCGGCTAACCGATTTGGTCGAATATCAACAGACGTCTTTCCATGGACATTATAAATGCGTATACCAAGTTTCATAAAAATCCGATAAAGCGTGTTTGAGTTATTGGCATACAGACAGACGGACAGACATTTTACCGCCCCTCACACAATCTCATCAAGTACCATACTGACACTTAATAACACGATACCTGAAGTAAATCGCACGTTTGGATTCTTTTTTTACTCCGGGAATATGTTATACGGTACAGTTAAAGTCTCAAGTGTTAACCATTAGAAGAGGAAAGAATTTCCTCAGAAAGCAGAACATACTAAGTCTTTAAATTTAAAAAAATCTTTAAAATGGGTTAAAATTACCTAAAACAATTACGAATTTTCCACTCGGGTCTGAATGCTACTACTCCAATTTATTATCGAACTGATGAAAAATGCGATTGAAATTAGGTTGAAAAATGCTGTCAAACTTCAGCGCGTAAATTATGTGAACAAGTCTACAATGTAACATATCTACTTTAATTTCTATGCTTTATGTGACAGACTTTATGTCAGTCTTCATGCAAAGATTAGGTTGATATTCAACAAGTGAATTCTGTTGCCAGTGAAATATAGATATCCCAGTACAAGTTTCCATGGGGTGTCAACCACCCCTTGGTCATTCAGTTTGTACTGTAAAATAAACTTTAATAGCCCATAAGTTAGTATTGGTACAAAAAGTTTCGCCCAGAAAGCATGGCAGTTGCACACGCATTTTAACCGTTTATGCATCGTTAGGCATACATATTACAAAATAGAACTACTTAACTATAACGGCAATAAGAGACCACTGATTATTATCAACAATATTAATTGATTAAGATTCGCATCGACATCGAAAATAATCTGCCAGTTAAATATGAATAACAAAATATTGGACATTTGGCGAGGTAGCGAATTATCATACTATCACAAGAGGTGTATGGAACTGCAAAATGGCATGAAGGATAGGTTTAAGTTCCTAAGTTCACAGGTATAAATATTTTCATATTGTAATAGCTTATTATTAATGTAAGAAAGTCGATTCCATGCCTAATTTATCCTAACAACTAAATTCCCCTTGATGTTTTCTGTCAATCTTCCTTTTATCTCATGCATGTAAATTTCGTTAATACTGTATTTGGCTACTTAACATGTTTCCAAATATATTTATGTACAGTGGAAAGATGTAACTTGCCTTTCTTGTAGTTTAACTTGTTTAATTTGTTTCAAAATGCTAATATGTCTATTGTTTTTAAAGTGATAAGAAAGTATGTTACATAAAAGTTTATACGAAGAGTCTATATAATTATTTAAATAAAGTATATTACAGTCTTACCAACATTACTGTAGTACGCATAAGTCAGTTATTTTTACATTACCAATTTTTTAAAATAGATTCTTTGTGATGAAGACGAAAAGTGAAATATACTCGTATGTTTGAAAAATACAACATTTTTCTAGTTTCCAAAAATACTTATAAGTCAGAATTATTAACAAACTATTAATGTAGTAACAGAACTTCATTTCCTGTATAAGTATTATCGTACATTTGGGAGAGAAATTGAATATATATTAATTCTCATGTCTAACAACGTACCGGACAAATCATGATGTTCTATAATCAGTTGTTGAAAATAGCATCTGTAAGACGAAAAAAAAAATTATTTACATATTTGTAGAAATTTACAAACCTGTCCTTCCCTCAAAGCACAAATGGAATAGGTCATTCAGTGAGATAATACTTTGTAAAATTCTGACATATATTAATAATTAGGATATTGTACAATGATATTCTCTCCTCTAATCTCGATATTATAAGTTTATCAGAGACCTGGTAAACAAATAGCATTTTTTAATTGTTTGATAGCAGATGTATATAGTTTTTCGCAAAGACAGGGACTCACGAACACCAAGGGGAGGTGTTCTTTTAGCAATTAAAGCTTAATTAAGACCGGAACGGATTTTCTCTTTAGACTCAAATAATGAATCAATATGGGTGAAAGTCCATTACAATAGTGTCAAGTATATCTTAGGTACAGTTTATTTTCCTCCAAATTCCAGCTTAAACTCTTACGTTGAATATTATGACAAAATTGAGCAAAATATAATTTTATTTGGTTGTAATACTGTTATACTTGGTGATTTCAATTTACCTGAGATTTGTGATGCTTCATGCGATTTTAGTACAGGTAGTAATAAGGTAAAGGAACTGGTGAAGGTATTTCCTGTTATAAATCTCTTAGATTTTCAGTCAGTAAACAATATAACAAATATTAATGGAAGAACGCTAGATTTAGTCTTAAACAAATATCAGTTTAAATATTACAGAAGACGATCATAATTTAGTGTATATAGACACATATCACCCACCTTTAAGTTTACTCCATAGAACATCCCGGGGTAATAAAAGTAACATAGAATCAATAAATAGATACAATTATTATAGAGCTGATTTTAATAGGTTATATTTACTCTTTAAAGATTGCACATGAGATGATTTAACTAACTACCAGGACATAAACCAAATTGTTACTATGTTTTATAATAAACTATATTCAGTTATAGATCAATGTGTTCCTAAAAGAAAAGGATATAAACACAAGTATCCCATTTGGTTCACAAAACAAATTATAAACAATATCAAACTCAAGGAAAAGTACGGAAAGAAGAAAGATGATTCAGAGTACTATTTGTTTTTATATAAAGCTTGTAGGGCCCGAATTAAAAATTATATTGAATTAGCTTATAGGTCTTATCTACAGAATATATCGCAAAATACCAACCAATTTTGGAATTTTATAAACAGTAAAAGAAAGCAACTCAAAACTAATGTGGAGATGGTATTTAATGGCCAATCTTTAAAAACAAATGTTGAAATTGCAAATGGATATGCAGACTATTTTAGATCAATATATTCAGAAACCAAATCTACATACAATCCAATGTTTAATGCGAACAATAGCGAATTGGACTGTCTTGATTTGAAAAATATAACTATTAAAGAAGTGAAACAGACCCTAAAACAGTTAAAATGAACAAAATCTTCTGGGCCAGATAAAATACCCACCTAGGCTATATTTTTAAAGACTGTGGAGATGCATTGGCACACCCACTAACCCTGAAATGTAATAAAATACTTGAAAAGAGTATTTTTCCAGAAGCGTGGAAATTTACTAAAGTTACACCCACTTATAAATCAGGAAATACGAAATTAGTACAAAACTATAGATCCATTGCAATTCTATCAGTACCAGTCAAAATATTTGAAAGCATTCTACATAAACACATTTTCAATCATGTTAAACTATAAATCTCATCAAAACAACACGGTTTTATGCCTAAGAGATCAACAATTACCAATCAATGTAACTTCACAGAATACATATCATCTGAATTAGATAAGTACAAACAAGTTGATACTATAGGCCTACATACTGATTTTCAGAAAGCTTTTGATAAAGTTGATCACGAAAGCCTATTAAAGAAACTAACCTTTTATGGACTTTCCCCGAAATTACTTAAACTGTTCAGTTCATATTTAAACAGCAGATCCCAAATAGTAAATTATAAAGGCCATTCTTCATATAAATTTACCTTCAATTCAAGTGTACCTTAAGGATCAAACCTGGGTCCTCTATTATTTTTATTATTTGTAAACGATTTGCCGGATATAATTCAGTATTCAAATGTGATAATGTTTGCTGATGATGTCAAAATGATATAAATCTATAAATTCAGCAGAAGACTGTTATAATCTTGAAACTGATATTAATTCAGTATCAAAGTGGAGTACAGATAACAAACTACCACTTAATATTTAAAAATGTGAAAAAATGACATTTTCGAGATGCAAAGAAACCATTAGATTTGATTACAGCATTGACAAATTTCTATTACTTCAAGTAATACAGTACGGAATAATTGGTTGGGGAGGCACTTCTAAGTCTATTGTTACTCCTTTATTATTACTGCAAAAACGTACAATAAAGATTTGCTTAAAGAAACCTTTGGATTACCCTACGCAACTTATCTTCCCTGAATTTAATGTATTATTTTGAATTTATATAAAAGAAATTTACTTATTTTTATCCATAAACATAAATCTAATTTTAAAACACATTTTCACCCTCATAACACAAGACGAATTGCCTCCTCACCCTTAATTGAAATTAAGTATAATACATCAGCTGCGCTGAAACATGGGTTTAATTTTGGAATAAGACTATACAATAATGTATTAAGAAAGCATCCAGATATAAATAACATGAATGTGAATAGTTTTAAGAATAGAATAAGATATATTATAAAATTGTTATTCTAAAATAGTTCTTCTTATTTTCTTGATGTATTTTATAAGCAAATGTTAAAAGTAATGAAATTTATGTTTTATGTTCTCTTGTGATTTATGTTAGTTTTTGTTTTGTGATGTTTGCATGTGTGTGTGTGTTTGTGTGTGATATTGCTGTACGTTTTAAAACTGAAATGCACCCGAGCATTCTGCTCTTTCGGGTGTTTATCACTTGTATAATATTGTATTTGTATTTTTGTATTTGTGTAATATTTGTATTTGTATAATATATAATATTTGTTAAGTTAAGTTTAAGTTAAAGTAAAAAGTAAAAAATATTTAGGTATTGCTTTTACTTCTTATCAAAGATTTAATGAACATATAGAATTAACAGTTAGGAAAGCATTGGGAACTACAGAAGTGCTATAACTCGAATGGCGATTCATGGATATCATCACAAGATATGTAAAAACACATCATATCATGAACCAAATATCACTTGCGTGTGCTCGCTGTGTGAGGAATCGTGTGAACGTTACCACCTACAAGACTGCAAGAAGAGAACAAAATCCTTGATGGAATATAGTAAAGAATAAACACTGACACTGCACATAAGTGCGCATTCTTATCTTATTGGGAACCCTTGGTTTCATAATGAGAAATTCATACATGCTAAGCCAGGAAAATTTAATTCGTTTATATTACTCTCTCGTTAGACAAAATTTGGAATATGGATCTATCATTTGGGATCCATTTACTGTGTATATATATATTAAAAAAAAAAAAAATCGAAAAAGTACAAAACAAATTCCTTAAGTTTTTAATGTTTAATGTTTGTGACTATTATCCATTGTATATGAATTATGATAAACTCCTGGAAAATTTTGAATTCCAAGCTTTGTCACATAGAAGAGCATGTCAGTCATTAAGTTTTTTGTATAAATTAATTAATTCCCATATAGAAAGAATTTATATATATATATATGTACCCAGTAAAAATAGCAGATTAAGAAAACTATTTTTTACTCCTAGAGTAAACACAGACTTGCACAAAAATTCACCAATAAACAGAAATTTGAATAGGTACAATCAAATCCACCCACTTAATATAGATATAGGCTAATCTTAAACAATTTAATTCTGCTGCAAGCCAACTGTTAAAACTTGTCCAAAATGGTAATTCATAGGAAACTGTGTGTGAATAGTAATACCGTATATGATATTGTCAACTAACATATTTTCATTGTTTTATTTTATTTTATTTGTTTTACTCTTATTTCATTTTTATTTTTTCTCTACATTCTTCATGCTTGCTTTCATCTTATCTCTCTTATTCTCTTTACTCTCTCCTATTCCCTTTACTTCTTACCGTACATTGGTCATTATCCAAACTTTCCTACTTTTTATTATACCTATTTCATAGTTGTGTTATTGTAAATACATGATGTATTGCTAGTATAGTCATGAACATTGTAATTGGGTGTATACCTGTAATGTTCATTCTTGATTAAATATATAAATAAATATAGTATAGACCTATTTCAATAATTTCATAATTATTATTGCTAAAAATATATAATATCAAATTACATGATACATGGGCAAACATACATTAAAAGCACTTATTGTGAAAGTTTGTGGATCTGGAGAATGCAAATTGCTATAAAAAAGAATTATAGCCAGCTGTCCAAAAGTGTGGGTATCTCTATACCGAGGATACGTGATCCCTTTCCCCAGATGGGTGGGGATTCGCTATGGCTCTGTCTGAATGCAGGTATATCAGCGTAGAGATCAACGGCATATGTTGGCTGTAATCGGGTCGACTTTCTCTCCAGCTTTAAATTCACCTGAGAGTATGGCCTTGTCACCGAGACTGTATATCTCATATTTACCTCACTTCCTATTAATCGCACCCACTCTATTATGTCTAGGCGTTGGCTTCCTGTGTTGAGGGTCACAGACTCGACCCTTCAAGAAACTCTTCTCGATTTGCATTTAAACACTGAAGTTAAGGGTTTCTAACTTTCCACGTTTTCATTAGCTAAATATAATTAATGACAAGTTCAGACTTCTAGTTGGTCGACGAGGTGATGGGCTTACCACCTGACCCTCTGTCCTCTACAAGACAATAAGCGAAACTAAATTAGTCGTCCGTAATGCAACCTCCATTCGAAGGTCTCTAAGGTATTTGAGTTTTATATTTCGTATTAATAGAGCTGCAGATATTAGTAGATTTTCTGTTTACACTCATTGTAAGTTTTACTGCTAGAAAATAAAATTTTTTTTTTTGTATATATCATGGGCTTACAACGAAAATATATTAAGTCCAAATTCCAATTTTAAAGTTTGAATGTTTATGAAAAAATATGTTATGAATTTAATCATGTAATTAAATAACACATCTACTGGTTACATTTTAACACATTTTACAAATCAAAATGATGTTTCCTATTCTTGTAGGGCCAACTTAATGAAAAAGTATGATTACAGAAAAAAGGTATTAAGTACAAAAATGGAAAAAAAAGTTATTACTGGTAGGAATGACAACAAATTGTGTTATATATAGATTAAAACAAACTTAGCACTTCCAAGTTGTTCATTAAATGCTTTTAAAGTATGTAACTAGGGTTTTCATTTTCAAAAGCTACATGAACACTGTCCACTAACATCCTAACAATCTTCTTCGGACTCATCACTTGCACCATCTTCCTCAACAGGTTCTGGTATTTTGTCAGTTACAGTGCTTGATAATCAACATGATCAGTTACCGAATTAAATCATTTCGCCTGTATGTAGAGATATGGTACGTTTGATATTTATGTATATAGGCAGAATGAATGAAGCGAACTTAATTATTTTTTCCTGAAAACATTTTGTGTGTAATGGACTTAGTAGTTTGTGACAGTTTCGTTGCTCAGAAACTATAAGGGGTAGGACTTAGTTCGTTTTCCCTGTGTATGCAGCAGAATCTGTTGTACTTATTACCAATAGTAACTCAATAGTTTGCATTTTTGGACTTAATACATTTTCCTCGTAAGCTCACAATATTATAATATGCATGGAACTACAGCCCTAATATGCTATATATCAAAAAAGGGCTGGAATAAATAGATTCATTATTATTATTATTATTATTATTATTATTATTATTGTTATTCTTCTTCTTATCCGTTTCACCCAACTTAGGGGTACGTTGAATCAATCTCTTCTTAATGTTTTGTGTTTTAATTTTAGCCCAGTATTGCTTCATTCTTTCTGATCTTGCTTTTCTCTCGTCTTCACTGATCTGAATCATTCGTTTGGTTTTGATTTTGACTTGGAACCTCTCTTTCTTGACTTTGGTTATTTTTTTGCAGTTTTATCTGTGAGCATTTTTTCTGTGATTCTGAGTTCTTTTAAGTCCTTCTCCGTTTCCTTAAACCAATTTGGTTTGGTATATTTGTTGCGAAAATATTCAAAGATTTTTTTGGTCAGTCTATTTGGGTCCATTCTGAGAATGTGTCCATAAAAATCAATTCTTCTTTTCCTCATTGAGTCCGAGAGTTTTTCAGTCTTTTGGTAGAGTGTTTCGTTTCTGATATGGATTAGTTTGTTGTTATGGAACTTAGGGCCTAGGATTTTCCTTAATATCTTTCTTTCTTTGATCTCAAGTCTTTCAATTGGACCTGAGATCAAAGAATGAAAGATATTAAGGAAAATCCTAGGCCCTAAGTTCCATAACAACAAACTAATCCATATCAGAAACGAAACACTATTGTTATTATTATTATAATTATTATTATTATTACTACTCAGTCCAGTCAGCGTGCCATCCAGCCATGCAAGTACAGACCCATCAAAAAATGACATGTTATAAAAATAATATTAAACTAATTATAGTGGAAGTAAAACAGTTTTACGTAATTTATATTATGGAAAAGAATAAACATACTCAAACACACACACAGAAGCCTATATGTGTGTGCAGTGTTTCTCAATGTCGGGTTCCGCGTGTCCTATAAATTTTATTTTATACTCACAGTTACTATAAAATGTATAAAAACCACAAAACAATATGGAACAGTAATACGAATCAGCACTAATATAATATGAATAATATAATTTTTAACTTCTACATGTGTATATGCCCACCAACATAAAACATCGATAAAGACTACCGGTACGGTAAATGCCGAAGCAAAAAAGCCGCAATTTTCCACTCTAAAACCAGAGCTAAAAAGAATGAGTAGGCTTAATCAAATAAAAAATGGTAATATATTTTGCATCGTAAATAATTAACAAGTTTTGTAGAATTTAAATGTACTGATATTATCGCAGGTTTTGAAATTTAATATTTTGTGCATGGAATTCACTTCTGAGTTATGGTCTGAATAAACATAATGGAATAATAATAATTAATAAAATTATGACACTTTTTAAAGATTTTCCTGGTTTGCACTATAGCTTAAAAGGATTTCCGAAGTGGAAACGATTGGGGTGGAATAAATCGAAGGGTTTTTAATTAGAGGATTCTCTGAGGACGAGATGCAGCACTTGCAAACTGATTTCCAGGTTAGGTAACATGAACTCCGGACAAAACCTGAACGGCCGACCGTAGCTTTCACTTCTTGCACTGCGATTCACAGTTCAAGGTGTCTCTGTTTGAGGAAGAGATAGCCTAGGTATCAAACACATTAATATGTTTTGGAAACTCAATCCTGACAGAAATTTCCCGTCGCTTGCAAATGTAAAGCAAAGCGAAATAAAATCATTTTTGCCATGGAGGACGGCACTTACAATGTCAAGAGCGAATATAACTCATTTCGGGAACGATGGACCTTACAAAGTTTTGGTTTAGCGTCCGTCTGTCCTTGCAATTGATTGAAGTCTACCGATGACCCCAACGCTATTATTTTATATCAATTTCATTTCAATGTTGAACTTCAATTACAATATATTCACACACAATTTTTTACAATAAAATTAATGAGGAATTGTAAGTAGATATGTACAAATAGTTGTTAAAACATGTCTAAAATTTGTCAAATATAAAGATAACCAATTTATCATACTTTGAAAATAGGGTGCTTCGAAAAATATTTGGGCCAAGAGGGATGACAATGGGGACTGGAGAAAACTACGTAATGATGAGCTTCATGACCTGTACGCATCACCAGATATAGTAAGGGTAATTAAATCGCGCAGGATGAAATGGGTTGTACATGTTGCACGCATGGGAGAAGAAAGACATATCTCAAAAGTACCGACTGGGAGATCCGAAGGGAAAAGACCACGTGGAAGACCTAGACGTAGGTGGGAGGACAACCTTAGAACGGATTTATGGGAAGTAGGATTTATGGGGGATGATTGGATGGAGTTAGCACAGAATAGGGTTGAATGGCGGACTCAGGTAAGCACGGCAATAAACCTTCGGGTCCATAAAATAGATAATATTCCTTTAGCTTGCTTAGGAATTTTCTATTGTCATTCAGTAAGTATACCCTTAGCAACCAGGGAAGGCGGTTGAGGCCAGGTAGATTCCTTCACCCACAGGCACCCTCACATTTACAAGGGCAGGAGATTTAGGACCAACCGTAATTTCCTCCCCGTGAGTCACATAGTCTACTTCAATCAATCAATCTTAGATTTTTTTAATATGTCATTTTATCTTAAAATGTTTGTTATATATTAATTATACACATAATTACAAGAAAAATGACACCAAACAATGTATAATTTACTTTAACAGGAACATTTATAACAAATACATAAATAAAATTTACGAGAAAACTGCTTTCAAGTCCTATGTTCCTATTAAAGTAAATTATACATTGTTTGGTGTCATTTTTCTTGTAATTATGTGTAGAATTGATATATAACAAACATTTTAAGATGAAATTACATATTAAAAGAATCTAAGATTGATTGATTGAAGTAGACTAGGTGACTCACGGGGAGGAAATTACAGTTGGTCCTAAGTCTCCTGCCCTTGTAAATGTGAGGGTGCCTGTGGGTGAAGGAATCTACCTGGCCTCAACCGCCTTCCCTGGTTGCTAAGGGTATAAGTAAGTAATCCCACGAGAGTTTACGCGTTTATCGATAGCTTCGCGACTGATGCTTACTTTCGTGCTTTGTTATATAAAAACAAAACTAGCAGCTGCGAGATCACGGCATGCTATGAATCAACTATCCATGAATCGATTCGAGTTACCATCTTGTGACCAGTGCTACCAATGGTGCATATAAGATAGTTAACTTAATTCACGTAAACTAACAGCAGAACAGAATAAAAGCACACGAACTGGCTTGTACCGAATCGAAATTGTGTCTTTAATCAATGTACATTTATATTATTTCAATTTCCAAACAAGTTATGTTGTATAAAATAATCTGTTTTCGTGCTGCTTAATGGCAGCATGTGACGTATTAATCACGGCACATTGATGCTTGTGTGTTCAGTAACGAGCTGAGATGTTATCGGATAAATTCCCATCCTCGTATGAATAGCAAGCATTTTATAAGATAAACGATCGTGATTGGTCTATACCCGAGGAATTGCTAAACGTTATTGGTCAATATCAAACACGCGGCATATGAGTGGAATAGTCATATGAAAATGTAAGTTTGAAATATCAAATTCCATTACTTCCGAGCACCGGATTTTGGTACGAGTGGTATAATTCAGAGTTCAAGAGCTACGGCGCCAGTATATATTAACATGTAAACAGTTCCCTCTCATCAAGTTCAATGTCGTAACACAAGCTAAGTATGAACAAGGTAGTAAAGGAAGCAACTATCAGCGCTCCAAGATCACACCAACAAAACAATGTTGCCTTACACAGCGAAGGTCGAGACGCGTTCAGTGTTCATCTGGGTCGTACTCTTTTGCGTCCCAAAGCGAGTGGTCGCTTCATCAAAACAACCCTCGTGGGTCCGGTGCTTTTTGACGTAAACAACCCTCGTGCGTCCCGTCTTCAACAAGATCGATACTTCAACAACAGCTGTAAATCATTCCATTCAAAATTGAATAGAATGTTTTATCACTCGCACCCACATATATTCCAGTTAATCGAAGCCCTGAAGAATATACAAGCAGAAATATTCACACACGCTCAGCAACCGTGGTCAATGCCAAGAAAAATGAAAAAGAGGCCTTCTTGATAGAAAAAATGGTTGAATATGCACTCAACAGACTGGAATATGTGCGAACAGTATCATTTAAGTTTCTACCAACCACAAGAAAGTAAATTGGTAGCCAAAAAGACAAAGAGTAACTTCAATTTTATTTAATATTGACAGTAATGCAAGGATTAAAATTTTTGGCGTGTGTAGCAGTTCGCCTCCTCGCGGTGCACCCTGGGTAATGCTCAACGAACTGCACGGTATCAATTATTAATTTTACCTGCATTCCATGGGACGCATTTTGGTCATTGCTCTAGAGAGACTCGGGACGCAAACGGGTCATTGGATCTGAGGATCTATGGACGCAAAAGTCCTAGTTCAGTGGTTTTGGGACGCAAAAGTCCAGACCCCGTTCATCTCTATCGACACCCGATCACCTGTTCCCAAAGACGCTTGTTTAAACTTAGTTACTCGCGTGACATTCAGAAAGAAAGAAATTGTCAGCTGGAGTCATCGTACTGGCCCCACCTTTTATGTGGCGCTGGTGGGATGTAGATAAAAAACGAAAAAAAAACATATTAAATAAATAGTAGGCTATACAAGAAATGATGCGTATAATTTACATATGCCAGAAAAATATTTCACTAAAATCCCGCGAAAACTATTTTTTTTTTAAATTTAGCGTTAATAATTTAATTTGCAGGCCATACTCTGAAGTAACTCTACAGAAAGAGAAGCCCCAAAGCCTATTCCTATTTTAAACAATAATTCACACTGCATAATCATATTCCCATAAATATAATGGATAAGTCATAAGATAATTATAAATTCAATCTTGTTTTAAAAAATGCCCAGACTTTTTAAAAATTGCCGCCAAATTATTAATGAAACATCTATTTGCAAATTGGGCATATTAAAAAGTTCGGAATGGAGTCAGTGAGATTGTAAAAATAGTTCGTCAGCTCTATTATAACGTTAGATCTGTAATTTGACTGGTTACCATTCAAGCACTTAAAAAAAACAACAACAAAACAAACAAACAAACAAACAAACAAATAAAACAAACAAACAAAAAAACTGGAAAGAAGAAAATTGGAAGAAAATTTTCAGGAAGAAAACGGTTTCATGGCGAGAATTAATTGAAAGCAAATTGCATTATTATGTCTAAATTTATATAGGAAAGTTTCACTGCAATGACACTTGGAATTGCATTGTTGTTCATGGAAATATACTTGTAATACATACAATAGGCTATACTTCTCACCTACATCTCCAGTGATTGGAGAGGTACAAATTTGTAATTCAGAGCGTGTAAAGCAGCATTTAATAATACTAACAGTAGTCTTCACTTAGTACACTCCCTTTCTGCAATCCCCTCTTTTCCGAAAATGTTTAGGGGGTCCAGTGGGCCACCATCAATCTTTGGAACAGCAACTGGTTAATTAAACCTCGTTATTGTTAGAACATCAAGGCTACTACTAGCCTACTTACTAGTAGTCTATTCATACAATTCCACAACTTTTTTCGGTACTCATACTACAGAGAAGAATTTTATCTTACCCAGCAGCTCAGTAACTTCCTCACAATGTGGCATGTTTGGAGTAATGTATATTCCCGATCATCTTCACTGGAATTCTAATCTAATTTTATCTAATCTTCTAATGTTTTTAACAAGAATACTGCGACCACCATCTTTCAATGATATAACTATGGGAACTTTTTTTTTTTACATTTTGTAGTTTCCAGACCTGTTTATCTATAAAGCCAGGTTTTGGTATTTTCTAATGGGCATTTCTATGTTCCTTCAGTCATACGTGAATGGAATGGTGTCATGAATTATAATTGCCTTAAATCCCTTTTATTTATCAATAACAGATGTGGTCGGATACATTCAACTTATTATTTATTACTATCTTGAACTAATTTGTAATGAAAAACATTACCGTATTTGTTTCACCCAAACCTTATGTTACACAAGAGAAACTTTGACCACCCCTGTTCACACGTAGAGAGAAGATATGAATGGTATTTGCCACCACGCTGGCTGAAGATTGGATGACATACCATGGACAGGTTGCTGTGAAGCAGTGAATTGCAGAGGAGTATGTTTTAAAAAATACCCACCCATCACATAAGTACGTGTCTATCGTCTATGGTTATTCGAAATTCAGAACTCTCGACTAGCTATTGTAATTAACAATAATAAAACAAAACAGCAACAAAATGTAAAATTCCAGATTAATGTTGGTATGGACATCGTACATTTGACGAAACTCATTAAAAGATGACAAATCTGTGGCTCAGCATACTGGAGTTGAACGTTTGTATTATAATAAATTAGTACTGGAGATAAGTTGGAAGCCCAACGGCCCCTCGTCAACAGACCCCACTGCGAGCCCCCACGGAACTTCCCTACATCCAGTAGATACCTTTACCATGCCATGTGTGCCGCTGCCTCGGTAGCTCGTGGGATATAGAGCCCCCAGGTTGGCGGCACACCAGCCAGCAACTTCATGACCACAAGCCACGGAGAGGACGGGAGAGACCCACAGCAGGTGCTGAAGCGAGGGCATACCGGAAACAGGGAAAGAAAACGGGATGATAATGAGGAGTTTGAAGATGAAATGGAGAGTGTTGGTGGAATGAGGGGGGAAACGGGAGGATCCCCGAGAAAAACCCCCAAAGGTCACGGCTTCGTCCACCACAAATGACACGCCAGGGTTTGAACCCGGGACCGCTAGCATGCCAGGCCCTCGCGCTAAGTATGAGCCACCGTGACGGTTTTTCATGGGGTAAGTTGACTATGTATTAAATCATTAAATGGTCGAATAGGAATGTTATTAGGTACAAGCTAATTATACGATAAAACTAAACGTAGCAAAGATGATGATGAATTTATGACGATGATAAAAGTTATAGAAAGTGAAATAATTTATTAAAGTAACCGTAGTCGTAATCGAGAACATCGTTATCAACTTATCAACATCCCAACTAAAAGTAATAGGTGAAAATATTGCAATAATGTGTATTACTGCCATCATATGATCAAGTGAGTTATGTAAACATAAAGTAAAGTTGTCCCTATACGGACCTTAGGATTCCAAGTTGAAGCTCCAAGATTTTTATAAATTAGGAGCATTAAGACGGTAAGGTTGTCAAGCGTTATGCACCGGCGTCTTTACCCCATGATTGCTTCTGGTAGTCATTTCTGTTAAAGTGTAAGTCGACCTCACGGCCATAGTGCCACCACCCGTATTTCCCTAAATTTTTTTAACGAGAGTGGAGTTCAAATCTTGAGGTAATTCTAAATGGACTACTTAGATAATATAAAAACAATTGTTTTGTTATACCTCAATTCCAGCCCAATATTCATAACATTCATAGTCCGAAATGGTTATTCAGCAATATAAAAGTGTCAAAGGAATGTAACGTGGACTTAAAAAGGAAAAAGTTTTATTTTTTAACATCAAGTTTGTAACTATTGAAAATGTACATAAAAACTTATTATTTCACGAACAATCAGAAAAATAACTCCTCAAAACTAACCTGACGCAATCAATGCAGCATAAATGTTTTCTATATCAATAAGCAAGTATTGTAGTATGAAAAATCAGAACAGGTTTTTTAAGTTGTGCAAACTTTCAGAAGTGGTCTAATTCAATATCTAAATATGTTTCTCTTAATGAGAGTGTTATTGCGTTATATGAATACTAATATTTCAGTGAAAGATGCTGTTATTTTATTCGTATGAGAAATAGGGCAATTAAACTGGCTCTCATAAAAGCTTAGTGATTTCACTCAAGTTCTGCGAGTGTTATGTTCAAGGAGAATTACTATTCAGTAGGCCCTACAATTGGGCAGTTGTGGTGTCATCACATTCTACACAAGATCTTATACACAGCAAATGCTGTACAATTTAACACCAATATAAAACCAGTCCCCAACAAATCAGTTATATGCAGTATAACTACCAATACAGAAACTGATCGCTTCATTCCTGTACCGATATTTTATAGCTTTTATATTTTATAGCTTAGATACATTCACGAGTATTGTCAAGGCTTCCTTACTCTGTGAGATCCAAAACACGAAAATGAGGAATACGTTTTTAACATTAGCTGATCCCTAAAACAACGCTTTATCTATTTCAAAGATATAGCTATTTTTCATGAATACTTCAATGTGTGTACACTTACAAAATCTTATAGGTAAAACAGTGGTAGGCGCCAGAATATATTTCTACAGGGAACCAGCCTAAAGGTGGGCCAGAGTTTATGTATTTGTAATCAAATTTATGTCTCTAAATTAATAAATAATTGAATTAAATTTGCATCACCCTAACGTATATTATTTTCTTTTTCATTGTGAAATGCGGTCGGATAAGCAATTTAAAAATATGTAGGTCTACATGAACTCTAGTCTCAGGAATTGCTTAGTATTGAGCAAATTAATAATGTTCACAGCATTCATGTTAGAACTTTCAGATTAATTCTCACCCATGGAAGCACATTACAATATCTAAACTATAAGCAATGCATTTGCTATCCTCTTCTTCTAAAGAGATGGCATGTTAAATTTACATACTAACAGAAATCGTTTTAGATGTTAATTATCTTATAAAGCAGATACTGTAGAGGAAGCCTATTCAACAATGACCTCTGACTTGGACATTTCGACTAAATACTTCACTTGGGTACTACAGTGATTTATATTTTGAAATTGCATCTCTTCGGTCGGTAGGCATGTTCCTTCACCTAAGAAAGTTGTCCAAAGTCAGACCTCTGAAGTTCAAGTTGTCCACAGTCAGATATCTGAAGTTTAGGTTGCCCACAATCAGTTCTTTGAAATTTAAGTTTTGCACAGTCGATCCTCTGAAGTTTAAGTTGCCCACAGTCAGATCTCAGAAGATTAAGTTTCCCACAGTCAGATCTCAGAAGTTTAAGTTGCTCAAGTCAGATATCTGAAGTTTAAGTTGTCCACAGTCACAACTCTGAAGATATAGTTGTCCACAATCAGATATCTGAAGTTTAAGTTTTTCACAGTTGGATCTCAGAAGTTTAAGTTGCCCACCGTCAGATCTCAGAAGTTTAAGTTGCCCACAGACAGATATCTGAAGTTTAAGTTGTCCACAGTCAGAACTTCGAAGTTTAATTCAGGTCACATTTCTGAAGTTTAAGATGCCCACAGTCAGATCTCTGAAGTTTAAGATGCCCACAGTCAGATCTCTGAAGTTTAAGATGCCCACAGTCAGATCTCTGAAGTTTAAGTCGCCTACAGTCAGATTTCTGAAGTTTAAGTTGTCCACAGTCAGATCTTTGAAGTTTAAGTTGCTCACAGTCAGGTCTCTGAAATTTAAGTTGTCCAGTCAGATCTCTGAAATTTAAGTTGTCCGGTCAGATCTCTGAAGTTTAAGTTGCCCACAGTCAGGTTTCTGAAGTTTAAATTGTTCACACTAAGAACACTGTAGTAATAGTAAAGGCACGATCTTAATTTTCAGTACACTTAACGAATTAATAGATTTAACCTTGAAAAATAAAAGTATTCATGAGCCTAACAAATGAATAACC
This sequence comes from Ectobius pallidus, assembly GCA_964059195.1. Classification (NCBI taxonomy): domain Eukaryota; kingdom Metazoa; phylum Arthropoda; class Insecta; order Blattodea; family Ectobiidae; genus Ectobius; species Ectobius pallidus. The sequence goes on from CAXKWD010000008.1 coordinate 22,417,832, forward strand.
AAGAGGCAAATAAAAACTCTGATACGTTTAATATTATAATAATTATATATAAAATTATTAAGAAAACTGTTTAAATTAGCCTTATGAAATTTATCTCGTAGTGAAAGATTTAGTTTGGGTTAAAATTTCAGAACGATTGTTAGAAATTAAGCCATTTTTATTAAGTGCCAGAATGGTACTTTATGAGATTGTGTGGTGGACAGGAAAATGTATGTCCATCTGTCCGTGTGCCTGTACGCGCCATAATTCAAATACGCTTTATCGGATTTGCATGAAACTTGGTATACACATTTATAACGTCCATGGAAAGAATCATTGATATTGGACCATATCGATTGACCTATACCGGAGTAATGCCCAATTTAATCACTATTTTATAGCAATACATTAGAAAGAATTTATCAAATGCAAATCAGTTCTCATGACAACATAGATTTTCAGTGTTCATATACGACTTTGGAAGTTGCAATACAGTTAACTATACCAAATAACACTACCCACATATTCCTTCACATATGATTATCAAACTCGACCTTTGTCCTTCCGTAAGCCCTACTTAATGAATCGGTCTGGAGCTTAACTCGGAAATCAATAACAAAAATAACTTACTTCCTGGATACCATAATTGCAATTATCACTGATTAAACAGAAACACTCTGGCTCTTTGTTACACCAGTTTTCCTTATTTTATTATTTTTCTGAGTATGCTTGCCTAAATAACATAAAAACTTCACATTATTATTTGTTTTAATTGCCTTAGATTTAGAGAAATTTCAGGCAAATCATTTGTTTGATTTCCCAAATGGTGTTTTCACGAAAACATTCTTTCCGGAGCATCCTATGGACGTTACGAATACATAATTCAGCTTACTTACCAAATACCTGTCTTGATGTGCCAATGCTTACGCTTCCCTATTAGAAAAGTAAATTTATTTCAACCAGGATTAAGTTAAAATGAGGTATATAAATACGGTTAAAATTAAACTTAGGAACACATAAATTGGTCCTTCTGTATCTTTAGATTTGAGTGCTGGACACTTAGGACTTCAACGTTTGAAGTTCAAAACGAAATCCAAGTTGATTTAATTATTAATGCACTGGATTGCCGGACATGGTACAAATGGACTACTGGATAGATTCGCAAGAGGAATATCGTCTGCTGCCAAACTTTTAGGATCATCTTGTTCTTATTAATGTAAATTTTACTTCTAAAAAAAAAAAATCTTCTTAGTGAAGGGAAGAAATCTCAGATAGGCTATATCTAGAACAGTTGCTTACACCATACGAATTCTCCATTCGTCATACGCGGATCTACGAAACCTAACGTTACTAAGAGTTTATTTTGTACAGTGTTGAGTGAATAACCACTGTTAAAAAGCAGGGGACAAAGTTCCTCTCAAAAACTTTTTAGTTATGGTATTTTCGCACAATTGCAACAGTTTTCAGAAAGATAGCGACATAAAGTATAATTTTTAAGAAATCTGAAATCGCATCTTAAGGTAAAGCAAAACTTTCAAGACATGGTTAGTATTTTTATTGTTCTCTGCTGGTTTCACGGAAGTCCAACCTCAGTTTAATAATATGCAAAAATAGTCAAACTTCCGTATAACGATATTTGTGGGCCCTAGCGGATTATATTGTTAGGCCTATATGAGAATTACTGTTATATTGAGGGGCTGTGATATACTGTACCACATATTATGAAAACTGCATGCAGAATACTTTGCGATCTATATGATAATTTTAAAAACTGTGCAAAGAAGCGAAAAACCATTAATCACAAATCCAGATCTTAAAAGGCAGCCAATTTTGTTTCTTCCGTTGAGTAGTAACCATAGCAACTTCACACCAGCACACGAAAAATTATTATTCATTCGGACTGCTTTAACATCAAGCTTTGGGCCTAGAGATAGGGCAGAAGTTCCAAGCTCGTGAGGGTAGAAAGAGGGAAGATAAAGGCAGGAAAATTGCCACATAGATAAGGCATTGATAAATCATTATAAAGGACTATGGTATAAGAGAGAAGACAACTTAGAAGAAACAAAATGAAATCAAAATATTGTAAAAACTGTTCTCGGGTTTCCAGTCGGGTAGTGAGAGAATTAAATTCTAAGCTTTCGGCAACTGTGTGCGTCGTCATCTTCGGAGAAGTGAGATCCAGAGGTTATGGCGTTGTATATATACATGCCCGAAGTTTGTAAAAGTATGTTTGAAACACCCTGTATGTATATACTAATTCATATACTATACCATATACCATATATATATGTTGTGTCAAACCCAGAGGATAGTTTTGAGAAAAACTGTCTAAAATTTTTACAAAATAAAATAAATAATAATAAATAATTGGTGGAAAAGTTTAGAAGAGAATATAAACAGTATCGGATTGAATTGGATATGGAATAGAATGGGTTCGTGGAATATACAGGTCGTATGCAAATTGGTAAAAAAAAAGTGTAACGACATTGCTAGGCAGGAAATTTCTTCTGAGATGAGAAATTTTAAATCGTTAAAATGTTATTGTAGAGATGAAATCGGGATGGAGTGTGGAAGCATATTTATTGTTGTGTAATCGGGAAGAAAGATCCAGTTTGGCCTGGTGGAGACTAGGAATCTGGAGACTGAAAAAGTAAGAAAACGGAGATGTGGTGGGCCAATTTAATTGATAGTAAATTACTGAAAATTAATAAAAGTGTAGCGTATAAGAAGCTGTGCAAAACGAAAAATTCGGATGTATTAAAAAGAATGGGAAATTTTTTTATTTATAGTTAAAAGGAAATGATTATCCAAAATCGAAGAAAGTAACAGTTACAAATTCAAATAAAGTAGGGAATAATATATAAACATACATGTTTGTTGTATTTAAGTAATAGGTAGAGATAGTTATATAATGTTTGGTTTTAGTAAATTGAGTGACTGAATGGTAAAACAGAAATGTAATCAAAAGTCCCTGTTTGTAATGAAGATGAAATAAACCTGTACATATAGGCCTATGGGCGAAATTCTAAGAGAAATACCTTCAGGAATAAGACTGGACGGGAATATGTACAATGAATACGCTACTCTATGCTGATTATATTATAATACTTCAGAAAATGATTTGCAGAAAAATGTTTATGAACTATAAAAAGTATTAGAAAAATACGGACTCAAAATACCAATTAATAAAACGAAAGTAATGGCCTTTCAAGGAAAGTACCCTTTCATATACAAAACAGTAATATATGACATAAGACTGGAACAAGTATAAATATTTAATTAAGATAACGTATCAACACAACCAAGATTTAAATAATAAAGTAAGTCAATTCCAAAATAAGTGAGGAGTATTAACAAGATCAATTAAAAGGAAAACAAGGAAAGAGACAAGCATGAAGTTTTAAAAACAGTGACGATTCCACCGTTAACATATTATGCTTGTGAAACATGGACGATAAAAGAAAAAGATTGGAATAAAATGCTACAGAAATGAGATACCTAAGTGCTAATTAAAGGATGCACAATAATGGATAAAATTTATAATGAAGAAATAGGACAAGAATTAGGTATTGATCCAATAAACGACCAAATAAAACAATATCTCCTAATCCATGAAGAGATTATGATGATAATGATGATGAAACTAAAACCAACTGTTTCGTTTGGTGTTTCAACTATACATACTGTGCAAGATGAAGTAGCAACCGAACTCACCGTGTGTTTTTGCACATCTAGGGGATGGAATTTTTAAGAAATTGAACAGTTGTCAGGCCCCAGAAAATATTATTGACGGCTGGAAAGGACACTAATCTGGTACCAGCTACATGCACATGGCTAAGCTACTGAAATTCAAAATATGGATATAAAAGGGTGCTTTTAAATATCTTCATCGTTTAACATACTAAGGTAGGAAATTTGCCAGGACCATAGGAAAATATTGTTAAATGCCAGTTTATCGTTATATCTTATATCTTCTTTACTCACAGGTTTGACTGTACAATTCCAATACCGTTCAATGAGAATCCCTCAACAAAGAGTTTTATATCGTGTTTGTACTGAAACAGAAGGCAATGTGCCAGAATTTTGTCCTGCAGGAATTTTTGTACTTGAATGCCAGTAAAACTACATTTATGACTTCGCCTTTGGCTGTGTTTGAACCCGCGAACTTGCGAACAATTCAGTGCCTTACTGGCTTTTCAGTCCAGACCTAGAATGATATAATATTAAACACTTTCGTTCCGATAGTCCAGTAGGCCCTACAGTTCATTCTTAATCTCCACTGTGGAACATTCAGGGTGAAAGAAGAGTAAGGCAAACTGAATTGAGGGAAGAAATAAACATTGTTTTCTTGTTTTCTGGAAACCCCTAGTAACAAATGTCTTGAGAAAAATTCTCAGTGATACACTTTCTAGCTGAAGCTATGGAGGCCCATAAAACGAAAACAAAGTTGTTGGCAAACGATTTAACGATTTGTATAATTCATTTTCCAAGTAACGTAAAATTAGAGTTAAAAATAATATTAAAATGTATAATATAGTGCTAATGAAACATAAGTAAAATGTAGTATGTTAAAAATAATGTAATATTCATATTATTGTACATGTATTGAATATTTGTATGTAAATGATTAATTTGTAAATGTATATGTGTTAAACTTTAAAAAAAATGTAGTTTATAAGTATGTGTAAACTTATAGGTAGGCTATAGGATAATGAAAAACACTGTACTGTGTAAGAAAATAAACTAACTAACTCTATGGACACTGTGGTTTTGATATCCAGTATTTCTTAACCCGAGTTTGTATTTATATGTTCACTAGTAACCGATTAAAAGTAATATTTGTACATTTATTTGATAGTAATTCCTGACATTGGTTCATTTTAACGGAAAAAGAGTCAGAGCTCCAATGAAATGTCTATTAACGTACAGTAAGAGGAATGTACTAACATATTTCGGTTGCATACAAACAGTCAAAAAACAATTTATCTGATAAATAAAGGTCATGTATTTTACTCTCGTTCCATTGCTTAGGGACAGACTCCTAAGAAATGCCGCATGTGAATACATTATTTTATGAAAGTTTCATACAGTATTATAAATATCTATTTCTTATGTGGAAGAACTTGAATAAAATAGGATTGGGTTAATTTCTTTGGCGTAATTTTAGTATTTTTAATGCTTCATAGTTACGATATACACATTACAATGCACCAATATTAACCGGCATTTGTGTGTGTGACATTCCATGCCTGTCGAGTTACAGACATGTAAAAGAACTCCTGCGGGATAAATTTCCAGCCGGCGACAATCACAATACTAAGTAGTATTACACCCCCGGGTTAAATAACCATAAGAACCAACCGATATTAATCGACTTTAAATATTTTGTAACTACATGAAAAAATGCTTTACACTCTAGTGGTTATAAAAGGTAAATACAACATTGCAAAACGTTTAGGAAGAATACTCTAGGGACTAAAGTCAATGTACGCAAGCTAATATGAAAATTAAACTGAAAATAAAGTTATCATTCACAGAGTATTGATTGATTGATTGATTGATTGATTTCATCATACAATACATAAGGGACTCTCGGTTACAAACATTGCTTTGCCGCAGAGCCCCTTTGTTGAGAAAAAAGAAAACTATTGGTATCACTCTCAGAACAAGAACAAACACAAAAACTATGAAAATACATATAATTGTTTCAACATGTTAATCCTTACCTACAACTTCTTCTTATTATTATTATTTTTTTTTAAGTATTAATTACCAATTATACCGTCTTACTATCGCTTTCATTTTTTTTACCCCAAATTCTCTTAATTATAAACAGGAATTTTCCCATTTTTTTCAGTAAAATCTCGTTTTTTGTTGTACATAATTTCTTATATGCTATGCTACTGTTCATTCTTAAATCATTCACAGAGTAAATTTATATTTGAGAATTTATAACTAAACTTTTTAACCCTCACGCGAACAGTGCAGCACATACAGAAATAATACCTTCATGTTTAATGGGAAATAATAATTTCAACATAATTTTATAATTTCCAAGTAAAACGTTAAAACTGAGATAATCACAGCAAGCGTTATCATTTCTGTGGCAAAAATATATTTTTTGTTCGAATTTTTTCATACGTACCAACGATCTTCATACTTTTTTCGTATAACGTGAAGAATAAAATTTCTCATAATTAAATATACGATTATAAATGTGTGACTACATGTTTAACTACTCAAAAGAGGCATCAAAAAAACAGCAAAATAAAAATGAAAATTTAATCCACCGGTGAAGAAAACAAAAATGCCAACAGAGTTATATATAAAACTTTAGCAGAAGTTCTTAAGAATATACTAGTCTGGATGCCGCAACTTGTCCGTAGAGTAAAGCAAAAGCGGATTATATTGAATTAGTTGGACTGTATTGTATAATTTTTTATATTATAATAGCTTATTGCAATACAGAAATGGTAAATGCGTTATTAGAATCGAGGAATAGCTTCAAAAGGCGAGTAGTTCATTTTTAAATTTACGAGATTTTCCAAAGCATTTAACGCATATGTTTGCACACTTTTTTTTTATATGATAGCAATTTACTGAATAATAAAATTTAAAACAACTGTTTTGAAGTTGCAAGGGGTACCATGTTAATAGGCCTAAGTGTTTCTACCACCAACGTTGACTCCCGTAATATGAAAAACATTACATCCACATGAACTTATTACATACTTCCTATGAATACTGTAGTACTAAAAACTCTTGTTTGAAAAGTTTTTGATACCACAAACTGTTAGCCTAACGGTTGAAATAAAGAGTTCTTCAAAGACAAAAAAAAAAACCTTAGTAGGCCTTAATCCATTCAAAGTTCTCAATAGGCCTATTACCTAAGCGTCTGTCTGAAAAAACCGAAACTTTTTTAAAAAACTTATACCCATAGCGCAAGAGGCATTAAATTTGTTTCATGCTAAGCTTAGGAGTGTAAATGGATATAGGCATGTACGGTTGGGACTTTTTGTTAGAACGTAAAGAAATATGGAATTATATATCTTTTAAAAAGTACAATAACCTTACAGACATACGTACTTACTTATTCAATTGCAATAGATAATTCCTCAGCAACCTGAAGGAATTTTATGAAGCCCGAAGGTTCATTGCCGCGCTTACCTGAGCCCGCCATTCAACCCTATTCTGTGCTAAGTCTATCTAATCACCCATCACAAATCCTACTTCCCTTAAATCTATCCTAATATTGTCCTCCCACCTACGTCTAGGTCTTCCACGTGTGGTCTCTTCCCTTCGGGTCTCCCAGTCAATACTTTTGAGATATGTCTTTCCTCTCCATGCGCGCAACATGTCCGGCCCATTTCATCCTCCGTGATTTAATTACCCTTACTATATCTGGTGAAGAGTACAGGTCATGAAGCGCATCATTATGTAGTTTTCTCCAGTCCCCATTTTCATCTCTCTTAAGCCCAAATATATTCCTAAGCACCCTGTTTTCGATCACTCTCAGATTATGGTTTTCCTGAAGAGTAAGCGACCATCCATATAGTACAACTGGCAAGATAGTAGTCTTATAATTTTTTTTTTTTATTTCTGGACAGAAGACGAGAAGATAAGAGTTTCTGAACTGCATAGAGACAAGCATTTCCTGATTTTAGCAGACACTTAACTTCTGCCTTAATATTATGTGTGTCTGTAATTATTATTGCTCCCAGATATTTGAATGTATCCACTTGTCCCAACAATTTACCGGCTATTGTAATATTTTGTAGAGCATTATTTTGATGTTCCATGACCATACACTTCGTTTTTTTCTGTATTAATTTCCAATCCAACATTCCTACAGGAATCGAAAAGGCTTTCTGCATTTCTCTTGGTTATGTTTATGTCATCAAGCAAACGTCGTCTGCATAAACTAAATCGGGTGACTGCCATTTAAATCAAGGCCTACCTTGCTTTCCTCAACTTTGATAATGGCATATTCCAAAGTGAAATTAAAAAGTAAAGGCGATAGTCATCTCCTTGCTTCAAGCCGCTTCTGTTGGCATAGGTTTCATTTAGGCACATTTTGATTAGTCTAACTGACTTCTTTGGTATCCCAAACTCAATGAGGATATTGTACAATTTGTTTCGCCTAACTGAATCATTTATTTATTTATTTATTTATTTTAAATATCTAACTGACTTCTTTGGTATCCCAAACTCAATGAGGATATTGTACAATTTGTTTCGCCTAACTGAATAATTTATTTATTTATTTATTTATTTTAAATATCTATGTATAGCTGGTGAACAGATTTATTACATTCCCACTTTTTCTCCAAGAGTTGACGAATACAAAATATATGATCAACGGTTGATCTATTTCGCCTAAATCCACATTGGTGATCTCCAGTGATTTCTTCCGCATATGGGGTTAATCTTGACAGCAGTATATCAGATAGAATTTTGTATGATGTTGGTAAGAGAAATTCCTTGATACATTCGTCCCTATCTCCCTTTTTGTCGATCGGTATAATAATAGGTTCTTTCCATTCCTTTGGCAAGTCCTTCTTTCTCCAAATAATAATAATAATGAGTTTGTGGATCTGAGTTCAATTTATCCCCACCTGGCTTAATGAATTCTCCTGGGATTTGGTCAACGCCTGGAGATTTGTGTGCTTTTAGTTTACCTATAGCTGTGTTTACTTCTGTTAGAGTAGGTTCAGCAACCATCGGCTCTGCTGTGAATATTTCACTTTCTACACTTTGGACATCTCCACGTACATTTAATAATTTATTAAAGAAAGTTTTCCACCAATTCAAAATATTGTACGAAGCTGCGTGTATGGTGTCATCATTGTCCTTAATTATGTTTATTCTAGGTTAAAAAAACCTTTCTTGAACTCGTTTATTCCCTTGTAGTGATCCATAACATTTTTGTCTGAACAATTTTCCTTACAGATATATGAACTTCGAAATCTATCTCCGCCAAAATGGATTAGGCCTATGTTATTATATGAATATGTATCACTAATATTGCTAGCGTCATGTTACGGAGTTACAAGAGTTTTCATTGATGATATTCTTGTTCGAACCTTATGCACGGTAATATTTGCCCTTCTACTTCGAATCTGTATCTGTATCTGGTACCCTATGATCCCTAGGTGGGGCGAAGGGGCCTCCAAGCGGAGGTTTCATTACCTATACTAATTTTGATATGCTTATTTTCCGAGAGAGGGTAGAGGGACAGGTGGTAAGCCTATCGCCTCGCAACCCCCCTCTGGAAACTAAGTATTTCTTGGACGTGAAAGGGCTGAGAAATTTTGTCCAGAGGCTCTAATTTAGGCTTGGAGTTCTTTTACGTGCCGTAAATCTACGACACGGGATCCCCAGCTTAAAGCCCCTCCCGGAGGACTCCGTGCCCAGGATTTTTACGTCCTGAAAAATCCATCGGCCGCGGCCGGGTTTGATCCCGCGCCCTGCGGGCACGCTACCTCTAGACCACCGCGGCCGACTTCTACTACGAATGGTCACACTTAAATCCTATTCCAGCGCTACGAACTGCTTACCGTCAGATAAATAGCAACATTTTGCTGCCCTATGTATTAGGCCTTGTCTCAGAAATTCCTCTTTAAAGCTACTTAACCCTCATTTAATAATTGCATAATCCTAATGCCAATAATACTGAATAATTCAAATGTTCATAGACAACAAAACTCCACCTGAAAACTATTTAACGTGATTTTAAAATTGATAACAAGGGGCTATATATAGGCTGGGATCGCGATACCTTTGATGATGATTTAAACGATTCTCATACAAAAGGGCGTTTTCTTATATGTGATATTAGGGCAAGGCATTTGATGATTTTGCATCTTTTTTATGTGACGGTTAAAAGATAGCTCGAATATATATATAAATGTGTATAATTTTTTAATTGATCAAATAAGAGCAATTTGTTTTTTTCTTTCTTTTTGCTTTATTTTGCATTTTTTCGTAATTTTCAATAGATAGGTCATTTTTGGCAGTTTTTAGGTCATTTTCGGCATTTTGACAGTTTTTAAATGTCTTATATTACATTATATTGTTATTTATTTTTTATTATTATTTCTGGTTTTTAATGCTTGTCTATTATAACTGTATAAGCAAATAACATCCACAGGAAATAAAGCAGACGCAGTGTTAATAGAAGGAATATGCATTTTGAACTCTATGTTACATTTCCAAGAAAATACAGTATAAGCAATATCTGCTCCCCTATATTTAAGCATTTGAACCAGTCTACATTTCCAAGAAAACAACGTTAATATACTTCAACACGCGGCTATTGACGAATGTGTCCTTCTTGCATTAAAGAAACAACACTTGGGACACAGCTCCGTTAGAGATAAGCGAGGCGACTATTCCTGCTTTATTATTTTAAAGGAACATGCATCATGAACTAATCCGAGCATCCTATTGTTACACAATTTCAGGTAGCAGGACTTTCACTGTATCTTTCAGTTATCTGTAAGAGTTGTATGAGATGGTTTGTTGACAGTAGAGTTCAGTAAGATGTCCAAAGTGAAAGAAAGTGTATTTGACAAATTAAAACTATTTGTTTCAGAGTACGAAGAAAATGTTTTTCCACCGGTGGAAAAACATTGTTCTGCAAATTGTGTGATGTGCGGTTTTCTGTCGAAAAAGAAGTTTTCCGTTGAATAACATGTATCGAGAGAGAAACATGAACGTGGTCTGCAACAGACACTTCTGGGGGAACGTTGTTCAACGTTTTCACAGTTTTGCGAGAAGCTATGTACAGCATTTTTATGCGCCGATATTCCACTGAAGAAATCGAACCATCCAAAGCTGCGCACACTCTTAGAAGAGGAGACCGGGAAATCAATTCCAGGTCCCAGAACGTTAAGAAGTAGGCCTATAGTGCAGTTACTCATTGGATGGCCAGTCGGCTTCAAAGGTTTCGGTGTTTCTTTATGTTAACTGATCTGACTAAATCGGTCTTGGGCTTCCGCTTTCCAAAACAAAAGCAACGTTGCAATATTCTCTCATTTTTATCACTGACCTCAGTTCTTCCTTCGCTTTATTCATTTCACACGTGTTATTGTTTACTGTAACTTGATCTTGCAACCATGCATTTCACTCCACGCGGAGTAGACGAGTAGCTGTCAAAATCGCCACAGGACATTCTTAGATTTTGATTGGCTGGGGTAATTAGCTGATTGGTGCGGTAAAACAAAGAACATGGGTTGAGCTGTCGGCAAACTTTTCCTCCTAACGAAAGGAAGCCGCCTGGGTATGCAATGAGTAACTGGACTATACCTATGTTGCAAGATACTACAAAACAACGTTGGAAGGAATAAGGAAAAAAGTCGGGTATGCATAGATGAAACCACAAATGCTATGGGGGATATATAGCCAACGTTATTGTAGGAGTTCTGGAAGCAGGGAACCCTGGAGAATCATTTCTACTACATTGTGAGCAACTGGACAAAGCTAACTATTCAACGATCATTAAACTCTTTGACCAATCTTACTAAATCCAGCAGATATTGCTTGTTTTCTGTATGCGCCAGCTCTTTCAGTGGAGGTAGAGAGGAGCTTTTCCATGTAAAAATTTTTACTTTCAGACAAGACTTTTTATTTGAGAATCTCCGCCAAGTGTTCAGAGTTCATTTTAATTCAGGTGTATTGTAAACACCATACCAGTTTGTCTCGTAGCAATAAAGAATTAAATATTCTTTGTTTTTCTTTCTTTTAAATGGAACATTTTTGCTAGGGGCAATATGATGGGCATGCCAGTTCAGGAAAAAATATTTTTATTTAATGTTGTCCAAGAAGGCCTAATATTACTTAACTTACTTCTTTAGTAACAAAATAAACGTGTTTTATACTGTAAACTTACATATAACGCACTGTCATCCATTAAATTGATCCTTAAAAAGCAATTCATTACTTTTAAAAAAACTGATTATAAGTAGCCTAGTAATGGTAAATTTTTGGGGGTAATTTTTTTCACTATTTTTAGGTCATAAATGCATTTTTTATTTTACACTTTTTTATGGTCATTAAATGCCTTGCCCTAAGTAGGCCTATATAATGCATCGGTAATAGGTTGGATGGAGTTAGCACAGAATAGGGTTGATTGGCGGACTCAAGGTAAGCGCGACAATGAACCTTCGGATCCGATAAAGTAGATAATATTCCTTTAGCTTGCTTAGGAATTGTCATTGCCATTTTGTGAGTGAGTAAGTAAGTAAGTAATAGACCATTTTCATTCTGGGTATATTATATTATATATGGGCATTAAATTTTTTGTCGTTTCTAATTTTAAATCACCATAACTAACATTTTAAACTTCTTCGAAAGTAATAGCCTAGACCTAACATTAAATGGATTTTTTAAATTTATTTACTTAGCATGTATTTGAAGCTATCCAGCCATTTCATAATATATGGGAATTTTTCCCTCAATGCGAGAAGTTATAAAATTATTGTAATTGGGTGGTCAAAAATAAGTTTAAAACCTCAAATTCTCTGAATTTTAAGTATTTAGGTGTATCTGAAGTGGTTTCATGTTTAAAATCTGTTGATATACTTATTTATTGCATTGAGTTACTTTTTTGTCATTTTTAGCATGATTTTAACACTCTTTAATACCAAGTAGTCAAGAGTAATCAGCTATGTCCATTTTCATTTGAGAAAATATACATCTTAAGGTATAATTTGGTATAAGATTAACTTTAAAAAATATGTGTGGTTAATTACTATGTAAAATAAACAAGGGAATTTTCGTCCCACCCGTAACAGTGATAGTTTTGTTAAATTGTTATTGATGAGTTAAATAAATGTTTTGACAACCTGGAAACAGTTTATAATTTGTATTTAATCCCTCATACCTTCATTAATAACAACATTAAGACCCTAACAGTAATAGCAGAACAGAAAATGAGCTTTTGTTTTGCATCATTAAAATCAGTGTCCAAATTATGTCCCACCCGTAACGGATTTTGAAAAACAAATTTAAAATATTTAGAATAAATTTTAAATAATGCTTTGCATAGTGTGAAGGAGAAGGCATTGTAAATTGTACAGAATGTGAAGAACCAATTCTAGTTTATTATTGATGATATGTAATAAACAAAAATAGCTTTTATAATTTGTCAGAATGTCCCACCCGTATTTATGAAATGGCTGTATCAGTACTTTCCTTATTTCACCTGTACGCAATATTTAGATTGTCCACGGCTGTAAACGTACCATATTTTGTCCAAAAAGCGAAAATAAAATTAGAAACCAACAAATTCTTCAATTTACTAATTCGGTAATACTTTATTCTCACTCATAGGCGTAACCAGGCCGACCATATGGGGGGGTTATAACATCCGCGGGGTCTGGCGAGTATGGAAGGAGAGGGGGGTCCGGGGGCCCTCCCCCGGAAAATTTTAAAAATTAAGATGCAAAATAACGAGTTTTAAGCTTCCGGGGGTTCTCCCACGGAAAATTTTAAAAATTAAGATGCAAAATAACAAGTTGTAAGCTTCCGGGGGTCCTTCCCCGGAAAATTTTAAAAATTAAGACGCAAAATAACGAGTTTTAAGCTTCCCACGCTTTATACTTGTATTAAGCAATTTATGGGCAGACTTAAAAAAATTATACAATTTTCCTTTTTTTAATCAATGGGGGGGGGGGTTCCAACCCCCAAACCCCCCCCCCCCTCGCTACGCCTATGTTCTCACTAATAGTGAAATATCTCATATTTGCGTTAAAATGTATACAAGGAACGGTTTTTACCATGTTTATTTCCTTGGAGAATTGCAATTCGCGGGATTTATGGACTGATTTGCTAACAAAGACTCAACACTCAACCCCGAAGATGAAACTTTAAATAAGTTTAGCCGTGCAAATTCGAGTCACACGGCAACGATGTCATATAGCAGGTGGTTGTTCTCTCTATGCACCACAGCTGTGCCAGCGATGCAGAATGAAGTGTAGGCCGACAGTATATATTTTAATGAATTGTATATAATATTAATATTCACCCTTTGTAAATAGAATTTACTACTACTATCATCATCAGTATTATTAACAGACCTATTATTAGTAATATTCTATTAGGTAAAATCCCATATCATTATTGCGTTAGCCATTCCTTAGAACAGGATTTTCTTCATGAAACACTTAAAAACACAAATGCCGTATTTTATTCTTGTAACACGAGCGATGTTGTCCAACCCGCCAGCCTAAATAATATATTTTCTATTATAGGATGATCTGGCGCTAAATGCCCATGTTTCCGCCATATTTAGTTTCGAGAACAGAATAAACACAAGATAGATGGAGCCTTACAACTATGATGGAAAGACGCGTGAGATTCAATATATGACTTAAGGAAACACGCGCAATTCAGTACGCCACTGCTAAACTAATATCACTGTTCCTTATCTAATTGCCACTAACTTTTCAGTAACGTAGAACCGAACTGGTAGCCTCTGGAAGGTAAAATACAAGGAGCGCAGTTGTCATTTCGCTTAGCACAGTTATTTCAACTTAGTTCAAGACCTTCATACCGAGAAACTTATGAGTACGAGTATTATCCCATCTGGGATTTCGCCTTGGCAGTAAAATACAAGATGGAACTTTGTGCTAGCGGGTTCCACGGATTAGCTGTCAATACATGCGCGCATCCGAATAGGAGGGCAATCATCAACAATAAAGGGTTCAATTAATATTTTTTTATACGAGGGAGGGATTTGTCAGTTTGCGAACAGTACGCCAAGTCGAAGGGAAATTAAGTTGTGTCTAGGTAATATGACATTCTACCGTTCTATCTTTATGATCATATATTTACTTTAATATACTGTACGTAAGCATATGTAAAACACTGCTTGATATTTCAATGGGAAAGATTGAGACCTAACCTGAATTTACAAATTATTTGGATGTGAGAAACGATGAAATAGATATTCACCGGTTTTGACTTATTAAAATCCATTTTGTGGTAATGTACGAACATACTAGACATTGGTGTACATATATATAATATAAAATAAACTTTTATTCCCAGAAAATTATTTCCGAGTTCTCCGAAGACTTATTTAGGCTATAGAGGGCAGAATAACCGAGGGTTAATTGTACTGTCACTCCCATCTGGCAGTAAATTAATTTGACTTACTGTATTACTTGACCAACAGAAAATGCTGTTTGATTTACTGAAATGTAACATTACAGTATTTTTCATATGAGAAGCCTTTTCCTTCTCCGCCAATCACGTGTACGGGCTAAAAAACTGCCGCTTGCAGTAAGAGTCTTCCCTCCGTCTCGCCGTCTCTGATTGGACCGCGTATCTAAGCAGGAGAAGGAAGAAAGGGCTTGTCATCTGCAAAACACTGTAGGGATCTGCATGCATGACATCACCCACAGTTGAACATGAATCGATGAAAATCATACTAGTTAAAACAGAAATGAACTAATTAATTTTTTACATAACCGTTTAGTTAGGCCTACATCCAACATGGAGACACTAGAGTCTAGACAGCTACGTATATCCTAAAAATCTTATGCAAAACCTTGTTTAATTTGATAGGCAATTTGTGTATCATTGTTAGCACTTACGGAAGTATTATATTTCATATTCTAAAGTGTAATGGAATTTCCAATCCGGCATTCGCGTCCGCCCAATACAGGCACTCAGATCTACGGTTACAAGCTTTGATCCCGCGACTTCCCAACTGCGAGTCCGTGACCTTACTACATCCGCCACCTCGCTCAGTGACAAATTGTTACTCTCAGTTTATACATACCGGTATATCAGTTTGCCCAATCCAAAACACATGTCGACAGAAACTTATTCATCTCAGTTTGCCCAATCCAAAACACATATCGACAGAAACTTACATTAATAGGTGTAATATAAAATCATGTGATTTATTTGATATGTAGTGTCCATATTTTGTTAACCATCGTCAAAGCCATTCCTGCATTGCAAACGAAAATAAACATCCCTGGTTGCTCCTGGTCTCCTTCACAATGTATAAGCATGCCGCGAGGCGTGATGTTTAAAACGCATTAAACCACTTCACTTTCTAATCCGCAACATCGCCCCTGTTTCAATAACCAAGAAGTAGAATCTACTAAAATTTTCAGAAAATAATCGATAATTCGTTTGATCGAATTTTCATTCAGGAACTATACCTTCTATAACCCCGGCAAACTATGTTCATTTAAAATATGTGCTTCCATAAGCCTTTCGCATCGGTGTTACTATGGTGGTGATGGAATTTTTTACGATTATAAGTTAATAGTTAATTTTATTTGAGAATAATTATGGCTCGTTTACCTGAAATACTAATAAGCTTATTTACAGTTCACTTATGACTCCCTTAGCTCATGTAGAAGCTATTTCTGGTTCAATAACTCCTGACATTAACAGAACCAGGCATGACAGAACATTCTACACAATGTGCAGCAGATTAAAATAACTATAATGTATTTAATAAGCTTTCATCATAATATAGTTAATAATAATCAATTATTACTGACTTTATCCCACCGACAGGAAAAATATTTAACACAAAACCTCCGCTAGTAACTTTTATTGTCGCTAACGCTCTCATTTTGTGGCATTTCTTCACTCCCACATGTCTATAACCGGCTTCTGATAAATTACATGGTAAAGTAAGACTGTGTTGGCTTCAGTCATACGGGGCATGAAAATTGGAAATGCTTCTTAACAATGAGCCTATACTTTACAATACAGTATAAAGGATCAAGAAACAATTTCCCCTGTGAATCTATATATAGGTCTAGTATATTTTAAAGGCATAAATATTATGTATTATATTATATTCCCCATATTTATCGTTTGGAGTTGGTGAGACAGCAAAAGTATGGCGGGGTTCCTCAGGTAGGAGAGGAATATGGGGGCCTAACCTGTATTAGAAAGAGAGAGAGAGAGTAAGAGGCCGAGTCCTCCAGCCTGAGGCGCGGTAGTAAACACGGGTCCGAGAGCGAGAGGTGAGGAGAAGTGGAAAGGATGGAGAATATTTTTCAGACCTTCCTTGAAAGGAACCCGCAACCAACGAAAAAAATCCAACCTGAAAACACCCTAAACTTAAAATATAGCAGAAAACGTTACAGTCCCACAGGTTGAACGAGAAATTCCAACAAATATCGAAATAGCAAAACGGCAAGTAACTAAAAATTGAAGAGAATGTATATAATAAACTAATTATTTCCAAGAGAGTGCAATGGTAAGCACTCTTTCCTTTCACTAAACGTAGAATGGAGAAAAGGCTTATTACGAAGTGGATTGTTTATTATAAGTGTCACGTGTAAGGAGAGGGGGGGCACACAAGCAAGCAGCAGGTCGACGTCCACAATCGTAAAAATCGTGCTCTTCAACACACACACACTAAAAATGCAGCCAAATAACTTCGCTGTTACTATTATCACCTTAACACTTATCACTTACAACACTTCAGAATTCTCACATACCTGTGCAGATCTTTCCAACTTTACGATGTGTACATGTGTAAACTACACGTTCAATTACTCCTTCTGCGTGATTATTCAGAAGAAAAAACTGTATGTGTATTCCTCGGAAGTTTGCACACAAATATTCACATACACAGCACAGATGTGTATTACTTGCTGATAATGCACACACTTTTACATTTTCACTGTGACTTGAACACAATACCGCACCATCTCAACAAACGAAGAAACGCTCCACCGACACACACTTGAGCTTTCTTAGCACTGAACTGGCATGCAGGAGTTCAGTGGGCAGGCAACAGGTTACCAGTCAGACTGCTGCTCCTGCTGCTGCTACTCGAGGAAGAGGCCTTCAAGGGCGATGTCGGAAACGAGTTTCGCAGCTATGTGGCGGGAACGTTTGAAATGCCATAACAGTGTACTTCCATAAATTATACATTTTTTGTGAATTATTTTGTAGATCCGTATTTTCTGGCTTTAGATGAAAAATTCACAAAATTAAATTTTAAAAAGTGTTACAAATCTGGTCCACAAATAAGGAGGATTATAAGGACAAATAAACAATAATATTAATAAATAATGTAATCTATGAATAATTATACTGTATTATTTTTGTGTTTTTTCTTTCTCCAGTTACTGCAAGTAGGATCGCATAAGTGAAACAGATAAGTAATCAAAATGGATTTAACATGATTACAAAAATAAATTTTTACACACACTTGTGAAAATATTATTGCTTCATTATGAACTCATCAAATATAAAACATAATACGTATATATTTTTTCTTTTATTTCAGCTTTTAGGAGTTCGGGATAAAAATCTGGTCTACAAATAAGGAGGATTATAGGGACAAATAAAGAATAACATTAATAAATATTGTAATCTATGAATAATTATACTATATTATTTTTGTGCTTTTTCTTTCTCCAGTTACTGCAAGTAGGTTCGCATAAGTGGAACAGATAAGTACTAAAAATGGATTTAACATGATTATAAAAATAAATATATACACACTTGTGAAAATATTATTCCTTCATTATGAACTCAAATATAAAACATAATACGAATATTTTTTTCTTTTATTTCAGCTTTTAGGAGTTCGGGATCTTGGTCTGAACAGTAGGGTAGGCCATGGGAGTATTTTTTGTCAATTGTTTCTATTGTCGATGTATTTAATGGAGTAAATTTCAACTGATATTAATTTTAAATGAAAACGATACAGGATGAACTGGTGAGGATTATTCGTGGTATATAAATATTCAATTCTGCATTTGCCGTTATGACTGGGGAAGCCATGAAAAAACCCATGTCACATTGGCCGGCCATCGGATATGAACCTGTGACCTCCCGAATGCGAGTCAAAGACCACCTCGGCCACCCCACTCGGTATTCGTGTATGTTAAACATACTCTTCTTTTCTGGAACTGTACTAAATTTGTGAAAACTTACATTCCGTAGAAATTATAATATATTTTTTCCTTAAAATGACGTTTAAAGAACCAACAAACACTTTTTTACCAAGTCTAACCGTCCCATGGACTAATCTTAGCTACAAATATTTTATTTTTAGATTAAGATTAATCTTTAGCCCTAAAAACCTTTGGTATACAAATAGCTTTTAGGCTATAAATCACAGGAAAGTTCCAAAAAGTTTATTATTCAATATTATTCAATATTAATAATACAATTAGTACTGTTTTAGTTGTGAGCCTGTTGTTGACTGTGCAATCATATTTTCAGAAAATGGAAATAGAAACAAGTGAACTAATATATATATATTTAATGTTATCCCTATATTATAAAGCCACATGGCTGACTCACTCACTCACTCACTCACTCACTCACTGACATTAATGTTTGCCCACTTCCAGATGAGCTAGAAACTTGAAATTTGGTACACGTATAGCTTTTAGGCTGTAAACCACAGGAAAATTTCAAAAGGTTAATTTTTTTACTTTTTAGACCTAAAAACCCCCCGAAAAAGGGCTCGGCTCGGCTCACCGACATTAATTTTTGTCCACTTCCAGATGAGCTAGAAACTTGAAATTTGGTACACATATAGCTCTTAGGCTGCAAATCACAGGAAAATTCCAAAAAGTTAATTTTTAAAAATTATTAGCCCTAAAACTCCATTAAAAGGGCTCGGCTCGGCTCACCGACATAAATGTTTGCCCACTTCCAGCTGAGCTAGAAACTTGAAATTTTGTACACATATAGCTTGTAGGCAGTAGACAACAGAAAAATTCCAAAAAGTTAATTTTTTCCAATTTTTAGCCCTAAAAACCTTTGGTATACAAATAGCTTTTAGGCTATAAATCACAGGAAAGTTCCAAAAAGTTTATTTTTTCAATTTTTAGCCCTAAAAACACTGAAAAAGGGCTCGGCACGGCTCACTGACATTAATGTTTGCCCACTTCCAGGTGAGCTAGAAACTTGAAATTTGGTACACACATAGCTTTTAGGCTGTAAACCATAGGAAAATTCCAAAAAGGAGATTTTTTTAAATTTTCAGCCCTAAAAACCCCCGAAAAAGGGCTCGGTTTTCATGGCAACGGTATTATCAAACAGTGTTCACGGATGACTCTGAAAGTTTAGAAATAATTATTTCCGTAAACCTCACTGGGTAGTCGAGATAGTAACGTCTTGGACTCGCATTCGGAAGTCTCAGGTTCATAATAATTAAGTCCAATTAACATATTTTTGTCCAGAACTAACAAAATTTTCTTCTATCTGTTAAAGAAATTTCATAATTTATATTCTTTAATTATAACTCGTAGATGAAGTCTCGTATTCTTTGCAACATATTATAACCAATTTTACTTGTATTTTTCTATGATTTCCGTGTTCGTAAGGGCAAATGCCACATTGAATATTTACATACCATGAATCTTAGTCGCTATTTCATCTTGTATCATGTCCATTTCAGTAAATACACCATAAATGTATGAACACTTCCAGTTGATGTAGAAAACTTAGACTTGACAAACTGATACCTATTAGCTTGCAGCCGACGGTAAACTTCCGAAAAAATCCCAAAGTCTTCCTGCATTTATTTTTTCAGGTTTAATGTGGCAAAAAAGGTAATAGCCAATACAGCAGACTAAAGACACGCACTCTATCTCCCATAGATATTTTAAAAAACCTTTCCCGAGAACCTCAGCGGGGGTTTGGGGGCGGAGCCCCCAATGAGCGAAGCGAGTTATCTTGTATACAGTTGGCCTGGGCAAAAGAGTTGGTTAGGCACTGACTTTCTGATACCAAATTCACAGGTTTAGTACCAGCCCAAATCGATGGGATTTATGATGGGTAAATGCCACTCTTAGAATTATTTACACAGTATTTATTTTCCAGGTTCCAGGACAACATAGGGTCTCCCGAGGGAGGTTTCATTACAGAATGCAAATTTAGTTAGAAGATAGGTAAATAGCTTACCACCTTGAAGAAATAAACGTTTTAATATAATTTTTTTTAAAAATATTCAGCAACAAATTTTATGTGCGTTTTTGGGCAAAATTTATTTAAATATATGCATAATTGTTAAAGATAAGAACCTAAATTCAAGATGGTGCAATGTGTATATCACGTTAATATTCATGTTTAGCGATCCATTTTTCAGAAACTATATTTTTACGAACAGTTTTCAGGATACTACCGAAACTAGTCAACAAATTTCATGGAATTTTTTTTGCAGATGTTCCCAGATTCGTGTATATAGGCAACTCTACAAAAAATTATCAAAACCCTGCGTATTTTATAAATATTTTGCCCATAAAAATGTTGTGGGTTTATTTTATGGGTTAAAATTCCTTGAAAATCCATTACCTGTAATTTAAATATACATTTTCGTAGATCAATCTTCAAGGGACATAGGCTACTGGATGAAAAAGAATATTAAATTGTTAAAAATTAGTCGAGTTGAGAAAGAAACGCTGAATTCTGACAAAGCAAGTAGCTATCATTTTGAACAATCATAAATGTAATATAATGTTAAAAAGTTGAACATCCGTTATTACATTTTTTACAAGTTTGGCGTTCAATGTATTAAATTGAATTTTAGACGAGTTAAGTGAACTAAGATAGAAAAACTTTTATGTGGTTAATTTTTTTAAGGTTTGAAATGTACCTACTCCCACGACATCTGTGAAGATTCAATATTATTTCTTAGTACACATGGCCAATAAGGAACGACATTGAAAACCCTTCCTTTTATAAACTTATTAACATAATTTTAATATTTATAACAAGCAACCGAATTTATAAATCAATTATTCAAAAAGGCAGCTACTTGCCATTTCAGAATTTGGTGTTTCCCTCTTAACTATAAAAATTTAACATCGTTATTATCTGTTTTTTTTTAATAAAGTTTATAGGTACATATACATAAAAGACCACCGTAGATGGTAGGTGCTATTTTTTATTTATTTATTTTCAAATTTTAATAAAATATTTTCAAGATTTTTTTTTATCAGAATGGCCAATTTTGTGAATTTCAGTTGTGGCTCAAAACTATTCATAATATTCTGTTTACTATAGTTTGAAATATGACAACAAGGTCCTAAAAATGTATTTTGTGGGAAAATAACGTGAAACATAGTATAACATTTGACACACAAAGGGAGAATACCACTAGAGTTAAACGCAGCTCAGAAGGCGGCTTAAAGCTGGATGCCCATGAACCAATAGTAGCATTCTAGGAATAGAACGTAGCTCGAAATACGGCTTGTAATGGGATGAGCAGGAACCAAGAAGCACTTTAGATTTGTCTCGTTCGCAGTTATTTTTTTCAGCATAGGTTTTGCCATGTTGGGTTAAGTTAGGTTAGGTTGTTTCCATCTTGCCGCGATTTATGACATGGCAAAACCTATGCTGAAAAAAAAAATTCGTCTCATTCTGCGCAGTAGTAACAGACGAACCGCCATCCGAGCTGCGTTCTAGTCTAGTGTTAAGGAACCTTTCCTCCGACTTCAGATTTTGTTGAGATCCAGTTCTTTTAGTGATTGTTATACTTCTACCTTAATTTATTGTATGAAATTAACATGAACTTAATCGAACACGTCACACAAAGATTCCGGTAATAGCTGTCTGGTAGTCTGAACTGACCACCAAGTTCCTTTTGGTCTATGGAAGGAAGCTTCCTACTTGAAATACATAGTAACTTGCTTTTTGTCTGGCGCCGATTTGAAAATATTGTTTGGGGACAAGAATTGTATTTTTAGTAGTTATACATAGGCCTTATATGATGAAAATTAAGTGGAAGTTACATCTTGCAAAGTAACAGTTAGGCTTATATAACTTAAATAATGTATTAGGTCCTTAAAACAATCATTTAGGCGCCTATATAGGCTAAAAACTATTAAATTAATTACTAAAAATTTGATTTAGGATATATTTAACCTATCAAGGTTAAAATCGTACTCTTTTATTATTAAGGAAGGGTAAAAAATAGGTACATTCCCTGATAGACCAGCAAATTCTGTGTATTTTGAAATTGAAATTTCCATCCATAATATCGTAGCAACTTCCTACTTAAAAAATAGTCTGTAATGGAAAGCAAAATATAGGCTATATTCTTTGAATGTAGTCTATTTAGGAATATTAAAAATAAATTCAACAAATAAGTAAACTTGTGTTAGTTAATGGTAATTGTTAGGCTATCATCATCCAAAGCAGATGTTTTAAAATTCAAAAAAGAAATATTTGACCACAGGTATATGAACAAGAAGTAATATTCTACACCAATTATCGTCAAGTAAAGATCAGCCTCGTTTGGATCTTGCCTTCTCAGTAGCCTATATAAGCGTGATGGAAGCAAAGTAAAGAGTAAAGGGGAAAATTTTGACTTCACTCATACCCTCCCCCAGCGCAGCGCGGGTAATGTTCAATCCTGTTGGATAGTGTTAAAATCAATTTATATCCCAAAATTACTCCCGTGCAGTTAAAGCAGGTAAAGCCGGCTCCTTAGAGCTGCGTACTGATGGCTACACTTTGCTAAGCGTTCCCTTTGTGAGCCGTGGAGGCTCTTGGGGTTCGAGGAAGCTGAGGCTCCCAGACTTTTAAACATTTGGCATATGAAGATGGTGAGGTTTTCAGCCTTACGCACCGGCCGTATTTACCCCAGTATTGCTCCTGGTACTCATTTCTGTTGGAAGCCATAGTGGCACCATAAGGATTAGATACATTTAAAAATCCTAACAAATTTATCGGGGATCAAATTCACGACCTTCCGTTTTGTAGCGCCAGTGCCAAATAAGTAAATATAATATTAAATAAATATAATATATATATAATAAATATATTTAAGTAAATATAAATAAATATTTGGTTCTTTGTACTTTAATTTTGAAATTTGTAAATGTTTTTTGTTTATTTGTGTATTTTTGTATTTGTATTTGTACATAAGTTTGTAAATGTAATTTAAATAAATAAATAAAAAAATAATAAATAAAAATAAGTTATTGGGATTGTGAGTCAGTTGGAGAATTTAATGTTGTTCCGGCACGTTGCCATGGTAGCTCAGTTGGTTAGAGCATCGGCACGGAGAGCCGAAGATCCTGGTTCATGGAATTGAATTTTTCATTCTGACTTCACCTTTCCATAAGTTATACATGATTTGGTTTTTAGTCTCCATTATTGATGAACACATATTTAGGCATTTATTCCTTCAGCGTGGTGAAGGAATCCATTACCGTACTCAAATGGATTTAAGTTTACCATCTTCGTTCTATATTTATTTATTTTATATATTTATTTATTTATTTATTTATTTACATTTGTCATAAGCATCGTGAATGATGCTATAGACTAACTAGCCTATAACCCAGCACTAACACAAAAACTACAAGTAACTAATAAACAATCAATATATACACAGATATAGAGTTAAACGTACGGATAGAGTTATGCCGATTGTTGACCAAGAGCTAAGCTAAGTTAGTTTAGCTTAGCTCATATACAATGCGGGATTTCATATGTAGTTGTGCCAACAAAACTACATATGAAATCCGGAATATGCCGGATTTCATATGTAATTTTGTCGGCGCAACTACATATGAAATCCCGCACTGTATGTGAGCTAAGCTAAACTAACTTAGATTAGCTCTTGGTCTACAACCGGCATACGTATAGAGCTAAATGTACACGCCCATAGATACGCTTCTGTAGGCTACTGAGGGGCAAGATCAAAATGTGAATGGTCTGTACTTGACGATAGTTAAATATTTCTTTTGTGAATTTTAAAATATCTGACAATAGACAGCTGCCTTGGATGATAGCGTAACGATTGCCATTAACTGATACAAAATTACTTATTTGTTGAACAACTTTATATATATATATATATATATATATATATATATATATATATATATATATATATATATATATATATATTCCTAAATAGACTACATTCAAAGAATATAGCTTATATTTTGCTTTTTATTATAGGCTATTTTTAAGGAGGAAGTTACTATGATATTATGGAAGGAAATTCCCATTTCTAAATACACAGAATTAGCTGGTCTATATATTGTTTATATCTATTTGTTCACACTTCGAGGCTCAGCAGTAAAAATAATTACCTATCCCTATAATATAAAGTCACACTGCTGACTGACTGATTCACTGACTCACTCACGCAGTCACTCACTGACATTAATGTTTGCCCACTTCCAGATGAGCTACAAACTTCAAATTTGGTACAGATATAGCTTTTTAACTGTAAACCGCATGAAAATAGCAAAAAGTACCTTTTTTATTTCTAGCCCTAAAAAAACAAGAAAAAGGGCTCGCTCACTGGCATTAAAGTTTGCCCACTTCCAGATGAGCTGCAATCTTGAAATTTGGTACACATATAGCTTTTAGGCTGTAAACCACAGGAAAATTCCAAAAAGTATTTTTTTTATTTTTACCCTAAAAACCCCCGAAAAAGTGCTCACTCACTGACATTAATGTTTGCCCACTTCGAGATGAGCTAGAAACTTGAAATTTGGTACACATATAGCTTTTAGGCCGTAAACCATAGGAAAATTCAAAAAATCTTTTCCGAGAACCTCAGTGGGGGTTTGGGGGCGGAGCCCCCAATGAGCGAAGCGAGTCTATTATATAAAGTGAAATGTCCGAAGCCACGAGGCATTTTGATTGACGCTCGAGGACAGCAAATCAGCGGCCGAGCCACCACAAACAGTAGTATTCGTAACTAAGGTAAACAAGGCAAGATCTGTCAGATGTACCAGTTTCTGTCAGTAGAAATAATAGGCGAAATTACATACTAAAGGGCATGTTTTAATTTACGGAAGTTTTATCCAGCTGGTACAACTTTATTATTTGTCCACCTGACAGCATTTAAACATTAATATCTATATATCTATATCTATATATCTGTTTTCCTGTATACTCCCACTGTCGGGGCATTAGCACTCTAAGGGGAGGTTACTGCTAGAGTAGGATTACTCCCACAACGTCTCTGGCCTTGAAGACTAACCCAGCCAGCGAGCTTCTCGTTACGTCTCGTTACCAAGATGCGCGGATTCGCTGCGCGTAAGATCAGTGACCTACTGACGGGCAGAGAGTAAAGATCATGCTGCATGTTGATAGTTGAGTGGAGGGATAATGCCGCAGATACAGATACAGACAACACGTGGAGTGGGATAGCCAATCAGGGTGCAGCTACCTCCCATAGCCAGGAACTCTACGAGCGGTGAGACTCGCTCCTAAGGTATATACGTAAAAACCCAGAGACTTTGTGAAGGTAATCCTACTCTACCGATGTGAATTTTTTTACGCTCGCTTTCCGAGAGAACAGAGAGGCAGGATATAAGATAATAGTGTTAACAATAATATTGCAAGGCCCACCCTGTCCTAAACACAACGTATCAAATTGTCCATAGCCCACTTTGTTTGGTCAATTTTTTTATAGTGATATCAGTGCTAATAGTTATAAATAAGAGATATTAAAGACATCCGTTGACTAATTAAACGCAGCTGCTATTATATAATATTGTGCATTCTATCGAAGTGTACGGATACCGATATCTGCATTATATTTTAATGTGAGTAATTTTCAAATCTCCAGGCGTTAACAAACTTCCAGCAGAATTAATTAAGGCAGGTGGAGATACATTAAACTCAGAGATCCATACGTAGTATAGAGAAAGTATAGTGATCGTGACAAAAAATCGAAATCGACATAACACCGGGAAAGCATGTTTCACGATGCCTAGAAACAAACAAAAAATGTTTTTGGAATGACGTCTATCCCTCTATCCGTCTGTCCGTCTGTCTGTAAACAAGCACAGCGGGTAAACGGTTCATTGTATTTACTTCATTTTTTTAACTAAGGACTTTTTCGGAATTTCATCTAACCGCCCAGAAATTGAGTTTTATAAGTGAAATATTAAGGGGACTTTTCATGAAAGCTCTTTCAAAAATTTTTATGTAAAAAAAAATTGTCTCTAACGATTTTAATTAAAATTTAAAATTGGAAACTCTTATCTTTGACTAAAAAAAAGGCTATACCCGTTTTTCTGCAAAAATGACTTAAAGGGTACTTTACTCGTATCCATTCTCCATTTTTCTAGGCTATTTCCATTACATTGGGCGATACATGGAAACTTAGTACAGTCAAGTTGTAGAGAAAATTAAAAAGAACATTTTTTGTTGAGCACATTTCTCTATAAAATTAATAGGTAGGCTATCAAGATAAAAACATGATTTAAATGCGAATTTCATAACAGACATTTTGATTAAAATATGAATATTCTTTTGTTGCCCATAGTAACAAGAATACTATAATCTTGATATTGTTGTGAAATGTAGTCAGTTTACCACAGTCGTAATGAACACACCAAAATCAATTAGAGTGAGGTGGTATAGGGTAATAGGGAAGAGGTCCTGGGTGCAAATCAAATTTCGTGGCCATCGAAATTTACCAGTAAACTCTTGTAAGAACTCATTCGTGCAGCATTTCCTTCTATTATTCGGCTATATCTCAATGTATCCTGCATTTTGGCCTTTGAGATTCAGGAACCCATGCAAACCCCAAGTTATTATTATTATATTATTATTATTATTATTATTATTATTATTATTATTATTATTATTATTATTATTACTATAATTTCACGGTTAAAGCATTGAACATAAAGATCGACCCTGATACTTTCCGTTCTAGATACTTGTATACTTTTATGGAAATGTAATAAATAAAATTTAATTGTCTCTATAATTGACTTTTCTCTGTGCTAGAATTGAACACGTATATGCGAGAAAGTTTCTGCAACATATTTTTGTATCATTTATTTAATTTCGCGTTGGAATATGCCATTAAGAAAGTTGAGGAAAACAAGGTAGGCCTAGAATTAGATTGCAGTCATCCGATTTTAGCTTATGCAGATGATGTTTGTCTGTTGGACGATGACACAAACACAATCGAGAGATAAGCAGAAAGTCTTTCTGATGCCTGCAGGAAAGATGGATTGGAAATTAATACAGAAAAAATTAAGTATATGGTCATGAAACGTCAAAAAAGAGTGGAATTCAAATAATTCAAATAACTGGGAGCAATAATTACAGATACAAATAATATTAAAGTAAAAGTTAAATGTCGACTAAAATCAGGAAATGTTTTTTTTTTTTTATGCAGCTCAGAATCTCTTTATCTTCTCGTCTTCTGTTCAGAATTATAAAAATAAAAATATATGACTGTCGATTGAATTATATAGATGTCAGACATGGTCGCTTACTCTTCGGGAAGAAGTGTTCGAAAACAGGAATCTTAGGAAAATATACGGGCTTAAGAGGGATAAAAATGGGGACTGGAGAAAACTGCCTAACGACGAGCTTCAGAACCTGTACTCTTCACTGGATTTTGTAAGGGTAATTAAATAACGGAGGATGAAATGGGCTGGGTATGTTGGGTGAATGGGGGAGGAAAGACATAGTACCTCAAAAGTATTAACTGGGAGACCCGAAGGGAAAATGCCACTTGGAAGACCTAGACGTAGGTGACAGGTGAGAGGACAATATTAGGATAGATTTAAGGGAAGTAGGATATCTTGCAAGGGACGCTTGGATGGAGTTAGCACAGAATAGGGTTGAATGGCAGGTTCAGATAAGCGCGGCAATGAGCCTTCGGGTTTCATAAAATAGATAATATTCCTTTACCTTACTGAGGAAATGTCTATTGCCATTGAGTAAGTAACTAAGTAAATAAATATTTTTCAGTTAAACGCTTATCACTTATGTGGAAGTAATAGAACATATGCAAATCTTGACATTATTTTCAGTACGAATAACGTGACTTCGCTGCGATCCATTTCTGACTTATAGGTTGCTTTAAACACGTCAATGAATCATATGTTAATATTTTGCTAGTGTATTATGTGAAATCTTCTCAATCATATGTCAATACATACCAGGCTATGAATTAAGGTTAAGAAAAAGCTAGCTGTGTTAACCATGTGGGCTGTTCCATGCATTGTACCGATTTCAGTCCAAAACAAGTTTATATAGAGAAATAATAGACTATGAATATAAGTTTTTACACAAGTTAGTAAATATACTATAAATAATATATTTTATGCCAAAACAGAATGCAATATCATTCGCGTCATAGTTTGTGTGTACTGAGACTGAGTAAACGCACTACATCCCACAATGGATAATAATAATTTCAGCATTATGAATCTAGTTAACTTAAATTTTAGCTAGCCCGAATTGCTAGTATAAAATATCCCGCGATTTCGTTTACGCTTGGAAGGTTCATAGAAAGTATGATAATAACACAATATGTCAAATGTCTCTCTATTCATACTTTGAAAGCTCCAAAGTATGTGTATATATATATATAGGCTAGGCTATATGTACGGACGTATATATACACACACACACGTCTAACAGGATTCCGTTCACACTTCACACTTCAAGCGTTCATAGGTAGAAATAGTTTCCAACATAAAATGCCAAATGCAACTCAATTCACTCGTTAGTGGCTCCGAAGTAAAAACAAATTAATAACACGAAATGCCAATCGCTATTCCATCCAAAATTTGAGAGCTCCGTAATTAAAAATCTACCAACACAAAACGTCAAACGCTATTCATCCCACAATTCGAGAGCTCTCAATGAAAAAGTTACCAACACAAAATGCCAAACGCTTTTCCGTCCACAATTCGGGGGCTATGTAGAAAAAAAGACACCAACACGAAATGTTAAATGCTACTCCATTAATACTTCGAGGGTTCTACAATAAATATCACCAACACAAAATGTCAAACTTTCATACTTCGAAGGATTCGTAATGAAAAGTTACCAGTAACTTACAGAATGCCAAAAGTAATTCCGTTCACACTTCAAGGGCTCCCTCTTAAAAATTTTATCATTACAAAATATTAAATGCGACCCCATTCACATTTTGAGAGGTCCATAGAAAAAGTTACCAATACGAAATGTTAAACCCGATTTCATTCACACGTTGAGAGTTACATAGTAAAAAGTTACCGACACAAAATGTCAAACGCGATTCCATATTTCAAGGACTCTATATTAAATATTTTTCAACATAAAGTATCAAACTATTTCCTTTCACAGTTCAAGGACTCGTAAGAAAAATGTTCCTAAAACAAAATAACGAAAGAGACTCCGTTCAGTCTACGAGGGCTCTCTCAATGAAAGTTACCAACAACAAATATCAACTGCGACGTCGTTCACACTTGAGGATCTGCAGAAGAAAGTTATGGACACAAAAATGTCAAAAAATTTTAAAATGCCACTCTGTTCACATTTTGAGCGTCCCCTAGTAAAAAGTTTCTCGCTCTACTCAAGACATTTATTTCATCACTATTCAGAGGAATATTTGTCCTGAGTGGAAATTAATCCGGGTTTGCTACTCTGTACGCTGACGTCGGGTTCACTTGGGTTCCACTTATTCTTCTAAAGCTGCAGTACTTTTCAAATGAGAAGCCATTTCCTTCACCGCCAATCACGTGTACGAGCTTATAAGCGCCGCTAGCAGTAAGAGTCTTCCCTCCGTCTCGCCGTCTCTGATTGGACCGCGTATCTAAGCAGGAGAAGGACAAAACGGCTTGTCATCTGCAAAACACTTTAGGTACGTCCTGAGCCGAGTAGTCTCTGTTTCAGCGTACCAGGCTGATAATAACCCCAAGTTCAATTCCCGCCCAGGACAAAATTACCTCTGAGAAACATAGCCTACTATGACCTGATTTCAGATGTAGCAAATTCGTCTAGTTAACATCCCAATGAAGAAATCATTTAGGCCTACTTTGTAATAGACATCTTATAATTTGAAGGAAATGATAGGCTAACTGGCGAGTATAGCCTACATTTAATTGCAACCATACATAAGCCTATGGCATAAATGGAAGAAGCATTATTTGAAGTATATTCTAATAGAGCTAAATAAACAACCGTTTGAAATAAATAATTATTTTCAGAACACACTCCCTTGTTCCTGATGAAAATTGCAGGAACTTTAAAATAATACAATAGGCCTAGTAGCAAGTAACTAGAAAAAAATACAAATTGCTGAATGACAAATATAAAAGTTTAGTGGTTGAAAGGAAGAAGTGTGCTTATGATAATTATATTAATACAGCCCATAATAGAAATAAAGCAGCCTGGAACATTGTTAAAACGGAAGTAAACATGAATACTTCTAACAAGGTTGAAATTGAACCACAGGTTTTTCAACAGTACTGTATTCAGTCAGTTAATAATATTGTTAATAGTTATCAAATGGATATAACAAAGGCCATAAACCTATGTGAAAATGCTCCACAATGTGGTACAAGTTTGAAATGGAAACTAATCATTAGAGAGGAGGTGTACACATAGGCGTAACCAGGCCGACCATATGGGGGGGGTTATAACATCCGCGGGGTCTGGGGGGTATGGAATATCCCCCAGGGAGAGGGGGGTCCGGGGGTCCTCCCCCGGAAAATTTTAAAAATTAAGATGCAAAATAACGAGTTTTAAGCTTCCGGGGGTCGTCCCCCGGAAAATTTTAAAAATTAAGACGCAAAATAACGAGTTTTAAGCTTCCGGGGTCCATCCCCGGAAAATTTTTAAAATTAACACGCAAATTAACGAGTTTTAAGCTTCCCACACTTTATACTTGTATTAAGTAATTTATGGGCAGACTTAAAAAAGTTATACAATTTTCCTTTTTTTAATCAATGGTTCAAACCCCTAAAACCCCCCCTCGTTACGCCTATGGGTGTACAACGTAACAAGCAAATTGTCAAATTCACGGAGCATTGATGTATATGGCATGTCCAACTACTTCGTTAAGAGGATAATCCTGTCTATTTTAACCCCTAACTATTTTAATTAATCTATGTTTTCATGTAATTTACCCTGACCGCTTGAAAATAAGTAAAGTTGTTCCAATCTGCAAAAAGGGGATAAGAACTCTCCGGCTAATTATAGACCAGTAAGCCTGGTACCAATTCTGTCCAAGATCTTTGAATCTCTGATGCATAAACAGTTACTGGAATATCTAAGAGCCATGATATCACCCAAACAGTGTGGGTTTTTGTTAGCTACTGAATATGTAGTCAAAAAGATCATCACAACTTTTGAAAATAAAGATCTACTATCACTAACAGCCTGTGATCTAACTAAGGTCTTTGACACCGTAGATCATAAACTGATAATTAAAAAGTTACAATACTATGGGGTTATTAACGCTGAGCTGAACTTAATTAAGTCCTTTCTATATGACAGGAAACAGTTTGTTAGTATAAACGACCAAAGTTCCTATATTCGATCCATAAACTGTGGAGTTCCACAGGGATCTATACTGATCTGGAGAGTATTACTTATATACCGTAGAAGTGCATAATTATGATACAAGACGCAGGGCAGATTTAAATTTACCCAAATATCATTTAAAAAGCACTTACAACATTTGTTTTTATAATGGAATTAATTTATTCAACAAACTGCCTTTAAGCGTCCGTTGTTTACCTATAGGCCCTAAATAGTTTTAAAAATTATGTATATGCATGGCTGATAAGGAGACCATTTTACTCTGTACACGAATTCCTTACGGCTGACTTTGTTTTATAAGAACTGTTATTACGTATATTGACGATGCCTCATCTGTATGGACATTGACTAATAAACATTATATGTTGTGATAAGCTGAACAATTATTCATAGGTAATAAATGGTGGAAAATATGTTGCACAAACTTTCTCGCATATAGGCTACGTGTTAAAAGCTAACACAGAAACAAGTAAATTATGGAGAAAATTAATTTTTTTAAATATATTTTTATAACACTAACAGGTATCTAGAACGGAAGGCATCAGGGTCGATGTTTATGTACAATGCTTTTGCCATGAAATATTAATAATATTAATATTAATAATAACAATAATGATAATAATAATCATTGGCGGAGTGAGGGTACACATCAGTGAATAAATTTTCTTTGTGTAAGTAAATCATGCATTTGACATGTATTTCCTGCCCATAACGAAAGTACTCTTTATGAGCAATGAATGTACACAAAAAAGGCTTAAATATTTTTGAGAATTTTAATATTCCACAATAAATATCTCTGAAATAGGTAGCCTACTGTGAAATCGTCAGACATAACCAAGTTCGCATACTTTATTTACAGTTGAGAAACTTGTGTTTCACCGGTAGGCCTATATTTTCTTTTAGATGTTATATCCAGTGGTGATAGAATTAGATGGTCATATGATATGACTGGAGTTCCTCTTGATATCAACATTATCCTAAAATGCTCCATTACGGCTGACGCCTCCGCTTCGCGTGCTTAACTATGTGGACAGTTATATGCATTATTTGGACTATATGTTCAGAATTTGTTACTTAAGAAAATGAGTTATAAAATTAATTTTAACTTAACATGTCCCATTGCGGTACACGTCTCAGTCAATATAACAGTACAGTATAACAGTGAGCTGCATTGCCGGCATGGCGGACTAATAACGGTCTTGTGAGCATCGTAAGATCGTTCGTAGACAACCGACAGACCGCATAACCTCACGAAGCAGCAATTGCAAAACCGCAGTACCAGTATGATTGTTATTATTATTATTATTATTATTATTATTATTATTATTATTATTATTATTATCATCATCATCATCATCATCAATATTACTTATCTTTTATTGCACTCGTTAACTGCACATAGGTCATATCATGTGTTTAGAACGTTTGCGTGAACCAGTAGTCTACTATAACTACTCATTTGCGTACATCTGTTTCTACTGTTCAATGGTCTTCTTTTCTGATATTCAGTTTAAACGATTATCATGTCCAGTGAAATAGTGGCGATGAGTTATGGAAAATAAGCAAGTCCTACAAACCTGGGGTTTGCCTTTGCGAATGAGGAAACCATAAAAACACCCAAGTAAATTTTGGCGGCGTTTGATTGAACCCAGGACTTCTTCCCTATTAGCCTATACCACCTTGCTGTAATTGGTTGTAGTGTGTTCATGAGGACTGAACTAAACTGGCTGAATTTCACAACAATGAGTAGGATATTGTTTTCTTGTTACTATGTGCAACCAAAATCATTCACATTCTAATTTACATTTACATGTTCTGAAACTGGCATGTAAGCCGTATTTATTTCGTTTTTATCTTCATAACTATTAATAATTGTACAAAGAAATGTGTTTAACAAAAAAATGTTAAATTTAATTTTCTGTACAACTTTACTCTTTTAGGATTTCATTTATCGCCTATTGTAATGGAGATAATCGAGAAAAATTGAAAATTGATAGGAGTAAAGTACCCCCTAAGTCATTCTTACATAAAAACAGATGTAGCAATTTTATGAGTCATAGATAAGAGTTTCCAATTTTAAATCTTTATTAAAATCGTTATGGCCAATTTTTAAATTAAAATTTAAAAAATCATGAAAAGTCCCCTTAATATTTCAGTTATAAAAACCAAATTCTTGGCGGTTCGATAAAATTTCGAAAAACTCCTTAGTTAAAATACTGAAGTAAATACAATGAACAGTTTGCCCGCTGTGATTCTCCGCAGACAAACGGAAAGACGTACAGACGGACAGACGTACAGACGGACAGACGTCATTCCAAAAGCACTTTTTTGTTTCTAGGCATCGTGAAACATGTTTTCCCGGTCTTATCTCGATTCTGATTTTCTGTCACGATCACAATACTTTCTCTATATTACGTATAGGCCAAAGCGAGAAAGTAAAAGGGAAAACCAATTTATGCATTTTTTATTTAAAAAATATACACATCTCACATCTTCGATTCTTAAAAACAAATTAATATTCATTGAAATGTTTATCAACTGGGCGAGTAATGCATTTCATATCAAGAAAGTATGCGAATAAATGTTATTTATAAAGATCTTATATTACTTTTCCACCAAAAGTTTGTGAAACTTATTTTTAGTTGTTGGGAATAACAACAGTCCCAATTCCTTTATGGTAGCCAAATAGTCATAAATGAATGGCGCTACAGTGGAATGGTCCTATAGCAAGGGATAACCCGAGGGAGCACCCCGAGAGTATCTAGCCCGATCCCATTACCACTCAGTCATATAGCGACCCAGTTTTTACGTATAAAGAGTTTTAGTTTGTTAATTTAGTCCAGGCCGAAGAATATAATATATTCTTCGGCCTGGACTAAATATATTATATAAAAAGAAAAAAAAAGGAAGCCTATTAATGTTATATGGGAAATTTGGTTTCTATCCTTTTCCTTAGGGGTATATGGACTTTTATTCTTTATTTATTGTATTGGACACAGCAATAAATAAAAACAAATTTTTATTCACCTGGAATCAAGAGACTCAGTTTCTGTTGTTTGAGATTCCAAAATAAAATGTATAATGCACGAAATTAGTCTGGTTCAAGAAAATAACATTGAAATTTTGAGTTCAGGGAAAAAATGCTTATGGAATCTCGAAATGAAACAGTTTCTCGCTAATCTGCTATCATAAACGTTGCATAGAGTTTATTCCATTTGCCGCAAAATTAATCTCGCGCATACAGGCTAAGGTTATTCAAGATCAATAAAATATCCAAATGGTCGCAGCCTTAACAACATACCTGCAGAATTCATTCCAGTATCATACTATTTCGAAGTAAATTATATTCGTTACAGATGGGCTAGGGGAGGAGACCAGCTACTGCTTGGCGATGCCCTCCATTTCTACGGAATCAGTACGATGCTATCCAAGGTTTGTCTAGACCAGCGTTTCTCAACCTATGGTCCGCGGACCACTGGTGGTCCGCGAAGATGGTGCAGATGGTCCGCAGACATAATTTAAAAATATCATAAAGCAAGTGGAAAGTAAAGAAGTAAACATTTTTCACATATTTCATTATAATGACTAGGGACCGGATTTTTAGGTTTTTAAAAACACTGTTTTAGGTTTTCCATTAGGTGAAATAGTTTTTTTTAGGTTTTTTGTCAAAAATATCGTTTTCGGGTAGAATAATTGGTTTAATGAATTTGAATGTGCCACACAAGATTCAATACATAATACTTGTAAAGTTTAACTTAACAAAATTGACTTAAATTTGTGTAAACTTGCTTTAGGACAATATTATAAACAATTGAAGAACGAAAGCATAAACAATCAAAAGAAGCAGTAATAAACTCGATTTCATTTGATTCGGCATAATTAATACATCTTCTTAAACCTCACACTGTGACCACTCAGTATGAATAAGAGGGTAGTAAATAAAGGCCAACACGCGCTTTAAAACACGGCAACAATGGTTGTTCGTACGAATATTTGAAAAGGAATACGCCGGTACTCTTACACTTTCTCTCTTGATACTGTCCATCCTAGACGACAATGGGTTGAACGAAACGCTGGTGGTATTAATTTCAACCTGACAAAAATTGTCTCTCCGCAAAATATCTCTCCGCAAAATATCGATTTCTCAACTGAGAAATTTAACAAAAAAGACAAAAAGTAGCCTAAATTAGATATTTCAGGTTATATATCCCGTTTAGGTATATTTAGGTTTTTATACCCCATTTAGGTATTTTTAGGTGCCACAGAATTAATGTGGGTGAATCCTATGGTCATGATTCGAAAAAGTGTATGAGCGCTTTTTGTTTTGGAAGTAAGGAAAAAAATAGGTAAAAACCTAAGAATCCGGTCCCTAATAATGACCTATAATTTAATACCCCAAATATTAAGAATATAGGCCTTTAAGAAAATGGGATGTAAAATTAGGGGTCCGTAAAATTTTTTAGCCATTTTAGAGGTCCTCGAGTTCAAAAAGGTTGAGAAACGCTGGTCTAGACCATACGTGAGCAACTGAGGGGAAACGTTTTAGTCCCCCATCCTGCTGTGACGTATGAAACCTGCTCTTCATGTTCAGTGTCACGTCGAAACTGCTTTATGCTGACGTCAAGGGCGACTGTAGTGAGAGACATTACCCCACCGCACAGTGACACAATGTGCCAGAGATGCGCACCCGTGGTCTAGACAGGAGGCTTGCGCAGCCGATTGCATGTAGTTAGTTATATGGCTGACTGCCTGCGTGATTTTGTGGTTACAGTCGCTAGTTACGGATCCTCATGCCCGGGTTCGTTCTCAGTGCGTCCTAGGATTTTTCCGAGATAGGGAGGTCTGGAACGGGTGCGCTCAGGCTCGTGATACAAACTCAGGAGCTACTTGATTGAGAAGTAGCGGCTCCTGTCATGGAATAGACCCAGTATTAGTTGTTTGGCAAGTTAGTACTTTGCGACTCACCCTGCTCCCCTTTCCACTCGCCACTCGCCTGGCGGCTTCCCCGCCTGGCTGCTTCCCGCGTGCCCCCTGCTCCGCTTCCAAGCAACGCATACCTTCATGCCTGTAGCCGTTGCTCAACGCCGGTAATGCATAATTGCAATTGATATGTCACCTAATATTTCACAATAAAGAGAGCCCCTTGCACCTCTACATAATATTCCGCAATTATAAAAACGACCCTTCCAACAAAATAGCTATTTTACAATACAAAAAATACCCTTGTACCGTACATATATTTCATAATTATAAGAAACGCCGTATTATTACATAAAATGTGGCTTAATTGATGCAGGAAAATTCCCTTGTACCAACACTACTTATAAAAACCGATTCTTGCGTTAAAACTCATGAAATCCCCCTAACATAAACCTAATATACAAAAACTTCATTCAATATTCACTCGTGGCGTAGTGGTCAAGACTCCTAGCTATAATGCTAAGGGTCCCGGGTTCGAATCCCGTTCGATCCAAAATGTACTATTAGGTATAGGTCTCAAATAGGTATGTAGGGTGAGAGGAAGAGAGGAAGGAGACGGGAAAGGAAGAGAAGAAGATAATAAAGAAGAAATAAATTATTTTTTCTGTTTCATCAGTTGCTTAAGAGATGGCGCTACCATCACTACTAGTAGTTCAAATGCCGCCGCAGGGGAGGGATTGAGAGTAGGAGTGGGGGACTCGGGTGAGTTGCAATGTACCAATTTCCCAGTTGTTTTCCATGAGATTTTTGCAGAGCAATTAAATTTTCAACTAAAAAAAACTCAGTAATTGCAGATTTGTAGTAGTGAAACTTAACAAATAGTTATATCCTACTTAAAGGTAATTATCACTTGTTCTCCAGTATGAACTTTGAAATTTGTTCTTAACCCAAGGTATATTGAAGTGCTTCACTTGCATCATATTAATAACTTTGGTGTAAATAATTAAATCATTAGTGGTCATTTACATTTAAGATATATTTTGGACGTTACATTGGCTATCAAAGATAGCAGTAGACTATAAAAGATATATTTCCCATAGCAACTAAAACATTTTACAAGTGGTAGGACCTTTTCTCAATTCTTGGAGGGGGTGTTTTAGGGTTGAAGTTTCTGGAGGTAACTTTGTTCTTACCTGTGGGTTTTCTTTCTTCACCACATTTATTCTATTTTTATTCCAGTAAAAGTAAATTTGATTATTTTAACTATTCTTCGATTTTGCAAACATTTTGAAATATTTTGGGAGGTCGGGAATTTATATTACTTTAAAGATGAGTCTGTTATCCAATATAAGTTCGAACATATATCTTAACTAGAAATGACCACTATTAATTTAATTATGACACAAAGTTATTAATATGAAACAAGAGACGCGCTTCAACATACTTCAATTGAAGACCAAGGTTAAAGTTCATACAGCAGAACAAAATATAAATTTTGTTTAAGTTTCAGCACTACGAAACTGTAATTAATAATCTTCTTCAAGTAGAAAATCTAATTAATCTGCCAAATATCCTAGAAAGTAAGTAATACTGGGACTATACCAATGAGAGGAACAGATCGAACAAATCTCAATTCAAGGAGGGAATAGGAACTAGCATCCTTGTAAAATGACAACCAAATATATCAATCACAAATTGAAGAGAATATATTTTAAGTAACAAGGATATGTATAAAGAAATATTACATACCCTAAGACATTTATATACTGAAAAAATAGCTCGATGAGGGTCTGTACTCAGAGGTGTATAATTATATTGAAATATAACATGAGGCTCAGTAAATATGGAGACAACTATCACAAGCTCAAAATAGCACAGAACAGTTTTTAAGATGTCTTCGTGCCTTGTCATTATAAACAGACGAATCGACCACGGTGGGCTCACAGAATCGAACCTATCGATAATTCCATGATCATCGCGAAGCTTTTATTTCCAAGCGTTGACAAAAGAAGGCAAAGTCACCTGAAAATGATTTGACGATTGAAATCTATTACCGGAAGCTGATGCTTAGATAACGCAAAAAATTGACATTTTCTGCCAGTTTTTTACTCATAACTCGCGAACTGAAGCAAATCTAAGATGCATTCGAGATGCATTTGGATATCCTTCAGTCCATCTATGTTTAAAATGTCAAATCTCTGCGTGGAGGAGATTTCGCTGGGCATGGCGCATAGGCACACAGAGAAACACTGCCTCTTATTATTAAGTGCCAGTATGGTACTTTATGAGATTGTGTGTGGGGACGAAAAATGTCGGTCCGACTGTCTGTCCGGCCGTCTGTCCGGCCGTCTGTCCGGCCGTCTGTCCGTGTGTCTGTACGCACCATAACTCAAATACGCTTTTTCGGATTTTCATGAAACTTGGAAAACACATTTATAATATCCATGGGAAGACCCCTATTGATATTGAACAAAATCGGTTCACTGGTACCGTAGTAATGCCCAATTTAGTGCCTATTTTAATAGATTATATTAGAAAGGCGCCATAACTCAAATACGCTGTAATCGGATTTCCATGAAACTTGGTATACGCATTTATGACGTCCATGAGAAGTGCCCTATTGAATTTGAACCTAATCTGTTGACCGGTACCGGAGTAAAACCCAATTTAGTGTCTATTTTAAAGGCGCAATAACTCAAATACGCTTTATCGGATTTTTATGAAACTTCGTATACGCATTCATAAGACGTTTATTGATATTCCACCAAATCGGTTGGCCAGTACCGGAATAATTCCCAATTTAGTGCCTTTTATGTTAATATATAAGAAGTCGCGATAACTCAAATATGCTTTATTGGATATTCCTGAAACTTTGTATACCCATTATAATGTACATGGGAAGACGTCTATTGATATTGGACCAAATAGGTAGACCGGTACCGGAGTAAAACCCAATTAAGTGTCTATTTTAAAGACGCGGTAACTCAAATACGCTTTACCGGATTTTTATGAAACATGGTATACATATTTATAATGTCCATGGGAAGACGTCTATTGATATTGGATAAACTCGGTTGACCTGTTTCGGAGTAATGATCAATTTTGTGCCTATTTTATGGTAATATACGTATTCGAAAGACTTTATGAAATGATAATCAGTTATCATGATAACATAGCCTATTGTTTTACTGTGATTTTATAAGGCTTTGGAAATTAAAATACAGTTAGCTATGACAAATAACACTATTGCTTTACATGCGCTTATCCAACTAGACCGTTAAACTGACCCAGGTGGCTAAGATGGTAACGTCTTGGCCTCACATGCTGGAGTTCCATGGTTCAAATCGCGAAACCGGGCAATTTGACTTTCTTTTTTGTATTCTGCATATCATGATTGCAATCATAACTGATTAACCAAAAACATACTGGCACTTTGTTACATCAGTTTACCTGATTTTATTATAATGTAACATTGAATCAACAAAACATAGTTTGAAATTCACCAAACTGATCCCTAAGTAACACCTCTCATCATTTTGTTTCAGCTTTCACGCTCTTCATTTCTTGAAGCCTGACATCTCCTAATCTATTCTTTATGACCAAGATATAATACAAAATGAAAACATTCATACTTCATTATTTTAACATATTCTAATATATCATTGAAAATACTACGCCGTACAAAATATAATGTCGTGCAAATAATTATTAACTTTAATTCTTTTATAGAAGGAAGAAACCTTGTGTTTATATGACACTTACATGCCGGGGTATTGCTAATGGAGTAAAATAGTCCACTGTGCTATAGTTTAGACATAAAGAGCATTGAGATGGAATAAATGTATCGTTAATTTGTCACAGAGCAATAAATAGATTAACTGTATTTCCCTACAAACAATATAACTTGAGCCAGGAGGTACGAGGATCTCAGTCGTAACATGCGGAACTGATTGGAAGTGCTAGTCGTAATGGCTTATATAAACCTCAACTCCTACATCTAGCTTCCCATTGTTTTGTTCTATTCGACAGTATTAATGCCGTCTCATTTAATCGCAAATCTACATAAATTATTTTCTTATCAACAAAATTACAGATACGAATTACGCTTTCAAATCGCTAATTTAAAACAACGCAATGAATAAGGTAGCCCATTTCATAGTCTATATAACGATATTTAGCTGCTATTAGCTATCTACAATATTGCTCCTATTCCTTGTCGTGATTATAACGATCGTGGTCAACCCCAGGCGAAGAGAAAGGCCTGTAGCGATAAAATAACGATACTGATTCGCGGTGAGTTCATATTTTACTGTAAGTTGTTGTTCAGGGGGTATATCCTACTGGCAATGCAGAGAGCTGAAATACCCACATGATTTTGTATCCGGCAGGGGAAGTGAAAAGGTAGGAAAAGGAGAGTGGTAGGGGAAGGAGTGTGATAGGGGAAGGAGTGTGGTAGGAGAAGGAGGGTGGTATGGGACGGTGTAGGGGAGGGGATTTCCGGTTCCGGTCACGTGGTTTTCAAGTCACATCCGGTGGTAAATTAAATAATCATATACGTGCTATACAGCGTTTATTAAAGCCCTTAGGCATAACACGTGGTTCGAGGCTGCCAATTTGTGTTTTGGTGATTCGTTGCGAAATTTGATAAACACAAATGACTGTA
Source organism: Ectobius pallidus (assembly GCA_964059195.1). Classification (NCBI taxonomy): domain Eukaryota; kingdom Metazoa; phylum Arthropoda; class Insecta; order Blattodea; family Ectobiidae; genus Ectobius; species Ectobius pallidus. The sequence continues at coordinate 22,459,659 of CAXKWD010000008.1, forward strand.
AGTGTATATTCACGCCTTTAGGTTCTGCACGTGGTTTAAGCTAAACTAATGTCAGGTATTACAATCCTCGGATTTCTATAACTGAAAATTTTAAAATCGTCCTGCGAGTGCACAGGCGTAGGAACTTCCTGTAGACAGTTGAACAGCTATGCGAAAGTATGTTCAGTAACTGCACTATATACATTAGGAAATTTTATTTTCCTTTTCTTCTAGGAAACTACGTCAGTACCAAAGCCTCGAAATTTGGTTTTGTTGGCGGCCCGTTCCTGTGTTTCCGGTTCCGTGGTGACGGGGATGAGCCAAATTTTATCAAAAACGTACCCTCGGAACGGTTGAGTACCTCTCTGGTTCATGCCAGGCCGTAGACCGAAATGTCGCTCTCTTTCTTGCTGGGTCTCTTTTCTATCATCTTTTTGAGAGTTCATCTTCATATACTCCACGATGGTTGGATGGCGAATATAGAAGACAAAAGGAAAATTACCTAATAATGGTTAAAGTGGTTTAGTTTGATGAGAAGTATAAGTTTAAGAAAAAAGAGATTTACCGTACTTAAAATTTTTACTAAGAATTAGTATACAGTTATGTAGTACTTTGTAGTTCAGAAAAAGGTTTACTAATTGTTTTAAATAAATTTAATGAAGTAAAAGTAGAAATTTTCGTAAAATGTAGCTTGTAAAGTTTAGGTAAAGTTCACACTAAACCAAACGAAAAAGACTAATTGAATTTCCATAGTTACAGACCTGCAAAAAAGATGTGAACAGTGTGACTGCGATACTGTGGACGAATAGGTATTAAAGGAGATGGAAGAGTCATCTGCAGGAAAACTAAATATATATACATTATAAACAATATGTTATGTTCTTTTTTATTAAGTCACATATGTGTTTGCTTCTCATAAAGCTCAGGTTTAACTTTGTACAAAAGTGTAAAATTTTGTAGTTAACTGAATAAGTTGACTTCTAAAGCGAACCTTCCCATCTCCACCGAGCATTAGTCGAGTACAAAACTTATAGAGAAAAACTCATGAAAAGAATTCCAATTGTGGCCGTTAGGCGGTAGTCTGGGGAATTATTGATTGTAATTATTGATTGTGATTATAACATATTGTTTATATGAAAATTCTGCAGTGGGCTTGATGTTTTAAGATGTTAAGATGGCGGACGGGAGCGAACGCACTAGGAGTGAGCTCTTAATGAACGAATTGAACAAGCTTAGTAAAAAAGTATTAATCGACATTCTGGTCTCCAAAACTGTTGCACTAGATGTTGGTGAGAATGTGAAAGTTTATTTTGAGGAATTATTCACGCCTAATACGCATAACAAGGAAAATGTAAATAGTGTGTCTGATGCTGGATGCAAGAAAGATGGCTGTCTGTGGAATCGCGAAATGGAATTGATGTGCAGACTCAACAATCAAATGGAAAAACGGCTAAAGGAACAGGAATTACTCATTGAACTATTAAAGGGTAAATATAATATTGATGCTAGTGCTAAACAAGGTCAAAACTGTGGTGAGGTTATGTCGAGTAGTAAAAGTGAATTAACTAACCAAATGGAGGGAAAGGTTAGGGACGATCACTCCTTTGCTTCGATTGTCAAAGACAGAAATGCAGTGCGTGTTAAACATTCTCCGACAGATGCTACCGATGCTGGGTTTCAGTTGAAAGTGAAAGAAAAGGTGACGGGAAAAGGAACTGGTAAATCCAACAATTTGAAAATTGCAGCTAAAGTATCAAGAAAAAAGGCAATTTTCGTGACGAGGTTGGCATCCGAGGTTACAGCCGCTGAAATGAAGATTCATTTGGAACAACATAACCTGTGTAGTAAAGTGACAAAATTAAGAACTAAATATGATTCGTATTCGTCTTTTCATGTTGAGGTAGACGAATCAGAGTTCAACAGAATACTGGAGCCCGATTTGTGGCCCGAAGGCTGCCTGTTCTCGGAATTTTACGGAAAACTTAAGCAGGAACAGATAAGTAATCTGGCCGATGAATGACTTAGGGAAGACAATCATAACGGATTTAAGTTAATCCATACAAATGTGCAGTGTATCAGAAACAAACTGGAAATTGTGGAAGCGTCATTTTTAGGTCTCTGCCCTGATGTGATCTGTGTCAGTGAACATTGGTTACAGAGCAGAGAGATGGATCTGTATGTTCCTAATGGCTTTAAAATTGGCTCTGCATTTTGTAGATCTATTCATAAAAACGGTGGGTCCGGTATATTTCTTAACAAGAGAATAAATTTTAAAGCTATTGACATTGTTGACAATTGTATAGAAAAAACTTGTGAGGCTTGTGCAGTTGAAATTTTAGATTACAATATTATTGTAATCGCCTTATATAGATCTCCAAATGGCGATTTTTACGATTTTCTGAATTGTTTTGAAGCAATACTAAAAGAAATATGTAAAAATAGGCCTAAACTAAGAATTATCATTGGAACCGATCTAAATGTAAATATTCCAGAAGGAAGCCGTCAGGCTGGCCAACTTTTGGATCTGCTCAGGACTTTTAATATTTATGCCACTAGTTTGAGCCCTACGAGAGGGACTTCTTGCCTAGATTATTTTTTAACAGACATCAGTAAGGAAATGATTTCGGTTAGACATATAGAATGTTGTATTGCAGACCATGAGTCTCTGCTGTTGATTGTAAATAGGAGTAAACTGAAAGTAAACAGAGAATTTATTAGGTTTCGTAACATGAATGAGACCAATATAGAAATGTTTTGTCAATTTATGTTTGATACTGATTGGGAAATTTAAAATAATGAAAGAGACATTAATACTGCCTTCGCAAACTTTATCAATCATATGATAGTACACTATAATTACTGCTTTCCATATAAATATAAAAGACAAACTAAGAGTGCTGTTAAGTGGTACAGTAATGATCTCGATAAACTACATCGCCGAGTACTTGCTCAGAGGACAGTTTTCAAGTCTACAAACCTGGAAAGTGACAAGAAAAAATACAAACTGCTGAATGATAATTATAAATGTTTAGTGGTTGAAAGAAAGAAGTGTGCTCATGATAATTTTATTAATACAGCCCATAATAGAACTAAAGCAGCCTGGAACATAGTTAAAACGGAAATAAACATGAATACTTCTAACAAGGTTGAAATTGAACCACAGACTTTTCAACAGTACTGTATTCAGTCAGTTAATGATATTGTTAATAGCTGTCAAATGGATATAACAAAGGCCATGAAACTATGTGAAAATGCTCCACAATGTGGTACAAGTTTAAAATGGAAACTAATCACCAGAGAGGAGGTGTAGGCTACAACGTAACAAGCAAATTGTCAAATTCTCGGAGCATCGATGTATATGGCATCTCCAACTACTTCATTAAGAGTATTATCCTGTCTATTTTAGCCCCCCTAACTACTTTAATTAATCTATGTTTCCAGTATGCAATTTACCCTGACCGCTTGAAAATAAGTAAAGTTGTTCCAGTCTACAAAAAGGGGGATAAGAACTCTCCGGCTAATTATAGACCAGTAAGCTTGGTACCAATTCTGTCCAAGATCTTTGAATCTCTCATGCATAAACAGTTATTGGAATATCTAAGAGGCATAATATCACCCAAACAGTATGGGTTTTTGGAAGGAAAGTCCACGGTGTTAGCTACTGAATATGTAGTCAGAAAGATCATCACAGCTTTTGAAAATAAGGATCTACTATCACTAACAGCCTGTGATCTAACTAAGGCCTTTGACACCATAGATCATAAACTGATAATTAAAAAGTTACAATACTATGGGGTTAATAACGCTGAGTTGAACTTAATTAAGTCCTTTCTATATGACAGGAAACAGTTTGTTAGTATAAACGACCAAAGTTCTGATATTCGATCCATAAACTGTGGAGTTCCACAGGGATCTATACTGGCACCATTACTTTTTCTCGTTGCAGTAAATGATCTGTCTTATAATATACCAGTGGATATCGTGTTATATGCAGATGATGCCACTCTTATATATTCTGATAAAAGCTTAGATCAGATGAAACATATGGAAATGGATGGCCTCAAAGCTGCAAAGGACAGGTTTGGTAGAAATGGGTTTGCTCTAAATGATTCAAAGACTCAGAAATACTCTTTTGGTCTTACATGCACGATACCTAATAACTGCGACAATATTAAATTACTTGGTTTTCACCTAGACTCTAAGCTTACTTGGAAGCCCCATGTTGAAAATATTTGTAAGAAAATGGCGAGAGGTATTTTTGTTCTAAGAAGAATTAAGAATTGCATTTCACTTGAAGTTTTAAGGACTGTGTATTTTGCTCTTTTACAAAGCCATATTGTTTATGGAATATATCTCTGGGGTCATTCCAGGGAAACAAATTCGATTTTACTTCTCCAAAAAAAGGCCCTGAGGATAATGGCAAACAAAAGTCAGAGAGAAAGCTGTAGACCTCTTTTTACTGAAATGAATATTATGACAGTTTTTAACTTATATGTATTTTATTGTATCTTATTTGTCAAGAATAATCTAGAGAGTTTTACTGATATAGAAATGCATAATTATAATACAAGACATAGGGCAGATTTAAATTTACCGAAGTGTCGTTTAAATAGTTCTTATAACACTTGTTTTTATAATGGAATTAATTTATTCAACAAACTGCCTTTAAGCGTCCGTTGCTTACCCATAAATAGTTTTAAAAATTATGTATATGCATGGCTAACAAGGAGACCATTTTACTCTGTACACGAATTCCTTACTGCTGACTTTGTCTTATAAGAACTGTTATTAAGTATATTGACGATGCCTCACCTGTATGGACATAGGCTAATAAACATTATTATTATTATTATTATTATTATTATTATATATAGGCCTAGGTCAATCCATTAGAAATGAACCAAATTGAATGAAATTTGTTGCTCAACATTTTTTATTTTCCTAATTTTTTTACCAGTTACTCCCCAATATTAGGTGAGTTCAAAACTACGGTAAACATTTTTTTAGGCTCATACTTTGTTTGGTGGCCATTTTAAGTTTGCTTTGTAACAGTTTTTCTCCGGAAACATGTTTTGCACAAATGTATGTAACTCTGTTAATTTTATAGATAACAAGACAAAATAAAGACCAAAATTATCAGAATGAAATGCTCTAGACTTTTGTTCGAACATAATATTACCTAAGTAGTGAAGAATGTGATAAAAAAATTCACAACAAACTGAAAATTAACTTAAAACGGGAACTTTTAGTGCCGCAAAATTATTAAAAGCAAGAAAGATTCACCCTTAATTCTTTTTTTGTGTAGATCTACTATGGGCTACTTGCTTTAGAAGTTTCAAGCTTTTTATATAATTTTTCAAAAATGCCCAAAAACGTATTTTCGCAATATTTGAAGTAGAATATCTCAAAAGGGCCTGAGTTAAAAATTATGAAATTTATATATATAACACCTCTTTATGATACAAAAAGATGTGATAAGAATTTGGTGGCTGAGACTCAACTGGTTCCAGAGATACAGTGCATCGAATTTTGCCAAAAAATTGCGTTATACGCACACGAAATTTAACGGTAATTTAATACAGTAATAATCCACTTTGTAATTTTGAATACAACATTTTATTGAACATAAGTTTGTTACACAGAAGAGTTGTATATGTAGGCTACGTTTCATCAGTTAGCGTGACAAATTTATAATTTCCTCAAAGCTTTGAAGAGTGTTGAAATTTCGGTGCATAGTTTGCAGTTTTTGGCCAACTGCAATGCACTATAACTCTGGAACCAGTTGAGTATCAGTCACCAAATTTTTTCACATCTTTATATCATAAAGAGATGTTATCTGTATAAATGTCATAATTTTTTACTCTGGCCCTTTTGAGATATTCTACTTCAAATATTACCAAATTACGTTTTTTGGGCATTTTAAAAAAAATCTATAAAAAAAGAGCTAAGTTCTGAAGCTTGAAACTTCTACAGCAAGTAGTCCTATAGTAGATCTATACAAGAAAAAAATTAAGGGCGAGTCTTTCTTTCTTTTAATAATTTTGCAGAACTAAAGCTCCCGTTTTAAGTTAATTTTCAATTTGTAGTTGTGAATTTTTTTCATCACTTTCCTCACTAGGTAATATTATGTTAGAACAAAAATCTAGAACATTTCATTCTGATAATTTTGGTCTTTATTTTGTTTTGTTATCTATAAAATTAACAGAGTTAACATACATTTGTACAAAACATGTTTTCGACTGAATACGGTTACAAAGAAAACTTAAAATGGCCGCCAAAAAAAAAGTAGAGCCTAAATTTTTTTTTATCATAGTTTTGAACTCGCCTTTTATGGGGAAATAACTGGTAAAAAATATTAGGAAAATCAAAAATGTCGAGCAACTTGGCCAGGTTCATTTCTATACCCTTAGCAAACAGGGATGGCGGTTGAGGCCAGGTAGGTTCCTTCACCCGAAAGCACCCTCACATTTACAAGGGTAGGAGATTAGGACCAACAGTAATTTCCGCCCCATAAGTCACCTAGTCCACTTCAATAAATCAATCTTAGAATTTTTTTAATATGTCATTTTATCTTAGAATGTTTGTTATATATAAATTCTACACACAATTACAAGAAAAATGACACCAAACAATGTATAATTTACTTTAATAGGAACATAGGACTTGAAAGCAGTGACTCACTTCATCATTTGTTAGAAATGTTCCTATTAAAGTAAATTATACATTGTTTGGTGTCATTTTTCTTGTAATTACGTGTAGAATTGATATATAACAAACATTTTAAGATAAAATGATATATTGAAAAAATCTAAGATAGACTGATTGAAGTAGACTAGGTGACTCATGGGGCGGAAATTACGGTTGGTCCAAATCTCCTGCTTTTGTAAATGTGAGGGTGCTTTTGGGTGAAGGAACCTACCTGGCCTCAACCGCCATCCCTGTTTACTAAGGGTATAATGGACTGTGAATGCGGAAATGTAAATATTGCATAAATGTGTTTTAGCAATCAGAGTCTACCTTTTCTTTTATATAATGCGGTCAACTCCTTGTAATGAATCAAGACATGTATACATTGCTGGTATGTAAAGCATATTTGATAAATGACCAGAATTAATTTTTTATCGTCTACAGATGAATTATTAAATGGCGATTAATTTGTATATAGTATACATAAAGTTTTAAAATAGGTAGGCCTAAAATGTATATTTAAATATTTTATTACTGTATAAAAGAAAAAATTTGATATATATATATATATATATATATATATCATCAATGGACACTGTATCTAGAATTCGACCGGTAAGAGTGAACCGTCGTGAAGAGTGAAGAGTGGACAGTAACTAAGACAAAAAGTTAATCAGTGGGAAAGTTACGTAGGTCGAAAAATAAGTTAACGGGCTGTCATAGTCAACGAGTTGAACAGTTCGAAACTTCAGAAATATGAGAGTTTATAAAGAATAGCAGTGAGAGAAAAGGAGAAGTGAGCTGGCTTTGAGAAGTTGAATAAGAAGGTTGGGAGGAGAAAGAGAAGATTTGGGTCAACGGGTGAAGGAGCTGAGACGACGTAGTCGTCTAACGTTCTATAAACGGAACGTGGATGGACAGCTGAACCAGGAGAGTATGGACCTATGGCTGTGAAGAGATAGCTGGTGGCCGTTTTACGGAAAATGTTGGTTGGCTTACGTGGGAGCCGTTTGTGAGCAAAACGGCTACATGAGAAGAGGAATATGGTAAAATCTAATTTTTGTTTAGATTCACAAGGAGGCCCATTAGAAGTTGGACAACGACAGCAGGAGGTCGGCACGAAGATGGTGGAAACATCATCGCTGGACTACTGTTGGTTGAGTAATATATGTCTTGAACTTAATAACTTTGAACTATGAGAGTTATGGTTAGGTAATTATGATAAAATATGTAATTTTGGAGGCAGTGAGCCTGTAGTTAAATGAGGCAGTGGACCTGATTAATTGAGCGAATATGACGCTGTATCCATATAGAAGTTAGGTTTGAGATAAGAGGAAATTCTGATTCTCGTGAGCGTTTGCGGCGCCTTAGCCGTAAGGTGGTGAGATGACTAGTAGGTGTTAGCCTCTTCTACGTGTCCATCTGTATTAGCTAAAGTAGTAAATTATTGCATTGTAATGGTTGAAAACCATATTCGGTTCAAGGAAGTAGTAGATTGAGAGTAGGATTTGTACAGAAAAAAGAGATCCGTAGTGCAGAGTACTATGTGGAATGAGAAAAAGAAATATTGAATTTATTTAATTTTGAAAAGAGTAAGAAAAATGGAGAGTAATATAATTCAAGTTCAGAATTAAGAGAGTGAACTTAACAGGAACGTTAGATTATAAAGAAAACTTTAAATAGAAAAAAAAAGAAGTAAAGGGTTACACTGGTCAACAAAATTTGAACTTTTTTATGTTATAAGGGAAACAATGGGTGTGTCTGACTTACTTTTTTGTGCTGATTTCAAACTTTTTACAGAACTTTTCCATCACCCAGGGTTTTTGAGTAATCGCATGGAAAACATTTTTCGTGTCTATACACTATAGTATTATGATATCTTAACTGAAATTACATTTACTACCTAAAATGTATGTGAATTGGATTTTCGGCTGTACTTTGCTTGAGGAACATCTCTCTTCAGTGTCCAACAGTAGTCTGCCAACATATTTGGACACCCATTTACCCTGGTAGCGCCTTTCCATTTCCGCGATGTCCTGGTGGAAACGCTCCTCGTGTTCGTCGCTCACAGCCCCTAGGTTTTCAGGGAAGAAATCAAGATGGGAATGCAGAAAGTGTATTTTTAAAGACATTTTACATCCCATTATCTTGTAGTTCTCAATCATCTCACTGATAAGTTCTCTGTAGTTATCAGATCTGAAGTTTCCTAGAAAGTTTGTGACAACGTTTTTTTAAAGATTGTCATGCAGCTGCTTCTTCCATATTTAATTGGATTTCAAATTGCGTATCTTTCATCAGTTTCCTTATTTGGGGGCCAACAAATATTCCTTCTTTTAGTTTGGCTTCGCTGATCCTTGGGAACTTATTTTGCAGGAAGAGAAATGCACTGCCATCATGATCCATTGCTTTCACAAATTGTTTTATCAAGCCTAGTTTTATATGCAGTGGAGGCAATAAGATTTTTTCAGAACATACAAGTTCGTAATACGTATTTCTATATGATGTATTCACTAGAACTCCCAAGATGTTATCCGCTTTGGATAAGTCGCCATGGTTCGGAGCCCGCATGTCTGACATGCGACTTAATCAGAATTCTTGGATATTGACGGATGTGTGCGGGAGAGTACACAAGAGTAATCGAACATGAAGGCAAGACAGTATACAACTTGTGTTTCGCTTCGACAGTTACAGGTAAGGCTTAAATATCATTACAAGGCCTGTTATTAGTGAATGGGCAAATACAGGAATATTATTTATTTGTGTTTAATTTGAAGATGTGCTCAGGCGGGATTATATTTAGGCATTACCTCGCTGTGGAAGTTTAGGCCATTCAACTTTGAATCTTTGCTATCTCCTTGTGTAAATTGCCGTGGAATTTATTTCATAGTCTCAGGTTATTCAGGTTATTAGTTTCAATAGTTTATGTCGTGAGTAGTTTTTCAATTCAGTTCTACCTTTACGTCGCGAGTAGTTTTGTGTACGAAGCCGGGTGTGTGAATGATGAAATGTAAATATTCCCTAAATGTGTTTTAGCAATCAGAGGCTACCTTTCCTTTTATATAACCTTTGTAATGAATCAATTCATGTATATATATATATATATATATATATATATATATATATATCTCCTCGAACAGGTAGTAAAACTGTTAAAGACAAACTATTATCAGACACAGTAAATATATGACTTCTAAATACCCATAGAATAATTTATGAGAAACTTCTCTTTTCAAAAGGCAAATAAGTTAAGCAGAGAAATATTAGGCTACCAATGTGCTAAATGCAAGGTCTGAAACTTCTTAGAGTAAATAATATACAACCACGGATAGTGGATTCAAGTAGGAAAAGCACCTTAAATATAATGAAAGATTAACCTTATTTAAGTTGGAACAATATTACGAAACGACAATTTAATTAACTAGGTAATTGGTTCATAATGAATATGTGAATGCAATCCAGGCAAAATATTCTCAAAATGAGTGGAAATACCTATACAAAGGTCTGACTATTTCAGTAATGCCTCGATCAGAAACAATTCCAATATAATTAATGAACTGGCATAATAAATTTTACTCTAAGAAAATAGCTTACATGCTACAGAACGTAGCCCAACATTTGATGTGAAAGGTCCGAAGACCTCCACCAAACACTCAGTACAGGCAATATTTGAATTACAACAAGACTTGCAAGTTAATCGGAATAATTTAAAATATGATTAATTATTTAATGAATAATTGTAAATAATTGAAGTTAATATCAATAACCTTCAAAAAATAATATGCCTTTGGTCCTATAAAGCTTAATGTTGAGTAATGCTAAGCGTAAAAACTGGTAAAAGTAATATGAACAACTTGAAAATAAATTTTTGTAACATAAATTTCAAGAAAACTGGCAGGAAAACTGTTTAACTTTTCCACTAAACAATTATATGTCTATTGATTTAATATCAATGGCTTTCAATAAATTATCTTAGGCCTTTGGTCCAATAGTGCCTAATGTTAACTATTGCTAAGCGTACCAAAAAGGAAATAAAATATTAATAACTTGAGAATAATACAATAAGATGAATTTTCTATGACAGAAATTTTCAGAACAGTGGAAGGAAAATTGTTTGACTTTTTCCACTAAACAAATATATTTATATTGATTAAATACCAATGGCTTTCAATAAATTATCTTAGGTCTTTGGTCCTGTAGCACCTAATGTTAAATATTATTAAGTGTACCAAACTGGAAATAGTAATATTAATAACTTGAGAATAATACAAGAAAATGAATTTTCTATGACAGAAATTTCCAGAACAGCGGAAGGAAAATTGTTTGACTTTTTCCACTAAACAATTATATTTATATTGATTTAATATAAATGGCTTTCAATAGATTATCTTAGGCCATTGGTCCTATAGTGCCTAATATTAAGTATTGCTAAGCGTACCAAACTGGAAATAGAAATATTAATAACTTGAGAATAATACAAGGAAATGAATGTTCTATGACAGAAATTTCCAGAAGCGGGAAGAAAATTGTTTTATATTTTCCAATAAAAATTATATTTATATTGATTTAATATAAATAGCTTTCAATAAATTATCTTAGGCCTTTGGTCCTATAGTGCCCTGACTTTCTCAGATCTTGCCTTGTATGGTTTGGTTATAATAACAATATTTCGTTATTTCCACAATCATAAGTGGTGATTTTCTGGTTGTTGATGGGATTTTTGAGAGCGTTGAATGTCTACAAATGTTGGTGAATGGTTTCGGTGCCTATTTTTCCTGGAAATGCCGTTTTAAGAATGACTATTTCATTTTGTTGATTTTTTCCCCTGGCAACCTGTAAATTTCTTAATTTTTTTAAAAGTGGATTAACGTTTTTAATGTGAAAATGAAGTAAATATCAATCATATTTTACTAAATGAGTGAAGGTCAAACAAGTGGGCACGGAATTTTGATAAGGTAAGGCAATGTTGTTTTGTTATTAATGGCTGAAGAAGAAAGCCATAATTCATCAACTTTAGTAGAATCTAGTCAAGCAGATATTGAGATACTGGCAGCACAGGACAATTCTGGAATGCAGTGTACTCATTTTGGAAAATATTTCCGTTCTGATAGGGACGTGAGAATCCACATCGCCCGGGCTCATCCCACAGTACACAGGGCCATCCTAGTTCACAAGCATAAGACCTTAACTTCAACGAATCCTTTGGAGGACAACCAAAATATATATACACACACATTATATATATATATATATATATATATATAATTCCTGCACTTGACTCTTCCATCTCCTTTATTACATATTCCTCTATAGTCTCGCATTCAAATTGTTCACTTCTTTTTTGAAGGTCTGTAAGTACGGAAATTCAATTTTTATTTTTCCTTTGGTTTAGTGTGAACTTGACCTAAACTTTACAAGCTGCATTTTACTTATAATTTCTACTCTTCATTAAATTTTATTAAAACAATTTGTAAACCTTTTACTGAACTACAAAATACTATATTACAGTATAGTAATCCTTAGTAAAAAATTTAAGTACGGTAAATTTCTTTTTTCTTAAACTTATACTTCTAATCAAACTAACCACTTTAACCATTATTTGGTAGTTTTCCTCTTGTCTTCTATATTCGCCATCCAACTATCCTGTAGTATATGAAGATCAACTCTCAAAATGATGATAGAAAAGAGACCCAGGAAGAAAGAGAGTGACATTTCGGTCTACGGCCTGGCATGAACCAGAGAGGTACTCTACCGTCCCGAGGGTACGTAGGCTATAAAATTTGGCTCATCTCAGTCACAACGGAACCGGAAACACAGGTTCGGGCCGCGAACAAAACAAATTTCGAGGCTCTGGTTGCGATGTAGTAGCCTAGAAGAGAAGAAAAATAACATTTCCGAGTGTATATAGTGCAGTCACTGAACATACTTTCTCATAGCTGTTCAACTGTTTACTGGAAGTGCACTTGCAGGACGATCTTAAAATTTTCAGTTATAGAAATCCGAGGATTATAATACCGGACATTAGTTTAGCTTAAACCTCGTACTGAACCTAAAGGCGTGAATATACACTTACAGTCATTTGTGTTTATCAAATTTCGCGCCGGAAGCAACGAATCACCAAAACACAAATTGGCAGCCTCGAACCACGTGTTATGCCTAAGGGCTTTAATAAACGCTTAAGCACGTGTGTGATTATTTAATTTACCGCCGGATGTGACATGAAAACCACGTGACCGGAACCGGAAATCCCCTCCCCTACACCGTGCCATATCACTGTCCTTCCCCTACCACACTCCTTCCCCTATCACTCTCCTTCCCCTACATCTTCCCTTCCCCTGGCGGCTGTAACGTCATGTGGGTATTGCAGCTCTCTGCATTGCCAGTGGGATATACCCCCTGAACAACAACTTACAGTAAAATATGAACTCACCGCGAATCAACAACGTGATTTTATCCCTACAGGCCTTTCTCTTCGCCTGGGGATGACCACGATCGTTATAACCACGACAAGGAATAGGATCAATATTGTAGATAGCATAAATAGCAGCTAATTATTTTTATATAGGCTATGAAAGGGGTTACCTTATTCAGTGCATTATTTTTTATTAGCGATTTGAAAGCGTAATTCGTATCTGTAACTTTGTTGATAATAAAATAATTTATGTAGATTTGAGACTAAATGAGACGGCATTAATACTATCGAATAGTACAAAACAATGGGTAGCGAGATGTAGGAGCTGAGGTTTATGCAAGCCATAACGACTAGCACTTCCAATCAGCACCGCATTTTACGACTGAGATCCTCGTACCTCGTGGCTCAAGTTATATTGTTTGAAGAGACATTTAATACTTATGCAAATCTATTCTTATTAAATCCACTTCATTAATTTATTACTCTGTGACAAATTAACGATAAATTTATTCCACCTCAGTACTCTTTATGTCTAAACTATTGTACAGTGGACTATTTTAATCCATTAGTAATAACCCGGCATGAAAGTGTCATATAAACACAAGGCTTCTTCCTTCTATCACAGAACCTGTCACATCGTACTTACTTGTTATGTGCATATGGTGATATAGAGTATACGTTGTTATAATGAAGATTAAAGTTAATAATTATATGCACGACATTATATTTTATATTTCGTAGTACTTCCAATGACATATTAGAATATGTTATAATAATGAAGTATGAATGTTTTCATTTTGTATTATATCTTATCAAGAAGAATAGATTAGGACTGTGTTTTGTTGTTTCAAAGTTACATCTATAATAATAATAATAAGAGGAAGTGTTTCTCTGTGTGTGTGTGTCTTTTATAAATAGTCTAGAGGGTAGTTTTCACCCCCACAAGAAATACAACCAAATAAACATTTATTTTTCGACATATTTACATTGTAGGGAGTGATATCAACTAACTGATATGATTTTCATCCCTAAATGATTTTATTCTTCATATGGGTGGTTTTCAAGGTCATCTAGATTTTTACAGATATGGACAACTGGGGCCACTGTAGATCGTCTTGAGGGAAGTTTTCACCCCCATAAGCAATATATCCCATTAAAAATTTTTTTTTCGGCAGATAAACATCTTCCTGAGTGATGTTAACTATCTGACATGATTTACACCCCTAAATGATTTAATCTTACATGCGGTAGTTTTCAAGGTCACACAAGTTTTTCCAGAAATTGATAATTTGAGCCATTAAACCCCCTCTAATATTCCTTGACCGCGGGATTTCCTACAACTATCCTATTTGAACAAAACCAACACTCGAAATGGATTACTTTCAACTCTAAAACTGGTTTTAATGAGATCGATAGAGTAGTGACTTCAGCATTTAAAGTATATTTTCAAGACTAAAAATCATAGTATGCTATATTAAGTTTCTAACATGAATTACACTCCAAGGTCACAAAAGGTTTTGCAAAAATGGACAGTTTAAGCCATTATAAATGGTTTTCGTCCCTAACAATATTAAAATTTATTGCTATGTTACATCAAATCTACTCTTATACAATTCAACGGCTCTAAATAGCGTGCTTGCTCGCTCGCCCGCTTCGTGAGACATCGGGTATACTCGGCGATGTTCGTCTCTCGCAGTGTAAACTTTCATGACGACTACACAATTAGGAAAACCGTTTCTTTATTACATAGGGCCTAAGTGAAATGAACACAACGAACAAATATTCTAAATTTATTTTTACTTACAATTTTCATAGCTCTGAACCACATACATTTTTAATAAACTGGAGTCAATTATTAATAATGGCGGGCAAAACCGCGGGCACCAGCTATTGATAGTTTAACCCTGTAAAGTATCGCGGACACTAAAAATGCAAACAAACTACTCCTTCCCTTGAAAAATTATATAATTTCTGAAAATTACACTGAATTTATCAAATAAAATTCACATCATATTCATCTGTCAACAAACAGTTGAGAAACGATACGTATTATCCACCGCCGTCTCGAGAATTACGCACGAGAATTATACAGTTTAGAAGGCAGTGGTTCACAGTTATCTTTGGAACTGCATAATCGAATTTGAGATCGTTTTCCCAGGTAGCGATTTCTAATCGTGGAATGTACTCTTGCAGCCGGAATTTTAGCTGTTTCATTAATTATTAATGGTTTAGTTTATGAATGATTCGCGTGCAAGTGTTAATAAATATACTGCTTTAATAATTATTATACTATTAATTTTTAATTTTTCATTTAATTATCGTGGGCGAAGCCGCGGGCACGTCCTAGTGTATGACATGACTGAATATGTACCACTATAGTCAAAGTTAAACCCGGACAAATCCTAAAAATAAATTAATTTATGGCAATGAAGTACTCGTCACAGTCCAAAAAGACGAACTCTGATTGGTTGATCTCTTGGTAGTACCCCATGTCATTGGAGAGTTATTTTTTATTTTGTGAATATCTGTTTTCATAATATAGGACAGAATGAAAGGACAACTTAAAAAGCATTAAGAATTCAAACAAAAGTCTGCAAACAGAAAGAAACCATTTGTAACAAAGAGTATGTTGGAACCATTACAAAATATTAGGACAAACGCAAGTCTAAAAGCCTTATCATTACAAACAAACTGCTTTAAAATAACAAAGAATTAGGAAAACACAGCTGAAAGCAAAGGGAATATATAGCAGTAGATGAAAATATTGTCAACTGTGTATTAAAATTTTGAAAAATTACATAATAAATACTCAAATTATGATTGAACATGTTCATCGATAGAGGTAATGAAGCCATTTATACATTAAAATTACGAAACGAACACCTGTCACTAATCGATATGACAAAAGCAATTCCAAAAGCAATTCCAAAAGACTTATCAATTCAAACAAACTGTTTATCAAAGAAATACTAGAAAACGTCTATAAAGAAATGGTATGCTGGAACGTGAAAACCTCAGAATAGGTGACGTCAGCTAAAATATGATTATGAAACTACAACCGACTGATGAAATTAAGTCATTTATGCAATAAAAATGTACATACGAGTAAATATGACAAGGACATCTTAACAAGACATACAAAATATCAAAATTGGTAAAATAGGTGATCTAAAACAAGTATTTTGGAACGTAATAGAATCAGAATTGGTTTTATCAATAACTCATGATTGAACATATTCTGCTAACAGAGGAAAATAAATAATTTATACATTGAAAATGTGAAACATCATTGAACAATATTACAAATGTAACCTAAACACTTCAAACAAACTAGTTATAAACACTCAAAGAAATGTCAAAAGTTATGATTGAACATATCCAGTAGCCAGAGGATATTAAATCATTAATTCATTTAAAATCTACAATTCATACCTTCAACATGATAGTGACAACTCTAGAAAACTTATAAATTCAAACAAACTGGTTATCAACTATCAAAGAAATAGTAGAAAAAATCTATAAAAATGTACAAACAAATGACATGTACATCTTAACAAGACATACAAAATATCAAAATTAATAAATTAGATGAATTAATACTAGTATTGTGGAATGTGAGAGTCTCAGAATAGCTTTTGTCAATAAAACATGATAGAACATATCCTGTTAACAGAGGAAAAGAATTAATTTATACATTAAAATGTGAAACATTATTAAACAATATTACAAAGACAACCTAAGCACTTCAAACAAACTGATTGTAAACAAGCAAAGAAATGGCAAAACTATGATAGAACATATCCAGTATACAAAGATAAATTAAATAATTAATTCATTTAATTTCTGAAATGTAGCTATAAAATATAATACATACAGAGATAAGCTCTACTCAACATGTCATTTCAGAAAACTGAAAGTAATTTTTGTCTTTTTTTAACATTTCCCCCAGGTTCACCTATTACCAAACAATATGGCAAAGCACATAAACCGTAGAAATGCAAAATTTAGTATATATTAATTATATGTTATACGTAATACTGGTTGAATCATGACTGTCACAGGGAGGTATCATCAGCAAGACAAATGTGGATTGTATTAATCATATGTTGCAAGTAGTACTTGTTGAGTCACGAATAAGGGCATTGGTTCAGGATAACAGGGTGACGTCAGGAAGACATGTTTGAACAGGACTCACTGGGAAAGGATTACAACACAAGTTGAAATATTTAGAATACAGTTTTATTTATTTTTTCTTTTGAACCATTAGTAACTGGTTCCTAATTTTATTATTTATTATATATACTTATTCTGGTGTATTTTTTTCTGTTCTCTAGTCAGTGTACTTCCGGTTTTGTTTATTGTTCAAGTCTGTTATTCACTTATTTAATTAATTATTAATTCTCATTATTCATTCTAATTAAGTATTCTGGTATTAATTATTTAGTTATTATTTATTGAATATATGTTATTGCTTATATACTTTCATTTGTTATTTGCTATTATTATCCGATTCTATGAGTGTTTAATATTTCTGCCGTATTGTGGCTCTAGTGGCTCTCTGCAGCACAGAGCTTTCCAGTCGTTTGTTTGGTCAGATCGCCGGGGACTCTCTGAGTGGAAGTATATTGTCCTGTGTGAGTGCTTTTGTGGTTTTACACATGGAAATGTAATGTCATATAAGTGAATTCTTTCATCGGGCCGGATGGCCATCATAAGCCATACAAAACAATATGACATACAAGTTGTTTGTAAAAATAAAGAGACAGATAAAAATTGGTAATGTATTTTATCCCTTCAGTGACACATGCATCATTTGCTATATTAGGCTTTTGATATAAACTGGAACATGGTTAATTGATTGCCAAAGAGTTTGTTAGGTTACAAGAATGTAAAGTAAACGCAAACAGGAAAATGGACGTAAACGTGAATGTAAACATGATCGTAAATGTAAACGTGAGCGTAAACGTGAACGGATACATTGAAAATGTGAAATTTTTACAGATTACTAAACAATACAACAGAGGCAACTCTTAACAATTCAAACAAGGTGGATGTAAATTAACAAAGAAATAGGGAAAATAATCTGTAAACAAAGGGAATATATAGTAATAAAACTTTCGACCCTCTGCTCGGTATTGCCGTACAGCTCTAAGATATCGTCTTCTCAAAGTAAAATATCATCACGATCTAATAACTTATAAATTGTTGTTCTTTTAAAATTAGGTAGGTCAGAGTCCTCATTGACAGCACAAAGAAGTTTATCCACAGTTGGAGGCATGTTATCAAAAAAGAATTGATGAACTTTTGCTCGAATAGCACTTTTCACAAAGTCATCAATGTTATCTAAAACACTATGCAGCTTTTAAGCCTTTCTTGGGGGAGTTTTCACTACACCAGAGTCTCTTTATTCACTACACACTTTCCAGATACTTCTGGTATATATACCGGTGAATTCAGATGTCAATTTTACAACGTCCTCAATTGCAAGTGCTGGATATATATTTTTTTTAAACCCATTAAACACATTCAATATAATTTCCTTCTGTCCACTTCGCAAAGATTTAAATCTCTTATTTTTAATTATGCCACTTGGGCCTGTTGAATTTCAGTCATTATGTTTAATGCTTCTCACAGACTGGATTATAAATTATAAATACCACGTTTCGCGTTCACTGAAATTTGTATGTTTACATTATTCACAACAATGACTCTCGCAAACTGGATGCCACGTTTCGCAATACATTGAAACATTTGCAATAAGTTGATATTGTTATCTTAAAAATTTTCGTCACATTTTATGAGCTTTACTGTTATAAAAATAAAATCTAATACCGCACTATATTGTCTTGTAGCATGATGTGTGGTGGGGTTCAAATCACGTGCATTTGTTTACACGGACTTGCATTCTCAAAATGAATGGATAACACACTTTCGATTTGGTTTGGTTGCAAACCTCACTTTTGTTTTTGTTTGTTTTGTTATGAAAACATGTGAAAGTGGAACTCTCAAACTGTGAATGTCACACTTCTTTTGTCACACTTCAATTTTTTAATCTTTTTTTTATGTAAACAATTGACAGCAGAACTCTCTAACTTTGTCTAACTTTGCCTCATTTCATCACATTTCTGACTTTTCCCGTGGATTTTCCAAAAAAATTCTTTCATACAAACCTTCTAAAGACAATTACAATCACAACAAAACAAAAATCAGCCAAATCGGTCGAGCCGTTCTCAAGTGATGCGGCAACAACCCTTTTGTAAATTCATTTTTATTAATATAGATTTTATTAACTAGGCATTTTGGGGAAAAATAAATATTCATCTTTCGCATATGGCCTACGTAATTCTGTAAATTATTATATATATATATATATATATATATATATATATATGTATTTAGCTTATCATATGCGTACATTTTGTAAAGGGACCCCTTAGTTCTGCCCTTATTGATATGTGTATCCTTTTAAGGATTAATCCTTCCGTGTTAATAGCTGTGATCTATTAAATAGGTCGCCTTATTACAAGATAGTTAAATATTTATTCAATACATTGCACGTTGCGGAAGAGTGACCTCAATACTCGCTGTACTTGTTGTTTATTCTGGGATAGGTCGGTGAAAGTTTTCCAGTAATAGACATCCGGATAGTTCTATTTCGCAGTCCCTATGTTGAAAGCGATTCTACTTACTTAAAATAATAAATGTACATTTTGTAAGAGATCCTAGTTCTGTTCTTTTTGCGTGTCATCTTTCGCATACGGCCTATGTAATTCTGTATTTAGTTTATCAAGGGTCTTTATAGCCTTAACTAATATATAATACAGTTTTTTCAAATTCAAGAGGGTCAGACATTTAAACGCTGGCTGCCACATAAAACCTATTTAATTATTCGTTCTTGCGCTCTGCTGCAATATTGTATGTATGTATGTATTTATTTTATCATAGGTCTTTATTGCAGTAATTACGAATAAACTAGTATTTTCAAAATTCCTGAGGGTAGCCATTTTCTGTTTCCGAACGACGTAAGAGCTTAAGTAATTCCTCCGATTCCTCCTAAATGGATTGCGCTAAAGACGTAATTACCATTCCTGCGATCCCGTAGCTCTCTATAATCTCAACAGGAATACCATGGGTCCATGATACAAGGGCTTAACTACGTTCCTTACCCCATAACATCACAGGGCGTAAGTACAGGAGGAAACGTGTTGTTTAGATCATATCTACATAAATCGACTGTATGTCAACAAATTTCTTCCTAAGCGCCTAAATGGTAAATGGTGTCTGAAGGAATGAATAGAGGGAATAGCCAAGATCCTAGGCTTTTATTGCAGTAACTAATATAAAATACTGTTTTTTTATCCGTTTTCATTTGTTGGCGACCTCATAACAACCATTTAATTATTCGTTCATGCGCTCTAGCGCCATATTGTACGTAATTGTTATCATAGGTCTTTGTTTCAGTAACTAATGACGTAAGTATAGCTCCTATTTGCATAACAACGACTCTATGCCTACACATTTTCTGCCAAAGGGCCTAAATGGTAAATGGCGTCCGTGTGAATGAATCAGGGAATAGCATAGTCCAAAAAGGTGTAACTTCTTTGTTTGAAACGATTCCCATGTCTTCACAAACATCCCCTTGGTCCAAGAGGCCTAATAAAAGGCGTCGGGATGAATCGCGAATAGCATAGTGTGAATGGGCGTAACTTTTTTGTCGAAACGACTACCATGACGTCCGAAACGTCTCCTTGGTCCAAAGGGCCTAATTACAGCCTTTGGGATGAATATGGATAACATAGTGCGAAAAGGCGTAACTACATTGTTCGAAACGACTACCATAACGTCTCCTTGGTCCAAAGGGCCTAATAACAGGTGTCGGGATGAATATGGATAACATAGTGCGAAAGGGCGTAACTACATTGTTCGAAACGACTCCCATGACGTTCCGGATCAAAGGGCCTAACTAGGTCGGATCAAACGGCCAAACTAGGCGTCAGGATGAATAGGGAATAGCATAGTGTATACGGACATAACTACATTGTTCGAATCGATTCCCATGACGTTCCGGATCAAAGGGCCTAACTTGGTCGGATCAAACGGCCAAACTATGCGTCAGGATGAATCGGGAATAGCATAGTGTATAAGAGCATAACTACATTGTTCGAATCGACTCCCATGACGTTCCGGATCAAAGGGCCTAACTTGGTCGGATCGAACGGCTAAACTATGCGTCAGGAAGAATCGGGAATAGCATAGTGTATAAGGGCATAACTGCATTGTTCGAATCGACTCCCATGACGTTCCGGATCAAAGGGCCTAACTTGGTCGGAACAAACGGCCAAACTATGCATCAGGAAGAATCGGGAATAGCATAGTGTATAAGGGCATAACTACATTGTTCGTATCGACTCCCATGACGTTCCGGATCAAAGGGCCTAACTTGTTCGGATCAAACGGCCAAACTATGCGTCAGGAAGAATCGGGAATAGCATAGTGTATAAGGCCATAACTACATTGTTCGAATCGACTCCCATGACGTTCCGGATCAAAGGTCTTAAGTATAGAGACTGTTCCTGTTGCGTAACGGGAATACTAACCATAGGGCCTAAATCCTAAACAAGGAGTCTGGATGAATCTGGAATAGCACAGAGCAAAAGGGCGTAATTACATTATTCGAATCGACTCCCGTGACGTCAGAGGACAAAAGGGCCTAACTAGGCGTCTGGAAGAGGCGTCGGTGGTCCATACCGGCTCCCTTACTACACATGTTAGATTGGACCTAACACGGGAGTGATGGCGGGATTATAATACATACCTGTTCCTATACTACTAGCTATTCTTTACCCCCAGGGTAAATCCTTATATTCACAAAAATTCACCTCTAAATAAAGTAATTATTTTGTACAATAATAGGTATTTATGTATCAAGTACGCAAAATAAGCCATTAGTGGACAAATCTAGTATTGCGACCGAGGCGATAGCCGAGGCTGAAATACTGGATGAGTCCGCTAAAGCTTTTGCGTACGTGGTGCATATAATAGTTTTTAGTAAAAGTTCTGTAATTTTACTACTAATTAGCTCCGTTTTTGACTCATTTTCAATGATTCTGCGTAAAGAAAGCAAAGTTAATGGCGATTGTATCAGTAGTGTCTGTTTATAAACTTCGCTTGCTTCTTTTCCTTAAAAAGCAACTTTTAAAGACATCGTTTAGATAATAATGTTGATTAATTAAACTAAATGTATTTACATCAGTTGAAATTACGCCTCATTTTTATCACACTTTCTGCAACAAAACATATTATGCCTTAAAAGAAGCAATCGTACAAGAGGCTCATCTGAAGTCGCTCCTCTCGACTAGCACTCGTGGTCTAGGGGACTAAGCTATGGCTTAGTAATGCCCGCCCTCAGTCATAAAAAATATAAAAAGTTATCATTATCGAATTTATTTCTTAAATTCAAAATTTCTAAATTACAAGTTTTACATTGCTTGTTAATATGTTAATAGACAATGATCAATAAAGCCCTTAACATATATAAATGAACTTATACTGTAGAGACATCTAGGAGCCACAGTTGGAAATACGTTCACTAGGGTTACCATGGCAACTTTACCGGCCTAGTACGGTAGAATTGTTTTACAGTATTCTTATGTTTTTGATCATTATATGTATTACTATGTAAATTAAACTCTGTAATATAATAGGGAAGTCAGATGTTATCAACTCGAGAAAATCCTGATTTACTGACTGGGTTCAAGTTCGAATAGGCCTACGCTTTTCTTTGCCCTATCTTTTCACGATTATCAGTTAGTATTATAATACACATTACGAGGGCTAATCATGGTTATCCTCGCAATCATGTTCTCTATCCATCATTAGTAGCGTCTTCACCTATCTAGTTGAAATACTCAAGACATCTTTAAAACAATGCGGTACAATTACTCACATAAGGGCGATGCCCTCTACAACGGCAGCAATGCCTAGCCTTAAAAAGTAGCATTGTTTCTTTTCTGCTTCTACTTCCATAATAATTATGATTTATATAACTGAAGAGATAAAACATAAAGGTTGGGAGCAAAAAACAGCAAATCCTGACGAAAGAATTTCTGAGAAAAGAACTTTATTGCTTCCTTTCACCAACTTCAGCAAACAAAGAGGATTATGTAAGGAGAACCTCGTATTTTATTATAGCAGATTGTCTATGCATAGACTCGTTCACACACATTAAAGTTAATTTTTTAAAGATTGTCAAAATATCCCAATTTCAATGAAATAGGCCTACGTAATTGGGCTCCCGGTACGCGAAATAAAGGCAGGTGTCGAAAAACATAATTAAGATTAGTAGGAGGGTTGAGAAGGTAGTGAAGAAAAAAAATAGTGAAGGCACACAGAATAACTATAATACCTATTACTATCCAATGCTATACTCTAATTAATCTCGTAAACAAAGATTTTACACATAAAATATTGTTTAATTCGGATTAATTTCTCCCTATATCAAAACTGATTGTATTATTAACTGATTAGGCCTACTTTATAACTCTTACAAATTTATGTTTTTCTCGTAATAACCTAACAACTGCTACAATGTGTGAGAGAATAAATGAAATACAATTCCTGGATCGAGTGCTAGAGTTTGCATTTAAGAGGGATTTACTTCATTCCTAAGTTTTAGTGTTTGCACGAATAATGAATTAGTGTAATAAAGATTCCTTGTTTTTGGTTTGGAGAACAACATATTTGGTTTGAGTTTTCCACAAGGAACATACAAATTAACATACCTAACCGTATC
This sequence comes from Ectobius pallidus, assembly GCA_964059195.1. Lineage (NCBI taxonomy): Eukaryota > Metazoa > Arthropoda > Insecta > Blattodea > Ectobiidae > Ectobius > Ectobius pallidus. Next base: position 22,483,526 of record CAXKWD010000008.1, read on the forward strand.
TGGAATATCCATTAGATTACCGGTACTCAGAATTTTGTATACCATATTATTAATTATAATCCCGTCTGAAGAGACTTTAACTAAAATCCATTCCTTAATCAAATTACTGCCTACAATACTAACTAGCAAACATAATGGATACAAATAGCTAATTTCTTGTAAAGTAAATAAAGGAATTGTTCATTTTGAATTTTTTTAATACTAAAAACTGTGTGGCTCTACATCACTGAAGGGACTATCACCCGACCGCAGCGTCATCTATCATAGGGAGATGGCAAGATTGGAGATCATGTGGTCAGCATGCCAGCACCCACGGCCGTTAATGGTGGTTTCCGTGACCAGAGCCGCTACTTCTCTATCAGCTAGCTCCTCAGTTTGAATCATGAGTGAACCCCCGTTCCAGACCTCCCTACCTCAGAAAAATCCTAAGTGGTACCGGGGATTGAATCCGGGCCTGCGAGTCTGTAGCCAGCAATGCTAACCACGAGACCAAGCAGGCGGTCTTTATTTAAATACTATGTAAAATATATATTTTTTTTACTTAGAGTTTTAAATCACGCTACAAAGGAGTGTAGTAGTCTACTTCTTGATCTTAATAATTCCGCTGGACCCAAGTGTCCGTCGGAGCCTAAACTACTCTACTCAATTTTACTATTCTTAAGCGAATTATACAATATCAGGATTTCATCATTCTTGAATTCGTCATAACAGAACAAACAGACTTGTGGCCGAGTGCACCAACCTCGGTATTCAGAATACCGCGGTAAAGTTGCTTAGTTTACCCCGGTAATGTCATACTTTCGTTGCACCGTGCTCGATTTCGACTTTTATCGCGGTAAGATGCAAACCGGCCGTGAAGGAGCTGTAAAGTGAGAAAACCACTGTTTTCTTTCCAAGATGGAGATCAGCGTAATGTATCATATTTACGATATCTAGGCCAAAAGCTAATTGAACATAAAGAATAATGAGAGAGAGGTGGGGTCTATTTGAAGAATGATTGATGGTGCATATCTTTGCAAATACTGTGCTGTAACATCGATTGAAATGACTTTTCTTTCTTACCTCAACCAAACCAGGTCCATCCAGTAGGCTAGTGGGCGTAACCACGATTAGTATGATTAGTACAGTATTTATGGTGTTTGAAATCAGTTTGAATTCAGACGACATATATATGCAATATAATATTCCATTTTATCCTTATAAACTTTTATTACTGAACAAAAAGGCAACAAATAAATGAAATATGGAAAACCAGTGGTCCTAGGCCAAATTTAAGTGAATGGCTGCATGCATCACGATATAGCCTGTGTATCGGTATATAGGGTATGTAAATCAATTTATAATACCTGCACGTACACGAACATAATTATAACAGCCCTTTCATGGCTATGCACATGATTTTGCACATAAAATTTCTACTAGTCGTAAGGGAATAAAAGCGAGGCTATGTCGAACTCAGAGCAGAGATTTCGTGGTGTTGCTTTGCTTTGGATTGCAAACGTGTGAGAATTATTCTTTAACACATCAATGTTATTTTATTTAAATGTACAGACAGGTGGGATCTATTTGAAGAATGAACGATGGTACATATCTTTGCAAATACTGTGCTGTAACATCGATTGAAATGAGCTTCCTTTCTCACCTCAACCAGAGCGAAAGCAACTCATTTCACGTTTGGTACAGTATCTGTGGTGCTTGAATTCAAAGTTGGAATTCAGACGACATTTGTACGCAATATAATATTCCCTTTTATCCTTATGAACATCTTTTTATTGAATAATATGCAACAAATACATTGAATTTGGAAAACCAATAGCCTACTAAGGAGCCACCGTGACTGGCAGACGTGCAGAGAGAGAGCGAGAGAGAGAGAGAGAGAGAGAGAGAGAGAGAGAGAGAGAGAGAGAGAACCTAGTGGCCATGGAAGAAACCATCAATGGAAAAATGGATTTGGAGCAGAGTAACCGCAATATTTCCAAGCATTAGCAAACCGCGGTATTTTCGCAATGGTGCACAGAGATTTTGAGAATACCCCGGTATTACGTTTACCGCGGTAACGAAACGGCTGTTAAACCGGAGAATGGTGCACTCGGCCATTGGTGTTATTCACTGTTTCATTCAGTAATCCTATAATGACTTAAAACATATGGCTCCTATTTGCAAACATATTGCAACATATTGCAAAAAAACAAATCCTGAAAACATTTAACTATTTCAAAATAGAGCAATTCGTTATTTGTTTGGTCATTCGTTATACACTCTAACTAAAGAACTCTACATTAATACGGAAATAATGCCTATAATCATGCTGGTAAAATATCACTCACTTTTATATATTTTAAAAATTTTACACAATCTGAATTTTAACAAAATCATGTAAAATGATGTAACAAAGTGCCAGAATTCTTTTTTTTTTCAGTGATAATTGCAATTATGATAGGTCCATCAGAAAAGAAGTAATTTTTGTAATCTATCTCCGAGTTAAACTCAAGAACGATTCATTAAGCAAGGCTTACGGAAGAACAAAAAAGGTCTAAAGTTTGATTCTTAACCTTAATTCATATTATACATATATATGGTATACACTGGTATAATAAATTCTTAAAATATGTCAACATTTTACAAAATGCAATGGCAATAATATTAAAGATGTAAGCATAGGCCTACGATTCGCTGACATGCTTGTTTCAGGTTTAGAGTAGCCGTATAGGTTATGAACGAATTAAAGACAATCTGAAATCAGTCTGTCAGGAATTACTTTAGGTTTATTGCTGCACAGGAGCAAATAACAAAAATGCTCACATTAAAATATACTGTAGATATCGGTAATCATACATATCGATAGAATGTGTAACATTATATCAATATTATATAAATCTTTTATTTATACTGACATCGTTATGAAGAAATGAATCAATCAAATCGGGCTAACAATATCAATACACGATTGGCAATTTGTTACGTTATGTTTAATATATCGTGGCCAGGCAATAATATTGCAGCGTCTTATATCCATTACAAAATTCCAATTTATATTAATTATTAATATTTATATTAAATCGGAAATGAATGCTCTTTAGTAAGTAATTTCGCCTATTATTTCTACTTACAGAAACTGTAATCTGAATGTGTCTTGTTTACATTAGTTAGGGGAGCTCGCCCGCTGATTACTGTCCGCTAGCCAATCAAAATACTATTGTTGGAGAACGAAGTTTATATTATAATAGATGTGACTGTTAATTACTCATTATTTCGGTACTGGTCAACCGATTTCGTCCAAATTCAAAAGGCTTCTTTCCATGCATGTCATAAATGCGTACACCAAGTTTCATGAAAATCCGATGTAGCGTATTTGAGTTATCGCGCGTAGTAAGCTTTTGGTAGTTGTTACCTTTGGTTCAGGTCATATTGACACAATTATAATGAAGCCTTGTTGTTAATTAAAGGAAAAGCATTATCAAGTGCTTTCATTGGCAGTGCTAATGTCTTTGGTATTTGCTTAATTAAAAATAAGCCTACACCTTTGTATATCAAATTAGATTATATAATCTGTGTGGGATAATTGTATTGGTTTTTGGCTGAGTTAATATCTTATTGTCTCTGTCTTGAAAAAGGGACCTTCAAGCTCAGGTTTGGATATACATTTTGATAATTATGTTGTTCTTTATGGTGGCTTACCATATTAAAGAAGCTTCTTATATTCATTCTTGTGTTCTTGACTGTCTTCTTCTTCTCCCGCGCTGGTTTTCGATTTCAGGACCTTAGGGGGTGGGTTAATTAGATAGCTTCCATTGAGACAATGCTTAACGTATTTGAGGTGAATTCTCAGTACATTGTATCCTGGAAATTAACGGTAGGTCATTTGACGCCTCAGACGGACGGACGGACAGAAGGACATACATTTTCCCGACCCCACAAAAAATCTCATAAAGGTCCATACTGACACTTAATAACCTGGAAGTAGTGTTTAATCGCGATTATCATAATAATTTTACAAGGAAACATGAACATATACAAGTCAGAAAATTATGTCTACTAGATACGGTATAGGAGTTAAATATAATTTATTTAATAAAAAATTATGTCTACTAGATACGGTATAGGAGTTAAATATAATTTATTTAATAGTTTTAATGAATTGCCTCTAGAAATTCAACAGTTAACCACTTTTCAATTATATAAAAACAATTATTATAGCTTGCTCTGGAACAAATATAAATAATAAAAATGCATTTTAATGCTCTCTTTAAATATATGGAAATTAATTTTTGCAATGTTAACGAATTAGATTAAATTACCTTGTCATCAGGCCAAAATGTTTTTGTATGGGCTTTATTAATGAGCCTCTGCTCATAAGTCCTTCTATTAATAAAAAAATATACTTCCATATGGGTCCATTTTGTCTCTTCGAGAATGAATTAATCTTGTTTTTATTATGTAAATAAATAAGTAGGCCATTAAAGCAATATCTTCAAATACGTATATGATATTCTGAATAACTGCAATAGAGTACACAACATTTTTAAGTTGTATTTTCTTTGGATCAAATGTCATGAAATAAATAAATAAATATTTTTTAAAAAAATTGCAGTAAGTTTACTACAGTAAAATAATTAATTATATTAAACATTCCATTCAAAATGGACATATTACGCATTTGTGTTATATTTTTCAAACTGGAGTTACAATTCCCATACGTAAAATTACATTTTATGTCATACTGTATTCAATTTAATAACAAGATATTTATCTCAACACTGTATTTTAGTAACAAACCAGCTGTCCTATATGCTCAAATGCGAATCAGTATCTGGAAATCACATCAAAGGTTTAGAGATATAGTATTAATTCATGTCTACGCCTATATTGTTAGCCTAATAGTTTAAATACTAGCTCATGAAATGAACACAGAATATTGAGTAAAGATTTGAAATCTCTTCGCAAAAAGGGTACTGGTATCAAAACGTGTAACGAATAGGCCCACCCGCTATAACATCGAAATCGAAAATTCGAATCCTCAATCATCTTGTTACATATTCATAACTGAAGCAAAACTTCAAAATAATTTTGAATTAAAAAGGCTATAATCTGATTGTCGAAACGCGAACATAATTAAAATTACTATATCTTTTTATTTTTTAACAATCAAATTTTTAATTGCATAATCTGAGTACCTGGTTTAATAAATGAAAGTTTAAAATCATGTAATGAACATTGATTAGTACTGAAGTATTCCACCGTTAAATAACAACTAATAATATTAAGAGGAATAGTGGCTGTTATTAGATTAGTCATTTAGTTGTAGAATCTAAAGTAATTTACATTACATGTTGCAAAAAAATATAAATCAAATTAATTAGGCATTAAGTGAACCACTATGGCGTATATGATGCGTTCACTCTAATCAAGCAGTGGACCCAGATTCTATTCCCGATCAGGATAAGTTTCCTAGGTGAGAGTTTTCGGATTTTTCCTCACCTGTGAAGCGATTGTCAAGAAACTTTAAGCCCTTGTGGTCCGTGGATATCAGCTGCCCGTCATTATTACTTTCGCCACATCCGCGCCTTGCTTGGCATGTGTTTGTGTGTGTGTGTGTATCTCGTCCTACGTGTTCGGTGTCGTGCACATTGGCACACGTGCACATCGGCACAGTCGCATTTTCGTGCACATCGGCATAGTATTTTTATTTTGTAATGGTTATCGTGCTCATCGCCACACACCGCGTTGTGGGTAGGGGTGGACATAGAGACTTAAACCTACAGCCTCCTTCACCACGGCTCCAAGGCAGCACCCCTTAGCTACCGCGGCAAAGGAAACCGGCCGTTGATATCGTAGACAGGCTAAAACAGATTAGGTTAGGTTAGGTTAGGTTAATTCAAAGTCTGATTCAATCGCAGGCAGATACTTTATGAATGATGTCTAAGCAATACAATTATAATATTAATGTACACAGTATGTGTCTATAATAATAAAAGGAAGTGTTTGTCTTTCTGTCTATCTAGCAGTTACTGTGAACTCCATTGCATTCAATACGATAATGTAATTCCAACTTTGTCTCTATGTCCACCCCTACCCCAAGATCACGAAGGGAGTGTGGCGATGAGCACGATGATATTGCAAGGGTAAAAATACCATGCCGATGTGCACGAAAATGCGACTGTGCCGATGTGCACGTGTGCCGATGTACACACAACCATGTGTTCATCTCGTCTCGGAGGTGGCCCGGCATTGGTCTGATAACTCACCCAGGGAAGCCTTCCATGTCTTGATTGGTTAAAAAAAATATGTATATGATCCATAGAAATTCCCTCCCCCGACAGGTTGCGGTCCTGTAGACTATGATATGGGTGGCGTGGGCCGCATAAACGTATCTACAATGGAAGAGGTCAAACTCAGAGAATGAATAAGAATTACGCATTAATCTGCAAACCAGAAATTACTTAGGCTATTTCGTAAAACTATTTTATATTAACTATTGAAGTCAAATTTCAAAGTCCCTTCCCTATATTTTGCATAAGTAATACTCAAGGTACTTATGAATGTTTAACATTTGTAAGTTATGTGTATATCAGATAAATTTAGCAGAGATTTTATTAAAGTAATATTAAGATTGGTTAAATAATAGGCCTGAGTGTATTTTGAATTTATGATTTGTACAGAATATGGTGGATTATGTTCCAGAACAAGTACAAATAATTAAAGTAGGCCTAATTGAAATTTATAATTATGCCAAAAAGTGTTTTATAGATATTGCTAGATGATGAAAACTAAGGTTAATTTTAAGAAAATTTTGATCTTTCCCCCCCCCCCTTCGTGATTGGTATTTTAGTCCTAGCATCCTAGCGGGAAAAAAGGAACCCAGCGGCGCTTTAGCCCGCCGGTTTAGAACTCTGGAAGTGAAGTTGTTCGGTTCCAGATGTGAAGCTGGACGTCATTACGTCATTAGTATGGGTTGTAACAGAAATGTTTATGAGACACTCGTGTGCGATCTGGTCGGAACAAGTGCGTGTGAAAAATGTGATGGAATGGAATAATTGAAATTCTTCCAGTCCAGTTCCCTGTGTGCGCTTGCGCAATCCTGAATTGCGTTGATGAGTTGGTCGCATATAATTGAGTCGTCTTTACTTGCTATTCGTGGAGTCCGCTAAAAAATGTCAAGATAAAATAGCGTTCTTTCTTCACAAAAAAGGCATTTTTCTTCATTGTATTTTGTTTATTCAGGATTTAAGACACATGGAAATATAATCCTTCGCAGAAACATCTCTTAAATCTTATTAATCCGAATTGTTTGATTCTTGATTAGCCTATATATATAGTTTTTCTGTCTCCGGTGAAGCGTTTCATTCTCCGAGAATCTTTTGTAATTTGCGACGTTTATAACTAAAGATATCTGACTTGAGACTTTCTCGGTTTTGTGAATTTCTTGGCTTACCAACCGGAGAACTGGGACAAATTGTAACTAACCTCTCGGCAACTCTGTTCTAGAAGATTTAACCTCGGATCATTCCGGAAACATAGCGCCATTTGGCCCGGAAGACACAATGGACACAATGCTATAGTAAGAAAAAAGTTCTGCGTGAATAATAATAATAATAATAATAATAATAATAATAATAATAATAATCATACAGAAGGGGCATAGTAACACATAAAAAACTGACAGATATGCAACAAGGAAAGTTATAAAATGTGAAAGTATACAGGGGGGACTGATAGAAAACTTCATTAGAGTAACCCACAAGTTCATCTAACTAAAGCGAGGACTGGAAAAAACATGGGGAAACGTAGCAGGCACGTGCCCAGATAGTTCGTAACCTTTCCAGGAAACCAGGAAAAGTATAGAACTCCGATTCACTCCCAAAAAGGAAAGTCAAACATCAGAATACAAGTTAAATTGGAATTCCAACAATATCAACAGCGATCATAAAACGGTAACTTCAGAAGGTCTCTATTACAGAATATCAACAATTGCAATAGCAACAATAACCCACTTCACTCATTAATACATCCACAAATTAAGATAAGAAGGAATAGTAGAAGTAACCTACAATGTAAATGCCAACCCTACATAAATATAAACATTCAAATACCTTACATTATTTGACTAGGAAGAATTAATAGAAGCCACCTCCAGACACAAACTTTAACAGGGATGAAGGTTTCACTGTCAACCAGGCCTGGAACAAATGCATTCAGGACCTGAAAGATAAAAGGAACATTTTGGCCCGGAAAAGGACCGAAAACAGAACAGCTGCTCCCTGATTGGTCGACTCCGCCCAACACGGGTTGGTATATATATCCCCTACATGTTAAAACTCGACACTTCAGATTCCCTGAGGATGGAGGCAGCGTCAGCCTCGGAAACGTTGGACCACAACAAACTTCTTACATTACTGACATTGTTTTTCTTATTTTTTCGAGGTTAATGACTTTTCAATATATTATCAAGTTAGCAAGACAAATGCTGAGAGAAGACATCGAAAACTGACTGTTACCCATAATTTCTTGAGATAAGTAAAGGAACCGGTTGATTATCAGTTTGTAGATTGTATTTTCTTTGTTTGTTACCGTACTGATTTCAATTCCAACACTGTGATTATTTTTTCAAAAATTCTCCTTGATAAGTGAAATATTAATATTCATGAATCATAAAAATGATTAACATTCTAGCTAATACAAAATGTCTAAATTATAATCCTGATTTGATACTTATTTCTGAAGTTTGTTTTGCTTGTACTGAAAATATATGATTTTGCAGAAAGCTGGGTTCCTGGGACCTTATTATGCAGACACTTGAAGTGCACTGTTCCAAGTAATTTGTTTCTCCACTCAACTGCCTCAATAATGAGGCAAATAAGATTGGGGATAGAAGATGTCGGGGTAATAGTTATAGTATTCCCCGAGAATCGAAAATGTAAAACTCGACGATTGGACGGGGTCTTGACACGAAACAGTAGCGGCAACTGTAACAAGTGTAAAGTTTCGCACTTTTGAATTTGTTAACTATCAGGGATAGAAACTCTTTCAAACGGCAGTATATTTCTTTAGTAGGAGATTTCTAAGGAAGGAAAAAGCCCGCAATGTGATCCATTAAAAAATATAGGTAAATAAAGGTAAATAAAACCTCCGCATACAGACACTTTAACCATTTTTAGTTAATGCCAACTTCCAGAATTTACAGTGAATGAGGGGAAACACGATTTATGAATCAGCCGGTATATAAAAAATTGTTTAATGCTCACATTCAGATACTATATTTTTAAATGTTTTCTAACTTTTTTATTTTTTCTTCTCTTGCTATATTGAACAAGGCCATGAAAATGATGCGCTCTGGCGCCATAATACCACCACATCCCTGGGGGACAGATCACAAATTGTAGTGATATCCCCAGTGGGCAACATATTATTACTTGTGGCGAAGCCTTAATCATTAAGAAGGTAACGGTCCCTGAAACCACCTGGTTAAATACCTGAATCACTCTGCACTTGACCCAATCAAAGCCATGGGTGGCTATAAAAATTGTCATTGTGTTATTTTAAGCAAAGTAATGTCATAATAGCTTAATGTAAAGTAATGGTGATGCAAAGCCGATAGTTGTTAGTATTTCTATATTTGTGCTATTAGTAGAGGAAGTATGGTGTACGTAAAGTTCGATGTTAGGTTTTTAACATAAAAAGTAAATACATATTTTAAAGCCCTCTGAATCTAAAAAAAATACGATTTTCAGGAACATGACTATGTATGTCTGCGTATGTGTGTGTGAAAGAAACTTCGTAGTCAAACAAAATTTAATATTTGAGTTATATATCATCCGGGAAGTGACAGGAAGATTGGCGACGACTCTCTCTTATTTTTACTACTACTTTACATGAGAAAATTATAATTTTTACAGATTTTATTTAAATTTGAACATGAGACGCTAAGAAAATATAGAATAACACATTCATGGTGGAAGGAAAATTGGCCACTATCCAGTCCAAGAGAGGTTTTTTAGGGATTTCCCTCGCTCTTAGACGAATGCCGGACTGGATAATAATCCCCTCACACAGAAATACTGCAACATGCACTAGAAAAAAATCTCCATAAGAAACAATCAGCACACCAAGAAAGCTAAAAGTGACATTACTGCGAGAAAGTCAAACTTTCACCACTAAATCTGAAACAAGTAGGCCTACACAGCCCAAACATGTCACAAACACCACATATCCTATAAGGATGAAAAATGGGCAACCCTAGGTACACACGTCTAGCGAATGGTTACGGAAATTTTGTTTGACCGGAGGTAATCAACTTCATTGTCGGGCACTCCGGGGGTAAGGGTGGGCACAATATATATATAGGCTATACTTAGAGATAAAACTTTGTTTCAAACTTTTTTTTTCGCAGAATTTCTCTGAATGGTGATTACAAGTAAACTCAGGCTTCAAGACTTGACGTGAAGCTGCAACTGTTGAATAAGCCCTCCTTGTAATTCTATATCATAATGTGAAGTGAGAAAGTTATGTGATTGTGACAGCAGTTTTTATTCTTTTACACCGATATTATTAGGTGATCTGCGATGGATGTTATAAGTTACGACTCGAAGTCTAATGCAGAGGATTTAGGACATTAGGTCCATATCTCAGGTCTAAGAGAAGGGTGTTCTAATAGAAGAATATATCAACTTGAAACGAGATCTATAATTTATTAAGAATTGTTGGCAGAGAAAAGTTGCACGATAACCTTTTCTACCTTTGTGTATATGAACCAACGTTTAGAGAATTATGTCAGCTTTAATTTGGTATATAAAAAGTCTTTCTCTACGACGGACGCTTTTCAAGTTATAAGCGAAAACTATTTACGTTAGGTTAGGTTATGTGATATTGTCTTTAAGTTCTTCTAACAGTATGTGAATATTATTTAATGGGGAAACTTGAAAAATAAGGTGTATAGGTCAATTTCTCATACATTAGAAGAACTTAAAGACAATATCACAAGAGAAATTAACTTTATCCCGGAAGCTGAACTTATGCGCGTGAAAGAAAATTTCCTAAAAAGGTGCCAGTATTGTGTGGATGCAAGAGAAGAATATTTCCAAAATCTCTTGTGATGAGGTACGTGTTTATTTTCGTTGTAATTTTAACTGTAAATGGGAGAACCTGAATCATTACACCGATCGCGGCTTTATTAACGCAGATATTTCACCCGATCGCTCGGGAGTTGGAGCTGTGCCCGCCGCGCCGCAGGAACCCGCGTCGTTGGCCAACTCTTGCGTGGGACTCACTGTATATGAAACTCAATACTGGCAATTAATAAATATTACAAAAAAATACGCATATGAATAATGTTGCATTTATTAAGCCGTATAAAATAATATTATTCCCAATTATAGACAGAGGGATTGACGCAAAAGCACGTGAAGATTATCAATTTTTCGAACCGGCCGCCTTTACCCCCAAGACCATAGTGAAAATAAATGTTTTAACTTGTGCGCTAGTAAAATCACAATTGTATACAAAATCGTAAAATATTCCAAATGTTTAAAATCGACCGCTGCCACAATTATAAAAATGCTTGTAGGCTTAAAACATTGCTCTCGTTGCATCTACGTTCCGTAAGAAACTATAATGTAATTTGAGACGCATTTCCGATCACGGCTGTATTGCTTTCGTGCAAAAACGACGTAAAACCATTTACTCACTAACCAAAGTCAGAATATACGTCATACGCCTTCCGCCGTCTTGAATCATGACGTATGTCGTGACGTCATCCCACCCACCGTTGAGGTAGGTCGTAACGTCATAGCCCCTCCACCTTCCCCTCTCATACTCCCTCTGACGTCATCTTGCATTACCAACATTTGACATTTATAATATACCATTTTCAAAACTACCACACCTTCTACCATCTTGAATTACCATCAAAATTCCAAAAAATTAACATTATGAAATTTCACACTTTCTACCATCTTAAGGTTAAAATCGTAATTAAATAGAGCGCAATGTCACCATTTTGAATTTTTAAATTTCACACCGTCCACCATTCACAATTTTAAAATATCTAATTTTCATATCCCACCTTCCGCCATCTTACGGTTAAAATCGAAATTAAATAGTGCGCAATGTCGCCATCTTGAATTTTCAATTTTCAAATCCCGCGCCTTCTACCAATACACAATTTCTAAGTTTTCCACCATTTTGAATTTTCAAATCCTCCACCTTTTACCATCTTACGGTCAAAATCGAAATGAAATAGTGCACAATGTCACCATTTTGATTTTTCAAATCCCCCCGTATACCATTTTGAATTTTAAATTGAGCGCCATCCACCATTTTGATTTTGTATCTCGCGCGTGGTCCGCCATTTTGAATTTCCAAATCCCACGCGTTTCACCGTTATCCAGGTTTATATTGAGCGCCGTTTTGAATTTAAAAAATTTGAATCGTGCTCGTGGGCCATTTGCAATGGGAACCGGAAGCGTCGCCATTTTGAACCACGTGACGTCATAGCCACGCCCACTATGATGTAAGCCGTGACGTAAGCAATCCACCTTCCCCTCCAGCGTCTCCTCTGACGTAAGCAATCCACCTTCTCCTCCCAATTCCCCTCTAATCCACATCTGACGTCATCGGCAAAACCACACTACTCGCATAATCAAGATTCCTGTGAATGCTCCGTCCAATAAGGTTTCTGAGATGAGATTCTATGTCATCCATAACCTTCTTAGAAAGATTTAGTGGAAACTGGGCAGAGAATCCCGACCTCAAGTTGGATGCAAAATGAATTGCTTGTCCGCTGTCTTGAAGATAATACACCTACGGTAGATTGCAACTGTGCTGATTTGGAAGAAATTGCAGTGAAAGTGTATAAATGTGCTTCTCCTTTCTGTGGAAAATTGTAAATTTTGTTCCGTCACAAATTTTCATTACGTAAGTTATTTTTTCGACGACAGTCGTGGATATATATGAGTTTCCTGTACCCAGTGCCAATAACCTAACATTTTTTTTTTGCCTTTTTTGCAGCCCATGTGTGTCAGTATAGTCTATCTGTTGATATAGTATGTTAAATATTATAGATTTGGAATATAATCATATTTGTTAGTTGAACTTTATTATTTCAATCTTTCCTGTGCTTTTACTTCATTTTTGTTTCTTCATATGGACCTCCGATTTAGGTCCATGATGCGACTACCGACGCTTGCGCAAAATAATTGATAAGTTATATCGATCACCACAACGTTCAAAATAATCAGTGTATTTTTAAGGCTGGTACCTCTTGAGACAGCAGAGTGTTCACAGACTGAACTCTTATTTAGCTACGGCTGTGCAGTGTGGATCGTTACTTTAGGCCTGTAAACGTCACTAATGTGCCGGATTTAAGTTCCACAGGAATAGCCATCACATTTACGCACATATGAATGACATCAATGTGGCTGGAAGTCTAGGTCTTGGGGTCAGAAAGCCAGTGCCTTACCAACTGTAGCACCCAAGATGACTTTCCAAATTTAGTTTTAGTTCATTTTTAATTTGCACATTTATTTCGTTTCTAATAATAAAATATATATAAAAATAACAATAAAAGTAATATTAGTAAAATTATTAATAATAATAATAATAGGCCTAACAATAAGTAATTGTTAAACTTTAACCTTAATATGCTAATGCAAAATAGGGTTCTCTTATTTAAAAATTCAATAATAATAATAATAATAATAATAATAATAATAATAATAATAATAATAACAACAACAACAACGAATTGATGAGACGAAGCATGGTAGTAATTTAGTTTCCATAAAACGGCCTACTTGATGCTTTGAAAATTAATGGAAAATTAGAATTCCTCCATTAATATGTTGAACATCCATATGTGAGGTTGGGCTAATAACAGTCGTGATCGGTTGTGAACTCACTAACATCTCGAATCATAATTATTAAGAAGATGAAAGTAGTTTGCTTTTATGCACGTAGGCGCTAAACCTTTTCCAATCTCATGCTTCACGTAAGTTGTCCGTTGTAAAATTTCATTGGTTCAATTTTGTTTCAGAGCCATAATATTTAAGTATCAAACCTGGTGTTGAATTTGCTGAACATTACTTTGTGAAATATAATTTAATAATATACCTATATACAGATTTCATTACTGTTCCATTTTGAAATGAATGTTTTCGTGAGCTTAGAGCTGTTGGTTATTATACAGTATTATTCGTTTTTATACTTGCGTTCTCAGGAATTCCTTTATTACATCCTGAGCTGTAAATATAAAGCTGTATGGTAATCATTATTTTGTCATATCTTTTCATATCTTTAAAAGCTATTGACGTTTTCAGCATCTTTAGTTTTGGAAGAACCTTTGGAATGAAGTTTTTGTCTATATTCTGCACTCTACTCTGTTCGCTTGCTATTGTGTTATCAGTTTAACACATCGATTAAAAGTCATTATACATGACTATATAATTATAACTATTATAACTAGGGCTAGGATTTTTACGACCTGTATATGCAGAATATGACCTTAAAATTTCAGGAGTATGCTCTCTACTGTAAAAGTACGTCTTATCTAATTTACATTTTTATTTTTTATTACTTCGGAGGTTTAAACTACTACTATAATAAGAAACAAAAAATAGAAATGTAAAATTTTAGCAACTTCAAGATGTAAATTTGATTCGAATCATAATATGCTGGCGTATTTATTTCACTAAATTGTTTAGCTATAACTTATATATTTTACCACTTAAGTTGCAATAGACAATGAGCAAATTGTGCAAGTTGTATTGCCTGTTAAACAGTTAAAAGTATGTACATAGAAAAATCTTCTAAGTTCCTTTCTATTTTGACAAATACAAGGTGAAAAAAATTTAAACTAAACAATATCACTTGACTTATAACTCTGGATTATCGACAGAAAAGCTCCCTCCTGACTTTTGAAATGGAGCACAATGTGTAATTACCTTTCGCGTTAATTAAACTCACTCACTAAGAATTCAAGACGATTGAATTAGGGTACATATTAGAGAACCGAAGTATGTGTATTGTCCTATGACAAAACTAAAATTCCTCAAAATTTTAGATATGACTACCCAATTCTTTCTCTATCTGTTCTCGGGAATGAATAAATATTTTGTTGCATATTTTAAGGACCAAATTCAATTTCTTGAATTCAATACAAAATAAGATGAAGGTAATTTTACAGTTTTCCAGGAAAAATTAAAGTACAATATCGGTACATACTTCTAACAATTCCAAAGAAGGAAGGAAATCCACATTGGATACTAACAAGTGTATGAAAATGGAAACATTAGAGAAATCTCGCATTTTATTTCCTCGGGTAAGCATAATTATATACAGTAGAACCCCGATAATTCGAGCTAATTGGGGCTGAGGCTACCTCGAATTACAAAAAACTCGGATTATACGGAAATATCACTAAATCAAAGGGTAAATCATAAATAAATGTTTAATGAGCACAATAATGGTTTAAAAAAATAAAAAAATAAACAATATAGTAGGCCTACATACCTGTGTTACGGATTAAGTCATTGTCTGACCCTTAATGGAGTGGAACGGGAAAGCGGCGCTACTAGGAAAACACTTTTAATTACCATTGTCGCTGAGTAGGGATTACTGAAACAATAAAGTATTCTTTTCTGAAAGGATGGGGAAATATGCACTGTACAATTGATTGACACGCGGTCCCGACAAAGAAAAATCGAACCTAACGGTTTCTGTCAATCTGTAATAGAAATGCATTACCAGTCTGAAGCCAAGGTTATTTCTGTGTATTATGAACGAAAACCCTAAGTGGGACAATTTTACCTGCATTTTTGTACATGGAAAAATTGAAAGAAAGCTCCAAATGTAAAACATTCGAAAGTGCGTAAAACTTACAAGCGGACACCGTATAAAAACGGGATTTTACTCTAGTTTTATGGAAAATTTTAATTTTCTTAAGACCAGCTCGAATTACACGGAACCTCGAAATACCGGGGCTCGAATTACCGAGGCTCTACTGTACTCCTTATCATACAGATTCATTACGAGCAATGTTCACTTCTAGTGAATGTTTCCCTCATTAAAGCTCTTTCTGCTTCTATAAAGGCGTTCTATATTACGTTTCTAAAAGTAAATTGTAAACCTACAAAAACCGATGGTAAGTCATCATAATTATGTAGAGAAAGTAACTGAGAGTCATTTTCGTAACAAAATTAACAGTAAAATTTCAATGGGCTTCGATATGGTGATAATTGGGTCTTAAACCCTTAATAAAATTACCAATGTCATTAGTAGTCACTACTTACTTCCATATTATATAAGAAATTTTGTGTTAACGTTTTCATACCATCTGGTTCAAAATTTAACATAGATCAATGTACTTAATGTTATGCAGCATTGCAGGAAAAAAACAATATGCAAACAACAAAACGTACGAGGTATTCATAAGTGTCTCTTGAGAGAAACCTGTAATAACCGACTGTAGAGTATAGCCTATATAATTTGTTCCCGTTGACTTCCATCAACGAAAGTGATTTTTATATCTCGAGTGTATTCATTCCTTCAATATCATGGTAATGAGGGGTGTGCCAATGTTTGGGTAAGAAAGAGGAAAGAATATGTGGTTCGGATTGAACCAGTGTTTTACCTACCCTTGAGGTGATAACAATGCGGCCAATCTACGAAAGAAACAATCGGGAAACATACGCAGGATTTAACACCAAATACACTACTTTAGCCGGGTTTTAGTTCGTTATGGAAAGCAAATTAACAACCCAACACCTAAAACCACATTTTATATTTCAACTTCTTGCTGATGAAACAGGATTGTTAAACCATTTTAAAAAAGTTATATATTCTATCTACTGCGTAATATCCATAGACATATGTAAAAATTCCCTTAAATAATGAAAGTAATGGGAGGTTCATAATGTTCGGTACATTCTACCAACTTCAGTGATTTAGAGTCTCAAAGAATATGAGGCTTCATCTGAACAGGACTATGAATCATCCCCTTGGTCATCAGAATCTCTGGAAGACTCTATCTTACTCGTGTTGAAAATCATTACAAGGAAAGATGGAATGGTATATAACAAAAGACTTTATACAAAAGTAATAAATAATAGGTGATAGATAAATTGTAGGACATCCCCTTCCGTATTTTGTGAAAGATCAGTAAATACCATACACACAAATTGCGTAATTAGTATGAAGTTCTTCATGTTTCTCTTTTTTTATTATGTTTCTCTTTTTTATTCTTAATTAGATTATTTGGTAAGGTTTGAATGTATCCACCTCTGGTTAGTGGAAGAGAAGGCCTTAAAACCTTAACAATACCAGAGGGTAATATTAATAAATAAATAAATAATGTTTTCTAAAATACAAGGACCTCTTCTCTAAGTCAGAAAAAGCTACTGTAAAAGTCAAAAAGCTAATGGCAGTTTTTTATTCGAAGATTTGTCGAATGTTTGATCACCCCAAATATGTAGTGTGTCTAGTTTCGAGTGTTTTGTTTGATCAGCCTAAGTACCTATCACGTCCGGTTTTCGAATGTTTGATCATCCCAAGGATCTGGTGTGTTTAGTTGTCGAATGTTAGATCATCCCAAATATTTAGTGTGTCTAGTTGTCGATTGTTTGTTCAGTCTAGGTGTCTATCTCGTTCGGTTTTCAAATGTTTGATCACCCCAAGGATCTAGTGTGTTCAGTTCTCGAATGTTTGATTAGCCTCAGTATCTATCAGGCCCCGTTATCGAATGTATGGTCACACCAAGTAACGGTAAAGTCCAATCGACGGATCACGCAAAAAATCTGTTGGTGCAGTAGTCGAAACTTTTATCGCCTTAAGTACTTGTTATGTCAAGCTATTGAATTATTATCCCAAGTGGCTGATGCCCTAGTTATCGAATTCACATTTCATTGGGAATTTTCATGGCGGAATGTGTTATCAAAAGCTTGAGTGATATTTCTCTTACTCGTAAGCGATTCTTAGAAGTTATTCTTAATTATTAGTAATCTAATGTTTAATCATCTCGAGTATCCCTTGTGTCTGTCTATTTGGCGAATGTGTTCAGTTGTCGTACTTTCATTCACCTCAAGTATCTATTGTGTGCAGTTGTCAAATGAAGAGTTGACATAGAAAAGGAAGTAAGTCCAAAAAGAAACATTTTTCAAGGAGAGAAAAAACGTAGTTGTGATCTCAGAAATGGTTTGTTTGTGTATATTTATGTTCAATAAGTTATTTTTCTGTTTTGAACTATTATCGCTTATTGTGTTATCAATAATTTGTGTTGAACATAACTACTGTGTCCACAACAATACAAAGTCAGGAAGCACAGACTTTCTTGTAAAACTCATGATATTGTGTTTCTAAGAAAATCAGCATCGCTTTTGGGTATTAGCTATGAATCATTAATTAAAGGTCCGTAAGTTCAGGAATGCTGCTTATTTTCCCTTCTTGAAGACAGCATAGCCCTCCCACTCTTCCATTTCTCTTAAGGTTTTCTTTGTTTTAATCTGTGATAAATCTGACAATTATAACTTTATCCCTGATTTGTTAGTGATATGCAATGGTTTTGTATTCATATGCTCATCACGTGCACTGAGAAACCAAAGAAGTAAGACTTTTATATTGTCATTACCCAAAATGGATTCGTAAATCATGCTGATATCATTACAATCTGAAGTTCTTCAGGCATCATGGACTACCAGGCCCGTTTTCGTTTCTCGATAATACGGTGTATAAGAATGTCCAGGGACTTGAAATTCCAGGTCAATGGAATCATAGTACCCTCTAACCACCAGATAAATTATAACCAGAAGGACCATTCTGTTCTTGTTTTGTCCAGTACAGTTGTCATACCATATTTCCAGTTGGCGTTTATGTGTAAACTGTGCGAATAAAACCGTCAAAATACATGCTGCAACAGCGTTGCCTTCCCGTTCTGCAACACTTTCACGCCACATGCACATAAAAGCATTATTCCGCACATGAATTCATAGGTAACATTTCCAAAGTTTCCAAAGTTGTCACTCTGTGTCAAATTGGGAGTGAACATAACCTGTTGCGTATCAATAACCATAGTCGCTACAATACTTGAAGGATACTGATGAGATACGATGGAAGTGGAAAGAAGTCGTAGGGCTTTCTCAGCTTTCCTGTGGTGAAGGTCCCTTTTAACGATCAAAGAGAATTTGGACGTCCCACTACTGGCTTTTATTTAATACAGTAGGTCAGTTTATCACAATAACAAATACTTGTCTCAAATGTATTTATCTAAACTCAATGATACTCTATTATTTTATACAGGCATTCTGTCCATAC
This sequence comes from Ectobius pallidus, assembly GCA_964059195.1. Lineage (NCBI taxonomy): Eukaryota > Metazoa > Arthropoda > Insecta > Blattodea > Ectobiidae > Ectobius > Ectobius pallidus. The sequence goes on from CAXKWD010000008.1 coordinate 22,502,822, forward strand.
CAAGTTTGTTTTAAATGCAGATTTTACTATCAACTTCTATGGGAATAGCAGTGAATTTGGTGATCTAAGAAACATAATAGATAGTTTTGGGTTACAGGTAACTATTGACGTCCCAACACGCCCATGCATAAATGATAAAATTGGTACTTGCATAGACAACATTGCAACAGATATATATATATACAATTAAAATTATTCTGCTAAACTTGTCCCGACAATATTATCTAACCATGATGCTTTAATGATTACTGCTGACTCATCTGTATTGTAGTCAACTAAAGAAGAAACCACTTTACATTGTGTAAGGCCAATCAATGAAATGAATATAATGTTCTACTTATTTTTAGTAAAACAAGTTACTTGGTTTAGAAAGTAAAGCAGAAGTGATATTAACGATAAAGTTGATGCATTTTTATCAATTTTATTGACATTATAAATATGACTTTTCCATTAGCTTTTGTGAAATCGGGATGTAAAATGAGGGTTAATAAATGTAAATTGTTCACGAGGGAGCTCCACGAATTAAGAAAGAAATGTATGTTCTACTATGACATATACGCACGTTATGGAAAGCAACTGATAAGACAAGTAAAACAGTCAATGGATGATTATAGACATAAATCTTACCAACAACATCTTTCTACCATTTCGCCACATGAGTGTACATAATGGAAAGAAAAAAAGAATTCTCCGTGAACCAACTATAATACCACATTTGAAAATAGCAAACGATCATTATACAAGTGACGCAGATGAATGTAAAATTTTTGCTGATTTTTTGAAGCATACTTTTACACCTAATCCTGTAGTCAATGACAAACACAACTCAAAAATAGAATATTATAGGAGAAAAATTCCTCCGACACTGGGACTTGAACCCAGGACCTTTGGCTATTCGCGCCATTGCTCTACCAACTGAGCTAAGCCGGAGTTCAATTCACAGCGCCGGATGGAACCTCTCTCATATGACTGATTGCCCTAATGGTCTACCTCACAGACAGACAAGTTATGTCATATGCAGTACTGTGAGGCACACTAATTAGTTATTTTTGTGACCGGCGCTGTGAATTGAACTCCGACTTAGCTCAGTTGGTAGAGCATTGGCGCGAATAGCCAAAGGTCCTGGGTTCAAGTCCCAGTGTCGGAGGAATTTTTCTCCTATAATATTCTCATGTAATGTCCAACAGAGACAATAATCTGTGGTTCATGAAAGCTTATATATCTATCTTGAATGTCAACTGTACAATAACAGTGGGAGCCCGGTCACAAAAATAACTAATTAGTGTTGCCTCACAGTACTGCATATGACATAATTTGTCTGTCTGTGAGGTAGACCATTAGGGCAATCAGTCATAGGAGAGAGGTTCCATCCGGCGCTGTGAATTGAACTCCGGCTCAGTTGGTAGAGCATTGGCGCGAATAGCCAAAGGTCCTGGGTTCAAGTCCCAGTGTCGGAGGAATTTTTCTCTTATAATATTCTCATGTAATGTCCAACAGAGACAATAATCTGTGGTTCATGAAAGCTTGTATATCAAAAATAGAAGACGAACCAAAGATTTATGTCACCGCACCTTTGCCAGTTCGCTTTACTGCTCCCAGGGAATTACATTTTATAATTAAAAATCTGCAAAGGAAGTAGTCACCTGGATATGACTTGATTCCAAACTTAGCTTTGAAGCATTTCACTCGGAAAGCTCTTGCCTCTCTCGCCTCCATATTTAATGCTCTTCTCTGTTTGGGACATTTCCCTGAGGACTGGAAACATGATGAAATCATTGTTTTACATAAGCCTGGAAAACCTGCCAATAAGTTTACTACCCACACTATCAAAAGTTTTTTAAAAGGTGATCCAACAATGTCTATGTAAATTTCTAACTCCACATCAATTTGGTTTCAGAAAATACCATTCTACTACTCACCAACTTCTGCGTGTTACTGAATCCACAGCCCGAGGGTTTGAAGCTAAATATCATACAACAGCAGTCTCTCTCGACTTAAAACAAGCATTTGACAAAGTGTGGCATTCTGGCCTTCTCTTTAAGTTGTACGCAATTGGTCTTCCTGACTACCTATATATTATCGTACTAAGCTTCCTCTCAGACCGAACATTCTGTGTCAGAATCGGAAATGAAAAATCACCAATGAAGCCTATCAAATATGGAGTTACACAAGGATCAATTTTAGGGTCTATTCTCTATACATATGTTATGCCATGCCCATCTTTCGCCAATATCGCTATGTATGCAGACGACACTCCAGTATATACTTCACATGAAGATATTCTTACAGCAACTTCTCGTCTGCAGTCAGCGTTGTCACGAATAACTGATTGGCTTTCCAAGTGGCGTATTTCACTTAACCATGCTAAATGTGAAGCAATGATCTTCACCTTACGTCGTCCAATAACTCCTCCAGCTATTACTCTTGATGGCATAACTGCTCTATGGAAACCATTTGACCAAATAGTTAAATATCTAGGAGTTCTTCTGGATCATCGTCTCACTTGGAAGCATCACATTAATACGAAACTAAACTTAGCTTATGCTAGGCTTTCGAAGTTGTATCCTATTCTCAACAGAAATTCCTAACTCAAATGTGACTATGCAATAATACTGTATACATCATTAATAATACCTTAATAACCTATGCTTTCCCAGTATGGGGCACTGCTGCTAAAAGTAAAATTGAAAGATTACAAGCTTACAGAATACAACACTACGTATTGCTGTTAACGCTCCATGGTTTGTGCGAAATAGTCAAATTCACAGAGAAGTTTACAGTATCTACGAATTTATTTGCATACAAGCTAAAACGTTCTTCGCAGATTTGTATAAAGTTTCTGGAGCAGTACACTTCAATCTTGGCCACAGAACATCTCAACAAACCAGAATTAAAAGCCGACTACCTCAGGACAATCTCCTATCAACACCAGAAACATTGGACAATGAGAGTATCTGAAACATCACTTTATCTTTAAGTAAAAAATATATAAATTTCTACACAGGGGCCAGGTCTTGTTTGTTTTTTTGTTTATTTGTGTGTATGTGTGTGATTGTTAAGTTAACACAAATCAGCAAAGCACTGATTTTAGAATGATTAAAAGAAATTTAAATGGTTCACGAGGGAGTTCCACGAATTAAAAAGGAAATGTATGTTCTACTATGACATATAATAACGTTATGGAATGACGGAATTTAAAACAAAAATCTTACTTTTCAAAAGTCGTATAAAAGTCTGCTTAAATATACTAAAACAAATTAATATTCCAATCTAATTGACAGTTCAAAGAAGAAATGTAAATCTACATGGCATGTCGTTTCTAGCATTATAAACAAGAATCGTATGTTAAACCGAATATCATCCGAATTAAATGCGACTTTAATTCTTTCTTCGTTGAAAATTTAAAGATATTACACCAAGCCTACCTCAAATATTTTTGCCGATGTGTTTTCTACAGGATATCCTTAGGCCAACTAATATAGTTACTTTTGAGCACATCTCTCTGAAGTTAAAGAAAAATAGGATTAGGTCAATAAAACAGAGACCTGCAATACCAACCTTGAAAATTTAATTGAAAAATTGTTCGGGTAGCACATAAATCCGGTTCGAGAGGAACAAAACATGTGGGAGCACAAAAAAAAAAAATAGGTTAAAATTATGAAACTAGAATGGAGGACCAGTTGCTATTTTTAACAAAGGGTTTAGAGCAGTGCAACAAAGGTACGCTGGGATACAGGGATCCAAAAATATTATATGAAAGACAATTTATAACGTGTCCTAAAACTATGCAAACTTTATTCTCACACGTGATGCAATATGGAAATAAATGAATAAATGTAGAATTAATAAGTGAATATACTAGATAAAAACTGAAATATGCCAATATGCTGAATTGGCGGGAAATTACAGACACGTGATTGTAAATGCATGTGATTTACAACCTATGCTGAATTATACACTGAAACACTCGGAATAATTGATATTATAAGTGAAATATCAATATTAGACTTAATAGAACTAGGATTGGATACTACGCTGTGAAACAAGGTTAGCACACGATTACAAGAGCCTAGTCAGCGTAACAAGATGTGCTAGCTGTCGAATGAAACACTGAAGCAAATGCTAAGGAATGATATGCTAATATACAGAACAAAACTTAATAATTGTAGTTTTATAAGAAATTCGGAATTTAAGAGAAGTGTAACTATGTGTTGCACAACGACTTAAAACCCACGAAAATGCAGAGTACACTTGCACACTTCTGAACAGTGTGAAGGCTGACGATGAACTAATTATTGAAGTGACGCTTTGCACAGAGCATGGACGATACCTTGCATCTGCCGCTTGCATCATATAATGAAATCAATTAGAATTGCTGATTCAGTAGCAGGAAAGCTTAGGCGGGCATTTGAATAGAATAAACCATTATACATGTCGCTTGCATGAACAAAAATCAATAAATAATATTATCAAACCAATTGTGGTAATATTATACAAAGAGTTAGGCCCTTATGAATTAATTTTCACCCGCACTTGAGGGGTTTTTTTAAGAAAAAATTAAAGATATGTTTTAAGTCTAGTATTATAGGGATTAGGGGTAGTTGCGGGTGTACGTGAACCATATTCTTGTTAAGGTTCGTCTTAAGATCTTATTTGTACCCCTCACTACCCCAACCCTCAAAATAAGAATTATGAAAGTAAAACAGAGACCCGTGTAACATATAAATAAACTAAATATTATCAAAATAATTATGGTAATGTTGTACAAAGAGTTAGGACAGTCTGAATTAATATCAACCCCACTAGAGGATGGTTTTTAAAAACAAATTTAAAATAATTTTTAAAGTCTAGTATTACATTAAATAGGTAATACACTCACCCCCAGCCACCCCTGAAAATAAAATCTATGTAGATTTATGTATGCACAAATAACCTAAATATTGTCAACCAAAGTATTGAAATGTCTTCTGAATTAATTTTCACTCCCAAATACACGGGTGGTTTTTAAGGAAAAATAAAAATAGCTTTTAATATCACGTAATATATGAGATAGATGGCACAATAAACACCTTCTGATTATCACATCCCATAAGTGTGTTTTTCACCCCACCACCAATCTAACCCGTTTAAAATTTATTTTCAAGACTAATAATCTTAGTATGCTGTTATCAAATGACTAAAACCGATTTACACCCCCAAAGGAGCTGATTTTATGTAAGGGAAGTTTTCAAGGTCGCACAAGTTTTTACTGAAATGGACAGTTCAAGCCACTATAACTCATCTATTGGGTGTTTTTCAACCCATCACCAATCTAACCCATTTGAAATTTATTTTCAAGATTAAAAATCGTAGTATGCTATATCAAGTGTCTTAAACCTATTTGCACCTCAAAAGGAGTTTATCTTACGTAAGGGTAGTTTTTCCAGGTCATCTAAGTTTTTACAGAAATGGACATTCCATTGTAAATCATTCAGAAAGCATATTCCACCCTAATACCAATCTAACCCTCTTAAAATATATTTTCAAGATTAAAAAAATCATAGTACGGTATACTATATCAAGTGTCTGACATGATTTAGAAGCTATTTACACTCCAAAAGTAACCGATTTATGCAAGGGTAGTTTTTCAAGGTCAAAAAAGTTTTTTTTACAGAAATAGACAGTTTAAGCCATTATAAATCATTCAGAAAGCATATTCCCCCAATATCTATCTAACCCTTTTGAAACATATTTTCAAGATTAAAAAATCATAACATGATATATCAAATGTCTAACATTATTTAAAACCTATTTACACTCCACAGGATCTGGTAGTTTTCAAGGTAACACAAGTTTTTACGGAAATAGACATAAATCATTCAGAAGGAATTTTTCACCCAATACCAATCTAACCCTTTTAAAATATATTTTCAAGATTAAAAAAATCACAGTATGCTACACCAAGTGTCTAGCATGAATCAAAATCAATTAAACCCCAAAAGAAGTAAGGGTAGTTTTTCAAGGTCACAAATGTTTTTACAGAAATGGACAGTTTAAACTATTATAAATCTTCAAACTAACAAACTTTCAATGTATTGCTTTGTTACACCAAATGTAGGACATGACTGAATTTTTGTTTTGTTTTTTTGTTTTGTTTTGTGTGCCCACCCTTACCCCCGGAGTGCCAAGCAATTAAGCCTAAACCTCCGGTCAAACCAAATTTTGGTAACCATATGTGATATGTGTATACCTATTGTGCCCTTATGTACATCCGGAGGGGATGTTGATGGTGTGAAGTGTTTTGGCTGTGTAATTGTGTCTTTGTATTTCGGCGCAGGATAGACCTAAGTGCGGATAGGTCTTATGTGCTATATTTCCCGAGTGTGTTTCTTTAGTGACTTGTAGTTATGTATTCTAGAGATTTGTAGTGCGTGTATCTGTTTGAGGGGATTATTGACCAGTCCGGCATTCGCCTTAGTACGAGGGAAACCCCTCAGAAACCTCATTCGGACTGGAGTAGTGGCCAAATGACCGTCTATTTTGGTGTGTTAATTTACTGTAGACTTTTCGAGAAGTGCTGTTTTTGCAAAGGTTTTAAGTGCTGAAGGTGTTTTTACGCGTCCAGAACGTGAGGTCCGGTGCCCAGGCTTCCTACTCAGCCGCCCTAGCGGCTTCGTGGAGGAGAAGTCGAGCTTCTCGATATCGAGGACAAGTATACAGCATATGATACACGGTGTCTGGTTCGCTGTTCTCACATGTGCATAGATCGTCCTCTGTGAGATTGAAGCGGTACCACTATAGCCAAAGTTAAACCTGGGCAAAGGTAAGCCCCAACCCAACTAAAGTTAAGTGAAAATAATAAAATGCAATACTCGCCATAACCGGATGCAGCATCAGCAACTCCACCAATAAAAATAATTTATGACAATGATGTAAAGTATGAAAGGACAGGAATTCTAGGTTAAATGTAAAAGGAAAGACGCATTTAAGGATGCCTCGTTCCTCTTATTGAAATAAATAAAGAAAACGTGTTAGTAAAGATAGTTTATTGAAGAGCGTCCTTCACCAGTTCGTTCATTGTCCTGGGGTTCATCATTGTCTGCAATGGATTTCACTTCATGTTGTAGGAAGATGTATAAGGATCGAACTGAAGAACAGTAATACGAACAAGACGGAATAATGATTAAAGCTTAGAAACAAGTGATTGTAAAAAAAAAGTTTTTTTTTACAGAAATAGACAGTTGAAGCCATTATAAATCATTCAGAAAGCATATTCCCCCAATATCTATCTAACCCTTTTGAAACATATTTTCAAGATTAAAAAATCATAACATGCTATATCAAATGTCTAACATTATTTAAAACCTATTTACACTCCACAGGATCTGGTAGTTTTCAAGGTAACACAAGTTTTTACGGAAATAGACATAAATCATTCAGAAGGAATTTTTCACCCAATACCAATCTAACCCTTTTAAAATATATTTTCAAGATTAAAAAAATCACAGTATGCTACACCAAGTGTCTAGCATGAATCAAAATCAATTAAACCCCAAAAGGAGTAAGGGTAGTTTTTCAAGGTCACAAATGTTTTTACAGAAATGGACAGTTTAAACTATTATAAATCTTCAAACTAACAAACTTTCAATGTATTGCTTTGTTACACCAAATGTAGGACATGACTGAATTTTTGTTTTGTTTTTTTGTTTTGTTTTGTGTGCCCACCCTTACCCCCGGAGTGCCAAGCAATTAAGCCTAAACCTCCGGTCAAACCAAATTTTGGTAACCATATGTGATATGTGTATACCTATTGTGCCCTTATGTACATCCGGAGGGGATGTTGATGGTGTGAAGTGTTTTGGCTGTGTGAAGTGTTTTGGCATAGTATTCTGTCACACTGGGAACACTAAGCGACTTCCTCTACCTCGATCATTAAAAAATACTATTTTCTCGTCTCTTATTCCATTTCCGGGGAACTCTCACGCGATTTGCCCTGCCCTAATTATTATTATTATTATTATTATTATTATTATTATTATTATTTTTATTATTATTATTATTATTATTGTTGTTGTTATTATTACTATTATTATCATCATTATTACTATCATTATTATTATTGTTATTATTATTATTTTTGTGCTATTTTCTCTTGCCACACAACTCACACAACGAGAGAAATTAGCAAAAAAATAATCGCGTGAGAGTTCCCAGAGATGGATTAAGAGACGAACAGTTTAGATAGGCCTACTAATAATTTTTAAAAATATTTTAAGTTTGCTGTATGAAATGATATTTGCAGTACACCCTCGTTTTGAGCCACGAGCCGCTATTGGGTGAATTCCGTTATTAACATAAGCATGTGGCATTTTTTCTCTTCACCTAATTTTCCGGCCACGAGCCGCCACTGCGACATATTAGTTCATCTTTGTGATTTTAGTCTATTTTGTTCTTCCGATCTGAGTTCAATCAATATTATCAATTACCATCATTGTCTTTATTATTAAACAGTAGTAGCGGGGAAAAATTGCGGGATGAGGCGTATTATATACTTTGCCGGCAGACAATCCGGCAAAGTATACAATGCCTAGGCAATGTATAAAATATCAATCATTTCATACTTTGACGTTCGATTTTAGGCATTCTATACCTTACCTAGGCATTCTATAGAATGCCGGATTTCACACATTGCCGGTAACACATACACTAATAAGAATGTAAGTAAACTAGTGCACCGGTATCGAAATTAAGGTACAAATTCATTCCAGTATAAAACAAAAGTATATTTTCACCTCCAACAATAAAGCATATGCCGGTATATTTATATTTAATCTTGCAAATGAAACATTATAAACGGATAACAAACAATTATATTAAACTCTGAAGATGTAACCGTGCAAAATTTCAATGAAACAACCTCAGTAATTATTGTTAATCAAGCAATTGTCTGGTAATAGAATAAGGTAAGGCTAGCAATTGAATTGAACATTACAATCTTTAAGATTGGTTGTAAGAATGAAAAGAATGTCGTCACCGCATCCCCGAAGGATATATAATCCAAATAAAATCTTATTAATGTACTCTCGTAACTTTCTTTGCTTTAAGCATGGCCAATACATTTTTCTGTCTTCACATTCTAATGTAGAACAAGATACCATATTGCAAAAAGCACATAATCAGAGAGGGTGACTTATAACTACCCTTCAGATAATTCTTTTTTAGAAAAATTTTCAAATAAAAGTTTTAACTCTTTGTATAATCACCCCATGTATAAAATTTAAACAAAATCGTAAGAAAATTTTCCTCATGTAAAGTCCACTTAAAAATGAGAGAAATCTTCGTGTCACATTCCCAAAAGGTACCTAACCCAAATGCAAAATTTTGTTTTCGTACTATTTTCCGTTACAAGAGAGCGTATTGCAAAGAGCGCGCATTCAGAGTGGGTCGCTTATAACTACCCTTTAGAGATATTTTAAAATTGTTTCAAATAAAAGTTTTAGCTCTTTATATAAGCAACACATGTGTAAATTTTCTTCTTAAGTCGTTAGAGCCGTTTTCGAGGAAACCACGAAAAAACTTGTCACCAATCTTCGCGTCACATCTTCACAAGGTACCTGACCCAATTACAATTTTTTTTCATACGGTTTTCATTCTGGAGCTAGGCTGTTTACAGTCATCCACACAGACACACACACAGACATGTTTCCGAAAAAAAGTATTTTTTTTTATTCAGGAGATCTCAAAACGTGTATTTATGTTAAAAACTCAACTTTGAAATTGGGGGTCGAAAACAATACTTCCTCTATAGCTACCAATACTTCCGTACATAAGGTGGAAAAGTGGAAAACGGAGCGAGGGGGGAACAGTCGCCCTGGTCTAGAAAATGATGCTGATCTTTTGAATCACTCATACAAACTGCATCCGCTCGGGCAAGAGGGCAGACGCGGGAAACAGAACAAAAAACAAAAACGAACGCGGTCCAAAGATAATATTATAACAACTGATGACGAGACTAAACCAAAACAAAAGAACAACTCGTATAAACGTAAAAAAAAAACATTAGTACGGAAAGTCTGCCGAAATGGGATGACAGAAACATGGTCAGTACCTGAAAAGAAATTTAGCAGAAAACCGAACCTTGAAAAAAATATATATATCCTTAATTTCAAACTAGGCTGTCAGTTCCAAATCACCTCATGCAAAGCGTATAAAAACATATTCACAGAGTACAGTTCAGTGCATTCTCATAGCGAGTATCGCAAAAATACTTTTTTGCACTCCTTAGCTAGTAAGTGTTTCTTACGACAGTTGTTTACATGGCTCGTAACTTGACATTACCACACGCAATCTTGTTGCTAGGGGCGACGGGCGGAAAGTGAATTGTTGCTAGGGGCGACGGGCGGAAAGTTACTTTACCGCCCGCAAATGCTTATTTGCGAGCAGAAATGACCAAGGCCTCCCCGCTTTATAAATATTCGGTTGCCATAAACAATAACAAATGCTAATCCCTTTCTGAAATAAGCACCATTCTTCAAGTCTGTATTTACATAATATTTTCAGGTAATATCACAATTAATATAATTAAATTGATATAAGTAACCGTCGTGCAAAAAATAGCATGCAACACACGGACCGTAAAGGCTTTTACGGGTCTCGAAAACTTAAAAACCCTCGGCTGCGCCTCGGGTTTTCAATCTGTTTCCTCGACCCGTAAACGTGCCTTTCCGCCCTTGTGTCGCAATATACTATTTTAGAAAGTCGAAGGTAAAAGAAGCACTTTTAACGGTGGACGATATTAATTAAAAGGATAAAATTATGCCACTGAGTATTACATAATTATGATACTCCAGAGACTATCTTTGATCAATTCTCGTTTAGTTAAGAATAATTGCATATGATTATTAAATAGACTCAGTCTGGTATAAATTGAAAATGTTAAAATTCATACGATTTTTTTTAAATCTAAATTTCTCACGGTAATCGCTACTATGTCATACCACAGTGGTCATACTAGTTGGCTGAAAGGCGTTGTCCATTCTATCTCTTACATTGGCAGCTATGTACGAGAAAACAATACCCTCTGCTAGCGCAAGTCGCAGGAGAGTTCACAATCAGCTATAATGCTCCCAAAATGGCTGCAGCGTACGTATTAAAAATTATTATTTCACAAATATTAACGCCTGTCTAAAAAATTATATACGTGGTAAAATGATTTTATTTTGCTCGTAGGATTTCTTCACTTGCTCTTACAGGCTCCTTCCGCAAACATACCTACTCGCAAAATAAAATCCTTCTTTTATCCCTTGTATCGTAAATAACTATTTTCGCCCCGTTTTGTCATGAAATGTCAGATCCGACGAATATCCTTATATATAGTTTCTCATGATCAAAGTAATTTATTCATGCTAGATATATGGATATACAAGAAAGTAAATATGAAATTTATTTTGAAATACATTTATGTACGAACAAATTTACAAAATTACAGAGTTTTAAAGTTAAATGCCAAGCAGACAACATATAATATATTCCTTAAAAATAGCTTCCTTCAACTTAGATCTATGAAATATATGGGTTTTCTTTTTGTAGTGTGTAGCCATTTTGTAGGCTTGTCGGGCTTCAAAAATTAGTTTATTAGTTATATTAAAATTATTTTGTCTTACTGTAGAGAGTTGAAGTACAGATAAAATATATTTTACACTATTACTATTTTAGAACCTACAAGTAAGAATAAATCGGAGAAGTAGATTTGAATGATCAGTGTAATCAGAATAAATAATTGTATTTTTATTAGCCAATAAGACAATAAAAATTGAGTACGTGTTCTTATGCAGGACGGCATACAATCACAGTCTATTGGTTAAAAAGTCCCCCTCAACGAAAGAAATAAATTGCTGTCGAGTGACTGGTAAATATGCTGGCAATGTAAGACTCAAAGCGAACATTACGGTATGGGCTCTATTTCTCTAGGAGTTGCTTTATGTGCAGATTGTCTGCAAAAAAATTTAAATGTATTTTCACTTGTTTTGTTAACAGAGTCATCATAAAGAACTTATGGCATCATCTATAATTATGAAATGTGTGAAGGAACAACTGCAGAAATGTGAATAAAAACCTTAAAACGAATACAAACTAATATGAGATCAGTCACCGAACTTTAGAATCGTCTCGCAGAAATCATATAATTCTCACCAACTCGCATAAGGTAACTGGAAACCACGGTTTTTCCAAAGGAGAGATTATAATCATGCTTATAATCTGCCAATTTATATATTAAATAAACGACGGTAAAACTGCAAAAACAATTCTACGGTATTAACATTACAAAAAATGTAACATTGCAGCTTTGCATCAAGTGTTTGTGATGTGTTACTGGCTAGTACCATTTGAGCAGCACACTGACTACTATTTGATGAACTGTTCCAGGAGTACCGAAAGGAAGGTGACAGTGAAATGACGGCAGCCTAAAATATAATTTATTTTATATTATACATATAAATATAAAATGAGATAACATGCACTCATACGAATTTTGCCTTAACCGGAAGGGCTTGAAAGTTATGAGTAATATATTCCCCACAACAATTTTTATAATCATGTCCTTGAAGTCTTCATCCAATTTATATAAAAAAAAACTAAAATCAACCAGTAATGACTTGTCATTTAAACATCGCCACAGTTGTTATGTCAACTTCAAATTTTCCCACGACCACCAACACGACGACACTTACCGCAGTCAAGTCTAGGCCTGTATTTCAGATTGCTTCAGAAACACAAGAAAAAAGTTATGACAACACTAAGCAGAGACAACTGGCCATCATCGCCAGAGAAAACAGGAGCGATCCATCCCCAATGTCTTGTTTTACTGTCGTAATGATCCAAGCCACAGTGGACCACGTGATTTCTTTTAACATGGCGCGCACTATACCACTCTGTAATCAGGAGTCAAGGGGCGGCCCAGGAGTTGTAATTTACTGGTCCTTCTTAGAAATTATTCTTATTATTTCACCCTTTTCTTTTTCCTTCTTCTATTTTTCGTGTTTCTTTTGCCTTTCCTCTCTATTACTCCTTACTTGTATTATTAGTCTTCGCTTCGACCTGTAATGACTGATCTAATTACCATGGCTGGGAGAAAGAAAATAAAAAAGGAAGCTTGAAAAACTGTTGTGGCTGTTGGCTTTGGAGACTAGTATATGTGATTGTGAAACAAATATGGCGGGGTCCTTTCCTAAATAATTGTTACGTTCAGAGCTGTGGAAGTGGTAAGTAGGATATGGACGTGGTTGTAAAACAATGATCTCAGGTGGGTGTTCTATTTTTATCTACTTACTATAATCTAGGTTTTAGATTGCAGAAACCAATTGTTTAAAGTATTTAGCTACGTTGTCAAAATAAGAACTGCAACACAATTATATGTTTCTACCGTGTTATCAATAACAATTGTTACAATAATGATCGACTAGGACGATCTTGAGGTCTCTGAACATGCACCATGGCTGTTCCAAGTAGCTGGCGTTCCTTGCATACTTATTAAAATTAATTGCAATTTTGTTTAAAAAGAAGCGGGGACTCGTTCTAATAGGCCTACTCTAATTCCTGATTGTTAAGATATACTTGTTGATTACGTCACTCTACATTCCACATTCCTTTCTTTGTGTTTGAAGAACCTTTCTCAAGGGGTAATATTATGGTGTTGTGTTTCGCTTGTCTTCAAGATCCAAATTAAAGCGTATTCTTCATTTTTTAAATTTTATTTCATTCATCGAGCTCAACAGTATTGGACATGTATTTTAATAACATATGTCCAAGTTCAAACAACATTTATTTAGGGAGAGCAGGATGCCTTTGAATTCCAAAATTTTAATAACCATAAACCACATTAGAGCCAATATTATTTGTTATTTAATTTTACCATTTTTGATAATGATCAGGGCCCGGATTCTAATGACCTAAAATCGTTTGAAAAATTACCTATAAAATGACCCTAAATTTTAAAGAAAATGACATAATAATTATAAAAAATGACCTAAAACTTATATTTTATTTATACAAATTATTATTTTACACACAAAGTTATAGACTAGTTTGTACATAATTAGAAAAACTGTAAATAACTGCAATGTTGTGAATGTTCTTTTCTCACGGAAGTTTTACTGGCACTGAGGAGGGCAGCATTTCCTTTTGTGGTCAGCCAGATTATATTGTTGTTTATTGAGGGTAAACAGTAGTTTAGACTCTGGTGCCAATTAAATCTAATAACAATAGTAACATAATAAAACATTTTGGCGTTTCTTTGATTCTCATTTCCGACTGAGACATAACAGCACTTTAACGCCGAATTTTTTCTTCTTGCATTAAACAGACAACACTTATAGGACAGCACCGCTAGCGACGAAAAGAAAGTTAATACACTCAATGTAAGTACATGAAAATGACTAAATAAGGAAGCAAATGACACGAAAATTACAAAATAATGATCTAAAATTGAAATAAATGCCCTAAAAATATAAAACTGCATAAAATGACGAAAAATGACCCAAAAAAATGTATTTCTACAATCTAGAGGTCATGATTAGGATTTATCTACAAGTTGGCAATGTCTACGCAGCATCAATAAAAAGATGACATGTCATTAGAATCCGGGCCCTTGTAATGATGAATTAAAAGGAGCAAAAAATGATAGAAAACTTAGTTTGTTCCCCTAAAAATTGCTCCTAACTGAAAAATGCTCTATTTTGGAAATTACTGTAACATGAATAATAAAATTAGTACCATTCATTCCTGATTGCATGAGTGATGATATAATGTGGAGCTAGATCCACGACAGTAATGTACGAGTAAAAAAGTAGTGCATAAATTGAGGGGTCTATTAGCAAACCCGACAATCTCCATTCTGATAAATGTTCGAGATGCTATTGAATAATGAAAGCTGAATGCAATTCCTACTACATATTTAGTGATTCTGTTGCAGATCTGAGTTCCTCTCTTTGTGGGAAGTCGGATATGGAACACATCCACTAAATATGTACCAGGAAAGAGTTAAACTATCGTTACAAGTTAGCATTTCTATCTTTTTTCAAGATGGAGATTTATAGACTATGAATTTCACCAAAAGCTTTATGTCCCCCCTTAAATAGTATTTCTTAATTTATTGACAAATTATAGTTTTGTTTAGTTAACGCCATGTAATCTACACACCAGTATTTGGTTATTTTTGTTTGCGTTTAGTTGATTTTATTTAAACTAATTTCGGTTCGTGTTACGTTGTTCTTTAGTTTTCTTATGTTTAGTTTGACGAGATGAGATGACCGACCACCAACCATGTTAGCTTCTTGTGATTTTAGTAAACCATTTTCTTTAATTGATTAATTTCATTGTACTCAATGGCAGGTTTTTTATGTAGGCGTTTTAAAGTTAGTAAAGATTGTTAATACAAACAACAATACACCAATATTTGTCACTATATTGTTCCTGGTTGAAATTATCAGTAAATTGTTAGAAATTTGCTGTTTATAAGAGTAATGCTTTGAAATCTTTCAACATTAACTATAGAACCATTGTCAGACCGAAATTATAAAACTGTTCATTAATTTGGAACCCTGCTATCATTAAACACAGGAAATTGATGGAGTCCATTGAAAATAAATTTCTAAAATATACATATTTCAAACAGTTTAACTATTATCCTAAATTTGAATCATAGTTAACTATGTTACAGTATTTCAATATCCCTGAATTATCACACAGACGAAATTGTCATGCATTGTTGTTTTTACACAAATTACTTAATAAAGAAATAGATGATATTAATATTCTCCAAGAAATATATTTTTTCGTTCCATGTTACAGATCTTATAAATTGCATAGTATTTTTTGTTTCATTCCAAAAGCAAACACTGACTCCCATAATAATTCTCCTCTATATAATGTGCTCCGTCTATACGATCAATTGCATAAAATGGACAATATAAATATATTTAATACTAACAATAAGCGGTTTAAAAATATCTGTGATCAAAATTTGAAAACTTTAAAATAATTATTATTAAAATAGGCTCCATGTCATTTTCTTTATTTGAATCTTTCTGATACACATATATCTTCCTCCAAAATTATTATATTATTGTTTATGTTTTTGATATATTCCCTTGTGCAATTGTCATATTGTTTGTGTTTCTTGTTTCTTTTTTCTGTGTTTTTTTAATTAAAGTATTAGTTTAATTATTTTGGGTATTACTTTAAATATTTAATATTAGCACTGTGAATCTGGTGTATTAAGATAAGCGAGAATATTGTAATTGGGCAATTTCCTGTAATATTCTTAGCACAATAAATAAATAAATAGTAAAGAGATAATTATTGTCAAAAGCTCTGGGAAATTAGGTTCAAGGGTTAAAGGCCGGCACAGTATTAGTGCTGATTTTTTTCTTTCTTAGTCTTGTGCTTAGTAAAAGCAAGAACGGCCACATAGGCCCATGCGTTGGATTTATTCTATAGAAAATGTTTTAATAGGCATTATAACAATAAAGATGCACCTTACCATACAATACCAAAAACGGTTCCTGTCAGCTATTACGTCTCCTGTCGGTCCTATCATGAAAAGCTCCGAAAATACCCGATATCTATACGACGGAGGTTAAAACGCGGTAATTTTGAGTGACAGTGACGAGAAACGTTTATCATTTGATATTACATTTTATGATTACCACAAGTGATTAACTGCAAGTGAAATTTAATCTAAGATGTTGACCATAGCTTTGATATTGTTTATTAGCTCAAGCAAGGAACATGGAATAGAAATAGGTATTTTGATATGATACGCTAATTAAACGCTATTATAACATAATAAGTCGAAAAATACGTAGGCATTTCATGAGTGAAAGACGGGAAGAAAACGTGATTTTTAGTGCTAAGGACCGCCAGATTTCGCTTATCTTTTGTTATTAATGCATTTCAGGTGGCGTTGCTCTCTTGCCATAGCAACTGGGAAATAAATTCATCGTTGAAACAGAGCAATCATCATCACAAAATACAATAAAAGGAGAGTCTGTTTGTATGCAATGCCCAAGCAGAATTTTTTACTTACGTGGACGGAAGGGGGATCGTATATATAGGTCTGAAGTGGAAAACTTTGAACGACTTGGAGGAAACTCATTATGTGACATTTGGGGAAGGGCAGGGAATTCACATCTGAGGTCTTTTTCCCCGGGCGGCGCACTCTAATCGTGAAATCCATCTCAATGCCTGACTTTTTTATTTTTGAGTGAAGTTTTCTCGGGCAGTCAGCCAGGTGGTTGCGTCAATTAAACCCGGCGTTTCGGAGGCCAACGCTGCCTCCAACTTCAAAGGCGCCTTGAAGATGGAGGCAGCGTTGGCCTCCGAAACGTCGGGTTTAATTGACGCAACCACCTGGCCGACTGCCCGAGAAAACTTCACTCAGCTTCTGCGCCAGGAAAACCTCAGATCCTTTTTTATTTTTAATTATTATTTGTTTATGAACGATTTGCTGTAAAAGTAAGGTTCATTAATCTATAGTTCTATGACATCAGACATCACAAAGATCATCTTAGATACCTCAGCAATATTCATATTATACGCAGACGACATGGCGATAGGGTCAGAAGATAAAGGGGAGATCCAAAAGATGCTAAACAGGCTTGCATCATGGTTAGGGGAAAAGACCTACAAATAAATCACAGCAAAGCCAACAAATGTATTTCAAAAGAAGCGGAAAGCACATACCCAAGAACACACTGACTCTCCGCAGCAAACCACTAGAATTAGTATCAAAATTCAAATATCTTTGAGTCACTCTCCAGACAACACTGACATCCTTCAGCACTCATTGTAAAGAAAGAGTAACAGCAGCAATAAAAGCAATGCATAACGTCCAGCAGCCCCAACAACTTTCAATAGAAACAGAAATGACACTATTCAAAACAGCCATTGCACAAATATCAACTTACGGGATTGACATAATCTGGGACAAACTTACAATCAATGACCCAATAACACTAGCGAAAGTCAAGGCCCGCTATATTATATGAAACGAGTCCTAGGCATAGGGAAAACATCACTATCGAGGCTAATGTATGTCTTAATAAAAGAGACATCCTTCATTGAAGATATTAGAATGCAGACTTTTTTGGCAAATACCAAGCATTCTAGAGCACACGTCAAATATTAATCAATACAAATAACAACATCTGGAAGGATTTTTACTCAACCGACGCCATAATGACGGTAAACTGGAAACAGGCAAACTACGGAATCCGACACATAACACACTACGTAACGCATGGGTTCCACACAAGTTCTGCCAAAACAAGAGATTCCACCAGCCGAGCGAAGATTGTGTATGTGAGCTGTGCAGTGAACGCTGTGAAAGATATCATGTACAAGAATGCAAAGAAAGACAAGTATCAATAATAAACCTAGGAATAGAATAATGGACTCACTCTCTGCACATTGTACGCGTTTCACATAATAATTATCTATAGTCAGGCCCGACGAGAGGGAGGGCCAGCCGGGGACCGGCAGACCAGGTTTTATTTTTTACTTTCTAAATTTACTCTAAAATAAAATTTGTTATAAGTCAATAAACAGCTTAAGTTATGTTTTATGTGATTATTTTATCTGCATTGTTCTGTCGTATAACGGTGACACGGAATTAATCAGTTAATCTGAAACGGATTATTCTTGAAGAAAAATTGCTATTTTTGAAAAGTAGAAGCAGAAATCCTTTTGGACTCAACAGTAGGCCTCACTAACGTTCGGCATTTAAAATCATAATTTTCAAAAGATTAAACTAGTACATACAGATAAAATTGTTTCTAATTAGAACATTTTAATGTATTTTTCCCTTTCGTGCCCGGCATCAGTTAACCGATTTGGTCCAAAATCAATAGACTTCGTCCCAAGGGCGTTATAAATGGTATACCAAGTTTTGTGAAAATCCGATAAAGCGTATTTGAGTTATCTCACTTACAGACACACGGACAGACAGACAGACAGTACTGTCTACCAGACAATCTCATAAAGTACCGGTACCATTCTGGCACTTAATAATTATATGATATAATTACATAATCTTTTTGTTGCATGCCTTATAAAGGGCGAGTTGGGTAGTGAATTTAATATTTGACGGGGGCCCGGGAAAATTTGTTCCTGGGGCCCTTGCTTTCTTTCCACGGCCCTGTCTATAGTTTGCTTTAATCGTTTTATTTTGAATCCATATGTCCATGTGGCAGCACAAGATTCGTTGTCATTTATTTATTTACTACTTCTTACAATTAATAAAAAAAGAGTAATTCAAACAATAATTAATGTAAAAACCAAGTCAGTGTTAATAGGCATAATGTATTATTCATTTTGCATTTAGCGGTTGAATTAATAAACGTGGGCGAAGTCACGGGCACCTGTTAGTTATGCAGAAAGATGAACTAGCAGCGGTCAGTCATGGCAGGAAATATCCAATGAGGCATTTACTTTCGGTGCTGAAGAAGATACGAAAGACACAAAGTCAGTTTGGCCGGCCACAAGGTTTTTAACCCGGTATCTCCCGAATGCTAGTCTGCGACACTACCGCCTCGGCCATGTCGATCCTTGTTATAAGATTATTTTTCTATGTTACCATACAGTTACGTACTCGGTTCTGTTATATTTCAAGTTTGAAATAATACTGAAGAAAAGGAAGCCACTTTGGGCACTCCTGTTAATAACTATTAAAACTCTTATCCTGATGGTTATTAGACAGGATATTAAGCAAGAGACTATCAATTTTTAGCTTCGGATCTGTAAAGTAAAATGACTCCATAAGATCGCAATCAAGGAAATCTCTTTCGACGAGATAATTTCCAGGTGAATACCAAGAAAGGATAAAATTGTTGTCTAATCATAGAAGACTTTTCTTGCTGGATTTAAGTATGTGGTCTCGAATCTCCCGGCTGGTAAAGGACAGCACACAAGTTTCTGATTAAAATGAGAAAATGTTTTATTTTAGAAAAATAAACATAGCTCTCGGTATTAACAATCCCCTGCGGGCAGAAGTAATAAATTTTTATTAACAAATTATTATTATCTGCCCTGAAATGAATAGTAATACGCATTGCTTATGATTGCTAATTATGTACTTTAGTGCTACGAGAATTTTCCTGCAAGTGTATGAGACTTAGTAAAATGTAATTTTATATTATTGTAGGATTTTCACTACAACACTCTTTCTGAATATTTCTTCAATTTTGCAAGAATGTTATAACATAATACCTAGAATTAGCATGCAAAGAACGTACAGAATGAACAACGAAATGTATCTGAGAAGTCAGAACAGTCTAAACTTTCAAGTTATATAAACATTTTTCTTGGTTTCCAAGAAATAAGAAAAGTCCAATAGTCACATAACATGTAAACTTTAGGTACTCGCAAATTAGATCTCCTGTAAAAGAAACTACAGCATGAAACATTGTCTATACTTGAGAAAGAAGGCGATTTTCTAGCACCTTTCTTCCCCTTTTTAGGACCTTTGTCCATTTCCTTTTTTCGTATTTTACCTGCAGCTTTTTAATAATCTTTATGTGACTCGTTTGTCTTTACTTTGTATTTAATTTTAACAGATACTCATTTTCAGTGACCACTGTTATTTTTTTAATTCAACTTCATTTATACTCGTTTGAAATCAAGGTTAGTAGGTTCTGAGCGATGTTTTCTACTGTTGATTTACTAAGGCTTCTGCCAATTTTAACTGATATTTAATTTTAATTATTATGATAGAGAATAAAACAGCTCTGTTGAGTCATAGTAAGCCAATTCGACATTTGACTTTAAGACTAGGGAAAAAACCGAGTTAAATTGGCCGGTTTAAATTCCGGGACATCCCGAATGCGAGTAGATGGTGAGAAGAACAAATGAAATGAGCAGCAAATTTTAATATTTTTAATTGTTTTACTAGGCAATGTAATATTGAATTTTTTTCCCCTAAATGTATTTACCTATGACAATAAAGATTGATTATTGCCACATAACTAAGGCAAAACTAAAACATTTGTTCCTTATGATGTTTTAATTGCACGTTGAAGTAGCAACCGAACTCACTGTATGTCCTTGGACACATAAGGGATGATTTTAGCCTCAGTGATCTTATTTTCCACCCTTGGAATTTCTAAGAAAAACAGTTATATCAGACCTCCAGAAAACAATATTGGTGGCTGGGAAGGACACTAATCTGAAACCAGCTACCATGTCACTGGTTTGCAGTAACAATTCAAGCTCCAAATATTGTAGTAAAAGGGTTTTGTAAAATAGCTTCTTCGCTGTAGTCAGTGAAATTTAACATTATTTAAATAGGAAATTCGCCGGGACCAAATAAAAATATTGCTGCATGAGGCTTAATCGTTATACCGATCTTCATTACACAGAGATTTGACTTTACAAGTAACAATGGCATTACAAATCAATAGAATTTTAATTCTCCTGCTCATCTCCTGGAACATTTGAATGAACGCCACCCTACACGAAATTAAATGAGCATGCTGCTTTGAAAATTCTATGGAAAACATGGTAACAAAAACCAAAATTTATTCAGTACTTTAATACCCAATGATAACTGAATTTTCGGCTTTTGCTTCTTCTTCTTCTTCTTCTTCTTCTTGATACCCCAAAAGTTGCAACAGGCAGGCCTATAGTAGGCAATTTTCTGCTTCGAAGGACTTTCCTTCGTCGAGATTCCGCCTGATAAGGAGTTTCTTCCAGAACTTCAGCTCTGTTTGTATTGAACCGGATTGTTTATTTTAAATCAACCTCTTAAATAATGGGCGAAAGATCCATTCACACGAAACTTTTCATTTTTTACAGAACAAAGACCTCACCAAAAAATCAATATCATAGAGGAAACTTTGTAGTTAGGCTTAATAGACCTTTCTGGGCTCGCTCTATTCACGTTAGAATATAAACAAAATAAATTAATGAACACACAAACAATCAAGCAAGCAAGCAAGCAAACAAAGAAAAATGGCATTAGAAAAGAGGATAGCCGTCACGGTAGCTCATGCTTAGCGCGTGGGCCTGGCATGCTAGCGGTCCCGGGTTTAAACCCCGGGCCTAGCGGGCGTGTCATTCGTGGTGGACGAAGCTGTGACCTTTGGGGGTTTTTCTCGGGGATCCTCCCGTTTACCCCTCTCATTCCACCAACACTCTCCATTTCATCTTCAAACTCCCCCTCATAATCATCCCGTTTCCTTTCCCGGTTTCCGGTTTACCCTCGCCCCCAGCACCTGCTGAGGGGCTCTCCCGTCCTTCCCGTGGCTTGTGGTCCTGAAGTTGCTGGCTGGTGTGCTGCAAACCTGGGGGCTCTGTAAGAGGTACCGAGGCAGTGGCACACGTGGCATGGTAGAGGTATCCGTTGGATGTAGGGGGTTCCGTGGGGGCTCGCGATGGGGTCTGTTGTCGAGGGGCCGGTAGGCTTGCACATCATTCCATTCCCGGAGGTTGGCACAATGAGCCGCAAGGCCGAAGTGCTTAGGGTCGTCCAAACCCGCCTGCCACCCTTAAGGGGACAAATTAATCAATCAGTCAAAGAGGATAGCTTTGCAAACCCTCTCATGCCGAAGAATATTAGGCAATGGTTTGATGTTCTCATGATAAAAATGAAAAGTGTAATTCACTAATATAGATATTAATAGAAGGAATAATTACGTTAATATACTGAATTATAATGCAACCTCCAGGATTGATTCGAGAAATAAACTGTGACGTAATCCAAGTCAGATAAAAAAACAATATGTCTCAGATGTTTCGTTATATCCAGTTGGGATATATATATATCATATTGATACATCCTATTATAATTCGCATTATTATAAGATAGTTTAAAATGACACATAATCTTATTACTTTTGTATAGCCACAGTGAAATAGTAGTGCGGTTTTCTTCATGACGTCATTGGTGGATTGGGTAGATTGGTTAGGGGAAGTGATGACGTAAGCGGAGGTGAGGGAGGGTCCGGAGGAGAAGTGATGACGTCACGGCTATTACGTCACGGAGGGGAAGGAGGCGCGACTATGACGTCACAGCATACGTCACGTAGGGGAAGGTGGGTTGGATGAGGTCACGGCTTACGACATTGGTAGGCGTGGTTATGACAGCACGTGATTCAAAATTGAGTCTCTTCCGTTTCCTATAGCAAATAGTGGCCCACGCGCGCGAGACAAATTTCGAAATTTATAATGGCGGTAAAATTGAAAATTGTATATTACAAATTAAAAATGGTATCGTTTCCGGTTCTTATTGTAAATGACGGACCAAGCGCTCAATTTAAAATTGTAATTGGTAGAAGGAAGGGGATTTGAAAATTCAAAATGATGAAAAATTTGGAAATTGTATATTGTAGAAGGAGGGGGATTTGAAAATTGCATATGGCTGAGTGTGCACGATATGAAATTACAAATGGCGGAAGGTGGGAAATTTAAAAATTGCAAATGGTAGAAGACGGGGATTTGAAAATTGGTTTGTTTTTAAAATTTAAATTGTAATTAAAAGATGGCGACATTGCACACGTCTGTGTGAGGCGCTGGAGGGGAAGGTGGAGTGGCTTACCTCAATGGTGGATTGAGAGGGGATGGTGGAATGCTTATGTCAGAGGTAGAGTTGGAGGGGAAGGTGGATTCCTTACGTCAGAGGTGGATTGGGATTACGTCACGACCTACGTCAGAGATGGAGTGGGAGGGGAAGGTGGATTGCTTAGTCAGAGGTGGAGTGGCAGGGGAAGGTTATTGCTTACGACAGAGGTGGATAGGGATGACGTCACGGCTTACGTCATGATTCAATATGGCGACACTTCCGATTCCTATTGCTAATGGCGGCGCTTCCGGTTCCTATTGCAATTCATCGATCAAGCGCGCGTTTCAAATTTGGAAATTCAAAATGGCACTCAATTTAAAATTGGATAATGGTAGAAGGCGGGGGATTTGAAAAATCAAAATGGCGAACTACGCGTGAGATACAAAATCAAAATGATGGAAGGCTCTCAATTTAAAATTTAAATGGTGGAAGGTTGGAATTTTGAAAATGGCTATTTTAAAATGGCGAAAGGTGTGGGAGAATTGAAAATTGTGGAGGAAATTCAAGATCTCGGCTAGCGCAAGATTTTAAATTATATATTTCGAAATTATCACCTTTTAAATCCGATTTCACATTTACTATATGATTTATGCAAGACTTCCATTTATATTTCACATTTAGATGTTAGATTTTGTGTTACATTTGTACATCAGGAGTAAAATGTTTGTCTTTTTGTATCATCACCGTGAAAGAAAATGATCAAGGTCACGCGTCAGCATATTTCGCTCGCTTGCGCATAGACTTACATCCGGTGTATGTTATATCCAACACCTCGTTAAGCATTTCTCACTGTATGACATTACAGCCTACGTAAGTGGTCACGTGAATCAATATGGCGGTTGGCGCCCAATTTGAAAATTACAAATGGTGAAAGATGTGGGAAATTTAAAATTATATTTCGACTATGGGGTGCACTACATTTATCCAGGGGCATGGCTAACTTCACAACTTTCGTATAGTTCAGAAAAACAAAATGGCGTCTAGCGCAAGATTTAAATTTGTTTATTATGAATTGGTTCGTAAGCACAAAAGACTTCTGGCGGGAGATATCAAATTGGAAAGTCAATAGTCGTTATGTTAATATTCTTACGGGAGAGTCCTTGAGGTTATGATAAACATTTTAACAGCGAGAGGTTCGAGACTGATGTACGTCTCATATGACACAATGACAGCAGTTTTTGAAAATGCATAACAGACGTATCTTCAAACAAAAGGTTAATTTTATAATTTTGTACTTTATTCAATGCAAGAAATTGAAAATTGCAGCTAATGCTGAATCAACAAATTCTTTATTTGTGACGTCACCGGATATTGCATCACTACAGACTTACCCGAACATGCATCGGTAGGCTTGTTTCAAGGTCACGCGTCTCACATTACAGCTGAGTCATTTATTCTTTTATAACGTCACGGCCTACATACTAGCATGTTGCAATGGTCACGTGATTCAAGATGGCGGACCACGCGGACGATATGAAATTATAAAATGGTGGAAAACGGAAGATTTGAAATTGTATATTTCGAACTGATGCATAATTCTTATTATAGATGTTATTCAACTGGTATACATCCCCGATGTGAAATGTAACAAGTCGTTGAGCGAGCTGCAAATTGGACTTGCTTATCCGATAAAGGAAGCACATTCCGTGTATACAACGTATGGAAGAAGAATCGTTCTAGAATTAATTATTGGGTGCAGCTATTTTCTACCACGAAGGTTTGGAAAGTTGAGTGAAGATCAGCTTCAACAGATGAACGAGGAGAAACTTTCATTGATTTACTACGGCAGGGAGCCGATTTCACCTGGTTACTACAATTACGTTTTCATTTTTGTGTAACATGGAATCACTGTTTCACGTAGAACATTGTGACTGTGATATGTACTCTAGGAAGCGTCTTGAGATTTCAGACTCACTCTGAAGTGTATAACAGACTAAAAGTGACTATCATCCACTGAGCTACACAACACGACGGCCATGGAGTCGGAGGCACCCTACGCCCACGGACTTCATAGAAAGGTATGTATTATTAACGTGAACCATTTCCTATTCTTAACCATCGTAAACTAAATTCGATGGGCTGTGAAACACAAAATACATCTCAGATTTTTAGAATTTTATTCACTTTAACAAAATTACTGGGATTTCATCCACAGCGTAAGCACAATAACATTTTTCAATGCACAGTTCATATTACGTTCATTATGAAAAATACATTTGGTTTACAAACTCTTAATTTGTAAAGCTTTTGAACACCAAGTTCGTCCATGTTTATAACAGGTCTCTGCAACAGTTTTTTAAAAAAACCTAACCTTTTCCAGTCCTGTACAGTGAAGAACATTCACCGGTTTTAAAACACTTTCAAAAACAGGCTTCAAGTCGTCGTAAGTTAAGCATCCACTCTGCCACGGAATTCCATGGATGTAGGTTTCGACGTACCACTGCGACTTCGTATTTGGATAAATGTCTTTAGGCAGACGGAGAACAAAATATCCAATTCTGCCATTCACCAAAGACACTGCGACCTCATTAGCTTTGAATTGTTTGCACCTAGACTGACATCCCTGGCAGTCAATTATAATCATATTGTCACATAACATTGGTTACAATGTTAGTAAAGCAGTATACCCCACAATTCTATCGTGGAGGATTAAGCAATAATTCCTTTTGTTTGTTGGTATATTCCTTACTGGAGTTATCTCAACCCAAGTAGTGCAGGCTCGCAATTTCAGATCATCGTACTGCTTGGTGCAGTCGATGACAAAGACTGGTGTATTTTTCATTAAATCGCTTCTTTTAAGTAGATGGTGGGAGGGTTTTTGATAGTATGAGTCTTGTAATGTAGCATACCTTTCGTATTGTAGTAGACCATACGTTCCATTCATATCGTTTACGATCGTGCCGATGTATGAAGCTCGTACGGAATTTCTTACTTATTCATTCTATGATTTTTCTCTCCCTCAACTTAGATATCATTTCCTGTATCTCGTTGTGGTGAGAATAATTCTCAGAAGAAGCTGGTGATACGAGAAGCCTGAATTTATCAATGAGGTCATTCGGGATGTCCCAGTATTTATAACCATTTTTTTTATTCGCACGTACTTCTTTCAACATCCCTCAACGGTGCGGCGAAGCCTCTCGGAATATTAAATATTTTTTCGTATAGAATTCGCATGTTTCGCATTGTCTGACGATATATGTTTATCTTGTACTCGTGGGAGGAGTTTATGAGATGCTTCTTCAGACATGAAGTATTACGATCTTTCATTTTTATTTCAACTTTTTTGTTCTTTGATCTATCGCAAAGTTTCCACAGACCATACGGTTGCTCACTTCCATCATCTATTTCGAAAAAATCATTATATTTACTGTTCGAATTCTCCCCCATCAGTTTCGATTGGGAGGTTACTGCATCGGTAGCACTTTCAATACTTACATCAGATGGCACAAAACTAGAAGTGTTCTCGTCACTCATTTAGTAGCCTCACATTCACAGATTCAAGGATGAAAAGCTACTAACTCTTTTTACCATACATCAATTATTTATAAAGTTTTACTTTGATAAAACTCGTAGGGTCCGAAAAAGGGAAAGTATCCGGTTTTTAGACAGAGTGGCGGTATGATCAGATCGCATCATTTTAGAGTCTTACAGGTTAGTTTTTGTTCTGGTCTCGGTCTCGGTCTCGTTCTAGGTCTCGGTCTCGTTCTATATTGGTAACAAGAGGTATATCGTTTGTCCTAGGTTATGTACTGGATAGTTCTTTCACCCAATATTAATTTCCCAAGGCCGCAGATGAGAGTACAGGTAAATATGCAAATGTAGAAATAATATTTCCAAAAATTCCAATTTAACAAGGGTTTACAAACTTTATTATTCAATAAATACTTTAAATTTGAATGAAGCTCATTAATGCAAAAATCAATTAGAATGCATTAAAGCTCTACGCAACATGATGATAGCATTCATAATTTACAGTTTTGACATCACGGCAAATCATTTTTCCGTAAGCAAAACTATATTAAGAACGGAGGAATGACCTCCAAAGTCTGACTGGCAACTGGTAATGTAATTCCATCCTGTGCGTGTTTAAGCTGCATTATGTACATTTCCGCAAATAAAGTTGAACAAACGAAGCAATGAATCATAAACGGAACAAAAGAAAACAAAACAAAATGTATTTACAGACTGAACAGAATACATACATATATATATATATATATATATATATATATATATATATATATATATATATATATATATAAACTAAATGAAAAGACTACATAAACGGAATCTAAACTGAAGAAAAGCCGAGAATATGACAAGAAACTTTACATGGCGATAAGCACCAAAAATGAATTTAAGCACACGAAACAGAAATACTTAAGAACGAAAGCTTAAAGGAAAAGTAACCTAAAAATTCAGTATCATTTTCTTCATACGGATTGAAAGAAAATGTTTTTAAGAAATGATATTCACTGTTAGAAATGTTTTACACCTTCACATTTAATCACAAAACGAATATGTTTATTGTAACGCGGTGGGCGCGTGACGTCACGCCTGACGAGTGCTTGACTCAGTCTCGCCCGGTGAAAGATAGTTCACAGCGTTCTGTCTACTGTTACAGTTTTTTAGTGAGTATCTGTTCAAACAATGGTTTATTGTTGTGTTGTGGGGTGTACATACTCATCGTCGAAGACTGATAACACACTTAAAATATCTTTACATCGATTTCCCAACAGAGATAAGTCACCCGAACGTTATTACCAATGGCTGATAAAAATAAAAAGAGAAAAATTTGTTCCTAGTAAATACAGTACGGTTTATTCACAACATTTTGAAGAAAATGATACCGAGCTTTCGGTACAGTTACGAAAACAGTTAACTGGAGAAACCCCGCAATCTGTTTAATGCTGTGCCATCACTTCTTTTGCGTGGGAAATCTGAAACACCGCCAATTAAGAAAAGAAAATCGTGGTACTTGAGGAAGAAGGAAATGAGAGAGTAGTTGCAAGATTCGAACAGTAATCCATCAGTATCCGGGAATGGACAAATCATGAATGTGGAATCTAGTATTTATGACGAAAATTCAGTTTCTAACAGCGTAGGCGTTCAGTGTAAACTAGGAAATGAAACTTATGTCAATGTTTGCACAGATTCATTCAATGTTTCTTCTAGAAATTGTGATTTAGATAGCACTTTTAGCATTTCAGACATTCATACTGCCGCAAAAGATTATTCTGAATCTGAAAGTGACTCTGTTCGTATCTTGAAAAATATTTTGTTTTTGAACTGTATTAGCTCTAAGTATTAACTGATAACGACTGGCAACTAGTGTATCTTTATTTATAATAACGCTAGCGAATGAGGCATGTTGTGTTATATAGTCTACAACACCCTTCTGTTCACAAATTACTTCACAGTCCCAACAACACACACTGTTGTGGCCCGTTTTCATATGTATACACAGCCCACATTTACACCATTCCGTATTTTCTTTTCTTCCTTGCAATTCTTTCAAGAATTCATTGTCATTTTCTTTTCGTGTGATATTAATTTGTGAATACCGAGATTTGTCCTTATAAGGTAACATTGCAGACATCTTTATCAACAAACACAAATGAGACTTTGTGGTGTATTAGAAACACACGCGTGAGCATTACAGCAGCTGTCGTCCTGTCAGCGAGTTAGTCAATCGTGACGTCACAGGAGCTTTTTACTTTTCCGTATAAAGCGAAATATTAGGCGCCTGATATTCACGAGATCGCCATTCGTTTCGTAATTCAAAGTTCCGTGCGATGAGATTAAAATAAAAAAAGGTATTTTTTTAGTTTACCCTTCCTTTAAGGCAGATTCATAATTAGCAAAGAATATTCAGACCAATACCTGGCGTATGATGGCTACCCGGCCGGAAGAATGAGTTCACTTATATGACGTTACATTTCAAGACGTGAAACCACAAAAAATCTCTAACACACGACTACATGCTTCCACGCAGAGAGTCTCCGGCGATCTGGCCAAGCGAACAAGCGATAAACTAAGCAATGCAGAGTGACACTAGCGCCACATTACGGCAGAAATATTAAACAGGCTTAGAAAATAATAGAACAGCAAATAAGAAATGAAAATATTTATAAGCAATAATATATATGCAATAAATAAAGAATTAAATAGTAAGTAGAGAATTAATATCAGAAATACTTAATTAGAATGAATAACTAGAATTAATAGTTAATTAAATAAGTGAATAACAGACTTAAACCATAAACAAAACCGGAAGTGCAGTGACGCAACGGAAATAAACAGCAAAAGTACTTAGCAAATAAATATTAGATAGAAAACACAAAAATACAGCAAAATAAGTATATATAATAAATAATAAATAATTGTATTAGGAGCCAGTTACAAATGGTTCAGCCTCGTACAGTCGCGCAAACAAATATCTGAAATATTTTTGTTTTTCATACACACACAAAATTTTGTTTTAACACTTAAAAATTTTATAACACCCAAAATTCTAAAGTTTTCTTGCTCTTTTGACGAAATCCTATCAAAGGGTGTAAATAATACGAATGGAAAAGCCATCGCACGCACGATTTTAAAGTTGAAGTAATAGCACACGACACGCATATTTTGAGGGGGTCCATCAACACACTTTAAGAAGTCACTATGTAGAACATCATATACCATCATTTGATAAATTTCAACCGCCACACAATCCCAAAATTTCGTGTTACGAATTGTCTATCTTCATAAAATAATCTCATATCAGGCCACAGTCTATATGAATATATCAACTGGAACAATGGATAGCCTTAGGATGGAACAAAAACTGAATGGAAAGCAAAATAATTAAAGATGGACATAGGTGTAAGGCATACTAGGCTGGTATAGGTTGATCAAGTCTATAGTCCAACATTACAATGCCACAGAATTTCACAGGCTTAATTGTGTAGGCACCAATGCAGTCCAAACTTGAAAATTGCAGAATTACTGTAAATATAGCAGAGTTGTAAATATTTGCAAAGTCCATATGCAAATATAAGTAAACTAAGGTATACATAGTCACCAGAAATGTTCACTGATTACACTAAGGTGCTATAGAGTGGAATGTAGAATGTGTTGTAACACATAATATAGTATGTAAACTTCACGTTTATAGATGGCATGTCCATGGATAGTCGTTATCATATAGGCCTATAATGCAGAGTTTCCATGAAGAATGTAGAATGCAGGGCGGCTAAACAGAAGAATTTGCTTCTAGCAGACTGAAGTCGGACTGCGTTAACACACAGTCAAGAAGAAGGCCCGACGTCTCGGACATACAACACGAGCAGAAGCGGCGAATAGTGTGTGCGTCCCCAGACGTGGCATACAAACTTCATTCATAGTGCTGCGAGGCAACCCTTACAATTACAGATTGCTGTACGAGACATCATTACTTGTATCAACAGACATCAACACTGGCCAAACTGAAACACAGAAACCAGCGGCAGTATTCTGATATACAAGGATTCATTTCTCATTTTTTTAATAAAAATTTTAATTCCCCATAATATTTCCATTTCATAATTTAAATACAAAGTAATAGTTGGTGGTAGTGAATTACAAATCATTATAATGTACCTCAAGTAAGGCAAAATCTGAAAATACCAATAGTGAATAAGAAAACTTTACTCAGAGCAATCGAAAAATTAATGTAAGCATTAATTTTCTAAGACAATACAATGTAGCTAGAAAATTGGAAAATTACATTTATGTAAATATTATATTGATCCAATAACTTTTATTATCATTAGCAAATACAGGGTAAGTTCTGCGGAATTATTAATTACCAATTAATTAATTAGACAGGGGCTTTAAGAATAAGGAAACTAACAGAAGCTTAGATACACGTCTAAGAACGAAAACAAATGTCTACGTCCCGCTGCTGGACGTACCCAATCCCGTTCAGAACGGTTCGGAGGCAAATATAAGAAACAACCCCAAATTTGAAATTAGCAGAAGCACTCAGAGCCGCGAACCGAAATGAGTACGCCCCCCCAAAAAAGGGTGAGAGACGACCCAAAACACCCGCAAGAAAATCTCATAATTACAATATTATACAATATTACACAATAATTAATTTGATAATTTAGAAACCAATCAAAATAAACACCAACGAACATTATAAATTCACATGGGCAAATTTAATGTAGGCCTATTGTACGGGCAACAGAGCTCTGGCAGACTGTAGCAAATATCCGTAGGGTGATTATACACTTCTTACGAAACGAAGACTTAACCTGGAAGACAGATTAATTACAGTTGCCCAAAACATTTTTAAAAATTTGATAGAGATGGCACATAACAGTTTATTACCACAATTGACAATACATAATTCATAATCAAATTATGCAGAACCGGATCACTTGGTCGAGATGAATGCTATTTAGAAGCACTATTAAATATGAATGTCACAGTTCTTGAAACAATAATTCCCTTAATTATTAAGGGTAATGTAGTATCCTCGAGATGGCTAATTCAAAGTTAGTAACCACACGAAAACTTTATAAATGATGAGTTTATGTCTGAGTGATTCTCAGATAGTGTTGAATAATAAAAAGACATATCTTTGTCTTGAGATATTATAATTACCAATCCTGAATGTTAAAGCTTCTGACTTGGAGATCCTTGCGACGTCAAAAACCAGATGAGAAGATTCATTGAACCACAAGACGTACGTTGGAAATATTGAGACTATTTTCAGTCATCAAATATCAAGCATTTAAAGCTTAAACTTGTCTTGAAGAGTTGCCTTCTTTATAAATTGATAGTTGAAGCCATCAAACTTGGTCGATGGATAAATAGGCATTTGCAAGCCTAGAACTCATGTCTTTATGAGTACTTAATGATAAACAATTCCAATAGTATTGTAGAATGTAGAAGACATTTTTAAGAAGAATGTAGATAGGCATTTGTAAGCCTAGAACTCATGTCTTTATGAATATTTAATGATAGACAATTCCAATAGAATTGTAGAACGTGGAAGATAATTTAAGAGTAATGAAGAAGAAGCCTTATTGGCTGTTAAAACAATGATAAAAGATTATTCAGTCTCTGATTGGACGAAATTACAATTAGCATGGTTAGAAAGTACAATAGGAATAAACAAATTAAATGATATTCAATTGTTTTATAAATAACACATAATAACAACCAAAGCCTAAAATTGAATTGAATGCATGACCTTCTAAGACATAATACATAACGGAAGACCTATATATTTTATTTAATGTTCCAAGAGTTATAAAAAATTACGTAATCAATGGAACTATATATATAGACACTCCATATGGATTTTATAGTAACTGTTCTATTTTTTATAAGCTCCGTTGTATATTTTTTTATTTGAATGCGCCAATTTATTTTATTTTATTTGTTATAAGATCGCCTAGGAGGTATTTAATATTCCATAGGACAATATTTGTATCATAGGAATATTTTATTTGATAAATGCTCGCATATATTGTTTTATTTAGATTAATAAAAGGGAACTCATTCATAGTTAATTAAGAAATTTCAAAAGGGCATCATTAGCATGTGAAAATAATCTCCCCCATTACTTTATATATATATAACAGTAAGTTAGTTAATAATTTAGATAATAAGTTAATTAATAACTTAAGGAATAACTTAGTTAATAATTTAAATAATAAATTAGATATGAAAACTTATTTACAATTTAACAACAATGGCCATAAATTTCAACAATATCATCGGCCATAATTAACAATTAATAATAATTACCCAGAGGAACAACAACTAACAGTCCCCGAAAATCACAAAATTGTTTTAGAATAACGGAGAGAGAAAAATGGAGTTAACTCAAGAAAGTCACATGAATTTTTTTCTGCCCATATTTATGTGAAGCATGATGCACAGGTAGGTTTGAATTCGAAGAGTAAGATAATAAAGAAGCTTCGTAATAAAACAAGCAAAACGAAACCAAGAAAACGAAAATATCAAAACCAAACAACCAAAAGAAATAAAGAAAGAAAATAATAAGAATATATAGAAAAACGAAACCAAGGAAAACAGAAACGCAAAAAAAAAAAAAAAAAAAAAAAAAAAAAAAAAAAAAAAAAACAATACCGGCGCATACCGCCTCACTTCCCTCACTGCCCAGCCTAAAAATCACTGCATGATGAGTTTCGTTCAAATCATTCAATGTTTTTCCATGTTGACATTTAGTCATGGGCGGGTTTACAAAATTGAAGCACCCGACAAGCTGATTACATGGAAATGAAGGAGTGACTGGAACGACTTCTGAAAGGGAGAAAAATGAAGGCGTTTATGCGACTAATCATGCCTGGTCTTGCAGTGTAGGAAGAAATGCGCTTGCATGCTGAAGTCCGTGCAGGTAATGGCAGTCTCTATATAACACAATATATATATATATATAATAAAATAATGTACGTTATATATTCTACATTCTTATGTAAACATTACGAACAACCATGCTTGTTCTATGAAGAATTAGGCGCACCTAGTTGCACAGTCAGGACACCCATTTTAGGGAGATTTACAGTGACCAGCAGTCACTCCAGTTAGTCAATTTCAATGATGTCTTGTATTGCAAAAATCGATTTAAATGATGTTCATTTTTCTTTTTGCTATGACAACCGAGCAAGACCATCTTCAATTAATTTCACAATTGAGTACGATTTGTTAATAGTAAGTTGGATGTACACGGAAACACGAATTCAAATATTATATTGGACTCCTGAAAGATTGGACACTCGACACTTCCTTAGGTTGAAGACAGCGTCCGCCTCTGAAACGTTGAAAAATCACCAGACTACTTATCTGGCTAAACATCCGAGAAAATCATGTTCAGATCTAACATCTGCTGACCAAGAAACGCGACCAGAATCTAGACCTCTAGAATCTCAATAAGAAATGTTGTTTGGAGCTTTTCCCAGCGGACATCAAGAATAACGTGAAATCTTTCTGTTCTACACTCACTTCCTCTCGTACCAGACTAGAAAATTAAGAAAGTCATAAATCTTGGGTCAATGCTTATTCAGGAAAGGCAGTGTTTACAAGCATGCGAATGTTAACTTAATGAACTTGCAGAGTAACTATCTGAATTCTTACACTGCATCTTTATAACACATTGTAAACTCTGGTTTTCCTAGAAACACAAGATGCATTGCAGAAGTAAATTGTGACAGTTATCTTCATTCTGGTTACTGTAGGCAGTCGGATGTTGGGCTTTCTTCATTAATTATCCTTCTAGCATTTCTGGGAAGTAACATAAAATAATATGTTTATCACGATTACAATATGTTGTTATAAAAACATGAAACAAAGTGCTTAATTTGGCCGATACAATATGTAGGCTGCACCTGAGACAAGACGAAATTTATGTAAGCCGATAGGATATCATGTTGCACCACAGTACAATGAAATTCTTCTATTCAACGGGTCTGTGAACAGTCTTATTTATTCAAGAATGTTCTTTTTAATTGATTTTCAATCGTTTAGCATCATATTGCTATATCAGTTTGGCGATGATCACTGGAGATTTTTAACGGTATTAGAATTTTCTCCTATAGAGATGGGTCAATGTTTGATCCCTCACTCACTTAAATTATGCTCTAAAGTTATCTGACATATCGTCATAAACATAATCAAAGAACTATATCTTGTGGCAATCGAGGTCTAAACCTCCCTGTATTATGGAACTTTTGTCCGAGACCATAAAAGTGCGCACCTGAAACACGTTCTACATTATTAAGGATTTATTTTGTTATATTAGAAATATGATCATAAATATACTCTACTTCGAGTTCACTATGTACCTACTGTTTCGGATAAACCAAGGAGAGTTCACTGAAAGAATAATTAAGTCGTTTTATTCCTCCAGAGTCAGATAGGGCTCATCCTTATTAAATAGAACATATTATGGGAAACATATAACTTCCTCCAACCAAATAAAAGTTTTAGCTCTTAGTACAGTACATTATACTATATAATATACCATATAATAGCATTTATATAAAATATGTAAGTCGTTGCCAAGTTTCATATCTCATTTCGAATCGCATCCTCGAAGCATACACAACCCAAATAAAATCTTAAGTAATGCAATCACAAAACATTCTTTACCCTAAGCATAGGCAATACCTCTTTTTTACTTCACATTCTGATACAGAATGAGAGGCCACATCGCCAGGAGTGCGCATTCACTTGTTTCAACTTGATTCAAAGATTTATTGTATACCTGGCTTATAATTATCCTTCTGAGAATTTTTGAGGAAAAAATGTATAGGCACCCCATTTACAAGATATAAACAAAATCGTTAGAGCCGTTTTAGAGAAAATCAATAAAAATGAAATTTTCTTAATGTAGGCCTAAATAGGCATTAGAAGTAAGAGAAAGTCGTCACCAATCTTCGAGTTACATCCCAGAAGGTGCCTAACCAAACACAAAACGTTTATTTTATACGATTTTTCATTTTCGGGCTACCCTGTTCAAAGACACACGGCCAGGCAGACACAAACTCAGACATGTTTCTGAAAATAGTTTTGGATTATGGGGATCTCAGAACGTTTATTTATGATAAGAACTCTACATCGAAATTCGGGACGAACACAATACTTGCTCTACCCATAGCACCTACGGTACGGGTAATTACTGTTAATTACTGATGGATTGGGATGTGATTTACAATATGATTTCGGAAGGCCTACATAAAAGTGTTTGATTTCTATTATTGTTTCTTGAAAAATTTCGCAATTTCCTGCCTTTGGGAAATTAAATATTTACAAGGAAAATAGTGGATTTTTATTACTTTAAAACACTGTGGAAACAATCCCTTTCAAAGTAACATAGCATAGTTGTATTATTGCCCCATTACTAACCGCTTACTCTATTTCATCCATATAAAACTGGGTGGTTGTACATGTGATGAAGATACAAAGCAATCTACCTGAAAAACTGAAAATCATCACTGATCATCTTCATTCGACAGACTTTCAAGGAAAAACTATTAAATTTTGATCTTCAAACAAGACTGCCAGAATATCCTATTGGTTCACAGAGCTACTTTCAACTTCTTTTTCCCTGCATAGCCGTCTTTTTAGGAAATGTTTTACCTTAGGAACATTTTTTATTGCCATTTATTACGTCATTACTTAAAACATATTCCCAAATGTTTTCATGTGTATTATAAGTTCCTCAAAATATCTGATTCTGTTGAAAATATCTTGATTAATTAGTGATTCGGAGGAATTGTTAAGGAATGTATTGCTTACAAATTTTATATAATTTTGTGACTACAGCAAGGTGAATTTCCCATGCACAAAATTTAGTTTTAACGTACTTTGCGTTTATCGTTCATACAAAAAAACATACACACACACCCCAACCGAAGGAATGTTTTGACACCCCTACCAAAGGACAAATTTATTGCACGACGTTTTAATTAATGGTATTGGATTCTGTAAGTCCGGTCTACATGTAAGGCGCTATATGGGGACTGAATAGACACATGTCGTGAAGCAGCGAGGGCTCAACGAGGCTACCCACATTGTTTAAACGTCCGAAGGAGGAAGATATTGTAGCAGGGAATGTGGTAAGTAGGGGGCTCATTTTCTATTTGTGAACTCTTCAGAATATGGGGACAGGGAGGAGACTGCGTGAAATGAGAAGCCAAGATAAAGATACTAAGAAAGGGAAGATCAGGTGTAAAATAAGTGAGTTCTTGTATGTGATTTGGTAGATGTCGACTGGGATAGTGATCAGGGCCCTGTTTAATAAAAGTTACAATTTTACAGGTGACAGGTGACAAGTTTACATTTTGACAATTGCGTTTTTCATAAAAACTGACAACTTTACATAAATGTCATGACAATTTTGTAGATTTGTATGACGATTTTACATATTGTTTCTCAAAACTTTTGAGTTTACAGGTAAAAGCCTTACAAATATGTCAAATCTTAGGATACGTACCATTTATAAAACATTAGTTTTTGCTGACATATTTACAAATTTACAAAAAATGTAGAATTGTCATTACAGAAGTGACAGGCAATCTTTCATATGTAGGCCACGTCAGTAGGTTATGTAAATGTGTGGCATAATTTGGTAAAATCTTTCTTGTTAATAAACTTGCTAAATTGTCTTGTTAATAATGAAAACTAGTAGTAGTGATATTGGTAGTAGTGAGTGTGATGAAAAAATAGACATGAGACCACGCAGGGTTTTTAGGCAACGGGTTAACCTAACTTTCAATTTCAGTGACTTTGCAAAGAGAAATATAATTAAATTATTTTCGATAGTAATACTGTAATCGATTACTTAGGTATCACATTCGATGTTGAGATCGATTATCGCACGCGTATATGAGAGCCATCTACAGTGTACTAAAGTAATCTTTAGGTCTGACACAAAATTGTCACGTTTAAGAAAAGGGCTCTTTTAGTCTTGACAATTTACATTAATTTGCTTGTAATGTAAGGAAAAGGTGTAATATTTATGAAAAATAGAACTGTCATGACATATTAACAAATTTTTCAGATTTGACAAAATTGCCGTATATGTCACACCTGTAAAGTTTTATGAAATAGGGTCCAGGCTCAATACAGTAGGCAACTTCTGTGACGATTCTTTGTGCTAGGTAAATTCATTCATACAAGCAGCGCTGAGCATCTGACTCTACGATCATGGCACGGGAAATATTCAGTTTTAACTTTATCTATCTAAACCAGTGGCGGCTCGCACATATTCAACAAACAGTGCCAATACCGGACCGACCCAGGCAAGAAACACGTTAAAAGCCCTCTGCGCAAACGCGAGGAAGTTTCCAGAGAGAGAGAGAGAGATTCAGAGTAAATTCCCTGGTAGGGATATCCACCTGTCGAGGCCGCCTCGCGATTTCGCATAGCCCATGTGACACGGAGATTAAGGATGGGCGTTTTGGGGAGGGTAGGAACCGTTCGGTGGACCCAGCACCACCTAGGCCTCCCCGCCCTCTAGGTCGGGAGCATCGCCGTAGTAACGCCACCGACATCCAGTCATGGCAGGGATCGTTGGACTATGCCTCCCCCTACTATGGTACCGGTCACGCACACACGACGACCCCCCTCCTCGTACCCTGAGTACGGGAACCACTACCACGTCGAATCCGACACCAAACACGGTAAGACCTGGGCCCCGGTCGGGCGCCTCCGAAGAGAACGACCCCTAAGGGAACCCAGACCGGCTCAATACCGTCCCGACTACTGTTTCAGCAACAGTCGACTAGGCCAGCGCTCCGTCTGCAAAAACGGGGAGACACCACTTGTAGGTGGAGATGACCCTTTGACGGCTAGAGGCTAAGTGGCGGCGCACCCTGCCCGCCATAACATCGCTTAGCACGCCCATCCGAATCCTAGATGCCCCAGTACGCATCACCCTCACTGGTACTTCAGTCTACAAAGGGGGTCCCGCCTGTTACCTCGAAAACCGAGGATAGGGCTAAAGTACATCCCCTCCACCACCATGTCCCTGAAGTACGACACATGGCGCCCCTAACTGTCCGGGGAGGAGTATTCACGTAAACGCTTATTCCTCCTCCCCCCACACCATCACAGTGTGGGGCCCGCATTCGCAACTTACGGGACCCGCCCGATAGCCTAAGAGGAGGCGACTCTGTGCCATCCCAGAGCCCTGGTCACCGGTGCACCCAGCCACCGGGTCATCCCAGCACGGGAGGAAGTTTCCAGAGCTGGATTAATAGACAAACGAAATCGGAAGACGGGAAAATCTGACGTCTGACGTCACACTGTGTTCGCTGATTGGAGGACTATGGCCGACTAATCAATGTTGTTTTATTTATAGTGGAGTATGTGTTCTTGTAGGCGTTCTGCTACTGTGCTACCTGTCTCGCCAATGTAGGCCCGTCCGCAGCTGCAGTGGATCTCATATTATATGCCCGCCATCTGTAGTGGTTCTAATTTGTCCTTCACCCGGACCAGTTTGCTTCGGAGTGTGTTGGGGGCACTATAGGCAACCTTGATGTTCTGTAGTCGTAGCATTTTTCCGATTCGGTCGGTAATGCCCCTCACGTAAGGCAGTAATGCTATCCTGTTGAGAGGTTCTCCACTACTAACCAGAAACCCCCACTGTACTTTTTCCGCAACCCGTGGATGGCTGACGACAGTAAAGAAAGAGAACCCTGTGAAGTGTTATACCAAAGGTCGGTCATCTTTAGGGCTGGTTTCATCTTCTTACGCTACGATATTACTGTACTCATTCCGCAACCTGTGGATGGTTCACATCAAAAACGTCTTCTTCTTCTTCTTCACTTTATGTATTAGGCTTCTTTGCCCATTCCGGCTTCACAGATGTCTGGGTCGTCTTCGATCTCTTCTTCCTCTCGGCATGTAGTCCAGACCTGCCTTTGGGAAATCTGGTGTTTTCCATTCTTAGTAAACGATCAGTCCACCTTTGTCTATTATTTAATATTTAGTTTTTGCTGATTCCATACTTAGTTCTTCATATGTTCATTTCGAATCATGTTCATTTTAATTGTAAAGAGTACAAAATTCCCACATCGTGATATTCATAAATACACATGGACCTCGCCAGATGGAAAGACTCGTAGTCTAATCGACCATGTGGTAATAGATGCAAGGAGGTAGTCTAGTATAATCTACGTTCGAACTTTTAAGGGTGCTGACTGTGATTCGGATCAATATCTGGTAGTTGCGGCAGTTCGGGAGAAACTTTCATTAAACAAAAGAACTAGATGAAATTTCGGTATAGAGAGATTCAATTTTAAAAATCTAGGTGAAGACCAAAGTAGGAATGACTACGAAGTCGAGATTTCAAATAGATTTGCAGTTCTAGAAAACACTGCAGAACAAGAAGTTAGGGATGATATGAATATCGAAAAAACCTGGGAATGCATTAAAGACAATATTAAAGTAGCCGCTAAAGAAAAATTAGGCCCGCTTGAACCGAAACCAAATAAACCGTGGTTCGATGATGAGTGCATGAAATTAGTAAATGCAAGAAAGCAGGCAAAACTGCAGTGGTTGCTGAATCCGAATGACACTACTGTCGAAAATTTCAACAATGCTAAACGAGAAAACTCCAGAACCATTAGGGTAAAGAAAAGAAACTATCTCAAAGACAAAGTAAATTAATTAGAGGAAAATAGTAAAGACAAAAATGTTAGGGATCTCTACAAGGGAATAAACGAGTTCAAGAAAGGTTTTCAACTTAGAATAATCATGATTAAGGACAATTATGATACTATACTCGCAGCTCCGAATAACATTTTGATTAGGTGGAAAAAATTCTTTAATCAATTATTAAATGTAATTGCATGGAGATGTGCAAAGTGTAGAAAGTGAAATATTCATAGCAGAGCTGATGGTTGCTGAACCAACTCTAACAGAAATACAAACAGCTATAGGTAAACTAAAGACTCACAAATCTCCAGGCGTTGACCAAATTC
Source organism: Ectobius pallidus (assembly GCA_964059195.1). Lineage (NCBI taxonomy): Eukaryota > Metazoa > Arthropoda > Insecta > Blattodea > Ectobiidae > Ectobius > Ectobius pallidus. Next base: position 22,543,904 of record CAXKWD010000008.1, read on the forward strand.
CAGCAGAATTAATCAAGGCAGGTGAAGACAGATTAAACGCAGAGATCCATAAACTCATTATTATGGTTTGGAGAAAGGAGGAATTGCCAAAGAAATGGAAAGATCCATAACAAGGGAGATAGGGCCGAATGTAATAACTATCGAGGAATTTCTCTCTTATCAACATCATACAAAATTCTGTTTAATATACCGCTGTCATGATTAACCCCATATGCGGACGAAATAATTAAATATCACCAATGTGGATTTAGGTGAAATAGATCAACCATTTATGATAATATTTTGTATTCACCAAATCTTGGAGAAAAAGTGTTAATATAATAAGTCTGTTCACCAGCTATACATAGATTTTTAAAAAGCATACGATTCAGTTAGGCGAGACAAATTGTACAATATCCTCATTGAGTTTGGGATACCAAAGAAGTTAGTTAGATTGATCAAAATGCGTCTAAATGAAACCTATAGCAGAGTCAGGGTAGGGAAATTTATATCAAATAGATTTGCCATTAGAAGCGGCTTGAAGCAAGGAGATCCACTATCGCCTTTACTTTTTAATTTTGCTGTGGAATATGCCATTAGGAGAGTTCAAGAAAACAAGGTAGGCCTAGAATTAACTGGCAGTCACCCGATTTTAGCTTATGCAGATGACGTTTGCATGTTAGGAGATGACTTAAACACAATCGAGAGAAATGCAGAAAGTCTTTTCAATGATTGCAGAAATGTTGGATTGGAAATTAATACAGAAAACAACTAAGTATAGCCATGGAATGTCAAAATAATATTCTACAAAATATTAGAAAAGCTGGTAAATCGTTCGAACAAGTGTTAAATTTCAAATATCTGGGAGCAATAATTACAGACACAAATAATATTAAGGCAGAAGTTAAGTCTCGACTAAAACCAGGAAATGCTTGTTTTTATGCAATTCAGATACTCTTATTTTCTCGTCTTCTGTCCAGAAGTTTAAAAATAAAGATTATATGACTATTATCCTCCCGGTTGTATTATATGTATGTGAGACATGGCCGCTAACTAATCGGGAAGAACATAATCTGAGAGTGTTCGAAAACAGGGTGCTTAGGAAAATATTTGGGCCTAAGAGAGATGAAAATGGGGACTAGAGAAAACTGCATAACGACGAGCGAGCGGTACTCTTCACCGGATATAGTAAGGGTAATTAAATCACGGAGGATGAAATGGGCTGGACATGTTGCGCGAATGGGGAGGAAAGACATATCTCAAAAGTACTGACTGGGAGTCCCGAAGGGAAAAGACCACGTGGAAGACCTAGACATAGGTGGGAGGACAATAATGTGATAGATTTAAGGGAAGTAGGATTTGCGAAGGATGATTGGATAGATTTAGCACAGAATAGGGTTGAATGGCGGTCTCAGGTAAGCGCGGCAATGAAACTTCGGGTTATATAAAATATTTAATATTCCTTTAGCTTGCTGAGGAATTGTCTATTGCTATTGAGTAAGTAAGTAAGTAAGTATGGTCCAGTGACAATTGTCTTATCAATTTATGTTCAAATATTCAGAGTTCATATATGAAGTTTTTCGACATTCTAGCAATACAAGCATAGTCTATCATTTTCTATCAGAAATTACCACTGCCACTCTATTTTAGTCAAGTGTATGTTTGGAAGGCCCAAGGTTTTGCCTGCTACAAGAACACATGTTAAATTTATAAAATATATCATAATGTTATACGTATTATAATGTTCAACAGTGCCATCAACAAGTTGCTCCACAGCACTTGTACAGGTGAGAATCCGCTGAGAAACCTGAATTTAGTTGGCAGCGCTAGTGTATGGTTATAATATTCTGCTATACTCAGTCATGAAGTAAGAAATAAAAGTAACATAAAAATATAATCTATTCAGAGAAAATGTTGAAAACGTTTACCAGAGAATACTTGGTGTACTTTCCATGACTGTTAGTCACTTTTTCATCCTATATCATATTTATTAAAACTGAATATAAGTTGAAATTATTAGACGTCATAAACACATCAACAATAGAAAACAAACGCATACCAATAAGTACATGACCTAATCTGGTAGGTCTATACCTGCTACAAGTCTGAAAGAGAAATAGGGAGAAATAAGCCTACAAACCTTCTCCTGTATAGCGGACACAACCAGAGCTACGGAGAGACATTGATGGCACTGTATACTAACTTAATACAATCCATTCACTTTCCAAACGCAGTTGCACTCAAATGAGCCCTTTTTCCATTGAGCTGAGTTAAACAAGCGTAACTGCAATTTATTTGTGTCTATCAGCTGGCAACGAAAAATTACATGCGCCATTCTAGTTTTTCTGCAGTAGTTTTAATCACCATTTGCTTCATAAATCGATTCCCGTGATATTATCGAGAATTATAAAATGTTCTTCATTCCACGGAGGAAGGTAGTATAAATAATATCATCCCGCAAAACAATAATAATTTAATAGTAGGTACATACAAAGACTGGTTCTAATCATTTCTTCTTGGTGCTTGTGAAGAAACAACTTCCTGTTTCACCGATAATATCGTACATGACGTCGCTAATGAACTTCCTAATCAGGAGTATCTTCTATTATTTTCTACTCTTAAGAAAAACACGCCCCCAATATTCATCATTATCATTGGTGCCCCACCAGTGGCGGCATATCCATTAGCCCACCTGGAACACCGCCCCACAAAATGTCCAGTGCATTAAACATGAACATGGTACATCCATTTTCCCAGGCTGTTTCTTCAGGCTTGTAACCTCCCATTGTACTTTATCCTCCATTTAGTTCCTCTTCTTTCCATTAAATTTTACTCGTATTACATCATAATCACATTTTTTTCCACTTTTAACACATTGTAATAAATAGATCATCTATCTATCAGCAATAGGCATATTCAACGATTCCAAGTTTCTTCAGTTCAGCTATGTACTAATACAACGAATAAATTTAGTTTATGAAATAACGATATATTATATTTGAATTTACTTACTTTTTTTTAACGGAGAGTTTGAAAAGAGTTTTTAGAGACCTCCCGCAAATCAGCCTAAGAGGCTTTTTGTGCTGCCTCTTTGGTGGAGAAGCTCTTGTTGGCTTCCTTTCCCAAAGTCTTCCCTGGATATATTTTGCCGGGGTAACACAGTCAAGCAGGGTATTTGGATTGCTCCTTCCTCCGGCTTGTTAAGCCTCATTGTTTCCCAAAATCTGTTCCTTGAACAAGTTGCAGTATTTTGGTTCCAATGTCCATTTTCGTTCCTTGAACCAAAGAAGGAAATTTTACACTTGAAAAATCCCCAACCCAGCCGGGAATCGAACCTGAGCTGCCATGGTGGAAGGTAGGCACGCTCCCAACTCCCCACGTCGGCTCATACATTATTTTCATTTGCTTTATTTTATTTTATTTTGGCATTATAGTAAACTACAATTAAAAAAAAAATAGATTAAAATTATATGTGGCAATACATAAACGAAGGACCTCGCAAATTTTATACATTCGACAAGAAGAGAAATACAATTCCTCTTCAATTAAATATTTTCTGGAATATTTGTAATTAGCAGGTGCCCGCGGTTTCGTCCACGATAATTAATTCAAAAATTAAAAGTCAAGAGAATAATAATTAAAGCATTACAATTATTAACACTTATACGCGAATCATGCTAAACTCAACGATTAGTAATTATAATGAAACAGCTAAAAATCCGGCTTTGGAGTGCATTCGACGATTTGAAAGCGCCGCCTGGGAAAAACGATCTCAGATTCGAGTACCCTGGCCCAAAAACCAGTGCATAGTTAGTTCCGTCCAAACCGATCAATTTTTGCCCATTTAGGCCTACATTCATTATCCCTCTTCCGTCTATGTTGAACATTTCAGATGTCTGCGTGCCTTGACATTATAAAGAAACGAATCAGCCAGGGTGAACTCGCAGAATCGAAGCGATCGACAATTCCATGCGATATCTACTCTTATACAATTCAACGGCCCTAAATAGCGTGCTTGCTCGCCCGCTTCGTGAGACATCGGGTATACTCGGCGATGTTCGTCTCTCGCAGTCTAAACTTTCATGACGACTACAAGATTAGGAAAACCGTTTCTTTATTATATAAGGTCTAAGTGAAATGAACACAATGAACAAATATTCTAATTTTATTTTTACTTACAATTTTCATAGCTCTGAACCACAAACATTTTTAATAATCTACCAGTGTAAATTTATTAAAAATCCTGGAGTCAATGAATAATGGCGGGCGAAGCCGGGGGCACCAGCAGTAAAATATTGATGATTTAACTCTTGAAATATCGCTGATAATAATAATCCAAATCAATCACTCCTTCTCTTGAAAAATTATATAATTTCTGAAAATTACACTGAATTTATCAAATAAAATTCACATCTCATTCATCTGTCAACAAACAGTTGAAAAACGATACGTATTATCCACCGCCGTCTCGAGAATTACGCACGACAATTAGTCTATACAGTTTAGAAGGCAGTGGTTCACAGTTATCTTTGGAACTGCATAATCGAATCTGAGATCGTTTTCCCAGGTGGCAATTTCTAATCGTGGAATGTACTCTAAAGCCGGAATTTTAGCTGTTTCATTAATTATTAATGGTTTAGTTTAAGAATGATTCGCGTGCAAGTGTTAATAAATATAATGCTTTAATAATTATTATACTATTAATTTCTAATTTTTCAATTAATTATCGTGGGCGAAGCCGCGGGCACATCCTAGTATTGAACAAATCGCGATGCTTTTATTTCCAATTATGACAACAACAAAAGGCAAAGGCACCTGCAATTGATTTGGCAATTGAAATGTATTACCGAAAACTGATGCTTTGATAGCGCCAAATATTCACGCCAGTTTTTCACTCATAACTCACGAACGAAAGTGTAAATTAAAAATCCGGCTTCAATGTGCATCCGGCCACCCTCCAGTCCATAACTCCATAATTTTCAGATTTCTCCATGCAGTAGATTTCGCTGGGCATTGCACACCACTTCCTCTTATTTACACTGGTCTACAGTGATTTTGCTACTGAACAAAACCAAGTGTAGCAGCCCTAATTGGAGTATGCTGATTACAGTTCTCAAGTCCTTTTTTCTCTACCACATCACAATTTTGAAATAATGACATTTTAAATCTTTAACATTTTTATTATTTTTGGATCAGTTTTCTTTATTTTATTACTGCATTTCTAATTAAATGAGATCATATTTGTTGAGGTCATGGCCCCCTTGACAATATTATTAATCAAATTTGTTAACACTTCAGTAATATTTCAGCATCTACTCACCAGAATTTTTCCTTCCAAAATTGTTTAATTCCATTAAAAGTGAGTGCTAGTATGTAATTCAATAAAAAGAAGAGTAACGTTAGCTACTTTATGTTCTTCATAACACTGTAATGTAAATATAATCTAAATAACTTATGTTAGGCTTTTCTGTTAATGGTTTAATACTGTTGCATTCCAAATGCAATTTTCATTAGGCCAGAGATCCAACAGTTTATGTGTGGCAATCGATATAAATATATCTATATATATAGGCTATATAAGTGTTTATTCTTATATAGAACACTTCTTATAAGGGGAATTCCCCTTATATTCTTATATAGAACACTTATATAGAACACTTCCCTTTATTGATATAAATTGATATATTGGTGTAACGATGTATCGGTATATATCGAAATTCAATATCACTTTCATACTAAGGTCACATCTGAGGTCGTTTTTCCAGGCGGCGCTTTCTAATCGTGGAATGCATTTCAAAGCCGGATCTTTAGCTGTCTCATTATAATTATTAATCGTTTAGTTTATGAATGATTCGCATGTAAGTGTTAATAAATACAGTATAATATTTTTATTATGTTCCTCTTAATGTTTAATTTCTGAATTAATTATCGCGGGCGAAGCTGCGAGCACCTGTCTGTCTCTCTGTATGCGATGCCCAGCAAAATCTACTGCACACAGAAACATTAAATTTTAAGCATAGGTGGACTGAAGGGTGGCCAAATGCACCTCGAAACCGGATTTTTTATTTTCGCTTTCGTTCGCGAGTTATGAGTGAAAAACGGTAAAAAAACGTGATATTTGGCGCTAATATTTTTCTAAGGACTCTTAATATAGAATTCTGCAAGAAAGAATTCATCACTTGGACAGGACATTGGAAAGCACTTCGTATGTTATATTTTCACAATACAAAATAGTTTGTGAATTAAAAAGTTTTAAATATTTTTCTGTTAAATAAATGACTTTAAAAAAAATAGCAGTCCAACTAATAAGCGCGGGCGAAGCCGCTTGAACATGCTAATAGATAATATGTTTACACTGAAAGAAGAAGATATCTTTGAAAGCGTTTACGACGCCATTCATATTCTTATGAAATTAAAGAACTTCTACCTTAGAAACCTCTCGCTGTCTTTCAATTAATGTTGTTGATGAAAATAAATATGTAAAAGCGATAAAAATTAAAATCAAACAAATCAAGTGGACCCGATGGGATTCCCCTTAATGCCATTAAAAACCGTGTGAACTTCTAATGTTCCTACCATGTCTTATCTACAATTTAATTCTGGAAACTTAGACATTTCCAGAACTTTGGAAAGTCATAAAACTTGTCCAATTTTGAAATCTAGAAACATGAATCAGACTGACAATTATCTGTCAGTGCGTCCCCGCTAATATATTTGAACAGATTATTCTCTCATTTCTAATATTCCTAATAGAAGAAGGTAGTTTCTGTAAGAGTGTACAGAAATGTAGAAAGGTGGCTATGTAGATCACTCAGGTATAATTTCCAGGAGCCTTCATTCTACTGAGCATAAAGAGTGCACTTCAGTAGAAAGGGATATAGATAGTTCTCACAATAGACAGTATAGTCCGCATTCAATAAGATATAATTTTTTATCAATCCAATTCGAGCAAAGATACTATGTGGTTTAATTAAGAGAACCTGAATCATGGAGAATGACTACATTATTGTACTCGGAGGAACAAACGATGTCACACCACACAGCCCCTACCAGCTGGCTCTACGTCGAGGAGCTGACAAACTGATGCTACTAACTGCGAAGACCAACGCCATCATGAATGCCATTCCCTGCGATATGACGAGCCAAATCTGTTTCTTAGACACATACAGACAGAGGCGCCAACTTTTGAAAAATTTTGGGTGGATTCAAAGGCTTTAAAAATAAATAAATACAGAATTGTATTAGAAACGATTTCAATGTTAATTAACAACAATCATTGAAAATTTAGTAATTCAACCGACAGATTGTGTAGCCTAAATATCGGAAATCTTTTAAAGTTTATAATCGTATATATTTTTCATTTTGGATCTTAGATAACTATTAAAATAAAGTAAAACATAGCCTCACCATTATGTACCACGGCATCTTGCAAACGTATTTCTCCTGACTGCACTTCTGCCTTTAAATTCGTCACAAGCGTCATCAAGATCCAACTTTTCTGTGCTATCCTTATGTATGCTTAGGGCCTGTATGACGACCTCCTGCTATCGTATTTATCTACCAGATAGAGAACCTATCTGGAAGTTGGCCAAGAATTGCGTATTATGGTCTCCTGACAAAATCTGTCTGGCAAGATAACTTCCAGATAAGCTAGCAGGAGGATGAAGTGGCTGACAAAGTGCCAACTGCTAGTTAGGGATCTTGGTTGAAACAAGATGGCAGGACGCGGAAGCTTCCTAGTCACCTGATTTTCAGAATTGATGCTGGAAGATTTAATTTACATAAAAATGTCATTTTAGGCTCACATATGAATGAAATAGAATTGCACAAATCGATTAATGCACTTAAAACGATGTGTTATTATGTAATTTAACTGTACAAATAAAAATCCGAGCTGCCGCACCTAGCGGAGAACTACCGAACTACAACAAACACACCTCTCTGCTCAACGAGGTAAGGCCCAATTTACAAATTTTTATTGCGTTCTACCCGGTAGCAGTTCAGCGGTGGTATTACACGGCATCTTCCAGTTACGCTATCTGGAAGTCACGTATCGGGAGGAATTGTCGGCAGGTGGTTATACAGGCCCTTAGAAGAGCAATATGGTTCAACCTTTTCTGGGACATTGTTTAACGCAAAAATGTCTTTAGTCTCTTCAATGCGGAAAAAGATATTTCGGCGGTGGCTGTGGAAACCGGCATTGTCAGAGTAATACGTATAAATTTCATAAATTCAGGAACAATTTCGCTGACAACATTAGACTTCAGAAACGTTACCACATCATTAAAATTACTCAATTCTGCACCCACCATATTCCTCTGCGAACGTAATACTTCATAGTCACAAATGTTATCATTGAAAACGCACTTGACTTCGTCTTCTTTTCCGATAACAGAATTTTCAATTTTATTTAGAACTAGCTGAAAAGGCGCGGCATCGCCCGGGCTTTGTATTTTTTAATTTGAAATTAACTTATGGAGGTCTTTCGATTTTGAAACTCTAGGTCCTTATATAATATGTACGTAGAAAAGATTTATCACACTCAAACTATTCAATCAGAAAACGCTAGAAATAGCTTTTTATGGCTCATAGAGGATGTCGAATGCTGCATTCCGTTGCTTCTACACATCATGTTTGGGAGGGGTTGAAATAAGAAGAAACATAAATTGCATAAGATTGTATTGACTTGACGGAAGATTTTATTTCTCATTCTCATGTTACCATACAACCGTTTCGGGGCTGAAATAAAACAGAAATGCAGTATCACTTTCATACTTTCCTCCCCTAAAACCCGGGACATAATATACTGCGAGCATAAGACTCAAAATGTTCCATCCCATGCATAGGGCCTATGATAAACATCCCTATTTCTCAACTAATACAAAGCCTACAGCTATGGATAACGCATCAGCGGAAAGGATTATTTACCTACTTCTGATATAGCATACTCACACACTTAGTTGTCCCTGCAATACGACCTCTTATTCTACATCAAAATGTGAAGTGAGAAAATATTTCTTATGTCGAGGGTAGAGAAAGTTATGTGACTGCATCACACTGCTTTATTTTCGTGGATTTCATTTTTCAGTAATTATTTTCGCCAATGTATACGTCGATGGAATCATAATTGGTTAAAGTCCAGCATTATATAGTTGACAAAGCCCTATGTGATCAGAGTAAACAATGCACTGTTGTCATGTGAACTGAACAGCTTTTAATTTTTGTCAGTATAATATTCTCAGAAATTATATAATTTTCAAGGGAAGTACTGATTTGTTTCAATTTTAATGTTGACCGCGCTACTTCCCGGGCTTAGCTGGGTATGTGTGCAAAATTTCGTGTAAATTGGTAAAGAAATGTAGATTTGTATAGGGAACAAACATACATACATATATACACACTTTCGATTTTATATATTAGATTTCACTTCCCTGGAAGCGCTCTTTAAGTGAGACATTCACATAATCTAGAAGTTCGTAAAATTTACACTCAAAATACATACATACATCAGTAAATTCATGTTGTATGTGAAGACGATCATCTAGGCGACGAGACACCTTCCTCTGTTTAGGAGCCCTTGGTTCTGAAAGATCTAGTCCACATGCTCTTTTCGTAGTTTTTTTTTCCCAAAACACGTCAAAGTTATTGCGAATTCCCTGAAATATTTGTTTCAAATCCTGAAAGAGGCCGTTTGCTTTATGAAAGGTAAGGTTTACACTTTGTAGTTTTATAATTGTTGCATTCATGGAGTAAAAATTAGTGTCAACATATTTAAATAAGCAAAATGTTCAATACAAAAACAAAAGAAAGAAGACAGATATATAAAGAAAAGAAGAATATAGCTATGAGAATGATAAGAACAGCGAAAAATGAGTCATGGTAAAAAACATTTGCCAATATAAATAGCCACTTGGCTTTAGATCTAAAGAACCATGGTCTATACCATAGATGGGCAACGCTGGCCCGCGGGCCGGATGTGGCCCGCCCCGACTTTTGATCCGGCCCGCGGAACATTTTAAAATCGCGCTCGAAAAGTAAATATTTTCGGTTCTCGCCAGCAAGAGAGTGAGAGGGGGGAAACAAAAGCCTGAACTACGAGGGTGTTCCTTCCAGTCAGCACTAGAAAAATGCTGGAATAGGCCTAAATCAAAGTATCGAACCAGACTTACAGATGAAAATTTTGAAAACACTCTGCGCTTGTGTATTAGTGGGATTGATGCCAACATTGATTATCTTGTTTCTCAAGTTCAAGCACAAGCTTCTCATTAATTTCTGCTGATTGTAAGTAAATACCTAATGAAATCAATATTGTTCTCATTCATTTCACTTTAGCATTGTACTTTATAAATACAAAAAACCGTATCATGATTATTTTTTCACAACTACCTATTATCTACGGCCCGCGACTTCATAAATATCGTAAAGTTTAGCCCGCATCTTTTCAAAGGTTGCCCATACCTGGTCTATACTAAAAGGACTCAGACAGAAAACGAAGTCTAGAACAAATCTATAATTGAACACTTTCAGAACTCTTGCAAGAGGATAGAGAAGATTTTATAGAAGAATAATTTGGAAATAACTGGACAGGAGTGGGATTGCAAATATCTGAAGTTGAAGTGAAGGAAGCACTAATAAGTGGAAAAAATGGAAAATCACCGGGACCGGGAGGGATCAACTTAGAACTAATTAAATATAGGGGCAAAAGGAATAATAATCAAATTAATAAAGGAACTGCTGAATAAGATATTAGGGGGAGCTAAACTACCAGACGACATGAAATCTGGACAAATTATTCCAATATTTAAAAAAGGAGATCGGAAAAATAGAAACAGCTATCGAGGAATTTGTATTTTGAATCCACTTATAAGAAATTTGGGGAAAATAGTGAAAAAGAACCTAGAGAATGCATTTGTCTCCCAAGAATAACAATGTGGATTTATAACGGGAAGATCCTGTATATATCATATCTTCACGCTGAGGCAAGTTCTAGAGAAATGCAATAGAAAGGGAGAGAATATTGGTCTGGTGTTCATAGACCTTGAAAAAGCCTATGATTCTGTACCAATGAATCTGCTTTGGGAGACATTAAATATGGCTAACATAGATACTTCTGTAATAAAAATAATACAACAAATATACAGAAGCAATGTATGCCAGGTTAAAACAGGGAGGAAACTTTCTGGGAAATATGAAACAAGTATTACTTCAGGATTACTTCAGGGATGCCCCAGTCACCAACACTCTTCAAAATATATATAGACATCAGCCTTCGTTTATGGTCAAGGAAATGTAAAAGAATGGGACTGGAGTTAACAGACGAAATATATTTATATCACCAGGGCCGCCACATCTCGGGGTCGGGCCCAGGACCAGTACTGGTCGCGGGCCCCTCACCGACCGCCGACCATCCTCATTCAGACAATTGTCTCTTCCCTTCTCCGTGGAGCTTCCTTCTCGTTACTCGTATAACAGAACATTTTATCAAACTATTCCAGTTTTCCATAAAATTATACCACATCATCGGGATCCCGCGGGCCCCTCGGGCCCGGGTCCCTGGGTCCGGCAGCCCCCCCCCCATGTGGCGGCCCTGTATATACTTACCCTTCCGCGGAGCAGGGAATCATCGCTTCACGCAGGCGCAGCAGTGTTCATCTCCACTCCCTAAGTCCCCGAAGCTGGTTCAATGTTGTAACACGTGACAGGCAATGTTCTTCACAGAAGAAATTGTCTTTCATAGCGTAAGGCACACGGTGATTGATACACATTAAATAAATGACCTTCTAGACACATCTCTATGCCTCACTTTTGTGCTAATAGAATCGCACGTCTATACATAAGTTCTTTTTGTTTCGGTTAATGATATTTAATTTTTTGAAGAAGAATCCAAGCTCGTAATGAAATGATTTGATTTGATTTTTGTTAAGTTTTTGAACCACATCAAAATGTGGCTATCAACATACATAAATTAGAGAGAGAATGAAAATGGACAACAGAAATTATGTCGAATAGCAGTATAGTGTATAAATTTAGAAAAAAACATCAATATTAACTTCAAAAAAACTCACTAATAGAATAAAATGGATTATTCGCAAGCCAGTCTTTCAGAACAGTCCTATAAAAAATTATTATTTCAAAATCTGCTCTCTTGTAACAAAGATATTGCAATTGTCTGCACTTCTGTCAGGTCAGGCTTTGCAATGGAGGGGCTGCGGCCAGTCTTCTTTTTTTTTTGTCGAATAGAGCCTTCTTTGATGCAAGATTTTTCGTTTTTTTGTCATGTCTTTTGTTGTCATGTCCAGGCCTGATTGTTGCTTTTGAATAGCAGCTAAGGTAGCTTTTAATGATGCTTTATGTTGTTTCAGAATTTGAAGTTCCTTATGTGTCTTAATTCCTTTAATTAAATCTAATATTTCTGCTGTAATTATGTTTTTTTGTCTCGATAAGGACCCAGGACTCTTCGTGCCTTCTTGTTTACTAACTTGTGCTAGTATTTCTGTTTTTTCAATGGCAGCACAAGTATCCTCATCGTCTATTATTAATTCGCTGGTAGACCTTTCTTCAGGATCTGCAGGGCGTTTGTGGCTCGTTTCAATTTGACATACTGCGTGTATGTGTTTACACATATTCCACTTTATGCTGGAGTCAACACACGTGCAGGAATATCTGTGTATGCATATTTTGCATTCATCACACTTCAATTTGCAGGTACACTGAACTAAGTTTTCACGTACAGAATATAGTTCGGCCACTTTTGACGAAGAGGGTATTTTCCAAACATCGCCTTCCTTGATAATCAGGTCTTTGTTTATTTCTAGGCAAGGATCTAGTGGCCAGGGCATGAGGGGTAGCGGCCAGGCGGGGAAGTGGCCGCGCCGAGCGGAAGGGGGACTTGTAGTGCTTACTACAAACCTGCTTGTGTGTACAAGTGACAAATTCAAAGTGATAACAAAGAATCACGATATATAAGAGTAGAATTAACTAAAGATTATCGTCCCCTAAATTCCATTACATTGTGATAAAGGTGAAATATCATAACAGAGGCGTTTTATAAAGAGATGACCTAAAACAAGATTTGCATAGGCGCCCAAGTTTTATAAACAAGATTAATCCACGGAATTGTAAAATTTTCTAAACTGTGGTGCATTTAGATCTCTGCGTGTACGGCTGTAAAATGTATACAGAACATTGTTTTAAATGTTAAAATGCAACATGTTATAAAATTAAGCGTATTATTGTTATTGGTCCAGGAGTCCAAAATGAAAACTGATTTGCAGATGGTAGCGTCTTGGGCTCGTAGAAAGGAGGTCCAATGTTTAAGTCCTGTCGCCGATTTATTTTTTATTTGTGGTTTCTCGAGTCAAATGGGCCGTTTGGATATTTACTTACCGTGACTCGTCGTTCTATTTCATCTGATATAGAATATTATTGAATTCAGGAGAATTCAAAACAGGTATTCGATTTCGAATCTATATTACCTATGGTAGGGGTACAAGTGAAAATGGCGTTTTCTTATTTTAAAATAAATGTTACTGTAGTCACGGTAGCACTGATGAATGAACTTGAAAGAACCCGCCAAACACCGTCATTCACAATCGTATCCGTTCGGCTTAGTTCGGCAACCAGCCGCCATCTTGAAGCGATGATTCCCTGCTCTGCGGACGGTTAAGTCTGTATATCACCTGTTGTTTGCAGATGACCAGGTAATAATAACAGAGGATGGAGAAGATGCCAATTTATGTATGTTGTCAATTATCAATGGAATATCAAAAGTGGGGACTGAAGATTAACTATGATAAAACAGAGTATTTGACGAATGATCTAGATGAGTTATACATTGATGGGAGAAGGATTAAAATAGTGCAAAATTTTCGATACCTGGGTTCAATTTTCGAAACAGAGGGTACATCAAATGTGGATATTAATAAAAAGATTACTAGTGGAAAGAAAATAATAGGAATGTTAAATTCAATTTTATGAAGTAGAAATATAATCAATAGTACAAAAAGGGAAATACTCAAAACCATACTACAGAGTATAGTCTTCTACGGAGCTGAAACATGGACAATAAATAAGAAACAGGTTAAAAGATTGAACGCCCTGGAGATGGACTTTTGGAGACGATCTGCCAGGATATCCAGGAAAGATAGAATAAGGAACACAGAAATACGACGTATTTTGGAAGTGGAAGACGAGGGTTCAGTCACAATTGTAAGGAAACGACTTCGATGGTATGGACATGTGCATAGAATGGGCGAAGAAAGAATACCTAGGATCATACAGGAATGGGAAAGAGAAGAACACGAAGAAGACGAAGAGGAGGAGGAGGAGGAGGAGGAGGAAGAAGACGACGACCTGCTACTACCTGGATACAGAATGTACACATGCCAATGGAAAGACTTGGTTTAGTGGAGGAAGAAAAAACAAGTTACGGACAAGTGGAGAAATGTAGTGAGTGGTGTAGAGCTCTGAACAGTGGTGTCAGATTTTGTGTGTCGGGATGAGTGCTTGACTGTTGTATACTTGGTATTGTTTGGTTGGATACAAACCTCTGTTTTCAGGAAATTTCTCATTAAATAAATAAAATGTTCAAATGACTCGAGTAGTGAACCAGCGGCTTTAGTGCCAGCGTCACCTTTATCGTTTTTAGATAAATCCGAAAGGAATGAAAGAACATGCTGGTAGTTGTCAATCAGAGATTGACTCAGAGCCCTAACAGTGAATCGAGTTGGGCAAAAGGGTATTAAATTGAATACCTCCATGGAAGAACGTTGGATGTAACACTTGGACAATTTTTCAGGTGGAAAACATTTTTGGGCATAAAATATAAAATATGTCCATGAAAAAATTAAGATAGCATTTATTGAAATCAAAACACATACTTTCGTTATAAATTTATATTATTTTTATTTCAACGTACCGAAAAAAGTCGTATATTGTCAGCTTTCCAATGGAAGAAGGTTGGATGTGACACGCAGTTCTATTATAGCCTGTATAAATATGAGTGTGGAAGATCGTTGGATGTAGCATACAATGTTCTGATGTTCAAGGAACCAGTTCAGGTACAACAGAGTAAAAGATGTATATGTGTGGGTGTGTGTGTGAAAAATTAAAATGTAATTGTTGGCAGTTGTAAATGTAATTTCAGTCATAAAAAGATTGACAAAGCTTGAATTTATAAGACTTCTTTTAATTCAGATAGCAATAAGTTATCTAATATTAAATTGTAACTGCTATTTTCTCTAGCCTTATTCCACCTCTTGAAAAACTCACAGAACGTTTTGTACCATAAGAATTGAAATAACTGGAGCTCTCACATAACTTACTCTGTCCTAATTATTTTTTCTATTTTCTCTCGCCTTATTCCAGCTCTTTGAAGACTCATACACTTTCTCTAACAGAAGCATTGAAATTATTATTTTCTCATGTCTTATTCCATCTCAGGGAGCTGTCATATGACTTGCTTTACCCAAATAATTTATTTGTCATTTTCTTTCGTCTTATTCTTCCTCTTGGGAAACTCACACAACGATCTGTATCTTAAGCATCAAAGTACCAGTAACTATTTTCTTGCGACTTATTTGACCTATTAGAACAGTCACGTAATTTTGTCTAACTTAAGCATTGAAATTACAATTTTCTCGCGACTTATTTCACCTCTTAGAACACTCGCACAACTTTCTCTAAGTTAAGCATAGAAATTACTATTATCTTGCGGCTTATTCCATACCTGACAACTCTCGCATGGCTTTATAACCTTGTTAAATAACTGACTGTGTAGAGATAATATTACGTAAAGTTAAGTAATATTGAAAGAAGAAAAGAATCATTTTATTTTATGAAATTACATCACCAAACCTTAAATAGTAGTTTATAAAAAAAAACTTATTTAAAAATACCGGTACTAAAATAAAAGATGTTAACATATTTTGTTAATAGACAGCGGATGGCTCACAACGTCTGGAGATGACTTAAGTACCAGGCGGGTGTTGTACTCAGTAGAGCGGTTGCCAAGCTGCGATCTGTTGAGGCAAAGTGATACTAGCGCATATTTAGGGCCGACCATTAGATGGCGATATCTGGAATGTAACTTGATTCACAAGCACTTCTTTGTTTTCTGGCACATGCATAGCCAGTTTCAAACAGTTTGTAGCATGCAGTATATGGTTAACATTTGAGCAGGTGAAAATGCCTAAAATTGAACACTGTTTGTCAGTTCATTTATGACAAATAGTAGCCGAGTTTGGTGACAAGTGTATCTTTTATTGATGGAAGCATACTATACTGTAAATTGTGTGAAATCAAAGTGTTGGCTGAAATAGGTTTACTGTATGCAGCACATTGGTCATGAGCAGGGTTAGGATTTTTAGGTGCAAATTTTATATGAAAAAAGGAAGGGAAAAGGTGCTAAAATAAGGTAAAAAAGGGGACAAAAAGGTGCTATTTTACTCAAGTAATTAAAAAAATCTATCTTCTATTAACAGTTATTGAGTTGCGAAAAAACACATCAAATCATCACTCACCAGAAACAGTAAAATACAGGAAGCTGTTGTACTTCAAGACATTGAGCATCTCTACATTTTTAAAAATAAGCCTGTTTCTATTAGGACATAGAATGTCTTTGTACATGCTAAAGCTTCTTTCAACATCCACAGAAACCAGTGGGGCAAACTTTGTATTCACTCGGAATGGCAACTCTACACATGTGGCAAATTCCTCAACATCCGGATTTTTCTGAATACTAGACTCAAGTTTGTCTTTAGCAAAGCCCTCTAACTGGTCCCTCACTGAAGTGAAAATATCCCATTATTTTTCCTTTTCGAGACCTTGTTCTTCCAATTGTTTGATAGCTGCAGTCAAGTACTTGTAACCATGTCTGTCTCCAAATTCTGTATTTTTTCCGGTAGCAGAAGTTGTTGGGCCTTGGAAATCGCACCTGCGTCTGCTGGATCCAATGAAAGCACAAAATCCTTAATCTTGTCAAAATTCTCACACAACATAACAGCACACTGAATCCATGATCCCCAGCGAGTAATGACCGGGAATTTTGGAAGGGGGAGGCCAGTGATTTCCTTGTAGGCAACAACACGACTCGGAGCTTTCTGTAGAATCTTCTTCAGGGCAGAGATGTATTCATTTGCAATGTCGTATTCATTCCTTTGGATTCACAAACCCTGTGAAGGGCATGGACTAGGCATGTCACATGCTTTAACTTAGGGAACAAAGGTTTCAATTGGTTAATTGCTGAAACCATGTATGGAGCCTGGTCTGTAACCACCAGAAGAAGTTTTTCAAATGCGATACCACTTGGCCACAGGTTTTGACAGAAGTCCATGATTGATTGCATTACTGTACTGGCGTTGGCTTTCTCCAGTTCGTACATTTTAAACAACATGGGCTTAACGTTCTCCCCTGATAGGGGAAAAACTAAAATGTTCAAAACATATCGTTCCATTGAGTCTGTAGTTTCATCCAATATGATTCCCACATCACAATCAGTCACTTTCTCCTTGATGGTTTTTATGGTTTCTTGGTAAACAGGCTCCATGTAGTTTCTTCTTATAGTACTCTCATCAGGGACTGACATCTTTGTGTATTTTTCAAGGAATCCTTTGAAAGTCGGATGGTTTACCTTATTGAGTGGAATTTCCGCTTGTGTAAGAGCAGCACATAAATCAATGTTGAATTTCTTCAAATTTTGAGTTTTCGATGAACACTGTTCAATCGCATTCCGTAATAAAGGTTGTCGCGATTTATTTGCTTGAAGTGTCTTGTTCTTTTGATGCTTAGAAGTGGAAATGTGTTGTTTGATGTGGTCTCGCTGGTGTTTTTCATCTAACAAAATTCCTGAATCGCAAATGCTACACCGTATTACAGTTCCATCTGTTTCTACGGAATCTTGTTTGAATTCCTGAGACAGAGAAAATAACCGGGCTCTGGACACCTTAGGCATGGCAAAAATACACTCATTTAATCACAGATTTGCACTCACAATCAACAGACTACTGACTGGTGAAGTCAAGAAGATGGAAGTGAGAGAAAGAGGATTTGCGTATACACAATATTTTTTTTATAATAAATTATAATTTGGTGGAATGAAATACGCATTTCCATTGTAGCAAGCTATTTGTTTCGGCAAAGTGAAAGAGGATTTGCGCGCACACACAATATTATTGTTGATGGAATGAAATATGCATTTCCATTGTAGGGAGCTATTTGTTTCGGCAAAGTGAGAGAAAGAGGGTTTGCACGCACACACGTATCATTTTCTGTTGTTGCAGGTGTGCTTTCAGTCCCGCTTTTACTGGAAGTAAAATGGAATGAAACTCACAAGTCATTCATAACGCTTTATAATGATAAAATGCACTCTAGAAGAATATTGATAAGCTACAGTATATGAAAAAGGGAAAGAAAGGGGATTATGGTCACTGTTGAGAAAAAAGGGGTAAAAGGTACCAAAAAAGGGAAAAAAGGTGCTACAAAAATGTCTCCATTCTCGACTATAGATAAAATCTCACACTGTGGTATCTTTCCGAAGAGCTTTAATTTACCCTACGAGAAAAGGTGCGCACCTAAAAATCCTAACCCTAGTCATGAGAATCATGTGCATGCTCTTCAGCATACATCAAAGAAAGCTGCAATTCAACGCTTGCTACCTTCAGTTGCTTCAACATCAACTAAGTCATCACAGTTTAGTAAAGAATTGTGTAACATGTTCGTGTCAGCAAACTTTCCACTATTTAAAGTCTCTAATCCAAAATTATGTGGATTTTTGGAAAAACACACAAACCATGAAATACCAGAAGAGATGACTTTCTGAAGAATTATTTATCACAGTGCTATGAGGAAACATTAAATAAAATAAGATGTGGTACTCACAGGAAGAAAGTATGGGTTTGAATTAAAGAAACCAGCTATGTGGCTAATGTTGTGACTGGAACAATAGAATTGGATAGACCAGGTGAAAAAGTTTTGTTGACCACTGAAGTATTAGAACTGTTTGACAGTGCTATGTTTCTGTGATCACTAAGGTGACTTGCTCACTTTAAGTGACTAATAATTTTTTGACAAATCTTCATTATACTGTATTAACGAATGATATCCATGTCTACAGAATATTTCTCCGGAACATTATCTGTACAGAAAACTATTTTTTGAAGGTTTTTACTTACTATATGTTACAAAATATGTCTGGATAGGGTACGGTAATAAATTCATGTAACATCTAATCAGGGCGGATCCATGGGGGAGGAAATGGGGGAAATTTCCTCCCCCAAAATTTGCAACATTAAGCCCAGAGTATTCAAACGGTCAGCCTTCTAATAAATTTTGTAAAGACGCAGCTCGTGGCGAAACGTCAGCACTAGACACTCATAGACCACGGCCACACAGCCCAGAAGTTGTAAACTCAGTAAACGCCGGCCATGAAAGCTTAAGCACATACATAACCCAAATACTTAAATTAAAGCAATGACATTCATTATTTTGAAATAAATTTGCAATAAAATGCTGAAATGTTCATTTTGATTTTAAATGTGTGCTGGGAATAATTAATTTTTATGAGTAAAAACTCCCCTCTCTACTTTGGTTCCCCCCCCCCCAAAATGTCTCTCTCGATCCGCCCCTGCATCTAATAACCAATGTAATTTTCAAAGTCGTGATGTTTTCTTCTTTATTATGCCACAAGGTATACGAGTAATAGAATTTTTGAGGCATTAAGGAGGTTAAATTTCAAATCATTTCTTTGATAAACATGTGCTTTTATTTTTAAGTGATGCAGCACCATATATAGTACTCATTGAAGGCACTTTACTCTAAAATGATTCCTGTCACATGCCTTGTACATGGTCTACATAGAATTTGTGAAGAAGTGCGAGCAAATTACCCAATCATGGACAGGCTTGTAGCAAATGTTAAAAAAGTTTTCATAAAAGCATAAAAGTTTCATATTTCAAAGCAGAAGCACCAGACATCGCGTTGCCACCACAACCTATCATCACATGCTGGGGCATGTAGTTCACTCTTGCTTGTATTATTGTGAACACCGCCAGGTAGCGAAACAAATAGGCAAATTATGCTGATGCTATAGAGGTTGGCGGTGTAGGCAAATTATGCTGAAGCAATTAAGAATATAACTGAAGAGTGTATGGAAATGTATGTCTAGGCTGAAATTTAAAGCATATAATGAAAAAGGGATTTAAGAGGATTATAGGGTCAGCTGAAAGAGAGCTAAATAAATAAAAATAAATAAAAGTATTTAAAAGTTGGAAGCCGAGTAGGTGAATATCACCGAAACTATGCAAATTTTTAAAGCAATAGACGAGAGCCCCACAAGCACTTTGAGCAGCGAGGGTCCCTAACGCACTGAGATTTCAAAGTTACATTTATTTTTGCAACCTATTCTTGTTTTCCCGGTTCTAAGGAAGTGTATGGGAAGGCCAAGTGGATTCTCTACCTTTTCTTAGGTCGGTGGTTCACCGCCTCGGTTCAACTCCAAGTCGTGAACCTGAATTTTGTTTTCTATCTTCCAGAAATCTATCCTATTGTTCTGAATAAAATTTCTTCTGTAGGGTAAAATTCATAAAGGAAAGTTAGTTAGAGAAAGTACAATTATTGGATTTAGAGGACAATAAATTCAAAAAGTGGGCAAGGAAAATGCCAATAAAAACCTGATAAACTAACTGGTTGAGGTTAAGTCAGACAAAAAGTACCAATGTACTCAGAGTTGAGGTTTGATTAGGTTTCGTGAAGTTAAATATATAGCGTGACTTCTAATTTATTTTTTTGTATGACTTGAAGAAAAGACAAACTTTTGGACAAAAAGACTTTAAGTCTGAGGGATACTTTGATTTCTTGGTTGTCATAGATTTTTGCACATATTTTTCATTTGTGTCAATCTCAGATTTTTGGCGCCCATTATTTATTTTGAATCATACAGAGATTTTTGTTGTTGTTAGATTTTTGGTAATTGTTGTACATTTTATTTTGTTTAAAACATATTGTGAGATCTTCATAATTATAAAGATCACAGTCTGTACTCATTAGTAGAATTGTACACTGGACTAAGTGAAATTTAACCCTCAGAATCTCCCCATCTCCTCTGAGTGATTTGCCTTGGCCCTGTGTGTTGTGAAACTTGGTAATTACAAGAATTCCGTAAAGTGCTAACAATGGTGGCGCCCTGAAGAATATAAATAGTCCATTGTTAATATAAGAGGGAGACTGTAGTTGTGAAACTCCCTTTAGTGAAGTTGTGTAGTTGAGTCCGGAGGTTATTGCTCCGGAATGTTGTTTATACAAGTGTAGGTGTTTAGACTCAGTTGTTGTGAGTTACATTACGTCAAACGGAATTCTTGTAAATTTATGAAAGTTCCATCACACATTATAAAGATTACAATAAGTTATAAGATACTTTTTCTTCAGTTTTAGGTCATTTAATAATTTTTTTTTAGGATTCTAACGTACAATTAATTTTTTTGTCAGGCTCTAGCCATTACTAATAATCAATTGTTGAAGCCTTCAGATGAGAGCAATTCTGCAATAGAGTAAGTCAATTTCTCATTGTAAAATCTGAATTGGCACATACAATGCCATTTCACAATCAAAGATGTGTAACTAACAATGTTCAAATTGTTATTGAGAATATTCCTGTACACATATACACACACACACACACAAAAAAAGTGTGCGTGGGAACGCCACGCTACAGAAGTGAAAATTGTTTTTTTTATTTTTAATTTTCTCAAGTTTTGATTATTGGATTTCAGTTTTGGATTATTGGACTTTTTAATATTGGGTATTTGAACTTTTTAAATTTTGGATCTTTGAATTTTTTAATTTTGGATTTTTTAAATTTTGGATCTTTGAATTTTTATACAAGGCAAGCAGGCAGGCAGGCAGGCAGGCAGGCAGGCAGGCAGGCAGGCAGCCGTTCGCCATGTTTGTTTACCTGATGTCAGTGCCATCTTGCGCCGATTTAAGGAAGCATAGCAAAACCTATGCTGAAAAAGAAAAATTGCAATACTGGCAGCATGAAAGCAATATGGCTTGGTGCCTTGGTGCGCATAGGGCCCCGTCAACTACGGTATTACCCATAAGTGAATTCAAAATCTATTTAGAATGAACTGTAATGCATCAATTATGTAAAAACGTTTCAAACAAAAACTTGTATTTGGGTCATTTTCAATGTTAGAATTTTTAAAAAAATTATTCTTTATTTTGGACCATGTAATTTTTTTTATGTAATATTTCTTTCTGCAGAGTACTACTGAGGTATTTGCCCTACTTACCGAGTGGTATTTTGCATTAAATTAACAATGTTAGAAAATGGCGTATTCATGGAGGTGAGAAAATAGTAAGAAATAGTAATTATATAGAAGTTATGTGAGAATTAGATTTAATTCACTGTATTAAATGTTATCATGAAAAAGAACAATATTTATTTCCATACAAATGGATTAACACACAACGTTTTACTTATTTTTATCTATGTTAAAATAGATTATCACCTTAAAATCAAAACTTTAAATCAAAACATGATATATTGTCATAAACTATTAGACTGTGCCAGTACCTTCATTAAACAAAAATAAAAAATGCAGACAGTTAAATATGTCATCAATTACAACATTAATTACACCTCCATGGATAGGACTCAAGAGTAACAGTCAGTGGCGTAGGAAGGGGGGTGCGGGCCGCCCCGGGTGTCATCACCTGGGGGGTGACAAAGTAAAAATATGTCTTTGCAAGTAAAAGATCGCTTAAGGAAATTTAAAGAAAATAATATTATTTAAAACAATTAAATAAGCTTAACAACTTTCTACAAGTCAACATGTGTGTTGAAACTTCTTTTATTTTAAATGCAGTCAACAAAGGTAATAAAACACGGCTGAATTGATACGAACAATAATATTATGGTTAGGGGGAGGGATGTTTATTTCTGCCGATGCTTGTCTCTGCAGTTTTATTAATTTAAATTAGACTTCAACAAACGGTGATATTTTATATCACTCAAGCCGCAACCAATAATTCTACCCGCTGCGGCAGTCATGACTTTGATGAAAAAAAACTTTGAATGTGAGTTGACTCCGAAGTCTCCGGTAATCTAGATTTTGAACTGGTATGTGCGCATATTTAAGAATAGATGATTAATAATACAGTTCCCTAAAATAGTTACATTACTTGTTTATGAAATTTATTAGGATCAACCTATAAAAAAATCTGATGTATAATTCACATAACTTCCTCTGCCCAAATAAAAGTTAGCAAGTCGTCGCCAATATTCGTGTCACATCCCCAAAAAGTACCTAACACAAATACAAAATTTTGTTTTCGTACGATTTTCCGTTGCAAGAGGCCGTAATGCAAAGAGCGCGTATTCAGAGTGTGTGGCTTATAACTACCCTTCAGAGAATTATCTCGAAAAAGTGTTTCAAATAAAAGATTTAGCTCTTAGTATAAGCAACCCACGGGCAAAATTTAAGGAAAAACATTAGAGCCGTTTTCAAGAAAACTTTCTTTATGTAAAAATAAGGAAAACTCGTCTCCAATCTTCGGTTCACATTTTGAAAGGTACCTGACATAAATACAAAATTTTCTCCTTTTATCAAAATTCATCTTTCCAAAATTCGAGATTTCGCTTGGAAAACAAAATACAAAACTATAAAAAAAATCACTCCAAAAATAAAACTTTGCACAATTTCGGGAGTTTATTTTGGCCTAGAAATGTGTGAAAATAAAGATGTTAGCTTTATTAATGGTAACACCCACAATTCGTGAATATGTCGCTCACGAAAACAACGTATAATATTATTATTACTATTATTATTAATAATATTATTAATAATAGCATTTATTGTCGTTTAACAGTAGGCTACAATGTACAACGTACAGCATAATGTGCTTGATATGTATGTCTCCTTAATCCTAAAAAAAATTGGCTGAATTAGGTTAACTATGTCTTATATGCACCATTGGTAGCACTAGTTACAACATGGCGACAACATGGTAACTCGAATCGCTTTATGGATGGTTGATTCATAGTATGCCATGATTTCGGAGCTTAGTTTTGTTTTTATATAACAAAGTAAACTAATTTTGTATAATCCGTTGAGTTTACGAGTTACATAAAATAAATCCGTTGCAGCTGCATCTACCGATGAACTCTTAAACTCTCGTGGGATTACCTTTGAGTATCCAAAAAATAACACTTGGAACTGTTCCATCTTTTCATAATTTAAATTGGGGGGGGGGGGGGTGACAAGAAATTTTCCCCACCGGGTACCACCTAAGCTTGCTACGCCACTGGTAACAGTAACGGAGGTGAGGGTAACGGAGGTGAGATTTTTCTCTAATTTGTCAAACAGCTTGGGGACATTTGAGGTTAGAAAATCTCAGTTCTAGAGTTTAACTTTGCATTCCTTATTATTATAATTTATAGCAAAAGTAAATATAAAAACATACAACTTTACCGTTGGGTGTAGGTAACGGAGGTGAGGAAGTCCAATTACCAACTCTGCATTTAGCCCTTTTACACAAACAAAACAACACTTAAAAGCACAATCACAGCTTGGCTTTATATAAATGATAAGAAAACTGCCAAAAGTTGGAGTTCAAGGAAAATAGAAAGACTACAGTGCCATATCTGTGGAAATAATTGAACTTTTATATTGTTTCACGGAGGTGAGGTCTCACTCTGGGACAGGCATGTTTAGTGCAAAAAATTGTCTTTACAAAATGATATATTTTCTTTTCAGTTATTAATGACTCATTTTTGAGCTGTTTGTTCTTATTATAACATTAAAATGGAATAAAAATTAAAGCCTGTTGAATTATGAAAGAAGGAAAATGACAAGTCAGGCATTGGGACATGACACGGAGGTGAGATCTCACATACTGTGCCCTAAAATGCAGAAAATTGTAACTTTTGTTTAAAAAGTGGAATATGGGATCAAATAGACCTTATTTCAATCTAACTTATAATAATTCATAATCCATAAATACTTATTTTATACCAGAAAATCAACTGCAACATGAATCTGCCCTTTTCTGGAGAATAACCCATTTATATGTTAAGCAGCATTAAAAAGCAGGACCGTGTTTAATTTTCTGCAATGCTATACATACCACATGCTATACAAAGAAATAAAAAGTAGGACATGTCAAGTGAAATCTGGGTGACTGATAATTCTACAATAGAACTTCGTTCATCCCACCCTCATTGATCCGGATCTCCGGTTTATTTTCAGATTTTAGCATTTTCAAGTTAGAACAGCTATTATACACTGTACACTGTATTTCTCAAGGACTAAGAAAACCATTGTTTGGTAAAGTTAAAAGTTAAAACGTTAGCTAATTACTTTAATTAGTTTTTTCTCTCTCTCTCTCTATCACTCATCCTATGCCCCCCAAGGGCCTCCAAGTGTAGGTTTCTGTTTGCCGATATGAATTTTTGTTACGCTTATTTTCCTAGAGAGGGCAGAGGGACAGGTGGTAAGCCCATCGCCCCTTAAACCCCCCCCTGGAAACTAAGGTATTACTTGGATGTGAAAGGGCCAAGAAATTTTATCCAGAGGCTCTAATTTAGGCTTGGAGTTCTTTTACGTGCCGTAAATATATGACACGGGCCTCCCAGTTTAAAGTCCCTCCTGGAGGACTCCGTGCCCAGGATTTTTACGTCCTGAAAAACCCATCAACTGCAGCCAGGTTTGATCCCGCGACCTTCGGATCTAGAGGCAGGCACGCTACCTCTAGACCACCGCAACCGACTTAATTATTACTGCTGGTTGCTAAATATTAATCCTATTTGTACATGAAAAATAGGTTATAAAATCTTTCCATTGAAATTCTTTTACAATATTATTTGACTGAATTAAGTTTTCTAACATGAATATATTTTTTATCACTGGCCTACTCCTTCTTCTTACCAGCACTGAAGTATTTCTATTTACTGCCTGAACACAAGTATTACACATTCAGGGTTAATTTCTATTTTTCATGTATGTATTCTTTTCATAACAATTCCTTTATACTTTTTTTATCTTTGAGTAGTTTCTTTTTGCATTATATTTGTAAATTTATGTCATCATCATCATTGGCTCGACAACCCATCACTGGGTCTTGGCCTCCCCAAGAAAAATTCTCCATCTGTCACGGTCAAGTGCAGCCATCTTCCAATTCCTCATTCCATAGCTTCTAGCATCATCATTCACCTCGTCTATCCACCGCGTTCTTGGTCTTCCCTTCTTCCTTCTGCCCTCCGGTTGTGTTATGAGTGTCCTCTTTGGTATTTCAGCTTCCTCTTTTCTGATTACATGTCCTGCCCATCTTAAACTCTTAAGTTTTACATATTTACTAATTTCAGTATCCATAAAGAGTGCATATATTTCATGGTTGTACCGTCTTCTCCATACCCCATTGTCACACACTGCACCATATATTCTTCTCAATATTTTCCTTTCAAAACATTGGAGAATATTCTCGTTGGCTTTTGTAATGGTCCACGTTTCACTGGCATATAATAACACTGGTCTTATGAGTGTCTTATATAGTAGGACTCTCACAGATCTTGTTAATATATTGCTTCCCATATGTTTCCGGAGCCCAAAATAACATTTGTTTGCCATGTTGATTCTCTGTTGTATTTCTGTAAATTTATGTAATGTATTTAAATATATTTGAGTGTGCACAAAACTGTACTGTAATAACTATCAACAAGGAAAACAAATTACAGACAATTTACATCAGTAATTGTCATACCAGGGATGAAATAGATTTTGTATTATTAAGGATACCATTGAAATACTACAGATTGGAGGAAGCCTTTCAAAAGAAATATCACTGTCTATAAAAGCAAATATAGTTTTCAACTCTGTTTAGGCCTCTTTATCAATAAAAGAATTTTAATTTCTGACGTGAACTTGGTGGCAGAAAATGAGATCTGTAACTTTACTAAATAAACCTACATTTTAAAAAAATAGGCCGAAAATGTTGGGTTCTTTAACTTTACCAAATAAATTGAAAAAACATGACAGTGAATGGAAAATATAATTTGTTTGACTACAGAAGAGAACTAATGATGGTTTCACGGGCTATAAGCCGAGTAAAAGGATATATTGCATCCAAGCTTTCGGTCGCTGACATCTCTGCGGCCTTCCTGAGGGAAATGAGTGTAGAAAAAGTGGGTGGAGAGAGCTTATATATGTTTGGAGTGAAAAAAGAAATTCTGTGATTGGAGGAATAGTGTTGGCGTGTATCGGCCAATCAGAATGTGGGAATTTTCTTTATAGTAAAAACATTGAAGAAGCAATCGGTCCATATCAGGACCAATGGGAGAAAAATAAAGATTAATAATGTGAGTCAGGGCAGAGTGGTTTAGGGGGATAATCGTTGTAAATTGTGAATAGAAATAATCGGTCCAAGTCAGGGCCAATGATTAAAAAGAAGAAGACATGGGGGTCCAGGAGTTTGGAGTCTTGCTATTGTTGGAGGTTTCTTGTGTTGAATCTCGATACAGCTTCAGGGATGGAGCCCAGGCATTGCTGAGGAAGAGTCCACCTTCTCTGTTGTAGTTGTTGGGATGAGACCTTATTTCTATTGCTTCTTTTATGACACGGTCCCAATAAGCTGTAGAGCTGTGCATGATTGTGGTTTTGTCGAACATGATTTTATGGTCATTTTCTATGGCGTGTTGTGCCACAGCGGATTTTTCTGGGTAGAATAGCCTCATGTTGCGTTGGTGTTCCTGCAATCTCTCCTGGACCATCCTTCCTGTTTGCCCAATGTAGACGCTGCCACATTCGCAGGGGATCTTATAGACTCCTGAAGTTCGTAGGCCTCGATGGTCTTTCACTGGCCGTAGAAATTGTTGAATTTTAGTGGGAGGCATTTGTATAGTCTTTAAGTTCTTCTTTTTTAGGATTCTGCTAATCTTGTTGGACAGGTTGCCGCAGTGTGGGATGAATGCTTTCCATGGGGTGCTGGTGGAGTCAAGTTGGGTGCAGTGATGTGATGAAGTCAATCCTTAGAAGGTTTTCCGCCTATATACTAGTGTTATCTTACCACATTAACGAATCTAAGTCCGAATTTGCCAAGATTTGTGATGTAAATATATCAAATTTTATTATAGATTCTTGTACATAGTTTAATAAATTTACATAATTTATTATATCCCTTCTTTACTCAAAATTGTAGTTTAAAATTTTTACACTTATTGAGTTAGATTCAAAGTTTAAAAAGTATCTTAGTATAAATTTGATTGTTTATATTGATAAAAGGACATTATGTCATTCTAAAAATATTTGTCTTACAAAGACTCGTCAAATATTCAAATTATAATTCATTCAATTTTTAAAAAATGATTTCTAAAATTTATATACTGTATTGAGTACAATTACAATAAATACAATAATACAATACAATAGTGGTACAATTACAATTCTCTCCAGTTAATATATTACGTTAGGTTAAAAATTTAAATTATTTCAGTATACTTGTCCTATTTACAATTATTTTGAGTTACTCATAAAACTCTTGTCTATAAAAACTGTATATGCATTCAAATTTGAGAGTAATTTTCTTTTTACTCAAGTCTACAATTATAAAAAAAACTGTTTGTTTCGTACAAGTCTTATTGTAATTAACACTTATTTTCTTATTTGTAAGCCAGTGGCGGCTCGTGGCCGGAAAATTAGGTGAAGAGGAAAAAAATGCCACATGCTTACGTTAATAACCGAACTCACCTATGTCTTGTATAGCAAATCAATCCTTCGATAGTCCTTTATGGCTGCAAATTTGTCGGTGATATCATCATAGGACGGCTGCATTTCTTCTAGCTGCAGTAAAGGTTCTTTCTGAATTGAAATATTCGCTAAACAAGATACTTGTCTGGCAACATTTTTGATCCTTCATTTAGTAGGCCTACGTCGTGATCTGACAGCTGGCACAATGATGATTTTATTTTAAACAATGCGGGTAAGAATATAGTTATTATTTATAAAATCTGATACATTTTATTCATGGAATACTCTTAATAAATCCCAATCGGGATTATGAGTTTCATTAGATAAATTCGATCCTGCTTTTCCGCCACGAATCTATTGATGTTTATCGTAATTATTATTCTCCTAATCAGAATACTCAGAATATTCCATTCATGCGATGTGGACTTGAAATTGACTAATAATCTTTAGCAATTCCTCGGATATCAACCAATGACTGTTGTTTATCTTATAAGTTAATATGCTTGCAAGGGTCGGAAAGATGCAATTTTATCTGATAAACTTCAGCTCGTTACTGGATACTTCAAGGCATTAATATGCAGTGATTAATATGTCACATGTCGTATGATTGCCTATGAAAAAATATCCATTGTAGGAATGAAACGTCGTGATTCAACGTTGTCGTCCTATCAGTGACGATCTCCGAAGATGGTTCAGTGTTGTGACACGTGACAGTGGGCTTTCATCACAGTACACAGTAGTCTTGGTATATGGTGACACACATTAAATAAATTAACTTCTAGTCTCATCCCTATGCCTCACTTTTGTGCTATAGAATCGAACGCCTATGATTTTTTTTCCGTTAATGATATTTTATTTTATGAGAAAGAATCCAAGCTCCTCTACCGTTCATACTTCAATGAAGTATATGGTTGTTTATAAACACCTTTTAAATAATTAATTGAAAATTGTTAAAAATAAAAATTCTAGCTCTTTAGCGTCTATGCAAATCGTGTTGAAAATTTAAACAAAATTGTTAGTTTTTTTTTTTATAAAATCGTGAAGAATGAAAGTCTGTTCTAGCCTCGCCCAAAGATGTAAGACTTAAAAGCCTGAGTTTGTACAAACGATAGCTGGCTTATAACTACCCTTCAAAGTATAAGGATACCGTATAAAAGTAAGAAAAAGTCGTCAATCTCCCCAGAAGATATCTAATCCAAATACGTTTTATTTATACACGATGTTTAGTTCTCAAGCCACACAGACACGTTCCTGAAAATATTATAGGACAGAGGAGAATTCAAAACAGGTATTTATGTTAAAAACATTGATTTCGAACATTTATTACCTTTGGTACGGGTAGAGGAAGTGAAATTGGTGCTTTGCTATTAATGGAGCTGTTAGCAGAAGAGGAGTAGGTATGAAACCCGCCACACACTGTCATTGTAAGCAGCTTGCTGTGGTAACCACGCGGCGCGCGCATCATGAAGCCGAAGGATGACACCTTCGTGGGTAGTCTGATCCCTTCAGCATGGACGTGGGATAAGCGAGAAAAATGCTGCTTGTAGCATCAGCCAGCATCATTTTTAGTGGACCAGACTACCCATGGAACAGGGGAAGTGAATCAAGGCTGCTTCGTGCTTCTTTGCAAGACTCGAGAGCTCTCTGGCGCCTCCTCCTTTAACATCACTCGTGGCGGGCAATACAAAATGACATAAATGCATTTATAGTAAAAACCAACATTCGTGATATGGGAAATAAACTTTAAAAATACGTATTGTAAAGGAAAAATACTGGTGAAGTGCTACTTCACCTACTTCACCTGAATAGCCGCCACTGTTGTAAGCAGATGATATATAGCGTTTATTTGTTGTACCAGTCTAAAATTATAAAATACCTGTTTGTTTCGTTACAAGTCTTATTGCAATTTACACTTATTTTCTTTCTTGTAAGCAGATGATTTTATAGCGTTTTTTGTTGCACAACCCACAAATTCTTATCAGATTCGGCCTTTTTGTCGTTAATGGCGGTATATATCTTGGATATGCATTTCGGCATTAATCATGTCATCTTCAGTCCCTAAAATTAATAGTATCTATTAGTAATTCAATCATTGAAAACACAAAGGAAAAAGACTAAGTTTCCTAAAATGCGGTTGTACTTACTAGTTGTTGTCCTGCTATTTAATCCGGTGCCTGTGAGGTCTGGTTGAGCACTAGTTGTTTATTATGTTTCTTGCGGGTTTTATATCCTTTGTAAGTTTCAAAGAGGGCGTTGGTGTCTATGGTGTTTTCGTTAATTATGTTGTCTTTATTTAAATAAATTTCTAAATTTTCTAGTGCATTAAGTTTAGGACTTTTGTTGTGTAAATGCAAGATTTCTAAAGTGTTGTTGATGTCATATAAACCATGGTTTTTATTAAGTGGTTGGCAAAATTAGATTTATTCCGATTATATTTAAAGTCTTTAATATGTTCATTGTATCTTGTTTTGAAAGCCCTACCCGTTTGTCCTATATAAACTTTTTCACAGTCTTTACATGTTAATTTATAAACGCCACTTAGGTTTAGCAAATCTTCTTTGTTGTGGTTATGTTGTTGAAGTTGTTTTTTGAGACTGTTATTAGTTTTAAAAGCTATGTTTGTGTTGTGTTGGGTGATGGGTTTTATTATTTTATAAATTCTGTTATCTGTGTAATTAAATGTTAGGTATTTTGAGTTTTCTTTTTTATCTGTTTGTTTACTTAATGTTGATATAGGGTTTTGAGATTTCTTAATTTTATTTTTATGTTTGTTTAACATTTTAAACACTAAAGATTTATTATAACCATTGTTGTGTGCAATTTGTGTGATGGTTGTAAGTTCTTTATTGTAATTACGTTTGTTCATGGGTATTGAAATTAATCTATGTATCATAACTATTTATGGCTGCTTTTTTGTGACTAATTGGATGGTTAGAGGTGTTATTTATAATGTTGTCTGTGTAGGTTGGTTTCCTGTAGATACTGAATTCGGGTTTATTGTTACGGAAATAAATGTTTAAATCTAAAAAATTTATATTATATTGTATATGGTAATTGTAATTGGAAAACCTTCTAAGGATTGATTTTATACTATACTAGTTGAAATTTTAGCTTAGCTTCATAATGAAGTTTATTAATAAGATGTGATGAAGGACCCTGCTGATTTCTTGGCGGCTATAGTTGTTCTGCTGTAGAGTAGTAAATAAATGATCAATTTCTCTTTGCAAGTTGTCAGAATCAGATATGCTTGTGGCTCGGTGCAGAAGGCTGGACAGGACAGAACGTTTCTGTGAGGGGTGGTTTTTACTATAAAGAAAATTCCCGCATTCTGATTGGCCGATACACGCCAACACTATTCCTCCAATCACAGAATTTCTTTTTTCACTCCAAACATATATAAGCTCTCTCCACCCACTTTTTCTACACTCATTTCCCTGAGGAAGGCTGCAGAGATGTCAGCGACCGAAAGCTTGGATGCAATATATCCTTTTACTCGGCTTATAGCCCGTGAAACCATCATTAGTAATCAACGCCGAGAAAGCCTCAAGTCTTACGTACAGAAGAGAAATTATAGCATGTTTATTCTTTCTGAATAAAATTAACCTAAATACTTCTTTTATAATCTTTTTTTTTTTTTTAACCTAAAGCTGGTTTAACCTACCAATCTTAAACCATGAACATTACACAGGTCTGTACAGGATAATAAAGCGAATCACTTCAAGGGAACAACTGGCCACAACTGCGGTTGGTACAGATCACAGAATCTATCAACACTCTGTTGCATTGCAGCTTCCATTGCCATTATCTTTGGTGCAGCTTCCCCATACAGTAATTTCATTTCCTGTACTCTCAGTAAATCCAAATCTTCTCTTACTGGCAAACAGCTATCATCATCAGATCCTGCAAGAGAAAACTTCTGACTCAGAAACAGCACACTCAAGTGGAGAAGTAGGCCTATATTATGTGCTGAACTCACTAAAGCACAATCTGGTAAGAAATAAGTTACAAATACAAGGAATCCCAGTAGTTTTAATCTGTGATTCTAAGAACACTTGCCATTTAGTGACTGCACTCAATTTATTCAAAATAGACAATTAAATGCTTACAGATTTTTCTGCTAGAAAACAAGTTTGGAGGTAACAAGTGATTACTTACAAAATAATGCTTATAGTACAGAACTGGTAGCAGATTTTTATGTTATTTACTTATTGAATATACAGTTTTATGAACCCTATTTTACCCGAAGGTACATTATGGTTATAGTTTTAACAAATTTAATTTGTAATTTACATATTTAACTTTCTCTATTTGGCTATGATATACCATTCCATTCTATAACTAGCAGTGCTGAGCATTACACCTAATCACCCTGGTAACTTTAAACTATAATTGATTATGTACATAAAAAAGAAAATAATAAAATTGTCTAGAATAACATTTTCTTAGAAATATATGAAATAATAGTTTAGCGTAAAGAAGTTTACAATAATCTAGATGTCCTTTTAAAACATGTCTTTCTCTTTCAAACAGTTTGTTGTTCGCCACATATACACAGGCATCCATTTTCTCTTATCACTTTAAATCTTTCGAAATTCCCATGTCCAGACAGAAATTGGGTCACTATAAAGTCGTATTTAACAACACTTCTAAGACAAACTTCAACCGTTGGAAAGAATGTATCCCTAGTAACGAATCCTTTTGTGGTACTGAGCCAGTTGTTGTTCCATTTAACCAGCATGTGCTCTTTAATGCGCTTTTTAACATGTGAAAAGGGGCACAATCCATAACTGATATCTAAATCAGAGGCAGCAGTAGTTTTTGCTAATTCATCAGCTCTCTCGTTACCATATTGTCC
This sequence comes from Ectobius pallidus, assembly GCA_964059195.1. Classification (NCBI taxonomy): domain Eukaryota; kingdom Metazoa; phylum Arthropoda; class Insecta; order Blattodea; family Ectobiidae; genus Ectobius; species Ectobius pallidus. The sequence goes on from CAXKWD010000008.1 coordinate 22,577,474, forward strand.
ACTATGTCCTTTAACCCAGGTTAAACAAATATGTTTTTTGTATGTCCGCAGGCTTGTTTTAATTAATATCGCTAATGGATTCAAATTAAATTTATTATTAATAGATTTGAGGGCTATCTCAGTCACTGTGGATGATACTGTCCAGATTATTAGCCATTACCCATGCCAGTGCTCCTTTGATACCCAGTACTTCGGCCTGCACTATAGAGCACTCAGGTGATAGTTTGAACATCTGGTTATAAATTTCAGCGTCATTGCAAAAAACCAAAAAAGCACATCCTACCTGGTATGCACCATCTTCTTTAATGATCTTTGACCCATCAGTATAAATGTCAACTTCATGATATTTAACGCAGACATTTTTGACACCATAGTCTTGATAATAGGCCGGGTGTCCGGTCATAATGAAATGCACAGGCTTTTCAACTTGCATTTGTAAAAAATTGCCATCCTGATTATGACCTTTCCTTATTATAGTAAGTTCAGCTTTGGCTATTGTAGTAAGGAACAAAGGTTCAATACCTGCAATAATGAGTGCGGCATCCGTTGATATAGTTCGATATGCCTTGATTATTCGAAGAATGAAACCTCTTTGTATTTGAGCTACTTCATTTCGAAACCAGATCTTATTGAAGCATTTAACAAAAACAGGGGTACAGTACAGTATTAGCGGTACTACAGCCCCTCTAGAGACAATTTGTAATGCATCTGAGTTCATCCCCAAAGTTGGCCTCAATGTCAATGCCAAACCAGCGAGGAATTTATTGCATTTGGCAGCTATATGATCAAAATGTAGTCTAAATGTCAAGTATCCAAGATGACATGAGTTTGATGTCTGTTTGATGAATGTCTAAAAAATGGTGGTCGTCATTTATCAGGCACAATTTTCAAAACAAACAAAAACTAATGGAAGAACTGTAAATGGCAATCATTGCTCTAACAAATATGATCATTTTATGTTTACTATTTTTATATGCATTTCAAAATTGTCAGATTATCCTGCCGGTCCCTGTATAAAGACGAAAGTAGACATGTGTATTCTGCAACACTAGCGATAGAAGTTCACAAATGTATACTTCTATCAACATATCTTTCCGAAATTGTGATTTTAAGGCTTCTACGGCTTTCGGATAATTTTCTGTGCTTGGAGGGTAACTTTCTACTATTTCTTTAGCATGAGAGTTTGGTACAGTTGACTGAATTAAATACTAGAACTTATCGCTCAAGTCAATGTTTTCATCTTGATCAATCTTTGAAAACTGGCCCCACCATGCTGACCACTCCTGAACCTCACCACTAAATTTGTTAAGCTCGATCTGAGGTAGTTTAAATTTTCTTTGTATAAGGTTATTTTCAGTCTGTCTGCTTGTAACACTGATGTTGTCACATTCCTTCACTCTCTTTTCTAGCATAACTTAATTTTAAAATACTTGCTGGCGTAACCTTCTTTTGACTTATTTTCTGCGTCCAGCTGTTCCTCTGTTGCATCCGCCTCCAACATGAATGTGAATATCTCTTCATCTAGACCAGGCCTGTCCAACTTCATAAGTACTGGGGGCCAAAATATTTCAACAATTGATGCTGAGGGCCAAACGCTAAAAGTTTCACTCACATAACTCACATAACAGTAAAGTACAGCAGACCAAATTGTTGAAATAGGATTCATTACAAGTAGGCCGAAATTAGAACTTAATGTGAGCACTGAGGATTTTCAGACTGCTTCACTGAAGTATGGATGTCCACTTCTATGTTAGTAACTGCCAGTCTTAGTAGGTGTAACAAGGCATCATCAGTGAGACAGTTCCTATATTTATTTTTTATGAATTTCGTGTAGGAGAAAGCACTCTCACAATCTCTAAGCTGAGGAAACCTGTCCTCTGGAAGTAGCTTGAAAAAGTTGAGCCCTCTCTCAGATCTGGTTTGAAGAAAAGGATCAGCCTGAAGATCGCAGAGCTCCAGTTGATACATGGATGGCTGATTCTCAATATCCATATTCAAAGGGTCATTAAAAAGCAGCAGTTTACCTTTAATATTTTCAAAGTCAGAAAATCTTGGATTGAATTCTTGAATAATAACTTCAATATTTTCACAAAACTCAGAAAAATTACCATCTTCAATTTCTTCTGACAGCTTTTGACAACATGGAAAGTGTGTTAAATCATTTCTTGATAAGGTTGATTTCAGAAATTTTAAAACCATTAACATGACCTCTAACCCTCAAACACTTTGATTTTTGCCCTGAAGTCTCTGGTTCAACTCATTGTATTGTGTCAGGTCAGTCATGAAAGCAAGCTGCCTTAGAAAGTCTGGATCTTCAACCCGTCGAACAAGTTTTTCACTACCTGCACTCAGCCAGCGTACATTTTCATGGAGTGATAGATCTCTATATTGGGCTTGTAGCTCATCCAAAAATTCCCGGAATCTGCAGTGAAGTTGTGCCTTATTGCCACCACATATCTTGTTGGAAACTGTAACCACTATATTCATGGCATCGCTTTGTTTCACTGACTTCCCACACAATGCCTCTTGGTGAATTATGCAATGGAACATGAGGAAACTTAGCCCAGCTTTCCTAATTAATCCTACCAGTCATTTCCACCGTTTCATTTACTGCTTTAAATATATCTTCACCCTTGGTTATCCACGTAAAGAACCTAATTGAAGAATTTCTTCTTGTGTTGAAAAATCATTGTTGATCATTAGTATGAAAATCAAGAGTTGACTGGTGTCAGTCTGGTTGACACTGTCATCCAAGCATAGTGAAAAGTAGCTGCATTTTCCAACCATATCTTCTAATTTCTTTGATACTGGCGCTATGAACACGGCCGACTGGATGTTTCTCGTGATCATAAACTTGAACAAATATTCCACCACAGACGGTAATATGCAACGCCCTGCGTCAAAGCGCGAAATTTCAAACCGGGATTGGTTGTCGTATTAGAAGTATCCGCGGGCCAAAAAACTGTGAGAGCGAGCCGCGGGTTGGATAGGCCTGATCTAGACCTTTAAGTTCCTAAAACTTCAATGTTAATAACTGGAACTTCATCTCAGCTTCCAAAATACATGATGATTTGGCAGAATCCAACTCGGCTTTTATTTCATTGTGCACTCACGTAAATGCTGTTCTTACATTCCTTATTTTACGTGTCCTTTCCATTCTTACATACAATCCTGTCGCAGTCGCCAGATATTTGAAATAGACCTAAATTTATGATTACAAGAATGCTAATTCACTCAGTTATAAACAAATGAAAAAAACACACATTGTTTGGCCAACCTAGGAAACAAAACTCGCCGAATTATATGCATACTATTCCAACAAACAGAATTTAAAAAGCAGGTTAAATCATACCTTTTACTTTCTCTCATATACGTAGTATAGAGAAAATATTGTGATTGTGACAACAAATCGAAATCGAGATAACACATGTTTCACGATACGTAGATACCGAAAAAAGTTATTTTGGAATGACGTCTGTCTGTCTGTCTGTCTGTGGACAAGCACAGCGGGTAAACGGTTCGTTGTATTTACTTTATTTTTTAATTAAGGACTTTTTCGGAAATTCATCGAACCGCTCTGAATTTGGTTTTTATAACTGAAATTTTAAGGGGACTTTTCATGAAAACTTTTGTCAAAATGGCTATGATTTTAATAAAAATGTAAAATCTCAAACTTTTATATACGACTAATGAAATGGCTATATTTGTTTTTCTGTAAAAATGACTTAGGGGGTAGCCTACTTGACTCGTATCCATTTCAATTTTTCTAGACCATTACATTGGATAATACATGGAAACTTAGCACAGCCAAGTTGTAGAGAGGATTAAAAAGAACATTTTTGTTAAATACATTTATTTATAAAATTAATAGGCATCATGGTAATAACGAAATAACACGACTTAAATGCAAATTTCAGGACATACATTTTGATTAAAATATGAATATTTTTCTGTTGCCCATAGTAACAAGAATACTATAATCTAATATTATGTGAAATGTAATTAGTTGACCACAGTCGTAATGAACACACCATAATCAATTAGAGCATGGTGGTATAGGGTAAAAGGGAAGAGGTCCTGGGTTCAAATCAACCCTCATGGCCATCCAAATTTACCAGTAGGCTCTTGTAATGACTCATTCGTGCAGCTTTTGCTTCTATTATTCGGTGATATCTCAATGTATCCTGCATTTTTGCCTTTGAGATTGAGGAAACCATACAAACCCCAAGTTATTATTATTGTTATATTATTAGTCATTATTACTATTATCTTTTACGGTATAAGCACTGAATATAAAGATCCGTTCTAGACACTTGTTTTATGAAAAGTAATAAATAAAATTTGTCTCTATAATTTACTTTTGTCTGTGCTGGCCTTTAACACTATATGCGAGAAAGTTTATGCAACATATTTTGCAACATTCATTAAGTGAGTGTTTCAATGATTGCATTTATTCTTAAGTTAATTGTTTATTTCTTGCTTAACAAATAGACTTAATTTTAGTTTTGTTCTATTGTTTCTCTTCCTTTTGCAATACTAATTGTTTTTATAGTGCTATGTTTTTGACAGGTAATTGGTTCTGCCATTTATATGTATTACCACTCTCCCATCGATGTATACTATACTATAAGTTGTACAATCCCCATTCTAATATTGATGACTATGTAAATCTCTGCCATTTATGTATTTTTGACTGTCCCTTTATACAAGCCATTTGGATTATTGGGACCTTTAAGAAATAAATAAATAATTTTTTTTAAAAGAGAGTAAAAAATAAAATGAATACAATTTTGTTTATGCTTTCCTTGACTTATACTGTAGGCCTAATATAAAATGTTTTTGTTCAAAATGAGCCAAAACTGAGGGGATATAGTGTGTAGTAATATAGTGTATTAATTTAAGGGTAGAGTAAGAAGTTCATGTGGTAAAAGTACATTAGTTTTTTTAACAGTTTAAAAAACTTCAATTACGAGAGTGCTTCCTTATATACTTTTTTTTCCCTACAGAAATTGTGTACTGTTTATTTTACCTTCTTCCATGTGATTCTTCCTTCTCTCCTCTTCTCGATGTTTTCCTGAAAATAAAGTATGTATCTTAGAATTCTTGAATGTATCTTCGAGTCATTTTTGCAGTAAATATCATGAAGAAGGAACAAACAAAACAATATATGGACATGATGTTGAAGCATCTTCTGGGCTATGCCTCAGATTAACCAATATATGGACATTTCTAAGAACTTTAGTGTCATGATTTTTAAAATCTGTTTGACTGCAATGGTTTGTTCTAACTTTGGAAAAAATACCAGTTCCACCAACCACAGTTATCAGCATAAATCGTCATTCAATTTAGTGTCAATTCCAGCATTCTACAGATATACAGTGATGATGAGTGTTCTGCCCGAAAGCAGGTCCAGACCCGGGACAAAGCTGTGGGATTGATGATCATGACTCGTCCAAGGTGATTCAGGCAAGGGTGATACTGTGGAGATTTGCCATTGCCTTCAGGATTAAATTTAAAGCTACCACTGGACTAACAGCCAGTCTACATTACATCAGTTTGTTTTTTATTTTTAAAAAAGTAAAATTTCCTGCAGAAGCATTTGTATGATACGTGCTATTAAGTGCTATTACATTGCTTGTAGTAAAGAATCTAAATACCTGTAACACATAAGTAATCTTAAACAATTTTTGTTAACTTAGTAATACACTGACCGGCAAAAAAAACCGATCACTGTAAAATTTGTTGTAATTTTAAGATTAAACATAAATTGGTTGGATGTTTATACATTGTTGTTGGTGAGGATGAATTATTTTTATTGGACCATTAGCTATAGATACAGCATATCCGCTTTCTTAATATCTCATCACTTTATCATCAAACAAAACAAAAAACATCGCGATAGGCCGTTTCCGATCTGATTATATGCACTAGCTTGTCATACACATTGCAATGTGTTTCATTGTTGTATTGCGTCATTTCCTGCCAAACTGAAAGGAAACTGTCTCCCTTCGCATTGAAGTGATTCTGTCAGTAAGTTTAGATGAAATTATGCCTCTCAGTCCTGAAGATGTTGCCAAAGCTGTTGCTCTAATTGATTATGGACGCAGCCTCCGTTATGCCACTGCAACCTTAGACTCACCATTCACCATGGTGCAAGAGGCAACATGGGGAATTAAGTGTGAAATGTGTCATTAAATTTTAATCTTAAAAACGTATACAATTGCTGTAATTTTATTTCAAGCACTAGGCTTACTACATAATTTTTATTTAGACTTAACTTTTTTTTTTAAATTTAAGTGATCGTTTTTTTTGCCGGTCAGTGTAGTTCCCAATCTGGACAAAAAAGAAGAAAAAAAATATATATATACACGGTTTGTGGATTATCCGTGCACAAAAATTTGAATTTCCAACACTTAATTTTGAATATTCAGCACTTTATTTCGAATTTCTGTCATTTAATTACAAATTTTCGGCACTTTATTTCGAATTTTCGGTACTTTATTGCCAATTTCCAATTAATAAGGTACTATGGAAACTTACGCCATCAGATTTCACAACTGCTACAGGTCACAGTTTCAACGTCAGTGAAAAACATCAGTATACCATACAACAATGAGTGAACTTTTTATGAGGATTTGTTAAGAGCAGCTATGAAATGATAATATATAACACACTATGTCTTTTGTTTTGTTAAGGTTGTAAAGAGAGATTTGTTAGGAGCAGCTATGAAATGACAATATATAAAGCACTACTGCCGGGTTTCCTAAATGTAAGATATCTACTAGATGGCATTATTTAATCGGTAAGCGTTTCTGAAACGTTCGATGGTGGCTAATGGTTCGATAATACGCTCAGCAAACTATCGCACCACAAATCACTAGATATCTGGCGAAACGGTAGATAAACACGCAACATGGCGGAAATGCGAAACATTCGTATGATGGCGTAAATATGTTTGTTAAATATTAGCGATTCATTCTCCTCGTGACTTTGTTTACTGTGTACCAAGGTAATAATATTACCTATATTAGTATATTATACTAAAAAGATAACCTGTGAAGAAAGTGAAGACAGATAAATTGAAGCTTTAATATCACCAGGTTGGTAGATAAACCTTTTGTTGCCTGTACATGTACATTTCATTTTCAGTAGTGTCTCATTTTTCTTCCCAAACATTTTTTTAAACAAGAGATTTCTTCTCTTTACAGCATGGATATTAATTCATCGTCTTCATCATCTTCCTCGTCATCAGATGACAAAGAGTATAGACCTATACAGCAGCGAGTATTTCGCGAAAGAAATAATCCCTTTGAAATGTACGATAATCTCGAATTTCAGAGGCGATTCAGGCTTACGAAGCAGCTGGTAATGAACCTTCTGGGGGAAATAGTCCATCATTTGGAGCCAGAGACAAATAGGAATATGCCTATCTCAGCAATGAATCAGCTGCTGGTATGTTTGAGATTTTATGCCTGTGGTAGTTTACAAGAGTGTTTCCAAATACACAAATCTACTGCTTGCAGGATAATAAAGAAAGTAACTCATTTTGTTGCATGCCTGCAGCAAAATTATGTGAAAATGCCAGCAAATTATAGAAAGATGCAAAGCTTTGTTTTTCAATGTGGCTGGGTTCCCCAATGTGCTCCGGTGTGTAGATAGGACACATGTGCCCATCCAATCTCCAGGTGGAGAAAATGCTGAACTGTACCGCAACAGAAAAGGGTATTTTTCACTTAATGTGCAGGTTGTTTGCAATGCCAAATTGGAGATTTGTGACATTGTTGCACGTTGGGCAGGGTCTACCCATGATAACACTGTTTTCAATGACTGCTTCCTTCGGGCCGAATTGGAAAATGGAGAGGTATTTAATGGTTTTCTGCTAGGCGACAGTGTCTACCCAAGTAGAAAATACCTCATGACCCCTGTCTTGAATCGAGCAATACAAGTTGAAGTATGGTACAATTCCAGTCATATCCATACTTGGAATTTGGTGGAAAGGACGATTGAGATCTGGAAGAGGTGGTTTCCTTGCTTGTCAATGGGACTTAGAACAAAAATGGATACAACTGCAGCTATCGTGGTTGCAACCTCTGTTCTCCATAAAAATTGCAATGGAAAGAGGCGATAACCTACAAATTGTGTACAAATTGACGTGTATTGATTGCAATAAGATATATGTGGGACAAACTGGTAGAAAATTCAAGCAAAGATTCGGTGAACATGTCTCTGACTTTAAATATGGCAGATTACGCTCAGCGTATGCTAAACACCTGCTTGATAGTGGTCATAGATTGGATAATTTAAATAACACCATGGAAGTCCTACATATCTGTGATAAGGGTGTTAGACTAAAACTTTCAAATTTATAAGAACAGAAATAACATCCTTAATGAAAACATAATTGACCAAAATCATTTATTTGACTTGACTACAACGGTGACCTAGGTTACCAATTAACAAAATTGTATAAACTACATTATTTGAGAAGAATTGTGGTGTTCATTACATCTTATTTGAACTGAAGATGGCGCAGCATACGCCGAAATGCATTTTCATAATAAGTTGTATATTGTATGTTAAGGGTAAAGGTGGAATAGTGTATTAAATATTTAATATTAACCCTTATCTGTTGAAAATGAGTTATTTCAATAATTCTTGAATCCTTTTAAATGCTTGGTTACGAGTTCATGATTTGTCGCTGGCCAAGTGCTCCCATTTTTCCTTATAGCTTCTATTAGTTCTGATCTCTGTTGTTTTACATCTTGGCATTCGTATATAATATGATTTATGGTTTGTTCCGCTCTATTGTTCCGCTCTATTGTTCCGCTCTATTGTTCCTTTGACTTTCAATTACTGTCAGTGACCTTTCACTTGTAGCCTTTACAATGCTGACAACAGCTTTACATGCAGAGAAATTATTTCTAGGTTAGTGACAACTAGTTTTAGATTAACGACAGGTAGCTCTAGGTTAGTGATATAATCAGGGGTTAGGTTAGGTTAACAACAGTGCAAACAGTTAGGTTAACAACAGGTTAATAGATATGGTTTATATGACTTTTCTTTTTTTGGAAACAAGAAAACTACTATATTTGAGATTGTAATGTTCTTCAGAATCTGTAGCATTCATATATAAACTCCGTTTGTTCTTACAATTTAAAAAAATGGCAGGTGGTCACGACAGTGCAGAATTGAGGAAAACAGAAGAATCTGCTGCACCCTAGCTCCCCACTCCTATTCATTAGTGATGGGTTGTTCATGAACAAACCAACTCTTTTGAACAACTCGTTTACTAGCAGGAATGAAAGAGCTAGCTTGTGCATTTGAACTGGTTGGACCCATCACTACTACTCACTATAACTACAACAGTGAAACATCTAGTGGCGACATTTTGACTACTAGCAACGCCATCTATTATGCAAAAAATTCAAAACAGGAAAAATATTAAATTATTTCTTTCTCTTTTTCTCTTCCTCCCTTCTCTTCGCCCTACCTACCTATTTTGGACCTATTATAATTGTAAATTTTATGCATCAACCAGTATACAAACCCAAGACCACTAGCACAGTAGCTAGCAGCCTTCACCACTGCCTTGGGTGCAGTGAAGGGAAAATTCATCTTTTTAAATTTAGAGATCTTTAATACATGAGAAATAGCTGTTTTTGTTACAAGAATCGTTCTGAGTAATGCCAAAAAAGTCCTGGTGATTGTAATTTTGATATGTTATATGGGTTGTTTTACATGTTGGTAATAATAATACCACACAGTGCAGTATAACGTGGTTACAGTGAGTTGCATTGAGCAGCTTGCAAGGAGAAAAGCTGAAGGCCAAGGGAAGTGAAGACATGGCTAGGGGAAGGTAGGGGAGCGGGCCATCACCATGGCAATGTGCAGTGAGAGTGGAGCGAGGGCCAAGGTGCAGCAGATTCTTCCACTTTGCTGTAATCTCACCATGAAACAGCATAAGCAATTTGACAATGTTGACAGTGGTTATGGTGTTCCCACTAGAGCTACCTATCACTCAACTTCGCTAATCTAACCTTACTGTCACAAACCTACATTATGTCCCAAACCTCTTTCTACTACATGTAAACCTATTGGCAGCATTGATGCAATCAAAATAAGTCAAACTAACATGCCCAGCCGATAAGAGTCTTGGGAAACAATGTACAGACCACGTAACCTGTGCTGCAACACCCGGTGAATTCCAAGCAGTGTGCTAACAGTGACATTATTTAGCTAATAATGACCTTAGGTTAGAGGCAATGGGTTAGTAGGCTACGACACTCTGTTCCATTTCTGTGCGAGGTGTTTTGGCTGGTTATGTGGTCTGTAAGTTACTGTAACGACCAACACTCCCATTGGCTACCGACAATCTTCCATCTTATTGGTTCTTCCCACTCAGGCTTATCCATTGCTACCAATAATTTTATATATGCATATAGTTATATGGTTAGGCTCCCCATTACTGTTTATAATTGTCATTGTATTCATAGCTCCCAATAAGGGGCTCTGGGAGAATCCTGAAAAGTGGGTCGAGGAATGCAGTCCTATTGGGGGGTTTGGAGATGAACATTAGGTAGGAAATATGTGATTGATACGAAGTTACAGTACTCGAAGCTCCTGATGAAGGGGATCTGGTGGACGCTTGTAGGGGTCGGGGATTTGGGGTTGAAGCCTCCATTATAGAAAAATAAGGTGATATGGGGCAGGTATCAGGGACTTAGCCAACGAGACCAGTTTTCACCATTAGGTTTTCAGCATTAAATATTGTCCACATTAACCAATGCCCTCTCCCAGCCCAACACTACATCATCGTCCAGCGCAAGGGGATCATGTTTTTAACAGTTCCATTTTAGGTTAATTTTGTGTCTCCTTCACCATATTACATTTTGGTGTTTCTAAAATAAAAATATCGCAGATTGTCACTTTGTCTCCAAGGCAATTTGTGTCTGCTCCAAACCGAATCGTGCACATTTTTCCTTTCGATATTTCTGTGTAGGACAATGGGGTAAAAATAAAAGCATAAACTTCATATCATTTTCATAAACACAATTCTGTTTATGAAAACGATATGAAGTTTATGCTTTTATTTTTACCCCATTGTCCTACACAGAATAAAATAAACACAATTCTTCTGCTACAAAGGGAATGCTAGCAGTCAAGCTGGAGACAGAGATGAACCTTGTAACAATCCACAGTTTATTTGGATAGGTCATGTTTCTTTTTGGATATCTTTATCAAGGTTACATATGCTTCTTGAAGATCGATTATTAAATTTTCTAATCTGGTGGGAACACCAATGGATTGGAATCCATGATTCCTTATTAGATTGGAATCCATGGGACCTTAGATGATTGTGTCCCACATTATCAAAAGCCTTGTGAATATTCAGAAATATAACATATGCATCTTCCCTGCCTTTCTATAGGCCTATGTGTTGTAAAGTAAATTTGTAGGTCTAGTGAGGTTCATGTGTTGCTGAATACGAAAAATTACATATGATGTTACCAGTTACAAATTTATTAGTAACATAAAAGATACATTTGTTTATACCAGCATACAGTATTGTATCTATATGTCTTATGCCCGGTTGCATAAAAGCTCCAGATATCTTCTAGACAGCTAATGGTTCTATACATCTTATATACTCGAAAAACACCTTCCCATTTCCGAAAGTGAATACGCTCATTAAATAGCTGTGTGTCAGATAAATGAGTTGAGCACTTTGTCAATAGATGGAGACACGGTCCATACTGTAATATCAAATTGGCCATGATTGAGTAGCCAGCCACAGTAACCAATGGGAGTGCTTCTAGCTATTGTATTCAAAATGGCTGAATTTTCTGTCTGCTATTTCCTTGTCTGCTGTTTCTTTGGTAAAATGAATGTAAAATGTGAGACAAACTTCGGCAGTTTCGACTTCGAGACTTGTGCATTCGAGAAAATGTCACCCATTACAATCTGAAAACGTAATGCATAAAACATAACACATTAATAGTAGCTGATTTACCACTGAGAAAGAAATGCTTCGGTTTGATCCCAATTCTTAATGATGGGCTATTTAACCCAGAGAAAGGCATGCTTACAGTTGTTCCTTATTCCATATGATGGCCTATTTATCCATAGGTCATTGCTTTGACAGCCTGATCCTTTTCCGAAACTTAATACTGTCAAAGCCCTATATTTCTTGTAATTCTTTCAGGGAATATTTTTGCTAAACATACATTTCTAGGCCTAATTATCTACTCAGGATGAAGATGACGAGAAAGAAGATGATTATGTATTAATATTCGTGTTGCAAAAAGACAATATTTTCTTCATAAAGTGTTGCACCAGAAAATAAAATTAATATACTTAAGCTACATTTTTTCCAAAACTGAATATCATCGTACTTCTCGATTCTCGAAAGGATTGCTGTTTTTCTTTCAGGGAATATTTACTTCTATATAGACCTAGGCCTTACATGATCTGACAATGAAGAAGACCGGCAAGAAAATATGATGTGAATTAATATTCGCGATGTGTTCATAAAAGTGTTAAAACAGAAAATGAAATTAATAAAAGTACGATGGATACATTAATAGCCTAAGCTATAACTAAGTTCATACAACCGATAATATACAGCTTTTCTCGTATTATGAATTATTTCACACACAAATTAATAACCAATGCCAGCTTCATTACTACTTTTCATTTTAATACCATAACATAATGAATAAAATGCTTAAAGTTCTATCAGATGCATTGAAAAATTTTAAAATGAAGATCAATAAAAAGAAAACAAAAACCATGGTGATCGGAAGAACAAATGAAAATTTTAAAATCAACATACAGCTTGACGGTACAGCCCTAGACCAGGTCGAAAGTTTTTGTTACTTGGGTAGCATTATCAATAAGTTTAACAAGTGTGACACAGAAATTAAGAGAAGAATAAACCTGGCTAAACAAGCATTTCAGAACAAAAGGAATCTTCTCACAAATAACCATTTAAACATGGAAGTAAGGAAAAAATTTGCCAAAACATTTGTAAGTTGTGTATTAACTTATGGATGTGAAACATGGACAATAGGAAAAGCAGAAGCCAAGAAACTAGAAGCAGCAGAAATGTGGATATGGAGAAGGCTAACAAAGACGAGTTGGATTGATAGGAAAACAAATGAAGAAGTGCTTAATGAAGTGATGGAAGAGAGATCCCTTCTGAATTCAATTAAGAGTAGAAGAGCAAAGTTAGTGGGTCATACATTTCGGCACAATGGTCTACTCATTAACATTTTTGAAGGGAAAATACTGGGAAAGAAATCAAGAGGACGTCCAAGAAATTCATTTATTAAAAACATGATAAAGGATATGGACGTGCTGTCATACGAAAATCTAAAGAGAACAGCGATGAAGAGGAAGACATGGCTACTACAACAAGGCATTGCCTTTAGATCCTGATGATGATGAACACGCTAGTAACATCATGTAGGATAAAATGCTAACATAATAACGAAACATACATCAGCATAAATGTATCGCACATCCGCCATATTGAATGTTTATCTGGAGTTTCATAAGATATCTAGTGATCTATCTACCGATAATTTATCAAGTGTTTCATTGAATGAATAACCGTCATCTGACGTTTCAGAAACACTTATCGATTAATTAATGCAATCTAGTATATACCTAACGTTTCAGAAACCTGGCCTTAATATCTTAAACTGAACCAACAATATATATATATAATTTTATTCTCAGACTTCTAATAATTGAATTTGTGTAGTTCATGAGACATGCAATAAGCAAATTTTAATATTAACATAACAAAGATTATTTGTCCGACCACTTGTCAACATAAAGGATAATCCTGAGCATGTACAATGCAAAAGAAGCTTATCACATATTCAGATAAATATTCAACACTATAAACTGCCTCATACTCTACGCCTATATAAATAAATGAAGCTTTAATGTCATTAATAAACGTGTATCTGGTAACTTGATAGTTAACTTTTAATTTCAATAATATTGAGCTTATTACTTAATCAACTAGCTCCGAACAGTGACTAGGCATTTCATTTGTACATTTTATGAACTAAAAACTTTTTAATATGTAAACATCGAAACATTTTTTATTCTATATTTCTCAATCTCTTAGTTGTGACCAATAAATACAGATATATTTCTTTATTTCTTAGACTCTTAACAAATGGATGCTGATTAGTTCATATTACACACAACAAGCAAGTATCAACAATAACAGAACTAATGTGACGATTAAAGGGATTGGTTTATAAATTGAATTTATTATATGGTTTATTATTAATTAATTTGAAAAAGTGTTGATTAAAGGGATTGGTTTATAAATTGAATTTATTATACAGTTTATTATTGATTAATTTGAACGCCTGTCAACATTAAGTATACTCCTAGATGATCATTGTAAATGTTACTACATTCACAGATAAATAATCAATATCGTAAACTGATTCATACTGTATGCTGGTAACAAATGTATCTTTTATGTTACTACAGTGAAATCTCCGTACAACGATTACCGATATAACGATAATACTCTTTATAACGTTAAAATATTTTGGTCCCGGCATACTTTCCATTAAAATAATGTAAAATTCCCCTCGGTTTTACGATACTCTTAATAATGATAAACCTCCCCACTACGATTACATTTAGAATCCCCGTAAATACATTTTCCTTGGTACAACGATAAAAATAGATCGTGAAAGTCCAAATCATGAACTCCCCCGCCTCGTTTTAAGGGTGGAATCGCCTTCCTTGACCTTGATCGTGCTTCACCCTCGCTCAAGTGCACAATGGAGTAAACCAGTTGCCTGGTCGCCAGTCAGTGCCTGCACTGCACGGCAAGTTTGTTTGGTGGTGTTCGCGTATTGTTGTGCTTCTCTGTCAGCATGGCTTCTCGCAAACAAATTAGTATGCAGCAGAAATTAGCTGTAATTAAAGACATTGACGCAGGCATGAAACAAACTGCAGCATCGAAAAAGTACGGGCTTTCGGAATCTACGGTGTCGACTTTCTTAAAGAAAAGGAATGAGATCGAGGAAAAACTCAATTCAAATGCCGTGGATCCTACTAGAAAACGAAAGAAAATGGCAACATTTATTGACTTGGATGCTGCAACCTTGGAATGCTTCAATGAAAAAAGAACTTTAAACATTCCAATAAATGGACCGTTGATTTGTAGTCAAGCTAAGAAGTTTGCTACCATGCTTGGTGTGGAGGACTTCAAGGCTAGCAATGGGTGGCTTGTCCGCTTTAGAGACCGCCATGGCATAACTTTTAAGTTAATTCAATGGGAAGAGAAATCTGCACCAACAAATGACGCAAATCTCTGGTGCAGTAATGAAATGAAAAAAATTACTGAGAAATATTTGCCAGAAGATATTTATAATGCTGACGAGACTGGGATGTTTTACCAGCTTCTTCCTGAAAAGACAATGTGTTTGCTCATAAGTTAGTGTAATAATTTAAGGGTGGAGTGAATACAGTACAGTATAGCAGTTCTTGTGTAAAAATTCTTTATTTCCTTAAATACTTAAAGCATTTCAATTATTGAAGTTGTTTCCTACATATACTACCAATATTTGAACATTTTTTGTAAATTCTCGATATAACAATATCTCTCTCTACAACAATATTTTTTTCTGGTCCCTGCGAAATCGTTGTATCGAGATTTCACTGTAATAAATTTGTAACTGGTAACATCATATGTAATTTTTCATATTCAGCAACACATGGTCCTCACTACCTCACTAGTCCTACAAATTTACTAGTGCTTGGCGGAAATATATTTACATATAGACTTCTAATAACATGTACTAGTTTGAAAAAACCTTAAACTTCATAATGAAGTTCATCAAAGAATGGACAAGCTTTTTGAAAATCAGTGGAAGCACAACACATGTTAGCATTTTTTGTTGTGATATTGGTATTTATCTCTGACATAGTATCCCTTTTTGATAGCTCAGATGAGATCAGGACCTCTTGTTGTGTGTATAAAAATCTTTTGTGTTGCATTCAGTATATCTTAATGGTAATATTTCTCACAATGTGTGCATTACACTGCAGAATTTTTTGTGACCTCCTATCTTCAATCTATCCACAAGAAGGTCACAATAAGATGACCGAAACGTCACTTTTTAATTCCATTATGCTGTGCCTCCCAGAAAGCCAAGATTCTACAAAATTCTCATTTTCTATCTGTAGAAATAACAGAATATTCGAAGTAAAAACTAACATACTTGGCAAGTTCTAGTAAAGTAACACCTCAAGCCACTTGGCAACAGAAAGGAGAAGCACTTAGAAAATGGTAAATGTGCATAGCCTACTACAATTTCTTTCACTAATCCCTCTTGCAAGGGGTGGAGGCCTCACAGATGATCCTGATGATTAGTATTAAAGAAACAGTTGAGTGTATTTCTTGTTAACCATATAAAATAACTTCTAAGGGACAACATTTTGGCACTCTGGCAAAGATCACAGGCCAAAGTTGCAGTAAATCTGTTGTTAAATGACAACCGGTATACAATCAACCAACCAAAATAGTTAGTTTTATACTATCTGTGACTCCCATCATAAGGTAAGTGCAAATGGTAATAATGTGTCATTTGTGAGAGGCTGATACAAGTACTTCATGGAACGTAAGATGTAAACACTTATCAGGCAAGGTGCACAATTTCCTAAGCCACTTGACTTTACTGTTTTTTTAAGTGAAATTTCTTTAGCCGTGGTAGGGGTAAATCGGGAGCTTGTGTAACGCTCAAAATTGTCACGAAATTAGTGTTATGCTCAAAATCATCACAAAATTAGTAAGGTGTGACGGAACGGACTGCACAGAAAACAATCAACTCAATGATTAGGCTTATCCACAATTTAAAAAATCCAAATATTCAAAATTTAAAAAATAAAAAATTCAAAATTAGAAAAAATTTAAAAAATCCAAAATTTAAAAAATAAAAAATCTAAATTTGAAAATACAAAATTTAAAAATAAAAGATCCAAAATTTAAAAATAACAAAATCCAAAATTAAAAAATCCGAAAAATAAAAAATTCAAAGATCTAAAATTTAAAAAATCCAAAATTACAAAATTAAAAAAAATCAAAAATTAAAAAATCCAAAATTAAGAAAGTCCAAAAACCCAATATTAAAAAGTCCAACAATCCAAAATTGAAAAATCCAATTTTCTAAAATGGAAAAAAACCAAAAATTAAAGCAAGTTTCACTTCTGTCGCATGGCGTTCCACGCACACTTTTTTTTTTTTTAATCTAAAGTGTGGTCCTATTTGAAGCTTTATCAACCTTGTTTGAATAATAAACATATTATTATGAAAATACAATTCCAAAATGATTTACAACAGAATGATATAAAAGTACTTACTAAGTTCCAGTTTATGCCTCATGCTTTGAGCCAAGAATTCCATCACATCTTCTGTAACTTCAAATTCAAATTTTTCAGTTTCTTCAGATTCTTTCAGGTTGCAGCTACTTTCACTTTCCAATTTATGTTTCTGAAATTCATTTCCCATCTTATTTTTCTTAGTATTTTTTGAAGTAGTAATATCTAGTGGTATTGTGCTTGCATCATTATGTTCATATAAATATTGATGAAGCATTGCATTCTCAAATTCCAGAGCTAAAGAGCGACTTTTCCAGTAATTTATTGAATGTTGTTTTTGCCAACATAAAGCTGAGTAGTAATTTTGCCAAAACCAATTACAATGTGAAATTTTGCCAAATGAATGTGAGTAAAATTCTCGATTGAGACTAGGATCTGTTTTCTTTTCCATCATATTTTTGTTTGACATCTTTTTTACGGACACCTCAGCTTTTTTTAACTCCTATTAGTTCAGTTAGATCATCCATTTACCTAAAAACAAAAACAAAATGTCAAATTTGTTTCAGAAACTCTCTCATGTACAAATGCAGTATGATTTGTATGTCCTACTATTAGTTATTTAAGATTGACGAACTTTTCTAGAAGTATACTGTTCAATGAGCCATTCCATAGTTACGTATGTTACATTAGGATGCAATTTAGATCTCTACAGTGATTAATATATAGCATTAACTGCAACTTTGTACATAACAGAAGGCAGATTCAAAGATGTGCGTTCAGAATATATGAAAGTTTTAGTAATCAGTAATATACATTAAATATTATTTTAAATGAAATGGGTGTTATGTATGTTACAAAGATCGGACACAGAATTTAAGCTTATCTATCTTACATGGAA
Source organism: Ectobius pallidus (assembly GCA_964059195.1). NCBI lineage: Eukaryota > Metazoa > Arthropoda > Insecta > Blattodea > Ectobiidae > Ectobius > Ectobius pallidus. Next base: position 22,595,730 of record CAXKWD010000008.1, read on the forward strand.
ATCTCTGTGAATTATGTAACACAAGAACTCTAGGATATTTTTTTCTGGGTAGCCAAGATTACACTCATTAACCTAGCCTCTTTGTTATTTTCAATGAAATGGGTGTTACGTATGTTACAAAAATCGGACACAGAATTTAAGCTTATCTATCTTACATGGAAATCTCTGTGAATTATGTAACACAAGAACTCCAGGATATTTTTTCTGGGTAGCCAAGATTACACTCATTAACCTAGTCTCTTTGTTTCAATTTTTTTCTCCTGTTACGTATGTTACACTGTGCAAAATAATGAACAAGAATAATGTTTTATTGTGCATTATTCCACAATTTGAATGTTTTAAGAACTTCTACATGATAGTTCACTCATATTTAAGTTTTCATAGTCTTTCATGTCATCTGGTCGCAGCTGCTTATTCAGTATATTCACAGCTATCCTCCATATCTGCAGATAGTATCCTCTATCCGCAACCTGAGGTTGCACCATGCTGTGGTGACAGAGACCCACCCCTTACATATATTATATGTGTATACAGTATGTGTATTTACACATACATATATACAAAGCAAGGTGTCTTGGATTGTTAGTCAGTTTTTTTGTTTTCCAATTTCTCAATTTGTTTTTCCTCTTTCTCTTTCTTTCTCTAAATTGGCCTGAAATTCCTCTTTATTTTGTTTTATCCTGTCTCTCTATTTCCTAACCCTTTCCTTTGACCTTATTTGGAACTATAAGCCAAATAGAATATCTTTCATCTATGCGTAATGTTATGCAATTTTGATTAAATAATAATGTCTATATTAATTATATACTTATATTCATGAGAAAAACAATTATTTTATTAATTACTGGATTTTACATTTTAGCCTATACAGTGGTGCAGGCAGGATTTTAATCTGGGGTTGCATGCTAATAAAATTTAAAAAAGATAATTTATTATAAGCTGGGTGCAATTAGGCCTAATTTTTCAATTTTCTTGACAACCCATTCTTATTCAATGAAGTTATTATCATATTGCAAACATTATTAACAATATTATTATTATTAACTTCATCATCATCAAATCGTATATCAAAACATATTTTCATATCACCTGTTGTTTATAAAAAGTTTGATATTCCATTTTTAGCACATCACAATTCAAAGCATTTCATTCAACTTTTGAAATTTATAGTTATCGTACAAGTAGGTCTAATCAGAACTGAATTTGCTTCCCCATAGTATTGGGTTCCATGTGTTTTTAAAGTGAATGTGTGAAGTGCTGTAGAAAATGAGTGTTTAAAAAACGGCATTAAAACAATCTGTTCACTGAATGATGGATTGACGGAGAATTTAACAACCTGGTTGTTACTGCAGTAATATACAGAAGTAAACATACTAAATTGTTTGACTTCTGTGATGACTTGAAATTATTGCTATTACAGAAGATTTTAACATATTCCGCCATTATGAATTCTGTAGCAAACTTGGTGCAGTACGATTTGGACTCAATTCGGCAAACGTAAAGCGAGGCTGCAGACTAATGCATTTGAAATCGATATAGAATTTCTGTTATGTTCGCAAAAATTAATTATTATTATTAATCCAAGCAACAAACACTGTGAAACATTTTAAACAATCTTGCATTCTTATCAGTTACCATTAATTTAACTTAAGTGAGAATCCCCACCTAGGAGTTGCAAGACCTTGTAGTTGGTGGTGGGGCCTGCGTGTTTCTTAGATCCACCAAGCTATACCAGCGGTAGCCTAGCTACCGGTAGGGCCTCCCATGCTGGGCAGGTTGGTGGGGAGAAACCAGACGAAGAAGCAACTCAACCCAACCCTAAGGTGTAAGGCAATCCGTGCCAAGGGGGTGTATGGCACAGGGGATGATGTGTCATGAACGGAGCCTCTGGAATACCTGACGCTCTTCCAGAGTATTTAGTCTTACCCAGGCATGTGGGGCTCTGCCTGGGCGGACTTATAGATCCCTAACTGCTCGTGGGACATAATAGACCATTTTGAAGAAGGAAGCTCCAAAGGAGCAGAAACAGGAGACTCAAGGGGACCTCTGCCACAGGAAACCTGAGGTCTAGAAAGAAAAGATACAAGGGGACAGGGCCGTCGCGTGGGCGGGGCAGCGATCGCCCCGGGCGCCGCGACCAGGGGGGCACCGTGGCAACGGCAAAAATAAAACAACAAAATTTGAAAAAATAAGTTATGTATTTGTATGTATGTACGTATGTATTTATTGAACAAATAGGCTAAATATTTGACACCAATAACTTTATATTTGCTAAGTTATCCCAAAATAAATATTTGCTCAAAATTGAGCAGCTGGATTTACTTGTATACTGTTAATAATAATAGCCTAATAATGAACTCTACTGTGGGCCTTAAATCCTTGAATCCTTACAGATAGGTGGAATGTGGGGTGGGTGCACGTGGGATGAGTTTGGGGGGGGCGCCTGACGAGATCTTGCCCCGGGCGCCAACAAACCACGCGACGGCCCTGCAAGGGGACCTCAATTATGGGCAACCCAGATGTTAAAAGTTGAAACCATAAGGGGACCTAATGAAAAGGCAACCCAAATGGAAACTGAGGATCATGCAGAGGAAACAAGAATCCTCGCAGAAAGAGAAGTGATGGAAGCAATCTCACCGGCAATCTCAGAGGCAGAAGCAAGTTCAAACCTCGAGAAAACCGGAGTGAAAGCAAAAGATATAAAATCCATGCAGTCATCTGTCAAGAGACTGTTTATTGGAGAAAAACGCTCCTCTGGTGCCCAGAGGCTCAAAATGAGGATACAGGAGGTGATTGCTGCTGGGGAACGGGTAATACCCAGGTGAGAGCGTGCCCAAAAGAGGAAGCCCTCTGATAGGAGTACGCCAGACTCTGGAAATACCACTAGGCAGGTTAAAAGACATGCAGGAGACAAGGAACCTCATGAAAAGAAACAAGCAGAAAGTGAGACCACACTTCTATCCTATAGGGAAGCACTAACCACAGTAAAGATGGCTGTGGTCCCTAAAGGATCTCCAGAAGAGAAAGTAACTGAAGAGCAATTTGAACTCATTCAGGAGGCAATTCTAGAAAGAATTAAACCATCAGAAGATGGGGAACACATACAGTTTCTTTCCAGTAATCTGGCTGATGGCGCAGTAACTTTTACTTGTGCTAATACAAAAACTAAAACATGGTTAGAGGAGATTGTTCCAGAACTCCAATCATGGACAGGAGCAAAACTTAAGATTGGTCCAGCCAACACAATACTACGTATTGCTAAAGTGATGGTGTGGATACCGAAGATTCTTAAGAAAAAAGGAGTCTCCCGAATTCTGGAGCTACTTCAAATCCAGAATAAAGGCCTACAGACAGAGGAATGGAAAAGCGTTAGTAGCAAGGCAACAGAGGATGGACTAACTCTGGTTTTCAATATTAACGAGAAATCGTTCCAAGATCTTGAAGGAAATGCAGTTTAAAGCATACCTCGGAACTGGACGGGTAACCTTCAAGACTCTGGGACAGCACTGCAGTTCTGAGAAGAAGACTTGAAGCAGAGCAGATAGATTTAGCCCTAATCCAAGAACCCTGGGACATCAAGGGCAGAGTTGCAGGGTTAAATACAACAGAAGGTGAGGTATTTTATAAATATGTACCAAATGTAAGACCTAGAACATATATATATACACGGAAATATTTCATTTTTGCCGCTATATGATTTCTGTTCTAGAGACACGACTGTAGTACGGCTCAGGCAGGGTGGTCAGGGCTCTAAAGATCTCATTTTGGGATCTGTATACCTACCATATGAACCTGAGGACAGACTTTCAGAGGAAGTCAAACGTTTGGTACTGTACACCATGAAGGACAATGAAGACCTCATATTGGGTTGTGATGCCAACGCTCATCACACAGCTTGGGGAAGTTAAGATACCAACATTAGAGGTGAGTACCTTTTTGAATTTCTTGTCTCACATAATCTTTTTATAGTGAACAAGGGCTCGGTCCCTACCTTTATGACAAGAAACAGAGAGGTTATTGATATTACTATTAGTACCTTAAATGTATTCAAAGTAATCAAAGGATGGCATGTATCTGATGAGGTTTCTCTCTCAGATCATAAGCAGACTGACTTCAGTCTCAGCTGGAAAAGTGAGGCAGAGGTGAAGTATCGTAATCCTAGGAAAACACAATGGGAACTATATAAAGAAGACTTAAAACAACTAGGTGATATTAATACAAGAGTATCTTGTATAAAACAATTAGAGGAGGTAGCAGGTATAGTTCAAAGCTGCATCATCTCCTCCTATGAAAACAACTGTCCAGAGATTTCTAGGGCTAAACACAATAGATCATCTTGGTGGAATAAAGACCTAGAAAGAAAAGGAAGTTAGTAAGGAAACTCTTTAATAGAGCAAAAACTTATCATCAGCCACTCACTCAATATAAGGAAGAGATCCGCAAGGTCAAGGAATCTTCTTGGAGGGAATACTGTGAGGAGATACAAGAGATCTCCGACAGTGTTAAACTCCATAAGATAATGGCTAAGGATCCTATAAATCCATTAGGAACTATTAGAAAGCCTAATGGAGAGTACACAAAATCACCAGAAGAAGCTCTTGAAGTCCTATACTCGGAACACTTCCCTGAAGTTACTCTGTCTTCGGGGGATCTGCCTAACCCCACTTTATCTAGGCCCTCTAGTAGACCAGATAAAGATTGTTGGCAGGTAGCCAGGGAGGTGATAACATATGAGAAGGTTCGCTGGGCTATTGATACGTTTCAACTGTATAAATCCCCAGGTCCAGATGGCATATATCCTATCTTGCTGCAGACAGGAATGGAGATACTTGCACCCATCCTGATCAGACTCTTCAGAGTCCTATAAGTCTGATGTACTTCCTGCTAAAAACAATGGAGAGACTGGTCGATAGATATATCAAGGACAGGTGTCGGAGGGCTAAAGCCCTACACCAAAACCAGTTTGCCTATCGACCAGGAAGATCTTGTGAGGTAGCACTCCATCAACTTGTAAGCAGAACTGAAGCAACATTAGAGGGAAAAGAAAAAGCCCTTGGTGCCTTCCATGATATTGAAGGAGCTTTTAGTAATACCTCCTTCGATTCTATGATTAAGGCATTAACAGCAAAAGAGGTAAATCCCATAATCTGTAATTGGGTTAACTCTGTGCTAAATATGCGAATAATTAAAACCTCACTGTTGGGAGTGAACATAGTTAAGTCTGTAACATCTGGGTGCCCACAGGGAGGGGTACTATCCCCCCTGTTGTGGAGCCTAGTTATAGACGAGCTATTGACAGAACTCAACGGTGAAGGGTATTACACACAGGGATATGCAGATGATATTGTAGTACTTATTAGAGGCAAATTCCCTAGTGTGGTTGCTGAGGTATTGTAGACTGCCTTACACAGAATAGAGAAATGGTGCATAGGCAAAAACTTAAGAGTGAATCCTGAGAAAACTGTTCTCATACCTTTTACTTACAAGCAGTGCTTTAGTTGGGCCGGTACGCACCGGTACTGCGTACCGGTATAAAATTATTTTCCTTCTACCATACCGGGAAAAATATGTGCTCCGGTACGTCGTACTGGCAGTACAGGAACGATATTGTTCTAAAATACTTATTAAATGTCCAATTTACGAGAATGTATTTGTTAATAATGACAAACACTATTAAATTCGCAATAGATATGCGTTCTATGGAAGGTGAGTACCCCCATAAAATATTTTCCAACTAAAGCACTGTTTACAAGACAAACTTAAGGAGTATAAAATCTCCAAGTTTCTTTGGAGAAAGACTTGCGCTTTCAGACCAGGTTAAATATCTAGGGATAACATTAGAACCTAGGTTAACCTGGAACAAGCATGTAGAAAAAATTGTAAACAAAGCCAAAATATCCCTAATGACTGTCATAAGGGCTTGTGGGAAAAATTGGGGTCTTAAGCCCAAGATCACACATTGGCTATATACAGCAGTGTTTAGGCCTAGGCTAACCTATGCTGCTATTGTTTGGTGGCCAAAAGTTAAGCAAGTAACGTGCACCACAAAATTGGCAAGGATACAAAGACTAGCAGGACTAATCACAAAAGGGGTCATTTCAAGTACCCCAACTGCGGCACTGGATGCCATTCTCAACCTTCAGCCTCTGGATAAATTTATACAGGGGGAGGCAAAGATGGCACCGTACAGAATGGCTGCAAGTGATTGTTGGAACAACCCTTATATAAAGTTAATAAATTTCATTTTTCTTCCCGTTTGTGGTAATATTTGTTAATATGAAAAGACTCGTCCACCTGACCACAAACCACAATAGACCAAAGTTCAATGGATGCAACGTCACTACGCCCTATAGTATTATAATATTAATTTGGATTTATGCACATATACAAACCTATATAATGTCCTCCTACATGAATTTATAGAATCTTATAAAGTATTCAATATCTTGTTAGGTTTGAAGTTTCACTATTGTCATAAAATATTTGTTTGGATATAAAATTATGTAGTCATATAAAATACACTTATTTTTAGATAGCAATATGCTATATGTATCTAATTAAAACTTAACCATTAAAAACATATATACACTGATGCTGTGCACTGTAAGTTAATTTAAAAGCACACCGTTGTCATATGTTAAAATATGTACAATTATGCCGGAGAATATCTCAGCAATAGTCATTCATTAAAAGATAAAAATACACTTGAATACATGTAGATTAAAATAAGACAGTCTATTGTCTATTTGATGAACACAGTAAAATTCTTCTGTAACCTTCTCAGCAAAGTCGTATAAAATTGTATTTTGAGTGCATTGAAGTTAGTATTTAAATAATTGTAAAAATAGTTGAATTGGAGGCGGCTTGTGAATGTGTTCCGTTGCATCAATTGGGCTGTTGGCTTCTGTTTATAAGGAGATGCGCATTTCGATCATAAGATCATCTTCAGTCCTATAATTATATATAAAGATTTAGTATGATGTTATTGATTAAAGTCATTTATATTTAACTATTGTATGATATAATTTTGACTCACCTGATTGTAATTTCCGATGTGTGGAAAGCTTGAGTACAAATGTCATACTGAAGCTATTATGTTTCGTTTGTGATGGGGTAACGTTCTGAGTATAGTTCATATAGTTCGTTGTGTTCTATTGTGTTTTCGTTTATAATTTTATGTCTGTGTCTGTATATTTCGAAATTTTCTAATGTGTTTAGTTTACGGCTTTTATTTTGTTTATGTAAAACTTTAAGTGTTTTGTTAATAGGTTGTAAATCGTGGTTGTTATTGATAAGGTATTTGGCAAATGCTGATCTGTTTCTATTGTATTTAAAATCCTTGACGTGTTCTTGGAATCTTTGTTTGAAAGTCCTGCCCGTTTGCCCTATGTAAACCTGATTACAATTTCCACATTCTAGTTGATATACACCGCTATTTAGATAATTATCTTCTTTATTTCTGCTTACATCGTATAATAAGTGTTTTAAGTTATTATTGGTTTTATATGCTATTTTTATGTTTTGTTGTTGCAATGGCTTTACTATTTCATGTATTTTTCTATCTGTATAATTAAAAATGGCATATTTTTTGTTTCCTTCCTTGTTTTGTTTTATTGGAGTTAGTAACGAAGTAGGATTCTTTGTTTTTTGTAGTTTATTCTTTTTCTTTCTAATAATTTTATGAATTAGTGATTCTTTATAGCCATTGTTATTAGTAGGGCAAGGCATTTGATGATTTTGCATCTTTTTTATATGATGGTTAAAAGAGAGCTCGAATATATATAAATGTGTATCATCAATTAATTGATCAAATAAGAGCTATTTGTTTTTGCATTTTTTGCTTTATTTTGCATTTTTTCGTAATTTTCAATAGATAGGTAATTTTTTGGTTATTTTTAGGTCATTTTTGGCATTTTTAGGACTTTTTCGGCATTTTAGGTCTTTTTCGGCATTTTTATAGTTTTTAAATGAAGTCTTACATTACATTATATTTTTATTTTTTTTATTTATTATTTTTTTATTTTTAATGCTTGTCTATTATAACTGTAAAAGCAAATAACATCCACAGGAAATAAAGCAGATTGCAGCGTTACTGGAAGGAACATGCATTTTGAACTCTTGTTACATTTCCAAGAAAATACAGTATAAGCAATACCTGCTTCTATTTTTAAGCATTTTGAACTAGTCTACATTTCCAAGAAAACAACGTTGTAAATACAAGTGGCTATTGACGAATGTGTCCTTCTTGCATTAAAGAAACATCACTTGGGACACAGCTCCGTTAGAGATAAGCGAGGCGACTATACCTGCTTTATTATTTTAAAGGAATGTGCATCATGAACTAATCCCAGCATCCTATTGTTATTCATTTTCAGGTAGGAGGACTTTCACTGTCTTTCAGTTGTCTGTAAGAGTTGTATGAGATAGTTTGTTGACAGAAGAGTTCAGTAAAATGCCCAAAGTGAAAGAAAGTACATTTGATAAATTAAAACGATTTGTTTTCAAGTACGGAGAAAATGTTTTTTCCACCGATGGAAAAATATTGTTCTGCAAATTATGTGATGTGAGGGTTTCTGCCGAAAAAAAATTACGGTTGAACAACATGTATCAAGAGAGAAACATAAACATGGTCTGCAGCGACTTGAAGAGAAAAGAAACCGTGGCCTGCAACAGACACTTCTGGGGGAAAGTTGTTCAACATTTTCGCCGTTTTGCGAGAAACTGTGTACAGCATTTTTATGCGCCGATATGATGGGCATGCCAGTTCAGAAAAAAAAATTTAGTGAAGGGTATTCAAGTAGGCCTAATATTAATTTACTTACTTCTTTAGCAGCAAAATAAATGTGTTTTATATTGTAAATTTATATATAACGAAATGTCATCCATTAAATTGGTCCTTAAAAGCAATTTATTACTTAAAAAAATAATTATAAGTAATAATGATAAAATTTATTGGTCATTTTTATATTTTTTTCGGTCATTTTTTCACTATTTTTAGGTCATAAATGCATTTTTTATTTTGCATTTTTTCACTTTTTTAAGGTCATTAAATGCCTTGCCCTAGTTATTAGCTATTTGTAGAATTGTTTATAGTTCCTTATTATAAGCCTGTTTAGTCATGGGGATGCTGATTAGTCTATGTACCATATGGTTAAAGGCTGCCATTTTATGGGTATTTGGGTGGTTTGATTTATTATTTATTATATTATCGGTGTAAGTGTCTTTCCTGTATATATTGAATTGTAGTGCGTTGTGAACCCTTTTTATATTAAGATCCAAAAAATTTATACTGTTGTTTGTTTCCTTTTCTATAGTGAATTCTAAATTTTTGTGTACTTTATTGAAGTCGTCAAGTATATTGTTAATTTTGTCTTCTTCACATATTAGCAGTATATCATCGACGTATCTGTAGTATGTTTTGATTTTATGATTGGCGATGATTTTTTCTATGTATTCTTTTTCTACGTGTTGTAGGAATGTTTCAGATAAGATTCCTGACAATGGTGATCCCATGGCCAAGCCATCTTCTTGTTTATATATTTTGTTGTCAAATTTAAAGTAGTTTTGTTTCAAAATAATGTCAAGCATTGAGGTTATTTGTCCTGTCACTGTGTCACTATCACCGTTATTGGATAATGTTTGCTGTATGATACTGACAGTTTCATGTAAGGGTATGTTAGTGTACAAGTTCTTTATATCTAGTGATATGAGTCTATCATTTTTATTAAGTTTCATATCTTTTATTTTGTTAACCAAATCTAGTGTGTTTTTTATATTGAATTTATTCTCAAGTGTTAATCTTTGTTGTAGTATTTTACTTATTATTTTGGAAATTTTATATGAAGGTGCATTAACAAAGTTAACAATTGGTCTGATTGGTTTATCATTTTTATGGATTTTTAACTGAGATCGAAGTATTGGTATTCTAGGCTTCATGTTGATAGCATATTTTCTTTCATTATCAGTAAGAATAAAGTCAGAATTTCTTATAACTTTTTTGATCTCTGTTTGGTATTTATCAGTGGGATCTTTTTCAATGAGCTTTATGTTATTAGTTTGAATAAATTCTACAGTTTTATTTTAATATTCATTATTATTCATTAATACGATGGCATTACCTTTGTCGGCTTTGACATGTTTTATGTCGTTAACTTGTAGTTTTTTATTCAAGCTTTTTAATGTTTTTAGATATAATTGTGTTTCAATACTCTTATCATTTTTGTCGGTTAAGGTTCTCTTAATTTGTGTAGTTACTTGTTCTCTAGTAGATTGCTGTTTCGCTTGGTCGATATTGGCTATAGCTGTATCAGTATCTATAACTATTGATTTGGTTTGCTCTTTTACATTGTCTGTAAAATTATGTTTATAGCCTAGTTCTAGCAGATCTTCTTCCGGTTTGGTGAGCGGAGTTTTTGTGAGGTTGATAACCCTAGGATGAAATATTCTATTTTCATGTTTGTCTTCTGTGTGTAGTTTATGATTTGAGTGTATTATTTTCTTCTGTTCTAATTTCTGGATTTTCTTGTTTTGAGTTTGGTATTTTTGTTCTATTTCATAATTAAGTTTTTCATTTATGTAATTATCTATGTATGTCCATTCCTGGCTATAGATTTTGGAAGCTTCTAAGTGCAATTTATATACTTGTTCATTAAGAAATTGTTTCTTTCTATATAGAAATTGTATTTCTTGTTATAGCCATTTCCTTTCTGCTAGTTTTTGAGTACGTTGAGCGGCAATTGTGTTCGTATTAATTTTGACTTTGATATAATTGGGAATGAGGTTTCTTATTTTACAGGTTTTATTGAAATTTATGTTAGCTATTGTTTTATAGAGTTTACGTTTCGTGTTCGTGTACTGATTGATAATTCTTGCCTGGTTGGCTTTTTTAAAGTTAATAAATTTCATTTTTCTTCCCGTTTGTGGTAATATTTGTTAATATGAAAAGACTCGTCCACCTGACCACAAACCACAATAGACCAAGTTCAATGGATGCAACATCACTACGCCCTATAGTATTATAATATTAATTTGGATTTATGCACATATACAAACCTATATAAGTTAATGTCCTCCTATATGAATTTATAGAATCTTATAAAGTATTCAATATCTTGTTAGGTTTGAAGTTTCACTATTGTCATAAAATATTTGTTTGGATATAAAATTATGTAGTCATATAAAATACACTTATTTTTAGATAGCAATATGCTATATCGTCGCTTAAGAAACAATACCGCGTAACTAACAAAACACAAATTTTACAGGAGAAGCAAAAAACTGTTTATTTTTGCTATTAGGCGTCGTACAATGTTTAAATTTTCAGGATAATAAACAAAACGTATTTCTAATTATATGTTGGCAACATTGAGTCGAATTTTAGTTTTTTGGCACCGTGGCGCTAGTTACGCGGTATTGAACTCTTAATTATTTTACGAAAATGTCAGTTACGCGGAATTAAATATTTTTATTTCACAATAAAAGAAGCATTTTTTAAGACAAAATATTTTATTTGAGTGTAGTATAGTACTATAATTGTTGACCAAATTATTTTTCTCTATATTTTATATTGAAATAATCGTGCTCTAATATAAATAAATCAAGTATACATGGTACAAATACAGTTTCCTGATACAGTTTTTGTATTGAAGTTACAATTTGGAGATAAAGAATTTTATAATACTACTGATGGCAAATAATATAACAGTGTGGGCTTTCGCGGCCGGCTACATCATGATTGCTCAGATTTCCTGGGCTTGTAGGCCGTGGTCCAGGACCAAGGCCTACAAGCCCGGGAAATCTGAGCAAGCAAAATAATAACATACTGGAAAGCCAGAAGCCTAATGAAAATTGTTCAATAGCCTGAGCAATAGATTAAATAAATAAACAATAACAATTTTGATGCTATGATTTACAAATGAGGAATGTTGTCATAGAATAGATGGAAATCATGAGGAAATAATTTCTTTAGTTGCTGTAAGTGATCCCACTTAGACTTCTTGATCTTCAGCCTCTCCATGTAGAGCCTGGAGAATTCTCCTTCCTTGAGAGTCTTAGGCCGCTTAGGCAACTCCTGAAAATCTTCAGTGTAGTCAAGATTATAATGTTTGACACCCTTAGGTTCATATTTTATTACTCTTAAATAAAATGCCGTAGGGTCATTTGGTTTCCGTTCAGGACGAATGGAATAATATCCAGAGCTTATTGACACTGTAGTCTATGAAGAATGTGTGATCACTGATCACGATAAGTAGCCTTGTTTGGAAATGACTTTATTCTTGCTTCTCTTGTCACAGTTGGATATTGACTAGGGAGGAATATTTCTTTAGATTTTGGCCTGCATTCTGTGACACTGATCACTGAATCACACTTCATTTGGATGTGACCATTTTCCAAAAACTTCTGGAAAACAGTAATGTTTGTTTTCATTGTGAATTTCAGCAAAGCTTTCGACAATACTGCGTTCCTATTTTGATATGTGCAGCCGTTGGAATATAAAATGATGGGCACATTACTTTCTTCAATGTGTCAGTAACACACAAGTGGAAAATGTTGATGCCACTTGCTCAGCTTCACTTTCATCGAACCCATCATGATTAGCCAATTCATACATTGTAATATTATGGACTGCCAATTTAGTTTTGTAATATATTGCACTGGCTTGCAAAAAGGGAGCTACCTTTACAGCCTGCGAGTCCATCGTAAAAACTCTACATGTGCCTGATTCGTCCGCTGCCTTATCTTTTGTATTCCCCTCCCGATCCTTTCCTTTTTGATAATCATACTCATTTACATTGCCGGTTGGATATTCAACACATAAGTCGCAGTCGTCCTTTTTGGGCCTATATTCGTCCTATATTCATGTCTGATAAAATATCATCAAGTGTGTGTCTACTTATTGTCCCCTTGTTCATTTCTTTAAACTTTTTCTTTGTATAGGTGATACAGTTGGCTTATAGAATTTATTCCTGGCTCCAGATAGAGTTAGTAGACATTTTCCTAAAGTAATGCGATGACAATTTCGGGAAGTTTTCTAGAAATTCCCTAACAAATGTCTTATTTAGTCCCCCAAAAATTCACTTTCATCTGTTCCTCACTTTCTGTATGATTTCCCGAAGAAGTCCCTGAAAAATGATGCTCATAACTTAGGTCATCTGTCATCTACGTTATAGTCGGAAGAATAGTGGATGTGTGTGCAAAAGAAAAAAATATAATAATAATAATAATAATAATAATAAATTTAATTCAAAATACGTTAACTTTTCTTTTGTCATTATTGCTTTAAAATTATTAATTTTCCTTTTATATCAGTCAAACCACTCACAGAAGGTCCTTCAAAAATATTTTCTTCAATCATAGGTAGGGTCTCTGCCTTGCTTCCCTCTGGTACACATAGAGATTAATCTGCGATGAATATATAAAAATGCTAATAGCATAATCGTGGATAGTAATAAATCTAATTTTAAATTAAAACAGGCCTTGTAATACAAAAGTATGAACTATAGATACAGGTTTTAATATTTTTTTCATATGAATCGCAAGTTATATCTCATATTACAATTTCCGGTAGCTGTCCTTGTTTTAAAGTTCCGGTATTGTCGGCATGTTATTAGGGCGTACAAAAATAAATTACAAAACACACTGTCTTCAGATATCGATATGTTCGATTCCCCTTCCTCACCTTCATTTACACAAATTGTCTTATTTATGCTTTCTTCTGGTGCACCAACCGGTGAAGATATCCCCGGCAGTTTCTTCTACTAATGAAATACTTTATTTTGAAATATAGCGTTAAAAAAATATACCAATGTTAATTAATATTCATGACTTTTTGAACCAGAAGATTCTCGAGAAAACTATTTTGAATAAAAATGTCTGACATCAGTTATTCGAAAACTAATATTGTACTCATATAGGGTACTACTTACTTCGTTTTATCCTGGTAGAATTTCTAAAATTACTGAATATAAATCCTAATTTTGCAATTATTTCTTCTTCAGTAAATAATCCATCTACAACTTCTTCAAGCAGATCCACGTCATGTACAGAACTGTACCTGTGTGTTCGGCACGATTTCAGGCAATCTGTTTCAATACAAGATATAATTTTTTTTAAATAATTTTTTCGTGTTAATTACAAGAGAATATGTAAAATCGATTCATACAAAACATCTTAAATAGCACTTACCATGTAATGTACCTTCTATCGTCAGAATAGATCTTAACTCATACTATGAAATATATCTTCTCTCATCTTGATGTAAAAGTAAACTGACAGCAGCCTAATAATGTTTAATCCACAGGTGCAGAAACGGAAATGGGTGAGCCCAAATAAAAATCCTAGGGTTATATGTCACCTTATGTTGCATTAGTAAACTAAGTTGAACCGTGCGCCGTATACGACAGATAGGCGGTATTATATAAAGTTTTCAATGAAATCAGATACGCGGTGTTGTACACTGGTTCAGTTACGCGGTATTTCTGAATTTTCTATGTTGCTTCAGATATGCGGTATTGTGTATGCCTCTTTTGCAAGGTCATGACACAAAATTTAATCTTGAAAGATATTTCATCATAAGCGCGCTATTTCAGTGATGCCAACAGTATAAAAATGTCATTTTCACCAAAAGTGTCAGTTACGCGGTATTGTTTCTTAAGCGACGATATGTATCTAATTAAAACTTAACCATTAAAAACATATATACACTGATGCTGTGCACTGTAAGTTAATTTAAAACCACACCGTTGTCATATGTTAAAATATGTACAATTATGCCGGAGAATATCTCAGCAATAGTCATTCATTAAAAGATAAAAATACACTTGAATAGATAATTACATAAATGAAAAACTTAATTATGAAATAGAACAAAAATACCAAACACAAAACAAGAAAATCCAGAAATTAGAACAGAAGAAAATAATACACTCAAATCATAAACTACACACAGAAGACAAACATTAAAATAGAATATTTCATCCTAGGGTTATCAACCTCACAAAAACTCCGCTTTGGCCATGGGATCACCATTGTCAGGAATCTTATCTGAAACATTCCTACAACACGTAGAAAAAGAATACATAGAAAAAATCATCGCCAATCATAAAATCAAAACATACTACAGATACGTCGATGATATACTGCTAATATGTGAAGAAGACAAAATTAACAATATACTTGACGACTTCAATAAAGTACACAAAAATTTAGAATTCACTATAGAAAAGGAAACAAACAACAGTATAAATTTTTTGGATCTTAATATAAAAAGGGTTCACAACGCACTACAATTCAATATATACAGGAAAGACACTTACACCGATAATATAATAAATAATAAATCAAACCACCCAAATACCCATAAAATGGCAGCCTTTAACCATATGGTACATAGACTAATCAGCATCCCCATGACTAAACAGAATTATAATAAGGAACTAAAAACAATTCTACAAATAGCTAATAACAATGGCTATAAAGAATCACTAATTCATAAAATTATTAGAAAGAAAAAGAATAAACTACAAAAAACAAAGAATCCTACTTCGTTACTAACTCCAATAAAACAAAACAAGGAAGGAAACAAAAAATATGCCATTTTTAATTATACAGATAGAAAAATACATGAAATAGTAAAGCCATTGCAACAACAAAACATAAAAATAGCATATAAAACCAATAATAACTTAAAACACTTATTATACGATGTAAGCAGAAATAAAGAAGATAATTATCTAAATAGCGGTGTATATCAACTAGAATGTGGAAATTGTAATCAGGTTTACATAGGGCAAACGGGCAGGACTTTCAAACAAAGATTCCAAGAACACGTCAAGGATTTTAAATACAATAGAAACAGATCAGCATTTGCCAAATACCTTATCAATAACAACCACGATTTACAACCTATTAACAAAACACTTAAAGTTTTACATAAACAAAATAAAAGCCGTAAACTAAACACATTAGAAAATTTCGAAATATACAGACACAGACATAAAATTATAAACGAAAACACAATAGAACACAACGAACTATATGAACTATACTCAGAACGTTACCCCATCACAAACGAAACATAATAGCTTCAGTATGACATTTGTACTCAAGCTTTCCACACATCGGAAATTACAATCAGGTGAGTCAAAATTATATCATACAATAGTTAAATATAAATGACTTTAATCAATAACATCATACTAAATCTTTATATATAATTATAGGACTGAAGATGATCTTATGATCGAAATGCGCATCTCCTTATAAACAGAAGCCAACAGCCCAATTGATGCAACGGAACACATTCACAAGCCGCCTCCAATTCAACTATTTTTACAATTATTTAAATACTAACTTCAATGCACTCAAAATACAATTTTATACGACTTTGCTGAGAAGGTTACAGAAGAATTTTACTGTGTTCATCAAATAGACAATAGACTGTCTTATTTTAATCTACATGTATTCAAGTGTATTTTTATCTTTTAATGAATGACTATTGCTGAGATATTCTCCGGCATAATTGTACATATTTTAACATATGACAACGGTGTGCTTTTAAATTAACTTACAGTGCACAGCATCAGTGTATATATGTTTTTAATGGTTAAGTTTTAATTAGATACATATAGCATATTGCTATCTAAAAATAAGTGTATTTTATATGACTACATAATTTTATATCCAAACAAATATTTTATGACAATAGTGAAACTTCAAACCTAACAAGATATTGAATACTTTATAAGATTCTATAAATTCATGTAGGAGGACATTATATAGGTTTGTATATGTGCATAAATCCAAATTAATATTATAATACTATAGGGCGTAGTGACGTTGCATCCATTGAACTTTGGTCTATTGTGGTTTGTGGTCAGGTGGACGAGTCTTTTCATATTAACAAATATTACCACAAACGGGAAGAAAAATGAAATTTATTAACTTTATATAAGGGTTGTTCCAACAATCACTTGCAGCCATTCTGTACGGTGCCATCTTTGCCTCCCCCTGTATAAATTTATCCAGAGGCTGAAGGTTGAGAATGGCATCCAGTGCCGCAGTTGGGGTACTTGAAATGACCCCTTTTGTGATTAGTCCTGCTAGTCTTTGTATCCTTGCCAATTTTGTGGTGCACGTTACTTGCTTAACTTTTGGCCACCAAACAATAGCAGCATAGGTTAGCCTAGGCCTAAACACTGCTGTATATAGCCAATGTGTGATCTTGGGCTTAAGACCCCAATTTTTCCCACAAGCCCTTATGACAGTCATTAGGGATATTTTGGCTTTGTTTACAATTTTTTCTACATGCTTGTTCCAGGTTAACCTAGGTTCTAATGTTATCCCTAGATATTTAACCTGGTCTGAAAGCGCAAGTCTTTCTCCAAAGAAACTTGGAGATTTTATACTCCTTAAGTTTGTCTTGTAAACAGTGCTTTAGTTGGAAAATATTTTATGGGGGTACTCACCTTCCATAGAACGCATATCTATTGCGAATTTAATAGTGTTTGTCATTATTAACAAATACATTCTCGTAAATTGGACATTTAATAAGTATTTTAGAACAATATCGTTCCTGTACTGCCAGTACGACGTACCGGAGCACATATTTTTCCCGGTATGGTAGAAGGAAAATAATTTTATACCGGTACGCAGTACCGGTGCGTACCGGCCCAACTAAAGCACTGCTTGTAAGTAAAAGGTATGAGAACAGTTTTCTCAGGATTCACTCTTAAGTTTTTGCCTATGCACCATTTCTCTATTCTGTGTAAGGCAGTCTACAATACCTCAGCAACCACACTAGGGAATTTGCCTCTAATAAGTACTACAATATCATCTGCATATCCCTGTGTGTAATACCCTTCACCGTTGAGTTCTGTCAATAGCTCGTCTATAACTAGGCTCCACAACAGGGGGGATAGTACCCCTCCCTGTGGGCACCCAGATGTTACAGACTTAACTATGTTCACTCCCAACAGTGAGGTTTTAATTATTCGCATATTTAGCACAGAGTTAACCCAATTACAGATTATGGGATTTACCTCTTTTGCTGTTAATGCCTTAATCATAGAATCGAAGGAGGTATTACTAAAAGCTCCTTCAATATCATGGAAGGCACCAAGGGCTTTTTCTTTTCCCTCTAATGTTGCTTCAGTTCTGCTTACAAGTTGATGGAGTGCTACCTCACAAGATCTTCCTGGTCGATAGGCAAACTGGTTTTGGTGTAGGGCTTTAGCCCTCCGACACCTGTCCTTGATATATCTATCGACCAGTCTCTCCATTGTTTTTAGCAGGAAGTACATCAGACTTATAGGACTCTGAAGAGTCTGATCAGGATGGGTGCAAGTATCTCCATTCCTGTCTGCAGCAAGATAGGATATATGCCATCTGGACCTGGGGATTTATACAGTTGAAACGTATCAATAGCCCAGCGAACCTTCTCATATGTTATCACCTCCCTGGCTACCTGCCAACAATCTTTATCTGGTCTACTAGAGGGCCTAGATAAAGTGGGGTTAGGCAGATCCCCCGAAGACAGAGTAACTTCAGGGAAGTGTTCCGAGTATAGGACTTCAAGAGCTTCTTCTGGTGATTTTGTGTACTCTCCATTAGGCTTTCTAATAGTTCCTAATGGATTTATAGGATCCTTAGCCATTATCTTATGGAGTTTAACACTGTCGGAGATCTCTTGTATCTCCTCACAGTATTCCCTCCAAGAAGATTCCTTGACCTTGCGGATCTCTTCCTTATATTGAGTGAGTGGCTGATGATAAGTTTTTGCTCTATTAAAGAGTTTCCTTACTAACTTCCTTTTCTTTCTAGGTCTTTATTCCACCAAGATGATCTATTGTGTTTAGCCCTAGAAATCTCTGGACAGTTGTTTTCATAGGAGGAGATGATGCAGCTTTGAACTATACCTGCTACCTCCTCTAATTGTTTTATACAAGATACTCTTGTATTAATATCACCTAGTTGTTTTAAGTCTTCTTTATATAGTTCCCATTGTGTTTTCCTAGGATTACGATACTTCACCTCTGTATTTTTATCTTTTAATGAATGACTATTGCTGAGATATTCTCCGGCATAATTGTACATATTTTAACATATGACAACGGTGTGCTTTTAAATTAACTTACAGTGCACAGCATCAGTGTATATATGTTTTTAATGGTTAAGTTTTAATTAGATACATATAGCATATTGCTATCTAAAAATAAGTGTATTTTATATGACTACATAATTTTATATCCAAACAAATATTTTATGACAATAGTGAAACTTCAAACCTAACAAGATATTGAATACTTTATAAGATTCTATAAATTCATATAGGAGGACATTATATAGGTTTGTATATGTGCATAAATCCAAATTAATATTATAATACTATAGGGCGTAGTGACGTTGCATCCATTGAACTTTGGTCTATTGTGGTTTGTGGTCAGGTGGACGAGTCTTTTCATATTAACAACCCTTATATAAATCTGGAACATTCCAAAATTAACAAAATGGTCAACATAGGAGAGATAGGCGAAATGTTTTCAGACTACTCTCTTCCTGAATATCATTTTGAAAAACCATTCCAGGTTACTATTAGTAGCAGAGATGAATGGAAGACAAACAATACGGTAATAACTTCAGGACCAGAGCAATTAACATGGTATACAGATGGCTCCAAAACTGAAGTAGGGACTGGAGGCGGCATATATGATTGCAAACCCAGGAAAGACTTAAGCTTTCCCATGGGCAAATATATGACTGTGTTCCAAACAGAAACTCTTGCACTACATGCTGGTGTCCGTGAAAATTTGAGAAGGAAATACAAAACTCAGAGGATCTCAATCTTCACGTATAGCCAGGCAGTTTAAAGGCCCTAATGTCTTGTACCCTTAGATCTCAATCAGGGATTGTCACAAAGACCTTGTAGAGCTGGCAAAACGGAATGAAGTAAAACTCTTCTGGGTGCCAGGTCACAAGGGAATACCTGGTAACGAGAGAGCGGATAGTCTGGCGAGGGCAGCGGCAGCAGAAGCGTATATATAGGCCCGGAACCATTTAGTGAAATATCGGGCAAACTAATCCGCTCTGCGGTGAAATAATGGGTAGATAGTGAGCACACAAAGCTGTGGAACTCATATCCAAGTGCAAAACATTATAAGGGATATATTTAAAAACCTTAAAGGAACATAGCAGCCAGTGGCGGCTATTCAGGTGAAGTAGGTGAAGTAGCACTTCACCAGTATTTTTCCTTTACAATACGTATTTTTAAAGTTTATTTCCCATATCTCGAATGTTGGTTTTTACTATAAATGCATTTACGTAATTTTGTATTACCCGCCACGAGTGATGTTAAAGGAGGAGGCGCCAGAGAGCTCTCGAGTCTTGCAAAGAAGCACGAAGCAGCCTTGATTCACTTCCCCTGTTCCATGGGTAGTCTGGTTCACTAAAAATGATGCTAGCTGATGCTGCAAGCAGCATTTTTCTCGCTTATCCCACGTCCATTCTGAAGGGATCAGACTACCCATGAAGGTGTCGTCCTGCGGCTACATGATGCGCGCGCTTACCACAGCAAGCTGAAGCTACTACAATGACAGAGTGAGGCGGGTTTCATACCTACTCCTCTTCTGCTAACAGCACCAATTTCACTTCCTCTACCCGTACCAAAGGTAATAAATGTTCGAAATCAATGTTTTTAACATAAATACCTGTTTTGAATTCTCCTCTGTCCAATAATATTTTCAGGAACGTGTCTGTGTGGCTTGAGAACTAAACATCGTGTATAAATAAAACGTATTTGGATTAGATATCTTCTGGGGAGATTGACGACTTTTTCTTACTTTTATACGGTATCCTTATACTTTGAAGGGTAGTTATAAGCCAGCTATCGTTTGTACAAACTCAGGCTTTTAAGTCTTACATCTTTGGGCGAGGCTAGAACAGACTTTCATTCTTCACGATTTTATAAAAAAAAAAAAACTAACAATTTTGTTTAAATTTTCCACACGATTTGCATAGACGCTAAAGAGCTAGAATTTTTATTTTTAACAATTTTCAATTAATTATTTAAAAGGTGTTTATAAACAACCATATACTTCATTGAAGTATGAACGGTAGAGGAGCTTGGATTCTTTCTCATAAAATAAAATATCATTAACGGAAAAAAAATCATAGGCGTTCGATTCTATAGCACAAAAGTGAGGCATAGGGATGAGACTAGAAGTTAATTTATTTAATGTGTGTCACCATATACCAAGACTACTGTGTACTGTGATGAAAGCCCACTGTTACGTGTCACAACACTGAACCTTCTTCGGAGATCGTCGCCGATAGGACGCCATAGGACGACAACGTTGAATCACGACGTTTCATTCCTACAATGCATATTTTTTCATAGGCAATCATACGACATGTGACATATTAATCACTGCATATTAATGCCTTGAAGTATCCAGTAACGAGCTGAAGTTTATCAGATAAAATTGCATCTTTCCGACCCTTGCAAGCATATTAACTTATAAGATAAACAACAGTCATTGGTCGATATCCGAGGCATTGCTAAAGATTATTAGTCAATTTCAAGTCCGCATCGCATGAATGGAATATTCTGAATAATCTGATTAGGAGAATAATAATTACGATAAACATCAATAGATTCGCGGCGGAAAAGCAGGATCGAATTTATCTAATGAAACTCATAATCCCGATTGGGATTTATTAAGAGTATTCCATGAATAAAATGTATCACATTTTATAAATAATAACTATATTCTTACCCGCATTGTTTAAAATCAAATCATCATTGTGCCAGCTGTCAGATCACGACGTAGGCCTACTAAATGAAGGATCAAAAATGTTGCCAGACAAGTATCTTGTTTAGCGAATATTTCAATTCAGAAAGAACCTTTACTGCAGCTAGAAGAAATGCAGCCGTCCTATGATGATATCACCGACAAATTTGCAGCCATAAAGGACTATCGAAGGATTGATTTGCTATACAAGACATAGGTGAGTTCGGTTATTAACGTAAGCATGTGGCATTTTTTTCCTCTTCACCTAATTTTCCGGCCACGAGCCGCCACTGATAGCAGCTCAGGTATTAGGACTGAAAAAATCTGACCTGAGGACTGTGATAGGACATTCTACACTGAAGAAACACATGCACAAGATGGGCATTCATTCTGGTAGTACCGAATGTAGACTCTGTGGCCTTGCAGAGGAAACCGCTTGGCATGTTATTCACAATTGTGAAACTGTCTGCAGCAGAAGGGTCCAAATTTTTGGAACTCACAAAATCCAGCAGATACCAACATCAGATAGGATTGTGAGGCAACTTCTTAGTCTGGCCAAAGGCACCAGACTATTTGATTGATTACAATCCGTGATGCAGGAGGTAGGCACAATGGACCTTAAGGTCGAAGTGTCTGGGACTTTGAGACCACCTCAAAAATATCATATCATATCATATCGTAAGTGAAAATGGTAAACTAAAGAAAAATCATTCTGATCTGTGGGGGGAGACCATGACAACATAATATGCATTTTAAAATAAAATCAGGTAAACTGATATAACAAAGTGTCAGAATGTTTTTGTTTAATCAGTGAAAAGTTAATTGCAATTATGATATAATAAGTTATTTTTGTTATCAATTTCCGAGTAGCTGCAGATCGATTCAATTAAGCAGGACTTACAGAAGACCAAAGGTCTAAAGTCTGATACTTAACCTTAATTCAAACTCGTATACACTGATATAAGACATTCTTACATTTCACAAAATACACTGGCGAAGAACTCCACTTAATGTATGTACGCCAAATTATTTCAGAGTAATATATCTTCTGTATATAACAGTATTCAACTTGATGAACGAAATAAACAACTGACTAGTTTGATAACACTGGACAACAACCAAAAATATTTTTGCATGAAATTGGGCGTTTATTATGTGGATTTTAGTGCTGAATTCAATTATGCAAACAGTTTTTCTCTGGCACCCTCAGTTTCAAAAAGAAAGTCTGTTTTCTGAATTAGCACTGGCTGTAAATACTTAAATTTCTGTTAAAGTGATTGACATAGTAAACAAGACCTAATAGCGATTATAACATTTATTTATTATTATTTTACTGCTTTAGTTAGTAAGGACCGTGGTGTTATGATAATTAGTCATGCAGTTCAAATGAAAGAAAGTTACAAAAATATGCAGCTAATATTACAAAAAGTGCAGTATGACAAGTACAACTGGTCCATCTGTGGCGATTTCAAAATGATTGGAATACTGTTAGGATTGCAAAGCGGATACACGAAATATTGCTGCTTTTTGTGCGAATGGGATAGCCGTGATAAATCCAAACATTACGACACTAAAATATGGCCTCCCCGGAAGAATTTTGTCCCTGGAGAAAAGAATATCTCAGCTGAACCATTGGTTGATAGATCAAAAATTGTATTGCCTCCACTTCATATAAAATTAGGCCTAATGAAGAATTTTGTCAAGGCATTAGACAAATCTGGAGCAGGTTTCAAATACCTAGAAGAAAAATTTCCAAGAATCAGTGCTTCTAAGTTGAAGGAAGGCATTTTTGTTGGGCCTCAGATTCGAGAACTAATGAAAGATCAGCTGTTTGAAAGTAAATTGAATCATGTGGACTTGAAGCATGGATATCATTCAAGATCATTTGCGAACAGTTCTTAGGTAATACTAGAGCACAAAATTACTAACAATTAATTGAGAAATTACTAGGAGCCTATAGAAATCTAGGTTGCAACATGTCTCTCAAAATTCACTTCCTGCATTCCCATTTGGACTTTTTCCCTGCAAATCTAGGACAAGTTAGTGATGAACATGGAGAAAGATTCCACCAAGATATTTCCGAAATGGAGAAAAGGTATCAAGGAAGATGGAAACCCAATATGCTTGTACATTACTGCTGGAGCCTCAAAAGAGAAACCACAGGAAAGTACAGAAGAAGCAGCAAACGGCAGAAATTCAACTGACAGCAGTAGAGGATGGACTTGAAAACGAGCTGGCAATGTTTTCAGGTATGTTAATTGGTTACTTTTACAAAATTAAATATAATTTTATTATGAAGGATTCTTCTACATACGAATATTACCAGTTAGTCTTTGATATTACGGTGACTTTATGTTTTATTTATAAACGACTAGATGTGTAAGCACACGATTTACTAAAAAACTGAGGGTGCTGGACAAAAACAAAGGCCATATTTGAACTCAGCACATCAAAATACATAAGAAATGATATGTTTTGTGTAAAAAAATATTACCAGTTAGTCTTTGATATTACGGCGACTTTACGTTTTATTTATAAACGACTAGAAGTGTAAGTATACGATTTACTAAAAAACTGAGGGTGCTAGACAAAAACTAAGGCCATATTTGAACTCAGCACATCAAAATACATAAGAAATGATATGTTTTGTGTAAAAAAAATATTACCAGTTAGTCTTTGATATTACGGTGACTTTACGATTTATTTATAAACGACTAGAAGTGTAAGTATACGATTTACTAAAACACTGAGGGTGCTAGACAAAAACTAAGGCCATATTTGAACTCAGCACATCAAAATACATAAGAAATGATATGTTTTGTGTAAAAAATTTTTTTGAAGGTCAGTTTTGTTGTCCAGTGTAATCAAATGCGAAGGGAAGTGTCATGGCTAACTATTGCAAATTCCAAAGCCGTATATGAACAATGTAAAATGATATGTTGTCAGGATAACAGATTTGCATTTGTTAAACTGTTTATAATATATTACCATAAAGGGCACTGATCAAGTTCAAAGAGAGCCAACTTTAACTCCACATTTCTTAAAGTAATTCTTCATAGGCTATTATGTTTTTGGTACTTTGTATGATAAAATATAGATCTTCAAGTAATGTTTGGTGCAAAAATAAACATTACACACCAAATAATAAAAATTACCCCTCATGTCCACTTTCTCATGGAATAGCCCCAATGTTTTTTGTAGTTAAGTGAACGTTGTATCTTCAGCTTACCAAAATATTGATATACAGTGCATGCCACTTATTGTGATCACTTTGAGATGCAGCTAATATGATAATACGAGTATTAACTGATTGATAACAGTAGCCGAAAGAATTAATTGATTATAATTTATTCATATCTATAAGATAATACACTACAAAACAGAATTAAAAGCTATTTATTCATAAAATAATACGGAACTGTGAATCACTGTGAATAGACTGCAGGCAACTATTTTTTTAACCAGCAACAAAGTTTTTAATTGTTTAATTTTCCTTTAGGATTGGGAAAATCCAAAAACTGGTCGCACCTTCGGATGATTGTATCCCGCCCAGTATATGGTGCAGGCATAATCCATGTCAATTCAGGGAGGGGTTTACCTTCATAGTCTCAGATGTTAATGAATTTAATATATGTTAAAATTTAGGACAAAGTAAGAAACCCATTTTCTTTTTTTTTTGCCCAGTAAAAAATTCCTGGACAATACAGGCCACAAAAGATGGCATCTCAGATGCAATTTCTCGACTGTGATTTTCGGAAAAACTTTAAAGTGCTCTATTTCTGAAACAGTTCAAGATATTTTGTTTCTTTTTTTTTTTATTTGAAAGATAATAATGTTCTGCTTCAAATGACATCCTAAGTTTGGAAATGCATACGTACAGGGTGTTTTGTTTTAGCCTTCTGAATTTTTTTGTGATAAATCAAATTTTTTTTCGTCCAAAAATGACAATCCCAAATATTCTGATTTTTTTACTGTTGATCAGTACCAAACAGTACTACATTCCCTGAAAAGGAGATCTTCCACTTTTCAGTTTACCAGGTTTTATGAACATTGTTCATGTTTTAACTTCCGGTGTATTGGACACATGAATTCACAGTTCATTTGTCAACAGGCAAAGACAGCTGTTCACCAAATTTGTGTCCAACAGTACCTGTAAGCTTCTGTGAGAATTCTGCTGATTGATTGAGTTGTATAGTGTCTTGTGGAAAGGACTGAGAACGAAATGTCTTCTGACTGGGGCCACAGAAGAGTGAAGTGTGCTGACTATTTGCATATCCATAAAAAAGTAATATATAAGACTAGCAAAAAAAGACTTTATTCAGGTTGGGAATAAGAGTGCTCATTTCAAGATTTTGTTTCGAAGTCAAGATTTATCCAGTGATGACTTTCTGTGTTCGAAATGCTTTGATAGAATATCAACAATGCTACTAACTGAACAAGAAGAAGTCTCCCATGGTGTGGATGATGAAGATTTTGTATATACAGAAAAATAAATCCGTTCCTTGAATCAGTCAGCTATGGTCAGTGAAGTCAAGTTCAAAGCTGTATGCATCAAGAAAGTGTAGAGAAATTACTTCAGCTGTGAGTGAGTAGGGCCTACACCAAAACAAAACTGACCAAAATCTTCAATGTAGAAATTCCATCTTCAGAAGAAAATGAACCAATAGAAGCTTGTGCAACTTGCCAGAAATTTATATCAAACAAGAATTCACCTGTTGAATCGTGTGAATCCTCAGGTGAAACTTCTAACAATTATGCCAATGTCCCTTTCAAAGGCACATATTTTGCACCACATTCCATGTGCTACAAAATACATGGTGGACAAAGCAAGAAATGTGAGGTCTGCAAAAGGAGTATTTGGAAAACTGGATCCCTATTATGTGAATGAAGCACATGTTCAAATTGTACAGTCATTTTATCTGGAGGATAAATGGGACTGTTCTTGCCAGAGTGTCAACAAAAGAGAGACCATCCCTGTAACAGTTACAGGAGAAAAAGTGGCAAAAGTGAAAAGATACATGACCCGTAGTATTAAAGAAACTTTAGCCTTATATAAGAAGGAACATTCAGGATTCCACATTGGAAGATCAAAATGACATATGACACTTTGGTTGGATGAGAGAAGTTGCGTGTAGTGATATAGAACAAGAGACCTGTTTGTTTCAGGAATATGGTGACTGCCCTGAAAAGGGAGGACTCACCATACAGACACTTGGTCTGGAAAACATAGTCAGATGACTCTTCTGAAGTTACATATGCAACATGTGAGGCAAATAAATTCATTAAGAAAACTAGGGATATTTTAAATATAGGCCTAGGTAAAATCGGCAGTGGCGGCTCGTGCCCCAGCAAGTAGGTGAAGGGCTTAAATGGGTTTAGTAAAGCATGACTATACAGTTAGAGATGCACTTCTATGATAATTGGACATGCAAGACTCATCTATTTCTTGTGTATTAATCCCTATTTTTATTTAGAACTCACGTAATGTTCTTAAAATCTGAAAAAACCTTCTTTAATACAGACATTGTGATTGTTACTAAAAAGCAACCAGGGCCAACAAAATAATTTACCTCAAGTTGGGCTACTGCACAACCATGAGAACTCAGAAAACTAAGATTCTTAGAAACTGATATTATTGCTTTTACCGTCTTTCCCCCTTCGTCACACTAAGATGGTATGGTAGGTCGTCCAGTTGTGAAAACGTCTTTTGTTTTCGTCTTTTCACCTAGAGAACGATGTCTCAAAAAAAATTGCAAACTATTTATCATTAATAGGATTAATATCGGTAACATAACACAGTACCGCCAAAAAACTCGTCAACATCAGCACTAGAAGAAGAGTATAGCGACACTATACACTAATGCCATGCCACATGTATGTACAATACAAGCCATGAGGGTGCAAGAAAAATTGGCTGTAGGGTGGACTTGGTTTAAAAGTGACCTGACTGGTTCTGAAGTTCGCTGCAAGGGAGGGGTCTCTGTTTTGAAAAGTCCCGTCAAGAATTTGACGTCAGGTTGTCATAGAAACCCCCTAATGGGGAATGGACCTGGTTTGAAGGACAGAGTCGCATCACATACGGTCTCCATGTATAGTGCAAGAGAGAGTGAGAAAGAGAGAGAGAGAGCATTATGAAAGCCCGACCAGACCTGCTCGCTAAATGCAGCCGGTTTGTCTATGACGATGAGCGCTGGTAGTTGCTTCTGAAGCAAATTCTGGGGTTTGATCACCACAGATTACCATGTATATAGTAGGTTTCAAGAAAAGCAAACAGCTATTTTGTACTTAATCATAATTTTTCCCAAGATGCGCACACGAAATATTAATAGATTTCATGTCTGAACACATATGTCACGAGCTTAAAGGACTATAAAGATATCTATACAAAAGAAAATATGTGGCAAATGGTAGATAAATTATTAGAAAATACGCCTACTGTTATCTGCAATTATAAATTATGAAACATACAGTAAAATTACCAGTTCATTTAAAGGTAAAAATATTTTTGATATAGGCCTATTATTACTGGTTTGGGAAAATCCAAATATAAGTCGCACCTTGGGATGAATGTATCCCGCCCAACCTTTCTGCGATGCAGTTTCTTTTATCTAGCGAATTCTTCTGTCCTCGTATTATGAAGAAACTCGTGATTGGACGTTGGATGTGTGACGTCATATCGCTAGACGGAAGTGACAAGCTGACAAACCTCCTGGAGATATAATATGCTACATTTTCAAAACCTACAAACAGTGTATTGTACATTATTCGAAAATGCAAGGGTGCTTCGCTACAGCTACCGCCTCCGCTTCGCGCACGTAACTATGTGGTTAGTGTTATGCATTATTTAGATATATGTAGAGGTGGATAAATGGCACTTGCGACAATATACAAGAACAGTGGGTACATGGCACTTGCGACAATATACAAGAACAGTTGGTCACTCCACTTTGCTCAGAAACAAAATACACCGTGTCCGGGAAAGACCTGACGAAAAAGAAATAATTATATATCTGAAACTATTACAGTTACTACCTCAGTATTTTCACAGTTAGAAAGACAAACTCAAAAAGTATTGTTTTTAGCATCCCGTAATGCGCATGAGCATGCACATTATTGTTGCACGAGGAGAAACGAAAAAAAGCAAGTTGTGCGTGTGGTGTACAGGCTACAGCCGAACAATGTTTACCATAGTAGAGAAAGCAGAATGTGTTTTTTGGCTTGCTGAATTGAAGTCAGTCAAGCGTGTAGGCTACGTCGTTTCCAAACAGACAAAGGCCGAAATCCTCCCGCCCGAAACAGCATCCTTCATTGGTACAAGCAATTTCTGGAGACAGGTAATGTTCAGTCACAGCAGAGAAAGGCAAAGAAATCGCGCATAAACGACTACAACATTGAAAGGGTACAGGCTGCTTTTGTAAGAAGCCTGAGGAAATCCATTCGTGAGGTGGCAAGACCACTGCAAATGCCAAAATCCACAGTCCATGGGAGAGAAGGACCTACACCATGGCCACCAAGGTCGCCGGACATGACCCCACTGGATTTCTTTCTCTGGGGTTTTGTAAAAGACAAAGTGTATCGCACGCCTGTGTCCGATAATGCAGATTTGCGTGGCCGAATTTACGATGCAATAGCACTAGTCACACCGGAGATGCTTTTTTGTGTGTGGCATGAAATTGAGTACCGTCTGGACATAGCCCGGGCTACAAATGGTACTCACATAGAGGCTTATTAAAACTCATCGTGTTTCTCTTTGTAACCGTGAAAACATCACGTCAATAAATGCAATAGTTTCAGATATATAATTATTTCTTTTTCGTCAGGTCTTTCCTGGACACCCTGTACATCACACACTCTGTGCAAATGTGAATATTGAATGGGCGAAGCTTAAGGGGCGACTTACATTTGGACTTCAGGGAAAAAGGTAGAATCGGGCATGCCCGAGTCCCCCACTCCCTAATGGGACCCACGTGGAAAGTAGGGGTTTGGGTCGGGAGATTCTTAAAACAGTGGAGAGACATCTAGCGGCGGCATTTGAACTACTAGCAGAGTAGCGACGGTAGCATGATCAATTAAAAACAGAAAAATAATTTATTTCTCCTTTATTCTCTTCCTTTCCCGTCTCCTTCCTCTCTTCCTCTCACCTCCTCTTCAGCCTACCTACCTATTCGAGACCTATTCCTAACTGTAAATTTTGGATCGACCGGGATTCAAACTCGGGACCCCTAGCATTATAGCTGGGTCATTCTTCAAATACGGGAAAATTTGGAGTGTGTAAAATCCAAATTTTTTACTTTGTTTGTAAGATCTCGAAAAAATTACTAAAATACTTCAGGTGTTACTTGATTATAATAAGACACCAGCAGAGCTTAAATGTTTATATTTTTATTTATTTTTATTTTTTAATTTTTTTAAAGCCATGTGAATGATATCCGTGTAGGCTACATGTGGATGGCAGAAGGCCACATTATTGACTAACTTTGGCAACAGTCTGCTTTTCTTTATGTGATTTCATATTATTCTCAGTGTGCTTCAGTTGATTTTGCACCAAATTTGCAAATTTGTGTGCATACTCCGGAATTAACGTAATTTTTACTAGACAGTGTTTTTATGGTTTTTTTTTGGGGGGGGGGGGATCAAGCAGAAATTCATTTAATCAGTTTTAAGATTTTAAGCACAGGTCACAGACACCGCAAACACAATAGTTCCCTACATTTATCATCTACATGACTTGAGTCATCCACATACCCCTTCATGAGGCATGTGGATGATAAAAAAAAGGAGTTTAAGTGGTCTCAGCAAGCCATTCCTAAACCTCTGTAGGTTGAACTTTAATCAGGCACTTTGAATTGGTAGGTTTATCATAGTGCATAATCAAAATTAATTAATATTCACTTTCTGCCTACTTTCTAGAAGTCATGTTAATGACGGGGAATAAAAACGCTTTCCTTGAAAATGATGCAAAGTCCTTTGTTAATCCCAAACTGTTTGTAAGCAAGCAAAATTCAACCTTACAATTCAACCACAAGCTGCCCTGTTGGCTTTCTAACACTGTTGCCAGTTATACAAATTTCTCATTTCTGCAGAAAAAATTCCATTCTTTTCAGCCATGTGGATGACCAAAAACCCTTGGGACATTCTTTATGTTCATTAGGTGGGATGACAATTTTATTTCATTTTATTTTTTAGGGGTTAATATTCTTCACACATTCATACTCATTGACAGGAAAAAGTTGAAAAGGAAATAACATTTTGTTTTGTGGAAAAATGCATTAGAATATATAAAACCGGGGTATGGGACAGGGCATGTGGATGACATTTCATTAAATTAAATTTGATTTTGGAATATCAGAATTTAAAGTTAGTGACATTTCAAAGTGATAGTTGTAGTATGAAAGTAGTAGAAACAAACTTTTATTTTAATTTTTTTAAAAGTTGAATTTGAAGGGAAATATCACTCTGGAACACAAATTTTCCCGTATTTGAAGAATGACCCAGCTAAGAGTCTGAACGCATTATGCCACAAGCGATTGTTGAGCAGTGAAGGAAGATTTTGTATATTTGAGTTATTATAGCATGTATGAGTGTTAACGAAAGAATCAGTTTTTATAATTTTTATACATTTTGTTAGTTTTAAAAAGAGTAGGCCTAGTATTGGTGCAAGGGAATTTTTCTGCATCAATTAAGCCATGTTTTATGTTATAATACAGTGTTTTTTAAAATTGTCATATATTATGTATGGTGCAATTAATTGTGAAATATTTTGTTTTTTGAAATGTTCTGTTGGCATAGGCCTATGTATGGCATTTTTTATAATTGTGAAATATTATGTTTGGTGCAAGGGTCTTTTTTTGTGAAATAGCCTATTTTGTTGCAATTGTCGTTATAATTCAGTGAAATATTATGCTTTGTGCAATGGTATTTTTTTATTTTAAAATGTTGTTTTTTTTATAATTGCTTTTTATAATAGTGAAATATAATGCTTGGTGCAAGGGTCTTTTTTATTTTAAAATATAATTTGGTTTTTTCTTATAATCGTTCATCGTTTTTTGTAATTGTGAAAGATTATGTGGTGCCAATTATGTTGGCATTGGTGCAAGGGAAAATCTTTTTAAATGTGAAATATTATGTTGGCTCTGAAAAGAGCCGTTTTGGTGCAAGGGTATTTTAATTGTGAAATATTATGTTGGCCCTGAAAAGAGCCTTTGGGTGGGGGGGGGGGGGGGGGGAATGTTCATTTCTGCAGCATTACTTAATTATTCGGAATTCTTCTGTATGGCACACCATTCAAGTCTAACACTAGTCTCTCGGCAATATCATAGTAGGATCTCTTACTTCTTCTTTCCCAGCTTTCGTCCCAATACATGTAATAATATCTAGGCCACCGTAAAACAATGTTCTGTTGGCATATGTACGACGTTTTTTATAATTGTGAAATATTATGTTTAGTGCAAGGGTCTTTTTCTATTGTGAAATAGCCTATTTTGTTGCAAGTGTCGTTAAAATTCCGTGAAATATTATGCTTGGTGCAAGGGTATTTTTTTATTTTAAAATATTATTTTGTTTTTTTTATAAGTTTAATCACTTTTAATAATAGTGAAATATAATGCTTGGTGCAAGGGTCTTTTTTATTTTAAAATATAATTTGTTTTTTTTATAATCATTCGCCATAGTTTTTTGTAATTGTGAAAGATTATGTGGCGCCGATTATGTTGGTGTTGGTGCAAGGGAAAATCTTTTTAATTGTGAAATATTACATTGGCTCTGAAAGTAGCCGTTTTAATGCAAGGGTATTTTAATTGTGAGAAAGAGGCTTTGGTGATTGCAATCGCATTGAATATAATTTGCATGCGTATAACACAGTGAGCTGCATTACCAGCGTTGAGTAGCAGCATGAGGGTGGTTAGGAGTGGCTGGAGGGTGGTTAGGAGTGGCTGGAGGGTGGCTAGGAGCGGCCGGCAGGGGAAAAACCAAATATCGGGTGCCAAATAGGCTCCTCCCATACTCGCTATCGGGACCCGCCCGGGAAGGAGGGGTTTAGGGCGGGGACTAACTAAATGAAACAGTGGGAGACATCTAGTAGGTAATGGTGGAATTAGTAGTAGCGGCGCAGAGACATCTGGCGGAAATAGCAGAAACACAAGAAAATTAATTTTTTTATTTTCTCCTTTTATCTCTTTTCTCCTCTTCTCCTCCTCTCCTCCCTATTACCTCCTTTCTCTCCTTCACCCTACCTACCTATTTGGGACCTATTCCTATCCTACTAATTTTCGCACCTACGGGGATTCGATCCGGGGACCGCGAGCGTTCTAGTCCATCGCCTTGACCACTACACCACGAGGCTCATTGCAATAAAAATCGAGAAAACTTCTAGCCTTTGTACTACAGAGACGTGCAATACATGACGAGTAATAAGAATGATAATGTTCTTGTAAATACTTAGGTGGGTATATTTGGTACAAGGGGCATCTCGTATTTTGAATATTTGGTACAAGGGGCACTGTCGCATCGTGGGAATCGTATTTTCAATAGGGCTAGTGTTGACTGTCGAATGAAGGCGGGGAGTACGGTCGGAAGAAGATCGGGCCGAGAGCCGAGCGGGAGGTCGCCGGCCGACAGCTGCTGTCGCCATGGCAACGGAATGCGGGATGGGCGGAGCCTATTTAGCACCCGATACTTGGTTTATGCCGCCGGCAGGATAGGGGAAGCGGTCAGGCGGGGAAGAAGCCGGCAGGCGAGTATGGAGTGGAAAGGGGACGAGCACGCACCCGATTCTACCCTTATTCCGGATTTTGCCCATTTTATTATCCATTTAACATTTAGGGCGATTTAGGGTTCACCAAAAGTGACTTTCCTTTGTTCTTGTCAGCGTTTTCTCTTTTGTGACTATAATACCGTATTGTAATCTTAGGCTATGTTGAGGTTATGAAAGCTAACAAATTTCCAAATCCCCCCCCCCCCAACACACTGAGCTATTTGACATTGCCAACTGTGGATAGCAATGGTGTCAAGGACGATGACCGCCGGTAAAAGGGAAAAAATAGTTTTATGCTGCACACTGGGCTCCTCTCTAATGGGGCCCGTCTGGGAAGGTGGGGTTTAGGGTTTCGTCACACAAGAAATTCAATGTGAGACATAATAAATCTCGTGCTATTGCTCCTAAACTAACATAAACGTTCCTAACCTAACAAACCGGCGGAGCTTGGCTGGTGCGCAGCATAAATCTATCTATATCGAAGTTCTTACCATACAGCCACTAACAAGTAAACAGACCACAGAAGCACATGACCAATGAGCACAGAACACAAACATCCACTGAGGCAAATACTCTCAATAAGAATACCGCCCACTCTACTCTATTCCCTTTGTTCAAAGTGTCCACTAGCACAGAGGTGCCATCTGTTGAGTAGGAGTGGGCAGCAGTCTAAGAAGCTACATAATGAACCTATATAGCTGCAGAAATAAATTTGTTTTTTAAAGTCCTGATGACACAGTAACTTATTTTTGTGCTTGATAATGCAGGAATCAGCTCGGGAAATAACATAATTTACACTACAGCTGAACTAACTTAATTAAATGACGATAACGCTAATTGTTTAAGTAAAACTTCTTTAGCCACGGTAGGGGTAAATCGAGAGCTTGTGTAACGCTCAAAATCGTCACGAAATTAGTGAGGTGTGACGGAACGGACTGCACAGAAAACAATCAACTCAATGATTAGGCTTATCCAAAACTGAAAAAGTCCAAAAATTAAAAATTAAAAAATCCAAAATTAAAAAATTAAAAAATCCAAAATTAAAATATCCAAAAAATAAAAAATCAAAGATCCAACATTTAAATAATCCAAAATTTCAAAATAAAAAATCAAAGAACCAAAATTAATAAGTCCAAAATTTAAAAAATAAAAAATCCAAAATTAAAAAATCTTAATATCCAAAATTTAAAACATAAATATCCAAAATTATAAAATTCAAAAATATAAAAATTAAAAAATCCAAAATTAAAAGTCGAAAATTAAAAAATACAAAAACTAAATAAATTCAATGATCAACAATGCAAAAAAAATTAAAAATCCAAAATTAAAGAATTAAAAGATCATAAATTTAACAAATCCAAAATCTAAAAAGTCCAAAAACCCAATATTAAAAAGTCCAAC
Source organism: Ectobius pallidus (assembly GCA_964059195.1). Classification (NCBI taxonomy): domain Eukaryota; kingdom Metazoa; phylum Arthropoda; class Insecta; order Blattodea; family Ectobiidae; genus Ectobius; species Ectobius pallidus. The sequence continues at coordinate 22,630,668 of CAXKWD010000008.1, forward strand.
AATCCAAAATTTAAAAAATCCAATAATCCAAAATAGAAAAAATAAAAAAAAGTTTCACTTATGGCGTTCCACACACATTTTTTTTTTTTAAATAAGTTCCTATCAAAACTAATTGTTTCACTTTAATACATTTTCGTGAAAATCAGCTTCAAATTTTAATCCATACGATTTGCAAAATACTTTCTACAATATATACTTTTTTTTATTTGAAATTTTTACATGTAAAACAATTCGGAAGGTAAGCCAATGAACATCTGAATGAATCAGTCTTGTGCACACTCTAATTAACGATTTTACTTATTTCACTCTCAAAATAATTATTACAACCATAGACGGCACATATCATGCCACCTACATGACCGGACATTTTCTTTAGGCCTATGTTGTATTTATTATTTTACTCAGGGGTGCCCCCCAACCCAATTGCCTGTCGACAAGGGCGTCCATATGATATTTTCTAGGGGGGGGGCAATTTTTTTAATTAATTTATTTTTTGTCGCTTTAACTTCTTGGGCCACTTTGTAACATTATATTGATAATATAATAAGTAGCCAGAAAATAATTGCGGGGAGGGTCGGAAGTGCCGGGGGGTTTGGAATACCCCCCAAAAAAAGGGGTCGGGGGTCCATCCCAGAAATTTTTAAATATTGAACTAATAACAATCACATTTTACGCTATTTTAGCACTCAAAAACTAGTTAGGAAATTTGTTTACCATACTCTAAGACATGGCAATGTAAACAAAAAAATGTTACCTAAGTCGGGTGTCCACCCATGGGAAATTTTTATATGTTGAACTAATGAAAATCATATTTTACGCTATTTTAGAACTGAAAAACTAGTTAGCAAATTTGTTTACTATACTCTAAGACATGGCAACTTAAACAAGAAATTGTTACCTAAATTATAATACTTATTACTATTTATAAGAAAAGTTAAATAGCACATGGAACAGTGGACATAATAGGCCTACTCATTATGTTATGAAAAGAAAATAACTGCTATATCATATTTGACACACCAACAAATCTTGTTTAATTAAATAAATATATTTTTAAATACAAATATAGAATTTTAGGTTTTGACTCTTGGGGGTCTGAACCCAGTGGCGTAGCAAGCTTAGGTGGTACCCGGTGCGGAAAATTTCTTGTCACCCCCCCCCCCAATTTAAATTATGAAAAGATGGAACAATTGCAAGTGTTATTTTTTGGATAGTCAAAGGTAATCGAGAGTTTAAGAGTTTATCGATAGATGCAGCTGCAACGAATTTATTTGATGTAACTCGTAAAACTCAACGGATTATACAAAATTAGTAATAATTACTTTGTTATGTAAAAAACAAAACTAAGCTCCGAAATCATGGCATACTATGAATCAACCATCCATAAAGCGATTCGAGTTACCATGTTGTCGCCATGTTGTAACTAGTGCTACCAATGGTGCATATAAGACATAGTTAACCTAATTCAGCCAATTTTTTTTAGGATTAAGGAGACATACATATCAAGCACATTACGCTGTACATTGTACATTGTACTGTTAAACGACAATAAATGCTATTGTTAATAATAATATTAATAACAATAATATTAATAATAATAATATTAATAATAATAATATTATACATTGTTTTCGTGAGCGACAGATTCACGAATTGTGGGTGTTACCATTAATAAAGCTGACATATTTTGTTTCACACTCCCGAAATTGTGTAAAGTTTTATTTTTGGAGTGATTTTTTTATACTTTTATATTTTGTTTTCCAAGTGAAATCTCGAATTTTGGAAAGATGAATTTTGACAAAAGGAGAAAATTTTGTTTTTATGTCAGGTACCTTTCAAAATGTGAACCGAAGATTGGAGACGAGTTTTCCTTATTTTTACATAAAGAAAGTTTTCTCGAAAACGGCTCTAATGTTTTTCTTTAAATTTTGCCCGTGGGTTGCTTATACTACGAGCTAAAACTTTTATTTGAAACACTTTTTCGAGATAATTCTCTGAAGGGGAGTTATAAGCCACACACACTGAATAAGCGCTCTTTGCAATACGGCCTCTTGCAACGGAAAATCGTACGAAAACAATTTTGTTTGTTTGTGTTATGTACTTTTTGGGGATGTGACACGAAGATTGGCGACGACTTTCTCTTACTTTTAAGGGGAGGCTAACTTTTATTTTGGTAGAGGAAGTTATGTGAATTATACATCAGATTTTTGTATCGGTTGATCCTAATAAATTTCATAAACAAGTAATGTAACTATTTTACGGAACTGTATTTTTAAATATGCGCACTATTTTTAAATATGCGCATATACCAGTTCAAAATCTAGATTGCCGGAGACTTCGGAGTCAACTCACATTCGAAGTTTATTTTCGTCAAAGTCATGACTGCCGCAGCGGGTAGAATTGTTGAAGTCTAATTTAAATTAATAAAACTGCAGAGACAAGCATCGGCTGAAATAAACACCCCTCCCCCTAACCATAATATTATTGTTCCTATTAACATAGCGGCCAGTTTAGCCGCGTTTTATTACCTTTGTAGCAGTAGTAGTAGTTTTATTCATCCTTTTGACCATGTACATGTGTAGAACACAAATGATATAGGATACGTCAACTCTTAGATATTAAGTATCATTCATACACTCTGAGTACCTATATGGTTCTTCATATACACTCACACACCCATACATGCACATTTATATAACAGTAATATTTACAAGTTACTTCAAGTCAATTTATCAGTACATACACATAGCATTATATTATGGGCCTGAAAGACTATAGATATGGATGGGATAGTGCGGGATGGATGTAATTTTTATTCTAAATCATGCGACATGAATTCATCTAGTGTATAGAAGGCATGTAGTAGTAGAAAGGATTTTACCTCTTTTTTAAATTTAGTTGAATTTTCCTGTTTTCTAATTGCATGTGGTAATTTATTATAAATTTTTGATCCTAAGATGTTTGCAGATTTCAGTTCTGCAGTATTGTGTGTGTAGATCCAACTTGTTTCTTGTGTTGTATTCATGTATTTCTGAGTTTGATTTTAAATCTCCTATGTGATGCTTTATAAACCACAGTATTTTCAAGATGAATATTGAGCTCAGTGTTAATATTTTCTGTTTCCTAAATATTTCTCGACATGATGTTTGTCTAATTAACCCGATCATTATTCTTAGTGCTTTCTTTTGTATTCTGAAGATTAATTCACTTTCTCTGCAGCTTGCCCAGAATATAGCTCCATATCTCAAACGTGAATGGAAATACGCAAAGTAAACGTTTTTCAGAACTTGGTGACTCACTTTATTTCTTAGGGAGTTGAGTATATAGCAAACGGAGCTTAGTTTAGAGGTTAGATTCTTTATATGTGTGTTCCATTTTATCGATTCATTTATATGCAGGCCTAAAAATTTTGTATTTCCCTTGTATTTCACTTCTTTGTGGTTGAGTTGTAGTTGGGGTTTTTGAAGGTTTTCATTTTGCCTACTTTTGAATTGCATTGCTATTGTTTTATCTGTATTTATTATAAGTTTATTGCTTTGGAACCAGTTATTTATGTCCTTTAGTAGGGTATCACTCCTTTCTTGGATTATTTTCCCATTTTCTCCTCTTATTAAAATGCTTGTGTCATCTGCAAATAACGTAACATCAACAAATTCAAGATTCAATGGCAAATCATTTATATATGGTAAAAAGAGTAGTGGGGATAATATCGACCCTTGTGGGACTCCGTGCTTAATCTCCTTCTTTCTTTATGTAAATTTATTTACTGTTGATGTATTGTCTTCACATATAATTTCTACAACTTGGTAACGATTTGTTAGAAATGATCTCATCCAGTTATTTGCAACTTTGTTGACTGCATTTAAAAATAAAAGAAGTTTCAATACGCATGTTGACTTGTAGAAAGTTGTTAAGCTTATTATTGTTTTAAGTAATATTATTATTTTCTTTAAATTCCCTTAAGCGATTTTTTACTTACAAAGACATATTTTTACTTTGTCACCCCCCGGGTAATCACCCGGGGCGGCCCGCACCCCCCGCACCCCCCTTCCTAAGCCATTGTCTGAACCCCCCTTTCCTAATCCACTGTGAATTCTGCTTCCATGTTGTCGATTTGGTAAAACTTCTGCAATTCAAATAATTGTCTTAAAAGAAAAACACCTGACTATAATAATTAATAATATACATTTTTTCCTTGCGCCCCCCCGGGTATGGGCGCCCATGGCTGTCGAAGTTCTTCATCTTTATCTTTATAAAGAATTAGAAGAGACCTTTTGAAGTTATAGAACTTGACCGTTTTTATTTTTAACATATTAAACTCTAATTTTGCAACAATTTTCAACCTCCGGTCAGAAAATTCATAACACGATAATATTTCCCCCCCCCCAGAAATTTCAATGACGCAGTCTGCGTCTTAACCCCCCCCCCCCCCGTGGGCATCCTGTTTTACTAGAATTTATATTATATTTTCGTACACAAAACACAACAGACAAACGTTAACTATATCAGCTGACGAGTAACTGCCCACTCCTGCTCACTAGCGGCGCTAGTAGTAGCGTGTCCCGGAAAAAGACAGGGAGTGGACGGCACGGAGGAAAGAAAATACGGAGATGCCCTGAGACCGCAAGCGTGAAGCCAACTGTCCGAGCGTTTGGTACTTAAGGGGGCGTGTTACTGTGTTTATATGTTTATAGTGTGCACGGATATCGTGGTTACTCGTCTTTGTTTCTTTGTTTTGAACAATTCAGAAGTGAAAATGAGTGCATGTTGTGCACTATTCTATGAACTTACCTTAAAAATTAATAATTTTGTAAAATTTAGGTACTGAAAATAGTCAATTTTTGGGATGAATGAATATGGGTATAATTGCTAAGCATAATTTACTTGTATTTTACACTAGGCTGCTAATTATTGATGTATTTTCTTTATAACTGCCTTAGGCTACTTGTAATTAATCAAATAAAGTGCATTTATCTGAATTATTAGTTATACTAAGTAATTTATTGCTTTAGATTTCCAATATTTATATTAGTTGCCATTTATTGCGTTTAATAGAGTCAATAACCACATGTTGTATCTATATAACTGTCCAGAATATTTTTCTCGTTCTGAATTATCATAGTCGCACGGTCACTTAATCATTTTCTGACTCAGTATTTATACTCGCACATGTAAAGTTGCTCATTTGAAAGTTACATTTTTGGCTCTTCTGAGAAAGGTTAATGCTTACTACCGGGATTATTATGATGTCAGAGTATGTAGTTAATATATGAAATTGGGATATTACATATTTTCCCTACCGTTAAGTTGTTATAACCCGTGAAACTTCGGAGTATTTGTGTGCTATTGTATATAGCAAGCCTCCCTTTTGGTCCTCTAAGGGGGCGTGGTCATTGGCTTCATCTGTTTCCCATACAACACCGCAAGCACGGCGTCTCCGTGTATTCTTTCCTCCGTGGTAGACGGTAATGTGACCGCGTTTAAAGGATCCTCAGGCGGTAACCCTCTAATACAGTATCTCAACCCCACCCCTGACCAAACCCTCCATAAACATCTTGGGGTTGAAAAGCCGAAAAGGAAGGATGGAAAATATTGCGCGTGCCTAAGCTTAAGGTGCACATTGTTGCCACAGTTTAAAAGCCTTGCAGCTGATTTCCACAAATCTGGAGAAACAACACAAGTGACATTGCAACAAGGCCTGGCCTGGTGGCAGGGACCACCGCATTTGTTTAGGGGTGGGTAGACCCTAATAATCTTTTCCAGATGAGGGAAGTGGTCCGACTGAAAAGCGTTCCGCCCGCTTTGTAGCCGACTGGGGATCGTTTGGGCGCGAAGACTATATTACTTATTGAGAGTATTGACTGAGGGGAGTAACTGAGCTGAAACAAGGTCGGTCTAAAGCATTGTTCTGAAACAGAACACTCCAGCACAGAAAGTGAGGCCGACTGTTTCGACTAGCTCCGCCTGGAAACTTTGGCAAGAAGCTATTTGTCTGCTCAACACGAAAGTCAAGTAGGCATATGTGCATTACGATAGAGTTAACATTACTCTACCTTTAACTCCAAATAATTTATTTTTATCAATACGAATGGTTTTACCCGCGACTTCTCTTTTTATTATGTAAGTCTAACCGACAAATTCGCGCGTATTCAATACAATATTTATTATTAGGGCCCAGATTATTTCGTTTTAAACTATTTTATACCTTGCTAGTTAAGTGTGATATTTGAATATAATTATTCGTTTCACTGTCAAGAGTTACGTTAAATTAATATTACGTTGAAATGTTTAGAAATTGAAATATATTTGATAACGCTTTTAGGCAGTACCAATTGAAATTGGTCACAGTAGCTATTTACATTAAAACACATCTTTAAGAACCTAAGCTATGAATACTTACAATCTTACAAACTTAATTTCATTAGTCAAAATTATTATTCTAAGTTATACTCATGCCATAACCCAAGTGATATTAAATGAACAAAATATACTTACAGATTACACATGTAATTACTTACACTAAGTTGATCTATTCTATTTGTATATCTGAATCTAAGTATTCTTTTACATTATAAAAAAGGATTTTTTAAAGCTAGGAATATAGTTTTTTGTGAAAACAAATTTGGGGATATTTCTTAAAGTTTATATGGTAATTTGTTATATAATGTTGTCCCAATAATGTTATGGTATCCTTTTGTTTTGTTTAGCCTACACCTAACCAGCTCAAGTTTATTTTTATTTCTGGTCTGATATGTAGGCACTTCGTGTTTGATAGCTTTTATGTTATATTTTACTAATGACAAGACATAAAAATATACAAATTTATTATTGTTAGTAAGCCTGTCTCAATAAATAGTGGTTTGCAATGCTCTAATTTTTTAGCATTGGTTATTATTCTAATTGCTTTTCTCTGGATAGCTAATACTTGATTCCTACACCATTTCCCCATAGGCTACTATATCACAACTTATTATGCTCTGAAAAAATGCTTAATAGGCAGTCTTTAGATAATCTGAAGATATTTACTTACTTACTCAATGGCAATAGACAATTTCTAAGCAAGCTAAAGGAATATCATCTCTTTTATGGAACCCGAAGGTTCATTGCCACGCTTACTAGAGTCCGCCATTCAACCCTATTCTGCGCTAACTCCATCCAACCATCCCTCGCAAATCCTACTTCCCTTGAATCTATCCTAATATTGTCCTCTCACCTGCGTCTAGGTCTTCCAAGTGGTCTATCCCTTTCGGGTCTCCCCGTCAATATTTTTTTAAATATGTCTTTCTTCCCCAATGCGTGCAACATGTCCAGCCCATTTCATCCTCCGTGATTTAATTAGCTTTACTATATCCGGTGACGAGTACAGGTTATGAAGCTCGTCATCAAGCCGTTTTCTCCAGTCCCCATTTTCATCTCTCTTAGGCCCAAATATTTTCCTAAGCACCCTGTTTTCGAACACTTTCAGACTTTGTTCTTCGCGAAGAGTAAACGACCATGTCTCATATAATACAACCGGCAGGATAATTGTATTATAAATTTTTATTTTTGGATTTGTGGACATTAGACGAGAAGATAAGAGTTACCTGCATAAAAACTAGCGTTTCCTGATTTGTGTCTACACTTAAATTCGGCCTTAATATTATTTGTGTCTGTAATTATTGCTCCCAGATAAACAGTTATTTAATCTACTTATTAAATAGATTACACATGACAGCCTTTTACAAACTACTTCAATAGGCCTATTGTTCTACTTCAAAATCGTTAACAGAAATCGTAGAACAATATATCAATTTCTAAAGATTTCAACGTAATACTAATTTAATGTAATAAGTGTAGTATTGAATACATGCTATTTTGTCGGTTAGGCCTACACGTATGGAAACGACAGAAGTCACGGGTAAAAACATACGTATTTATATTAATCTTAATTATAATAATGACATACTTTAAATTATATTAATATTAATTATTCTTATCATGTATGCAAGAAGAACTGTCTTACAATCATTCGTCAACAACATTTATTTATTTATTTAACCTGGCGGAGTTAAGGCCATAAGGCCTTCTCTACCACTCAACCAGGGCAAAAACATGAAATACATAATGTTAACAATAATAATGATTAAAAATAAATTAAAAAAGAACTGATATACATGAATACAAGAAACGAACATTAAATACAAAGAAAAAATTAGAACATATATACTTGAATAATTAAGATACATTAAGATACATTAAATGATAAAAAGAAATTGTTACAAATATGATCGAGTTATATAAAAGCATTAAGTGATAGAAACTGAAATTAACATAGGACATGAAAAAGATTATTAAGTACTACGCATTTGTGCTGTTAAATGCGATCTGAAGGTTGACAGTGACCGGCAGTCCTTGATGTGAGATGGTAAAGAATTCCACATTCGGATGACTGAAGTAGTAAACGATGATGAGTAAAGAGATGTATGATGTTTAGGTATTGCGAGAATATGATATTGCCTGGACAGAGTGTTTAGGTTATGATGAGATGAAAGAGTTTGAAAGCGTGATGACAGATATTGAGGACAGGAAGTGTGAAGAATTCGATATAGGAGGCAGAGAGAGTGCAATTTTCTTGTGTCGTCCAAGTGAAACCATGCCAATGTTTCAAATGCTGGCGTAATATGATCTGACTTACGAATACCACAAATGTAGCGAACGCAAGCATTATGAACACGTTGTAGTCTTTGTCCTAGTTTGAAGCTCAGGTCGCTTAGTAGAATATCACAGTAATCGAAATGAGGCATTATGAGTGTTGATACGAGTGTTTTCTTTAGAGAAGAAGGTAGAACGTTTTTAATCGTTGGAGAGCGTGAAATATAGAGTATATTTTTATAGAGTATATATCTTCAATTTCCAAACCAAACATGTGATAATTCCATACAAGAAAGGCGATTTGACGTTTCGTATTGAGCAGACAAAATAATAGTTTCTTGCCAAAGTTTCCTGGCAAAAAAGTGGCCTCACTTCTTAGTACAGTGATAAGTCCAGGTATATGGAGGTCAATGGTCTAAAAATATCTGGTTACGGTGCCACAATCCCTTGCGACGGCGGCCATCTTGTTTGTTAAGAGCGTTCTGATGTGGATGTAAACATTGAGTGTGTTTATATAAATGGACAGTGGCGGCTATTCAGGTGAAGTAGCACTTCACCAGTATTTTCCCTTTACAATACGTATCTTTAAAGTTTATTTTCCATATCACGAATTGGTTTTTACTATAAATGTATCTGTATTTTTGAATTGCCCACCACGCCACCACCTGGTGGCAAACCTAGGAGACACTGAGATCCTGAGCGCGCAGCGTGTTTCAAGTCAGCCGTGTGAGGGTGAACTGGAAACCACGCCCTCCGTTGCATGGGTAGTTTGTTCAAATAAAAAATGAGGATGGCAAGCAGCGTTTTCTCGCTTATCTCACGTCTGCTAGGTGACGAGAACAGACTTCCCATGAAGCAGTCCCCCTTGTTCAGGCATTTTCTTCACCGCGCCAGCACCTCACACTGTCAGCTCGGAGAAAGAGGTGGGCACGTTAGATCTTCCATCGTCTGACGGTCTAACGCCGCCAAATTCGAATGTGTTAAATTCAGAAAAACCCGGATTCCACAACCCCGATTAAGTATTTTGTCGCACTGGGAACACTAAGCGACTTCCTCTACCTCGATCATTAAAAATACTATTTTCTCGTCTCTTATTCCATTTCCGGGGAAGTCTCACGCGATTTGCCCTGCCCTAATTATTATTATTATTGTTATTATTACTATCATTATTATTATTATTGTGCTATTTTTTCTCGTCACACAACGTTCGACGAGACGAGAGAAATTAGCAAAAAAATAATCGCGTGAGAGTTCCCAGAGATGGATTAAGAGACGAGCAGTTTAGATAGGCCTACTAATAATTTTTAAAAATATTTTAAGTTTGCTGTATGAAATGATATTTGCAGCACACCCTCGTTTTGAGCCACTATTGGGTGAATTCCGTTATTAACATAAGCTTGTGGCATTTTTTTCTCTTCACCTAATTTTCCGGCCACGAGCCGCCAATGGAAATGGACGTTAATATTTGCAAAAATAAAGTGAAATGGGGTATTGTGCCACGCCAAACTGTAAGGATAAATCATCTGACGCGATTAGAGTATTTCGTTTTCCAAGCGATAAGAAGAGAAGAGCGCAATTGCTATAAAAGAAATTTTGCTAATTAGGAGGATTAGGTCATCGAAGTTCTTACCATACAGCCACTAACAAGTAAACAGACCACAGAAGCACATGACCGACTATTATCAAATACTCTCAATAAGTAAATACCGTCCACTCCCTGTCTTTTTCCGGGGCACGCTACTACTGGTTTAAGGCTAATGGGTTTTTACTCAATGAAAATAAGACTCAACATTTATATTTTAGCTTACGGGATACGGTACCTGATGATCCAGGTAGCGTTAAGTTCTTGGGTATATACATGGACTCTAAACTAACCTGGGAACCACATATTAATCACATCAGAAGTAAATTATCTAGGGTGATTTATTTGTTAAGAAGCCTCAGTAACTATGTACCTGACAATTATGTCAGGGCACCATATTTTTCCTTTTTCCAAAGTATTCTCATATACGGAATCATTTTATGGGGAAATTCTTCACATGTAAGCGAAATTTTACTTCTACAGAAGAAAGCCATAAGAGTTTTAACAGGATCTCCCTATAGATCTCATTGTAGACCACTCTTCACTCAAACAAGAATCTTGACCGTCATAAACCTATATATATATATAAAATCTGCTAATCTATACAAGAAGTAAATATGCAGACTTACCATGTAGAAACAACATCCATTCTTATAATACCAGAAATAGCAGTCTCATCTATATACCATATAGAACCTTAAATAGTCATGAGGTGATAGGACGGAAACTTTTAAATAAATTACCCTCTTCAATGGGGAATATGACACTACCAATATTTAAAAAAAAGATTATATGATTGGCTGATTACAGGGCCATGGAGAGAAAGCAAGGGCCCCAGGGACAAATTTTCTCAGGCCCCTTAAAATATTAAATTCACCACTGAAACTCAACCTCGTCCTTTATAATGTATGCAACAAAAATATTATATAAATATTAAGTGCCAGAATGGTACCGGTACTTTACGAGATTGTATGGTAGACGGGAAAATATCTGTCCGTAAGCGCGATAACTCAAATACGCTTTATCGGATTTTCATAAAACGTGGTGTACGTATTTATAACGCCCATGGGACGAAGCCTGCTGATTTTGGATCTAATCGGTTGACTGATGCCGGAGTAAAGCCCAATTTAGCGTCTATTTTATGGTAATATATAGGGCCCGGATATTTAAACTTTTATAAAAGGTATTTTTAGCCTTTTATTTTCATGGAATTGCCCGTTTTAGGTTTTAAACACTCGATTTTAACCGCCTTAATAAAACACTAATATTAATACCGAAAATTGTATTATTATTCTAACACAGTTATTCTAGTTTTTTTAAGAAAATAAACAAATAACTATTGCTTATATCGGCACTCGAAAAATTGCATAAACAGTTGAGATATTTACCCTTTAATTATACAATTATTCTTTTTTTTATATAGTAATTTAATTTAAAAATCTGAAATTCCACGAACGAACACAAAGAAGATGACAATAATTAATAAATAATGTGTTCATGAAAATTGTCAACAACATTTGAACCGATATTATGTTAGTAAAAGAATTTTAAATTTCGATTTCAAAATCCGAAGGAGAGGACAATGCAGATAAAATAAACACATAAAACATAACTTACGCTGCTTATTTACTTATAACCAATTTTATTTTAAGAGTAAATTCAGAAGATAAAAATAAAACCGGGTCTGCCGGGCCCCGGCTGCCCCTCCCTCTCGTCGGGCCTGGCTGATTACCAGACCTTTCTATGAAATAAGTGAATTCTTCAGTGGCGGCTATTCAGGTGAAGTAGGCGAAGTAGCACTTCACCAGTATTTTTCCTTTACAATACGTTTATTTTTAAAGTTTATTTACAATATTTTTAAAGTTTATTTCAATATCACGAATGTTGGTTTTTACTATAAATGCATTTATGTAATTTTGTATTGCCCGCCACGAGTGGTGTCAAAGGAGGAGGCGCCAGAGAGCTCCCGAGTCTTGCAAGCAAGCACCATAATGAGTAGAAGGAAAAGTGTGATCACTTCGCTCCTTTACCATTAGTCGGGATGGAGGTTTATGGTTCTGCCAGCAGGGAGTAGCACCATCATTAGTTGAGCATGGGTGAGCCTTGCCTGTTATTTTATTTGTATAGATATTAGGGAGAAGAAATAAAATCAGAAGGATTTGAAGACAGCCAGCCTACCGAGACATTTACAAGATATGTAAATAATTTAACAGACATATTAAATTCTTGTACTCCAGCAGCGGCACTTTATAAAGAAAAGAAGTTTATTCAAGACCCTTTAAGAACGTCATTTTGGTATATAACGCTCTCTCAGCTGTGATGACCATCCATCAACTGTAGATTTTCTTAATATTCTTATAGCCTACTGCAGTCAGGTTTATCTTCAGGTACTACAGTAATTGTGAATATAAGGCGGAAATGCCATTAACATCATTCGTAAATCAAATGAGGACCCTTGCAAAACAAACAGAACAGAAGAATAAGGAAATAGTAAGGGAGGCAGAGGGTTAAAATAAAACAAGCATTGGATATGAGGGTTCCTGAAAACACGTCTGACTGCATAACAGATTGGGAAAATTGAAAGTCCAGATCTTGCAAAAGAATATTTGGTTTACGACGTAGGGGGTTATATTGTACACCAGGCATCCAAAGTGACAAAATGTCATAAATATGTCGACCTGCTTCGTGGAAAATGCCCAGAACAAGTTCCTGCCGCAGCTCTAACCTTAATTAAAGATTACAGTGACAATGCCGACATCGACAGTTAATTCTTAACACACCCATCGGCAGATGTATTTAATTTGTTTATATAGGTTGAAAATATTATTTCAGAAAAACTTTCACACAGTCTATGAGGGGATATATTTTACGAGTGTTTAGATAACCTGTACCATACTGTTATTCCATCCTCCATAGTGGGCTGTTGTGAAGATCATGTTATGGAAATTATTCCTAAACTCAATTACACTATATGAAGTGCCGATTCTTTTTTGTGGCCAAACAAATGTGGAAAGAACTAAATTCTTCTAAAACTGCAAAGTCTACAGGGAAGCTGTCTAAAATATCTGACAACTGATCTTCGATAAGGGTGAGTAGGAATATTGTTGTTGTTGTTGTAGATCTTTAACGACGTCACACCCTGATTTGGGTCTCAACGTCCGCGGAGATGTGTATCACTCGTAACTTGTTTGTAAAGTCTGTGGTAGATCCCGCACTCCTATTAGAGTTTCATTTTACATTGTATGAGAAAACTATGTAATAGTTTAGCCGCAGTATGTGGTCGATCGGCACAAACGGCTTCTATAGACCAGGGACTATAACCGTACTGTTCCCGTAGTCTGTCGTACAAGTCAGGTACTTGGTTATTAAGCAAGGGGCATTGAAATAAAATATGTAGCACCGTGCCCGTTTGTCCACATTCACATAAGGGGTTATCCGCCCGCCGAATCCGATAAAGATATGCCGGTGTGAGAGCTGTTCTTAACTTCACTTTATAATAAACAGAGATTTCTGATCTGGTAGATGCTTGTTCGAGGAACCATGGCCTGGGCGATTCTTCTCGCTCCCTCCGCAGTATGCGTATGCGGTATGATATGTAATCCTGGAGAGTAGCTTTTTCTTGTGGGGCGGTGTCCATTGTCGTTGCTTCTCGAGCGTATCGGTCAACAACTTCATTTCCCTTGATACCGGAGTGTCCCGGTATCCAAATGTATGTTAAGTGATTATGGGAGAGAATCTTTTGGGAGAGCCGTTTGATTTCCAGTACCAATTGTGTCATGTCCGTAGAGCATCTTGTTGTGGCGAGTGTTTGTAAGGCGCTACGGGAGTCAGAGAATACGTAGATGTATTTTGCTACTTCCTCTTGGACACTGAGTAGAGCTTGGTATATCCCCGTCATTTCTGCCGTGAATACACTACTGCGTGCGGACAGTTTAAATTGTCTTCCTTCCTCAGAACTAATATTGGTGAAGGCAGCGGCTGTGCCCTGCGCTGTTTGAGATCCATCAGAGAAAAGTAGGATAGAATCATGGGGTGGGAAGGCAGAGACGTAGTCACGGTACAGGTGTGAAGTGTATAGGTCATGTTTTGCAAAAGTGGTTAAATCCAGCTGTGGAGAGGTAATAATAGTGGCATACTCGTAAGCATATATAGGGTATCGGACGCTAGTTTGAATGTCCCACTCAGTATCAAAGGATTGAAAAATGTCAAAGAATGGCGGTATGGGAAACCCGCGTCTCCTCCTGTGGGCTGTCTGACGAATTTCCAAGAAATAGCGTATTTTTATAAAAAGTGGGTGGGCCCTATTGGAGAATAAAAACTTCATGAATTTAAGGGACGCTAAATGTGCCCTCTCAAGGCGGGTGGGCCATCGTAATTCATGAAATATGTTGTCCATTTTTGGTTTTCCCCCTGTTCCTAATATTTTTTTCCCGATGTCATACCCTAGAGAGTTTAATTGCCGGCGCCATTTGTCTGGTGGGGGTACAAGTACGATGTTGCCATATTCGCTGGCTGAACGAATAAAGTTATTATAGAACATGTACAGGGCTTTCGGGTGGTTGCCCCAATATCTTCCAGCAATGTGGGTAAATAATCTGGCTCTATTACGTAGTCTATTCATCAAGGTAGCATAATGCATGTTACCTGATAACTTATGGTCTAAGTGTATTCCGAGATATCGAATACCCGGGGCGTAATGTAGAGCAGTATCTGATATAGAGAGCAAGGGTCGTTGCACTACCGGTGTCAAAGTTCTCGCAAATATTGTGTATGAACATTTCTCTGTATTTATGTCCATGCCTATGTTGTGTAATTCGGAGACTAAAAGGTTAATGTCCCGTTGAAAATCTTGTAAATATTGTCCCTGTGTTCCTGCCACCTTCGGGAACCGACTGTACATAATAATATCATCCGCAAAGCCTAAAATTCTTCCCACTCTGAACGGTAATCTATATAAATGAGTAGTGTATATATTAAATAGCGTGGGGCTTAACGAAGATCCCTGGGGGAGCCCCCTAGACGTCAACCGAGGCGGAGATGGGTGGTATTGGCCCGATAGTGAGAGTGATCGATGATACATGAGCTTATCAATATTTTGAATATATATGGTTGGAATCCCCAAGGATCTAAGACGTGTACTTAATGTGGTTAGAAGCACCTTATCGTAAGCTGCACTCAAATCCAGCGTAACTGCTATTGTGTCTTCCCCTTTACTCCATCCTGTGTATATGTCAGTAATTAAGTAGAGAATGCTTGAAATACAGTGATATCCCTTCCGGAATCCAAATTGTTTTGGATGCAGTATCTTATGTTTTTCAATATAAAAAGACAATCGTTGATTCAAGATTTTCTCATAGATTTTACGTAGGGTCTGGCAAAGCATAATCGGGCGATAGTGAGTAGGGCTCTGTCCCGTTTTGCCAGTTTTCAAAATGGGACATACCGACATGTGTTGCCATTCTAATGGGTACGTGAGGCCTCTCAAAATCGCGTTGTATCCTATTTCTAAGTAGTGAATGATAGCAGAAGCAATGTAGCCCAGTAAGGCGTAATTTATGCCATCCGTACCTGGAACCGACTTTGAGGTCCGATGGACCTGTAATATATGTGAGATTTCCGCTTTCGAAATGGGTGTGTAATTTTGATCGATCTCGTTACCGCCCATGCTCGGGGCCGATTGTTCCACAGAGTCCGGAGCCATCAACTGTAGGAATGCCCCCTGTAATTGCTTATCAAAGAGCATTGGAGTCGTAACAATTCGTCTTTTCCCTGTAAACCATTGAATGTGCTGCCATATTCGAGCCGGAGATGTCGCACACGTAATTGTTGAACAATAATGCTGCCAAGCCGTCCTTTGTGCGGTTCGTATCAAGTGTTTAATACGCGCGTTTTGTCTGCGTATACTTACATATGTATCCTGTGTTAAGTTCCGTCTGGCCTGCCGTAAATTGAGGCGCCGTTTTGCAATTTCCCGGCTTATCTCCGGAGTCCACCATGCCGGTCGAGCGCTCTGAGTAGAAGTATATGTGTTCTCCGCTGGTTCCCTAAGAGAATTCGAAATGATCTGTGTAATGCTCTCTATAGACGTGACCCCGGGGGGTGTCAGTTCCAAAGCAGATTGAATATGCTTACGTATCTGGGAATGATCCGTATTATATATTTGTCTGCGTCTCCTCCGTGGAGTCAAAATAGAGTGATGCGAACCGATCGTGATACTGATGGGAAAATGGTCACTTCCTAGTGTATCATACATAATATCCCAGGTTGCCCCCCCCCCACAAGTGTGTGTGAGGCTAGCGTCAGATCGGGGAAGGAGTCCCTTTGTCCCCTGTAACCCAGCCGGGTCGGAATGTTCTTGTTCAGTAACCGGATATTGTGAAGTTTCAAAAATTCGAAAAAGCGTCAGGATGTAGTATTTAGTAGTTCATTTATGGTTTTACCCAAATTAAAATCCCCCAGAAATAAATATTTAGAATTGGTGTCCCACGGGAAATGTGTTTCCCAAAAAGTCTGTGTAATGTGGTGGTGTGGGGCGTTGTAGATTCCCGTCACTTTCAAGTTTGGTGGTATGGATATTTCTATGGCTTGGAAGGTGGAGTCAAAATTGGTGATTACTCGGTAATTCTCGATCGTAAGCTGTTGTCGGATCATCATAATGATCCCTCCTCCCTTCCCCTCCCTGTCATTTCGAATAGCAATATAACCCGGGATACGGAATTTTTTATTTTGTGAAAACCATGTTTCCACAATGTCAAAGTGTTGTTTGTCAAGGATTTGTCGTAATTCCTGGACCTTATTGGTTAGACTCTGGGCGTTCCATTGGAAAAGTCGGAGTGGTCTCATGGGTTACAGGTACGGTCTATCTTCGGGCGAAGGTGTCATTATCCCCTTCTATGGTTTACTTGGTTGGGAGAGGGATGCGGTGGGTTTTTGTTTTGGATCCATATGTTCCCTGATGGCGTGTTTAATGCTCAAGAGTATGGCCCTTTGGGAGTCAGGCGCAGAGCTTAAGAGGGTATTCACGGCAGTGATCGCTGTAAAGAGCGGTTTACTATCCTTCCGGTGTTCCGAAGGGATTTCACCCGCCGATTTTCTGAGTGTGTGCGGTTCCTGGGTGGGCTTTTCCCCATCCCGTTGCGTGGATTTTACCAATTCACCGGAGGTAGTGGTACATGGGATGTCTACTGGCCTGTCTCTTCCATGCGGGGCTATCAAAACTCTCTGAAGTTTTGTCTTATCGTATCCTATTTCAGAGTCCGTGTCCTTCCGTTTTGTGTTTGGTGTCGGCGATATGTCCTGCTCGGACTTCCTCACGAGCTTTGGGGCAAGTTTTGTGTGGTCACTCCTGTTCGCTTTGGCAGAGTCCTCCCGTACACTGAGTGGGGGGAAAGAAGAAGACTGTCCGAATAGGGCTTGGGTGTGTTGTTGTAGTGTGGTAGCATATGTAGTTTTCCCTAATGCAATCATCCTGGCCTCATTGCGAGATACCGGGAGTGTGCTTAACTTTTCTTCAATTTGGGTCGCCAGTTTGTATGCCGGGCAGGCTTCTGTTTTTGTCGTGGCGTGGGCCATTCTACAGTTAAGGCATTTAGGAGTAGTATTTGCACAGTCCCCCTCATGTTTATCGTCACCACACAATAAACACTTGGCCACAGACCGACAGAATTTAGTGCGGTGGTTAAGTTTTCCACAATGCAAACATAGTGGTACCCTTTCTTGGTACGGTACGACTTTACACCGTTGATGGTATAGGATGACTGCCGATGGAAGCCTCTGGCTGCGGAAGGTTATTTTGACTGTCTGTGAAGGGACGTACGTGACCTGCCCTGCGGCATCAGTACGCTTGGTGTTAAATCTATGTACGTATGAAATGGCATACCGTTCAGCCACGATCGTGTCCCTCATGATGTCCTCTGGGGAGATACTTATATCAACACCCTTTATGACTCCCGCCGAGTATAGATTATATGCAGGGATGAATGATGATGTGCCGTGCTCGGAATCAAATGTAGAATTTAAAAATTTGTTGGCAGCGAAATAATTCTGAAAATGAACTTCTATTTGCTGTCTGCTCACTTTCTGTACGGAGAGGACATCATATTGTCCCTGGAACAACCAGCGACCTAAGAGCATAGGGTGTAAGGCACCGATTGACTGGTTAGGTTGTTTGACGATCACAAAGAAGGGTCCTACGTCCGTGGAGACATAAGCTTGTTTTGGACGATTAGATTGTTCACCCGATGGGGCGACAGATGATTGTTTTGAATGTGGTACAGTCGTGTCCGGGGTCGTGACGTCGGTAAATGGTCCAGTGACTTGAGCCCCCACAGGCGCCAGGTTAGCGATAGGTTCAGATTGTACACTTTCCATAATGTCATCTTCTTGGGCTGCCATAATTATGTCGGAAACCAAAAACCCGCACACGAGAAGTCTATAATCCACCCCCCGCGGGGTGGAAACCCGAGAATGTTAGATCGCAAACACAGGAGATAGTCAGATGAAGCACTTAAAGCGAACACCGGTATATATAACTGTACGCTACAAGTTGCACAGGCGACGGATAGCAACAGACGACCACTAGAACGCTGCGAAAGCTAGTCAACCACTCGCTTCCAAGTCTAGGTACGAACTCCAGTAGGAATATAATTGATAGAGAATATAGTTTCTTTCAGCTTGGTCTCTTGAATTTCTGCCGCTTCTAGCAGACGCGGATCCATCTTGCGGAGGAACAGTGAACTTCTTCAGTGATCACACTTTTCCTTCTACTCATTATGCAAGCACGAAGCAGAACTAGCCTTGATTCACTTCCCCTGTTCCATGGGTAGTCTGGTCCACTAAAAATGATGCTGGCTCATGCTGCAAGCAGCATTTTTCTCGCTTATCCCACATCCATACTGAGGGGATCAGACTACCCACGAAGGTGTCCAGCTCCTCCTGCACTTGAATATAGAGCGTGTCGTCCTTCGGCTTCATGATGGCGCGCGGTTACCACAGCAAGCTGCTACAATGACAGTGTCTGGCGGGTTTCATACCTACTCCTCTTCTGCTAACAGCTCCATTAATAACAAAGCACCAATTTCACTTCCTCTACCCGTACCAAAGGTAATAAAAGTTCAAAATCAATGTTTTTAACATAAATACCTGTTTTGAATTCTCCTCTGTCCAATAATATTTTCAGGAACGTGTCTGTGTGGCTTGAGAACTAAACATCGTGTATAAATAAAACGTATTTGGATTAGATATCTTCTGGGGAGATTGACTTTTTCTTACTTTTATACGGTATCCTTATACTTTGAAGGGTAGTTATAAGCCAGCTATCGTTTGTACAAACTCAGGCTTTTAAGTCTTACATCTTTGGGCAAGGCTAAAACAGACTTTCATTCTTCACGATTTTATAAAAAAATAACAATTTTGTTTAAATTTTCCACACGATTTGCATAGACGCTAAAGAGCTAGAATTTTTATTTTTAACATTTTTCAATTAATTATTTAAAAGGTGTTTATAAACAACCATATACTTCATTGAAATATGAACGGTAGAGGAGCTTGGATTCTTCCTCATAAAATTAAATATCATTAACGGGAAAAAAAAAATTATAGGCGTTCGATTCTATTGCACAAAAGTGAGGCATAGGGATGAAACTAGAAGTTAATTTATTTAATGTGTGTCACCATATACCAAGACTACTGTGTACTGTGATGAAAGCCCACTGTCACGTGTCACAACACTGAACCATCTTCGGAGATCGTCTCCGATAGGACGACAACGTTGAATCACGACGTTTCATTCCTACAATGCATATTTTTTCATAGGCAATCATACGACATGTGACATATTACTGCCTTGAAGTATCCAGTAACGAGCTGAAGTTTATCAGATAAAATTGCATCTTTCCGACCCTTGCAAGCATATTAACTTATAAGATAAACAACAGTCATTGGTCGATATCCAAGGCATTGCTAAAGATTATTAGTCTATTTCAAGTCCGCATCGCATGAATGGAATATTCTGAATAATCTGATTAGGAGAATAATAATTACGATAAAGATCAATAGATTCGCGGCGGAAAAGCAGGATCGAATTTATCTAATGAAACTCATAATCCCGATTGGGATTTATTAAGAGTATTCCATGAATAAAATGTATCAGATTTTATAAATAATAACTATATTCTTACCCGCATTGTTTAAAATCAAATCATCATTGTGCCAGCTGTCAAATCACGACGTAAGCCTACTAAATGAAAGATCAAAAATGTTGCCAGACAAGTATCTTGTTTAGCGAATATTTCAATTCAGAAAGAACTTTTACTGCAGCTAGAAAGAATGCAGCCATTCTATGATGATATCACCGACAAGTGTGCAGCCTTAAAGGACTATCGAAGGATTGATTTGCTATACAAGACATAGGTGAGTTGGGTTATTAACGTAATCATGTGGCATTTTTTCCCTCTTCACCTAATTTTCCGGCCACGAGCCGCCACTGGAATTCTTTGAATGCGATATTGTAATGTAGCATCTTAATTGTATTACATTGTTTCCTAATTTACTATTTGTCCATTTATGTATGTAACATTTTATATTGTGATTTAATTGTATGTTATTCTTGTCTATCTGATTTCCATTTAACTCAATGTCTTAGTTTATTAAGCTGTTTGCTCTAATTTATTCCTTGACATTGCCTATTGCTGTAGAGGCCGAATGGCAATAAAATTGTATTTATTTATTTACTAGCGCCGCCAGTGACCAGGAGTGGTCAGTTACTCATCAGCTGATACCGTTAACGTTTTCTGTTGTGTTTTGTGTATGAAAATACAATATAAATTTTGGTATTGATAAATTTCATTCTTTTTCCGTTTGTGGTAAATGTTTATTATTATGAAGAAAATTGTCCACCTGACCACAAAATAAATTTAACCAAAAGTTCAATGTATGCAATGTTTACTTAGCCCTTCATTCTACTATAGTGTAATATTAATTGAATACTTACATATATAGCACTCATGTATACAATTTCCATACATACTGTTACATATTCTTCAATAATGTTATGGAGCTGATGAAGCTGACTTGTAAATGTTTACCTATTGTCCTAAAATATATGGTAGTATATATTATGCTATTCATATAGTACACATTTACACCTTGAATAGTACATTGATGAATGCATCCAATTTAAAATATAAAACCATTAAAATTATACTGTCTTATATGTTGCATAAACTTAAAAAAATTCAAAATGAGTTGTCAAACCATTGTTTGTGTCCTGACGATTAAGTGTAAGTAAATTTGCCGAATTATTCAGCAAATAGTCATTGATATAAAATTATTAAGTGCCAGTATGGTACTTTATGAGATTGTGTGTGTGGGACGAAAAATGTCTGTCCGTCTATCCGTGCCATAAGTAAAATACGCTTTTTCATGAAACTTGGAAAACACATTTATAATGTCCATGGGAAGAACCCTATTGATATTGAACCAATCGGTTCACCGGTACCGGAATAATGCCCAATTTAGTGCCTATTTTAATAGATTATGGTGCTTTAGAAAGGCGCCATCACTCAAATACGCTGTATCGGATTTCCATGAAACTTGGTATACGCATTTATGACGTCCATGAGAAGTGCCCTATTGAATTCGAACCTAATCTGTTGATCGGTACCGGAGTAAAAGCCAATTTAGTGTCTACTTTAAAGGCACAATGACTCAAATACGCTTTAGGCCTATCGGATATTTATGAAACTTCGTATACGATGTCCATGGTAAGATGCTTATTGATATTGGACCAAATCGGTTGGAGAGTACCGGAATAATGCCCAATTTAGTGCCTTTTATGTTAATATATAAGAAGTCGCGATAACTCAAATATGCTTTATTGCTTTTCCCGAAACTTTGTATACCCATTTATAATGTACATGGAAAAACGTCTATTGATATTGGATAAAATCGGTTGACCTGTTTCGGAGTAATGCTCAATTTAGTGCCTATTTTATGGTAATATACGTATTCGAAAGAATTTATCAAAAAAAAATGAAAATCAGTTATCTTGACAACATAGCCTATTGTTTTACTGTGATCTTATAAGGCTTTGGAAATTAAAAGAGTTAGCTATGACAAAAAACACTATTGCTTTACATGCGCTTATCCAACTAGACCGTTAAACTGACCCAGGTGGCCGAGATGGTAACGTTTTGGCCTCACATTCTGGAGTCCATGGTTCAAAACCCGAAACCGGCCAATTTGACTTTTTTATTTTTATGTGAGTGTGCGATTGTCAAGATATCACAAATCTGTACAGTTCAGCTGATGCTGGAAGATTTTAATCTCATTAAAAAAACTAGACCTTTGTTCTTCCGTAAGCCCTGCTTAATAAATAAATCCGGAGCTTAACTTGGAAATCAATTTTAAAAAAATATTCTGCATATCATAATTGCAGTCATAACTGATTAAACAAAAACATACTGGCACTTTGTTACATCAGTTTACCTGATTTTATTCTTATGTACACTGGGGCTACATAATTGTACTTTAATTGTAAAACATTGTGTTCCTAGTTGTTGAATATAAGTAAATTTGCCGAATATCTTAGCAAATAGTCATTAATATAAAATTTTTCTTTAGTACACTGAATCTAGTTGATTGTATGTTAATTGTAGAATGTACTCAGGCTGTCCAAACCTTGGAATTAATAATAGGACTGAAGATGATCACATAGATCGAAATGCGCATATCCTAACGAAATAGAGGCCACAAGTTCAATCGATGCAAGGATACTACCAAAAGCCATAATCAATCCAGCGATTCTACAATTAACATACAACTAACTAGATTCAGTGTACTAAAGAAAAATTTTATATTAATGACTATTTGCAAAGATATTCGGAAAATTTACTTATATTCAACAACTAGGAACAGACAATGTTTTACAATTAAACTACAATTACGTAGCCCCAGTGTACATAAGAATAATTTTATATCAATGACTATTTGCTGAATAATTCGGCAAATTTACTTACGCTTAATCGTCAGGACACAAACAATGGTTTGACAACACATTTTAAATTTTTCAAGTTTATACAACATATAAGACAATATAATTTTAATGGTTTCATATTTTTAAATTGGATGCATTCAGCAATGTACTATTTAAGGTGTAAATGTGTACTATATGAATAGCATAATATATACTACCATGTATTTTAGGACAGTAAGTAAACATTTACAAGTCAGCTTCATCAGCTCCGTAACATTATTGAAGAATATGTAACAGTACATATGGAAATTGTATACATGAGTGCTATATATGTAAGTATTCAATTAATATTACACTATTGTAGAATGAAGGACTAAGTAAACATTGCATACATTGAACTTTTGGTTAAATTTATTTTGTGGTCAGGTGGACAATTCTCTTCATAATAATAAATATAAATTCTAGTAAATTAATAAATACTTCGTACTTTGTATTGTTTGTATTTCTGGTATTATTCTTGCACCACTGTACTTTAACAGTTTAAGTTATGAACATGTATATTCTTGTACCCAAAAATGATGTGTTCTATGCCACATAATTGTGGTCAACTGGATAAATACTGTATAAGTTTATACAGTTCTATGTCAATATTATACATTTCTGTAAATACAGAATTGTAAGTATAATTATCCTTGTAAATATATTATTGTAAATATTGTAAATATGTAGGCCTACTGTGTTACTTCTCAACATCCTTCCTGCTTTCCTTATCAAGAAACAGCCTACTACTGTTTTCATCAGTACTTGAATATCTTTGGTCAATGCTTGAAAAAATGAAATTCATAGGCCTAACTACTCGTATACTTTAGTATGCAATATACATTGTATGTATGCTAATGTGTTCTATATCCTTGAGCTTCATCACAAGATCTACAGAAACAAATATCCACATATACAACAACTTACATTAACTGTTTGTGACTGGACGGAAATAATCCGGTCCGTGAGGAGCAATGTGTTAGGGACTGGCTCGAGAGGAACCAAACTTTGGGTACGATGTGTCCCGTTGCGATAGGAGCACAAGGATGGGTAGGAATAATAGAATAATCTAGTAGCTAGGAGGACCAGTCTGTTTAATGGTACAGACAACCAGGGTAGAGCGAGTGGAACTTATAGATCTCAGGTGCTGGTGTCAGGGATCTCTGGATGTAAATCTTGGAGCGAAACCTTTATCATGTAATATACTATGAAACATTTATTCTCAACACAAATAGGTAATAAACACTTGTAAAACGAATAATAACACTTGAATAACAAAATGGAGTGAATATAGGATAGTTGCACTTGCACTGAACAAAGGAATGTGCGTTGGCGGGAACTTTCATACACGTGGCGAGAATTTCTCTCTAATTGTGCCAGCTATGTAACTTATATCTCAATTTACTCGTAATGATCACTAAATTGCTCTGAATATGCTTTCACACTGAAAGATTGAATATTATGAACTTTATAGACGAGCTATTGCGAACGCTTGGTTGCGCAACGTTGCCGCACTGATACACGAACTTTTAGACTGATCTAAGAAGCCGATAACACTGAATCTACTGTAACTAGTGTAGATTAATTACTATCACGCGATAATACTTATAAATGGAAGTATTATGTCTTTATTCGATACTTAATAGAAAACCTCTGTTCTATTGTATGAAATTGGCGGTAATTCTGGACGGCGCTCCAGCACGTCTCTCGTGCTTGAAGGCTCGCTGCTAACTAACTCTTGGCAGGACGCTATGATGTCACGCTGATGCTAAGGCTGCACCTGCCTCTGCAACGGGGATTCACAGAAATAAGCGGGCTTATACTCATATCAATGCGCTGAGAGGGAAAAATGCACTGAGCGGAACATTTGAATATGCACTGTTACTAGACATGTAAAATAATGCTAGTAGAACCCTTAGCTTTCTCCAACATAGACTCCCCCCGTTAAAGTATTAACTTTAAGAAAAATAACTAAGGAGAAAGCTATAATAAAAAGGATACACTTGTATATACACGTAAGCACTGACTCTACACTATTTAGACTAGCAACACACGCAAGGTTGTGAAGGTCTAAGTGAATACTGGCTGGAATCCAAACTGTTGTTGTAGCATCCATAAGTGAAGACTTCGACTTGTGCACAACAGCTGATTCAGGAACATGTAATGTAGATCAGGTGACTTGTTGGAATACAATCCGTAGAAATTTGTTGAAGAAATGCTTGATGATTTCTTTATATCATTCAGGGCACAGCTGATGATCTTATATTACTAACATGGTATCTTGCCATAATGTAGAAAGACAATTGGATAAACATTAAGTGAGTTTATAACACAAACAGTGCTGAAAAGTTGCTTTCTTACATATCTCACAGTGTAACGGTTTGGCTACATGTAGATTTCTTGCTAACATGGTAGCTCTAAACTGGACATATGCAGATGATGCAAGTAAATAGCTTTTCACTATTTGGAAGATGAGATACACTGCTTTGTATTGTTTCTAGATGAGAACAGACACTGCGGAGTGTTGTTTCGTTCTGAAGACAGACACTGAGTGTTGTTTTTCGATGAATGCAGACACTGCGGAGTGTTGTTTCGCTCTGAAGACATACACTGTTGAGTGTTGCTTTTAAACTGCAAAGCTCGGTAGAACGGATCTGATTTATCTCTTGTATTTACACTATCACTTGTTTTAAATCTCCCTTGACTGCTGAAAGATTTATTATGAATAGATGGGTGCAAATATTCGTTCCTGTGTTTGAAGGAAGCGAAGCTATTGCGAACTGGTTTGACCGCTGCACTGGGTCGGTTTGTCTCGAAGCGTTTGCTCTGCATGTGATGAGAGGCCTTGCTTGAATTGTTTTGAATTCTAGCTTGGTTAGAATTGCTCTGTAGTGAAGTGCTCTGTTGACTTCGACTGATGTTAAAGCATGTGAGGGCGTATGCTGTTGATTTTTCTTGCTTAGCTGTAAAATGCAGTAGCTTGCTATGTTTTAAGTCACATTTACAGTAAGAAGGCAATTCACACTCTTGTACCTTGTGTTCTGTGGAGAAGCAATTAAAGCACAATTGGTTCGATCGTGCACAACTCCATCGTTGTTGCACTGTGAATTTGCGGAATTTCTTGCACTTGTGTAACGAGTGGTTTCGTTTACACAGAGAACAAGTTTGCTGATGTTTAGGTTTGCTCGTGACAAAGAAAGAATGCATCACTGTTTCTTCGTCTGTCGTTAAGTTTTCATCATCTTGAAGCGAAACCGTATTCATGTCACGATGCAGGAGTTGACTGTGGACTGATTGTTGACAACCACAGAAAGATTCTAAATTGCACTGTTGTACCGTATGATTCGTTGAGAAACAATTGACACACATGTGCTGTGACTTGACGAAATTCCATCGCTCAGTGACTGGAATTTGCCGGAATTCATTGCAATGATACAGCTTGTGATTGCGTTGACAATAGGCACACGATAATCTGCTTGTACCTTCGTACGACTGTCGCGGTTCTCGGACAGTGTATTTTGGAGATCGCAGCTCAACCTTTCTTGCAGGTGATGGGCTGGACACGTTGTTGGAATTGGATAACACTTCTAATGAATGAGCCTTGGCTTCTAGGAAGTTCATCAACTCTTGAAGTGATGTGAACTTTTTTGAGTCAATTTTACTTTCCCATTCTTTACGTGTAGTCTCACCAAGATGATCCAATATTAATTGAATAAACATGACTTCGTGTAATGGGATTTCAAGATTGAGGGCTTCGATGGCGTTAAGATTGCTTTGAAACTGATTTAGTAAGTTTCGCAAGTCTGTAACATTTTCATCTTTCATTATTGGTAATGAAAGTAGATTTTTTATATGAGCTGTGGCAATAACTCTAGTATTATCATATCTTGCACACAATAAATTCCATGCTATTGGAAAATTCTCATTCGTGACTGGAAGATTCTGAAGGAGCGCGTGGGCTTGTCCCTTAACAGAACTCAGCAAATAATGGTATTTCTGGATGTTATCCAAGGAATCATTGTTCACCACTAAACTACTGAAAGTGTCGTGATAGTGTTTGAAGTTAGTCACATCTCCAGTGAATACAGGAATTTGAATTCTTGGCAATTGTATATTTCTATTGTTGCATTGTGAATTAGAAGACTGACATGTGTGATGAGAGTTACCACTGTGATTAGATCGTTGGCTGTGATGAGATCCTACACTACGCACTGGTTGCTCTTGTGCACATATAAGTTCACCAAGTTTAGCTTTCAGCTCTTCGTAACAACTTCTCGTTGTCTCCTTATGTTCTGCGTGTTCATCTAAATCTTCTTCGGCTTCTATAAGCGATTCGATTTGAGTTTGAACTGTTTCGTACCGCTCCCAAATAATATTTAAACTGTCATATTTCACTTTTAATAGAAATACGTTTGTTTCTTCATTTATACTAGCCAGAGTTTTTTGCATGTGAGTTAGTTCACGCTTAATTATACCTCTTCTTTTAATCAAACCTCGTAATTCACTTTCCATGTTGAATGCGAAATGTGGAAATTACTTGTAGTTTAAAGATGAGATGCTACCACCGCTGCACGATGATACATGTGAGTCAGCTGTTCACTGCTTTCTTGAAGTTCACTGGTGACCGGAATCCCACGATGAGTCGAATCACTGCTGCTATGATGCTGTCCTCGATGCGAAGTTCAGGGTTGCTGGAACTCACGAACTGACCGACGCGGAAGCACAGATGAATGAGACGAACTCGAGAAACGGTATTTGCGAATACAAGTATGTAATATGATTCTGCCCGTAAGGAGCCAATGTTTGTAGTACTGGAATCTTGTGCTTGCTAATTGGAGTTTCTGGATCACTGCCAATCAGAAGATACCAAGGCCAAGAATCAATGTTGCTGGAATCTCCGATCCGACGCGGAAGATACGAACACTGAATAGCTCGCGCTTGGGAGTATTCGAGAAGCGAACCCGTACATGTGTGAGATAGTTCTAGGTTTATCCAAATTACATCCGGCACCGGTAGGATCAAAATGTTTGTGACTGGACGGAAATAATCCGGTCCGTGAGGAGCAATGTGTTAGGGACTGGCTCGAGAGGAACCAAACTTTGGGTACGATGTGTCCCGTTGCGATAGGAGCACAAGGATGGGTAGGAATAATAGAATAATCTAGTAGCTAGGAGGACCAGTCTGTTTAATGGTACAGACAACCAGGGTAGAGCGAGTGGAACTTATAGATCTCAGGTGCTGGTGTCAGGGATCTCTGGATGTAAATCTTGGAGCGAAACCTTTATCATGTAATATACTATGAAACATTTATTCTCAACACAAATAGGTAATAAACACTTGTAAAACGAATAATAACACTTGAATAACAAAATGGAGTGAATATAGGATAGTTGCACTTGCACTGAACAAAGGAATGTGCGTTGGCGGGAACTTTCATACACGTGGCGAGAATTTCTCTCTAATTGTGCCAGCTATGTAACTTATATCTCAATTTACTCGTAATGATCACTAAATTGCTCTGAATATGCTTTCACACTGAAAGATTGAATATTATGAACTTTATAGACGAGCTATTGCGAACGCTTGGTTGCGCAACGTTGCCGCACTGATACACGAACTTTTAGACTGATCTAAGAAGCCGATAACACTGAATCTACTGTAACTAGTGTAGATTAATTACTATCACGCGATAATACTTATAAATGGAAGTATTATGTCTTTATTCGATACTTAATAGAAAACCTCTGTTCTATTGTATGAAATTGGCGGTAATTCTGGACGGCGCTCCAGCACGTCTCTCGTGCTTGAAGGCTCGCTGCTAACTAACTCTTGGCAGGACGCTATGATGTCACGCTGATGCTAAGGCTGCACCTGCCTCTGCAACGGGGATTCACAGAAATAAGCGGGCTTATACTCATATCAATGCGCTGAGAGGGAAAAATGCACTGAGCGGAACATTTGAATATGCACTGTTACTAGACATGTAAAATAATGCTAGTAGAACCCTTAGCTTTCTCCAACATTAACAGTACAATTTTATAATCATTTTAATTGTGAAAACTGCATCGTGTTCTAGCATCAAGTAAATATTATAACAAGCTTGTGAGTGCAGTTACCTGGTATACACGGATGTTAAAATTAAATGCTTCTCGGCAGATGTAAAGGTACGTGTAGATGAAAATATGAAGAGTTGTTTTAGAGTGAAATAAGAAAAATCGTTATTTAGAGTGTGTACAAGACTAATTCATTCAGATGTTCAAAATTGGCTTACCATCCGAATTGTTTGACATGTAAAACGTTCAAACTTTCAAAAGAAAAAAAAAATGTACATATTATACCAAATATTTTGCAAATCCTATGGATTAAAATTTAAAGCTAATTTTCACGAAAATGTATTAAGGTGAAACAATTACTTTCGATAGGAACTAGCTTATTAAAAAAAGTGCGTGGAACGCCACACGACAGAAGTGAAACATGTTTTAATTGTTGGATTATTGGATTTTTCAATTCTGGATTGTTGTACTGCATATTGGGTTTCTGGACTTTTTTAATTTTGAATTTTGGAATTCTTTCATTTTTGATCTTTTAATTTTGGAATTTTTAAACTTTAGATCTTCGAATTTTTAATTTGGGATTTTTGGATTTATAATTTTTGAATTTTAATTTTTTAAATTTTGGATTCTTATTTTTTAAATTTGGGATCTTTGATTTTTTTAATTTAGATTTTTTTAAAATTTTGGATCTTTGAATTCTTAATTTTTTTATCTTTTAAATTTTGGACTTCTTATTTTTTAAATTTTGGATTTTTTAATTTCGGATTTTTATTTTTTATTTTGAATCTTTGAATTTTTTAATTTTGAATCGCTGGGTTTTTTAAATTTTGGATTTTTGAATTTTTGATCTTTGAATATCTTTATTTTTTGGATATTTGATTTTATAATTTTGGATTGTTAGATTTTTAAAATTTTGGATAAGGCTAATCATGGAGTTGAATGTTTTTTCTGAGCAGTCTGTTCCGTCACACCATACTAATTTTGTGACGATTTTGAGTGTAACACTAATTTCGTGACGATTTTGAGCTTAACGCAAGCTCTCGATTTACTCCTACTGCGGCTATAGAAGTTTCACTTCAGAAAATTAGCGTTATCGTCATTTAATTAAGTTAGTCTAGCTGTAATGTAAATTATGTTATTTCTCGACCTAATTCCTGTATTAAAGCGCAAAAATAAGTTACTGTGTCATTAAGACTTTGAAAAATGAATTTATTTCTGCAGCTTTATAGGTTTCTTACGTAGCTTCTGAGACTGCTGACCGCTCCAACTCAACAGATGGCACCTCTGTGCTAGTGGACATTTTGAACAATGGGAATAGAGTAAGCGGTATTTACTTATTGAGTGTGTTTGGTGATAGTAACATTGATATTTTATTATATTACTGGTTAATAAAAAGATCCTTTTATACAATTGATTATTTATTTCAATGTAAAGAATTTGACATATCAACAACTTCGGAAATTTTACTCAAAGTCATTTAATCCTATAAGTTCATTTGTTTTTTGTTGTATTTTATGCTTAATAACAATGAAATATGATATTCACATATGGTACGTGAAAGGAAGATGACGACCTCCAAGCAGGAGAGAAAACGGCTTGGCTTTACGTAGGCAGATTGAAGCAGAACTCCACAACAGACAATGTCATGAAATACCTGAACAAAAATGGAATTGTTGGAAATACGAGCTGCGAAGACCTTAACAGCAGGGGCACCTATAAGGATTTCAAAGTTGGCATCCCTTTTGATTACTTGGAACAAATTGAAAACGCGGAATTCTGGCCCAAGGGAGTCCTAGTGCGGAGATTTCGTCTCCCCCGGGGACACCACGGAAGAGAGGAAGGAGAAGCATTTCTCGAATAACTCTTACAAGCGAGATCAGGAACGCAACGTTCATGCCAAGAAAAATGAAAATCTGAAATTACTGCTTTGGAATATAGAAGGACTAAAAAATTATTTGAAAGAGTTATCTATAAACCCGATTCCAGACTTTGATATCTCCATCCTAACAGAAAAAATGCTAACAAGCGAAGCGGAGATCCCAGGCCTCTACGCAGTCCACGCATTAGCGAAAGCAAACCAAATGGGCAGACCATCAGGGGGAGTATCCTTCTACTATAATGGAAAGATGGGAAAACCAAAGTACATATTAACGATGGATAATACTACCATTGTCAAACTGAAAATGCTCACATTCATAGGAATGTACCTTAGTTCGGCTATGACAATCAATGATGCCATCGAAACCATAGCACAAGCACTGTCACATACAGAACCCGAGGAAAATATAATACTGGCTGGAGATCTCAATTGCCGAATTGATAAACCAGACCTCAGAAGTAGAACCATACTGGATGCATTAGAAGAGGGTTTCACTCTCACGAATAAGCCAATGAACTACACTTACTTCGCGCCCATTGGCACAAGCACAATTGACCTAATACTGCACAGACTAACGCATAAGAATCTCCACATAACAAATAAGAAATATCTATGGCCAAGGGCAGGTGCCACCTGTAGGAAACATATACCAATAGGAGCAAACATATACGCCACTGGCATGGACACCCGCAACCAAAAAGAATCAGAAAACAAGAAAACACGGAAACTAACTGGAAAGAAAATCGCAGAAGACTCAGAGATAAAATAAATAAATGAGCTGATAGACAAAAACAGCCTTGACGATGCCCTGGAACGAACCACCGACACAGCCACCTTACGATGCACGCCTAGGAAGTCGAAAAAGTGGTTTAACAGAGAATGCTACGAAGAACGAAGGAAGAACTCAATGCACTACAACTCCTAAAATCTGCACGCACAAAGGAGAACATCCTCTTCTATGCGGAGGAACGCAGGAGATACAAGCAGCTGTTAAAGACAACAAGAACAAATTACATAGAACAAGAAGCAAGGAATGCGGCAGAAGAAGCAATAGGAAACCCATTCTCAGCCCAAACGAAGCATTCGACCGCACTCGCCAAGGGAACTCATATAGAAGATTGGGAACAACACTTCACACACCTTCTTAACTCCAAACAAGCTTGCTCGGTTGATACAAGCGCTGGGCCCAACCTGCTCAGCCAAATGTCGGTCAATGCAGAAACAGTCACCAAAGAGGAAGTAAAAGAAGCCATCGCAAACATGCGTAATGGAAAAGCAAGTGGCCCAGATGGAATATACCCTGAACACATAAAGCAGTAGACAGAAGCCCTCCTAGACACATGGACCTCCTTAATAAAGAAATGCATAAAAACTGGCAACATACCAGAAAGATGGAGACACTCTGAAATCAAAACATTGCACAAAGGCAAAGGAGACACCAGAAATCCAAATTCATACAGAGGGATAGCACTGGAGAATACAGGCTCCAAAATCCTCACGATGATTCTGAATACAAGGCTGCCGAAGAGAATAGACCCACACATACCTGAAGAACAGTTTGGATTCAAGAAAGGCAAGAACACACTCCAAGCAGTAAGCACTCTGATAAACGCAATAGAAGACTCGATACAGCTGCCGAAAGGAAAACTTCACTGTGTGTTTATAGACTACACCAAAGCCTTCGACATGCTGGACTGAGACATAGTGATGAAGAAGCTAGAAGCTCTAACCACTCAAGTCAACCCAGAAACCAAACTCATACGCAGCATCCTACCCTACAACATAGTCACCATCAATGACTCAGTGACCTCTTCTGGAAAAATCAGACATACAAATGGAATTCTCCAAGAGGATCCATTTAGCCCATTACTATTCAATGTGGCAACATCCGACGTCACTAACGCAATCCGGCAGCATTCCAAGGAAACCACACTACTCATGTATGCAGATGACATGGCCCTATTCTCCCCAAACTGGCAGGACCTGAAGTGCGCCCTGGATGCCCTGACAGAAACCACTTCCCTGTAAACAACCCCTATTATATAATCTTTATTTAAATCTCCTTTTTTTGCCATAGTTTGCACACAGAGTCAATAGTAGCATGAGGAAAATGCAGGCAAACTTAATTTCTGAAGGAAGAAAATCCTTAAACCCCTATTAAATGACATTTTAAGTTTATCTTCTTTTACCAATTTTACCAGACTTTACACACCGACCCTATATAACAAGGAGAACATTTCTCTTAGCTCAACCTCTGCCATACATGGTCTTTAGAAGCAGTGGGATGCAAAATCCTAAGTACTCTAGTACAATAAAAAGCTATATTTTGAATTCTAAATAAGGACCTCAATCTTAAGGCTTCAATAGATCTACCTTCCCTCAATTACTGAAGGATGAACTCCGTTAAACAAAACAAAGGATTCTGTATACCTCAATGCTTGCATGCCTATTTAAAAATCTACAGAACCCTCCCTGGCAACAATACTAACTGTATACTAATTGATACTGAAGCCCTATATTCCAAGATTACCTTCCTAACCTGCTGAAACACAATATACCTTTCAGCCTGGGCTATTTAGGCACACTAGTTGTATTCCTTAAAGCTGGAGGCTTCCGTTTTCCTGCTGGCAGTTTTGGAGTATTTGAAATTGAGAACACCGTCGGTACAGCAGTTTTAATTAAACAGTTCTCATTGGAATTCATAAAATGGCTGTATTCGAAGTGTTCCAAACATAGGTGGCAATTTTCACTTCAATATTTTACATTTTTGGTTAGTGGGTCTTCTCGCCGACTATTGATGACCCATTTTTTACACCTGAAATCATTACAACATATCTAAAGATAAAAATATTACATTAAAGTAAATTTAAATATAACCACACCAGAACATGTGTCAAGAGTAAGCCAGCAGGCATACAATAAATATTACGTATTTTTCTTCTTACCTTCTGGATCTTTTGGGAAAGTGAGGAAAAGCAATTCAGGATTTCTTCCTTTATTGTTACTGCAATTTATAGCAGAACAATAAGGTCCTTTCAAAACACGCATTGCTATAAAAATTCAAGACTCCTATTTACTTACATACTTCCCTCAGTAGTGACTGTAGTGTTAGTTCATGGCCACTAGGATCGCTAGGTAATCTGCGCGTGCATGTCTGTCTGGCAGAAAAATGGCCTGAATTTCTTTACTGTATTAATACATATACTGTGATATTATGTGAGATACACTATACTGAAGTTACAGATACAGCAATACAGCTAGCTACAGTTAGCTATGAGTACAATAGGTGACCCTTTTACCAGAATTAAAGTTTTTAACAGAATTTGTTGAACTTTGTTGAAACAACCAGCATGAAATTCCCACCCATGAAACCAGTACATAGCCTCCTTGATACAACAAATCCACTTTTTCAAAATGATTTCCTACAAGTAATATAAAAGAAGAAAAATAATAAATACTACAAATAGGTTTTATTTAATGGATTATGGCATGCGTGATATTTTAAAAATTTGCATTTTTCCAATACTTAACCCATTAACTTATCATTTGATATTCCATCACTACTTTCCCTAGTTTTAAAACCATTTTAAAGGATGGTAAGACAGAAGTTTAAATATGAATAGTTTCTTAAAATATACTTCATATTTTTAAATCATGGGAAGATATTTATTCTTTTGCAACAGACACTGATTTTCAAAAATATACTCATAAAATTTACAAATATCCCTGTATCTGCATACCTCTTGCTTCAAAATTTCTATCCAATGTACGAAGTAAACACACAATTTTCAAATAACTTAACTCAATCTTCCGTCTTCTTGGTCAGATGAAGCGATGTTACTGGAATAGTTTCTGGAGTTGAGAGGGTCTGGATGACTGTGGAATTGAGGTAGATGAAGCCCAGGTTAAAAAAAGCAGTGGCTGACATGCCTTGAGAAGGATGGTGCGGAAGGAGCCTCTCAAATAAGATACTTTGTTTATCATGGCCAAATAAGCAAATGGTCATGGGTTGTTAAATCTATCCCCAATAATCCCTAACATATTACAATAATGTGACATAACCTTACCTAGAAATTCATCACTTTACTTCATACTGGCTATTAACAAAAACTAACACCTCTAACTATAGCTATCATTAAGTTATAAAATTGGCTAGTCATTACAAAGGATCATCACTTCAAGGGCAACACAATCTTGCTAAAAATTGACAGATGCTACTTGAAAGAAGCAAGGAATCTTTACAAAAAGTCTGTTTTTAAAAGCATTCTATAAGAAGTATAGTTATCATGGACCTACTTAATCGATTTCTGATATTCACTTGGTAGCAAAAAGAAGTACTTCTTTCATTTCCCCCAAGGAATAGTCAAATACGTCTATGGAGATAATATTTTGCTTGACTTTTGCCTCGAGACGAGATACTCGTACTTATTTTAAATTAATAAAACTAACATACTAAAAAAGTGTTTATGCTCTATAAAGACACACATACAGCGGGTCACCAGTCTTAAACACATAACCTGTAAGGGCTGCGTACACCAATTCCGATAATCTGTCTGATCCTGGTTTTTAGACTGAAAAGCTGCGATATTGTCCATTTTGCTTTTCACCAGCTACAGTAACTTGGTTTTTCGATAATATCCAAGCTAATGCTTTACTGGTGAAATATCGGCCAGCAAAACAGGATAAACCAAGCTAACTGCGACATCAAGAAGGCACGTAGGCGATTAGAACATCTGATCAACATGAGAGATGATCACAGTGATGAGGAATATGAAGCAGAACACAGAATAAGGCAACCTAATGGCTTAAGGAATGTATGCCATACTTTGACATTTATGACGATATTAATTTCTGCAAAAGATTCAAGGGGAAAACGAAATTATCTGCTATAAACCACCCCCAAAACAGTGAGACATCTAGTGACCATTTGTAGAACTAGTAGCTAGAGACAGCGTGAGGGGAAACTTTCCGTTGCTATGGTAACGTTTACATTTCACGTCCGGACATAGTCAATAGACAGTCTTCTCCCCGCTGCTTCACACAATCGCCGCCAGATGACGTTGGATCTCTTATGAAAAATTTAAGGGTCAGACAAGTAGTAGACAAAAATCAAGCTTTTGAAAACCAAGGTGACAAACTATGTGGTGAAACCTGAAAGGTTTACTATTTCAGATAATGGATTAATCG
Organism: Ectobius pallidus; assembly: GCA_964059195.1. Lineage (NCBI taxonomy): Eukaryota > Metazoa > Arthropoda > Insecta > Blattodea > Ectobiidae > Ectobius > Ectobius pallidus. Next base: position 22,667,012 of record CAXKWD010000008.1, read on the forward strand.
TAGTTTTTATTATCCACGATACCGAGGAATTTTGTCTGTGTTGGTGAACACAGCCCTAAAAGATAAAAAGCAGATCACTTCAAAGGAACAACTGGCCACACTTGAGGTTTGTTCACTCTACAAAATCTATCAACACTCTGCTGCATTGCTGTTTCCATTGCCATTATCTTTGGTGCAGCTTCCCCATACAGTAATTTCATTTCCTGTAGTCTCAGTAAATCCAAATCTTCTCTTGATGGCAAGCAGCTATCTTCATCAGATCCTGCAAGAAAAATTTCAGATTTACAAACAATACACTCATGTGAAGAATCATGTTAGGTATTAAAGCATATTCTGACAGGAAATAAATTACACAAAGAAAGAATCTCTGTAGTTTTAGTGGTTTTCAAAACCACTCCTGTTCTTCTAGTATATCATCTCATTCAAAATAGGCAGGCAGTAAAATGAGTCAAAGGTAACAAGATAACTCACGACTTTCTGTAAACGACAAAACTAAATGGACCTGCATATTAAAGCAGAGGTTAATGTGATGCAGTTTCTGCTTTTGGTAACTCTGCAAACTATAGTCTCTTTTCCATAATTTCATGCAAATGTTTATGGTGGTTTTTGTTGTTCATATGTTCCAAAGAGTCTTTTAGCATTGCATCCATCTCTGTCAATTTCATTCTTCATGAGATCATGCATTTCTTTGAACTGATTATTGTTTTAAACCTCACAATAAAATAGTTCGTGAATTTTTCATCATGAAATTCCTTAGTGTAAAGCAAATATTTCAGGACTTTAGTCTATTTTTTTCTTTTTTCATGTATACACTTCTACTTTGGCTTTCGTCAGAACAACGTAAAATACCATTTCAAACACAGACTTACTTTTGGAATCCAATTCTGAACACAAATCTATTACCAAGGCAGAAATATTTGCCATCTCTGGCCCAGAACTCATGTTCCGAAGTAAGGAGATCCAAGTCTCCTTTGCAAGATCTGCAGTGATTAAATCTGTCTGACTTGCAGGATCCAGGAGAGCTCTTACATTGTATCAGGTTGCTGTACTTGTCTTCAACTGTTGCAGTAGCTCGTAAGACTTACTGCATGGACTTAGTTTTTACAGAACAATAGTTAGCAGGAATTAATTTATTCTGCTCTTATTGTCCCTTGTAGGACTAGGAGTGTTTGAGTGAGAAACCTTTCTTTTTCACTTTCACTATGCAAAAGCTGGCTATGCACAGAATTGTCACATTTACAAAAAGACTGCATTTTTCTCTCTTTCACTATGCAAAAGCTGGCTATGCACAGAATTGCCACATTCACAAAAAGATTGCATTGTACACTGTACTTCGTAATTCGAAGAAAAGCAGTTTACACATGGGCATTTAAATTTCACAAAATCCCACTATTGATTCATTTGCAGTTGCCAGAAGTCATTACTTCTGTACAAACTATGATTGTCTTGAGAATATGGACAAGATCTGACATTTGTCAGAATAGAATAAATATGAAGTTTTTCACTTGCAGACTTGAACTGTGAACAAGCATCCTCATCTGGTAATGTGGACTGCATTGAAATATATGGACCATGCTCATACTTTGCCTACATTTTTGCCTACCTAATATACATGTCCATTCATATTGCATTGGTCCTCTGCTAAACAATCTACAGTTCATTAACATTGCACTTCATCTTGGAAAACCAATCAGCATCTTCACAACAGCACTACACATTCTATGAAAGTGGGGACTATTACATAATTTTACCAAGTAGTGTTTGTATTGTCAACTACTGTGCCATCAGTACTCAACACAACCTTCAAGCCTGAATACATATGATAAAACATTTCTCATTATTATCCAGGGAGCATGAAGATTGCAATATTCCCTATTGTGAAGTTCTTTGTGCATTATATAGAGTGTCTCAAAAAGAGTGCCGGTTTGAAAAGCCTGCTATTCTTATTTGTTGTTGTTGGCGACATTGTTTTTGTATGTTTTGGTATCAGTGATCATTGAGGTTGAGGTTCTTATACTGTGGTTTTGTTTTCCACACGTCAGTTTGTGGAGTATCGTCATGGAAAGATAAAGTACGGAACAGCGTGTGTTGATTGTGAAAACGCACTACAAGAATGGTGAAAGTTTCGCGGAAACAGTACGGAAACTCTGTACGATTCTTGGACACAACAATGCACCAAATGAATCTACTGTTCATAGGTTGTTCAAGAAATTTGAAAACACTGGTTCAACAATAGACACCAAAAGCCCTGGATGCCCTCGAAGTGGCCGGAGTGAGGCAAATGTTGTTGCTGTGAGAGAATCTGTTACTGTGAGTCCGAAAAAATCATGTCCCCGTTGAGCTCAAGAAATGCGCATATTGCACCGACTTGTATTTGAGGCCGATGCAATTAGTTCCTTACTTCTTGCCAGTGTTCGCCACCTTCCTAACAGAAACAGTTGGCTGCACTAGTTTCTTGCCTTGGGCTGCTCTTGACTGAGTGTCTCAAGCTGTGGCCAGGCTGCTGTACTGATAGCCGTGGCCAGACTGCAGTGTGGGTTTGTTCCCGCGTCATCGCGGCTCTAGCTGGTGCTGCTGTCTGGTGGCGGCTTCTGTTTGGGAAAGGAAGCGTTCTTCTGGCTTCCCTCATTCTAAAAAATGGCGTTGAACACAGGTATGTTGCTTCGTGCCAAGGCGCAAACTATGGCAGGTTTAAAACCGGTCAGGCTTTGATTTTGGCTTTCATTTAATCGGGTTATGCTTGTAGGTGATGTGTACATTGCTTTGCATTAGTTTTGGGTACTAAACAAGTGTTAATATGATGATCTATGTCTTCGGCGTCATCACGCTGGGGGCAGAGGCTTAACCATGATGTCTGCCGGGTTTGTTTTGTCATTTTTCTATTATTAATAACTGTTGTCCCGTAAGTTTAGGAACACAATTCAGTAAGTTTTCAATTTCTTACTAAAGTATTATTCCCTTGCTCTGCGCACAATGTAATATTCCCCCCCCCTTTTTGTTAAGTTCATATCTGAATCAGTACTTGTTTTTGGTTCGTTCTTTCTTGTATTTCCTGTACACATCACTTGTTCTTTATTAGATTACTTAGTTTCCGTCCGAATTTGTAGAACATACCTATAACCCATTCTAGGAATCCTCTCGCTTGGGTCTGGAGGCGGCCCATGTGGCGGTAATTTAGTGTTGCCTCCCATGTCAATTAATTAATCTGTAATTATCTTACAGCATCGTCGGTTATTTCCCATGTTTTCATCTTTATGAATTAACTTATATCCCTTCTCAGTATAAATTGTTAACTTAAGTTGTATTTTAGAAAAACTAAATGTATTAAAAATTATTATGTAAATAGTTTGGTACCAACACATCTCTTTGAGATCACAATATAGGCCTATGTATAAATAGAAAAAGAAATCATTTATTTTAGTGTATATTAACAAAGAAAATTTATTTTAGTTATTGCGCTTGTTATAAACAAACTTTGGTATTCTAAATTTTATCTTGTTTCAGTCCTTTATTCAAATGTGAAGATATGAATTAAAATTGTTTTGTTTAAGGTGAAATCATTTAAATGTTAGATTTTTCTGTAAAGATACTTAATGCAGCTTGACTATAAAAATATTAGATGCTGCAAATATACTAAAACAAAAAAGGATTCTTTTGTTGCTCTGTTTAGTTTAGTTGCCCCACTCTGGGTTCACATTTATCCTTTGGGTGGGCTCACTGATAAGGTTAGGTTAGCTTTCCTGCGGGTGGTAACCTTAGCACTCCTTTCCACATTCCCGTAGGGGTGGGCGCAATATGTCCAGCAACAATGCACAGAATATTAACAAAAGATTTGCACTTACACCCATACAGAGTTCAGTTAACACAGGAACTTAAACCAGCGGATCAAGCAAAACGACGGCAATTTGTGCAGTGGATCCTGGAAAAGGAACGAGAGAGCCCTGGTTTCATAATGTGCATCATTTTCTCAGATGAAGCTCACTTCCATTTAAACGGCTTTGTGAACAAGCATAATTGCCGAATATGCGGATCAGAGAACCCAAGAGTAATTCTCAAAAAGAAGATGCATCCTCAGCGAGTTACGGTTTGGTGTGAATTTTCGAGTGGGGGCTTAATCGGTCCTTACTTTTTTGAGGATGAACAAGGAAGGGCTGTCATGGTGAATGGAGTTCGTTATCGTGCGATGCTCACTCATTTCCTTTGTCCTCGTGTGGATCAAATAGATATCGAGAATTTATGGTTCCAACAAGATGGCACAACTTGCCACACTGCAGGAGACACAATCGCTCTGCTGCGTGAAAAGTTCCCAGCCAGATTAATCTCGTTACGAGGAGACCAAACCTACCCTCCTCGATCTTGTGACCTCACACCTTGTGACTTTTTCCTATGGGGGTATGCTAAGTCACGAGTTTACCAGAACAAACCCCGTAATCTGTTGGAACTCAAACAAGAAATCTGACGTGTCTTCGACGAAGTTTATGGGGGAATGTGTGAGCAAGTGATGGTTAATTTCATGGACCGAGCGGTCGCATGTAGGGCTAGTAGGGGGGGTCATATGTCTGATAATGTGTTTCACGATTAAACCTCAAGATCTCCTGAAGAGAATGGTGTGTTTTGTTTGCTTCTTTCAGATAAATAAATAAAATTCATAGTAGCTTAAAATCCGGCATTCTTTTTGAGACAGCCTTTACTTACCTATCATTTCTTGATGAAAGATTTAATAAATAAGTAATTTTATGCAGTCTTTCATTCTATTCTGATTGATGCATGTATTTCAATACAGTCCACATTACCAGATGTGATCATCGTTCACAGTTCAATTGTGCGAGTGAAAAAGTTCATATTTATTGTTTTCTAAGTGTTTTTTGTTTACTGTTTATTAAACTCAACAGGTTAATACCTTTAATACCTTTAATAAAGGCTAAGAATAAATATGAATCAAAGGTTATTTTAATCTCTGATTTGAAGCTTGACGTCACCTAGTTCTCAGACTCCTGCTAAGGAAGAGTTAAAGAAGAACATGAATATGAAAAGTTACTTATACGGTACTTTGGTTGATCAGCGTACAAGTTGTACATATGCTATGTCCAAATTCTTAACCAGTAATCCCCATGCAGCTGGTAAAAGTATCATCATTTTGAATGTAACACATCATAGGCAGATAAATCATGGAAACATCACAACCAGGAAGTGGATTCTCCTCCATGGCACAGAAGGAAGACAACTGACTGGACTCGGTATAATCTCTGGAGAACCCGGTGAATCAGATGCATGTCATGAAAAAATTTAGTATCACTAATGCATTATATTGATGTCAGAATGCTATAATTATGAGTAAAATAAGACATGTAAATTAAGAACAATATTGTAAAAGAAGCTAATGATGTTTTCCAACTATTGCCTTTAAAAGTGGATGCATATCCTCAAAATTCAACCGCGAATACCCACCAAGCAACCAGCTATTACAGATATCACCATATTTATTATTTACATGAAGTTTAAACAAGGCTGTCAAGACATGTAAAGTGTGTGCAACATCCTAATATTAAATTAAACACATTTGTGGTCGGTTCCAAAGACATTCTTTAAATATACCAAAATGAAGACTTTATTAACGCATCATTACTGTATAATGTCTGCGTTAAGTGGACGCTGTTCCACCAACACTCTTCCCTAGTAGCACAGATCGTTGGGCCAATGTTGGGAAATGATCGCCATGTTTCGTTGGTCAACGGTTAGGAATGTCCGTTGGGGTTCCGTTGCCAAGGAGCGTTTTATCCAACCAATTGCCAACTGTAGCCAACCAATATACAACAAAATCCCAACAGTTGGGAGACATCTATTAGGTAATGGTGGAACTACTAGCAGCGCAGAGACATCTGGCGGAAATACTAGAAGCACAGAAAATTTAATTTTTTATTTTCCCTTTCATCCCTTTTCTCCTCTCTTCCTCCTCTTTTCCCCATTACCTCCCTTCTCTCCTTCACCCTACCTACCTATTCCTATCGTATAAAATTCGCAACTATGGGGATTCGATCTCGGGACCGCTAGTGTTATAGTCTATCGATTTAACCACTACGCCATTAGTGATCGTTGCAATACAAATCGAGAATTCTTCTAGCCTATTTACTACAGAGATGTGTAATACATGATAAATAGTAAGAAGGATATACATCTCGTATTTTGAATATTTGATGTGAATATATGATAACGTTATTTTAAGAGAACAAATAAAGGGCCCTAATATTAATAGAAGTAAAAACACCATTCGAATTCTTCAACATATCAAGATGGCGAATAACCGTTGTATCTTCATCGTCTACGTGATGACCTACGAACTATGCCGGAAATTGCCGAAGACTGGCAGGAAGAGGTGGAGAAGTAAATTTTTAGCATGTAACGCGCACAAAGAGCTTGAATAATTAATGAATTAACACTGTTTTATTTTATAGGAAATGAAAATTTAACGCTTATAATGTTATTTCAACACTTTTTAATTTTAACATAAATGCGATTATATTCCAACGAAATGTTGCTGGGCCAACAATCCTGTTGGTTGGTAACGCCAACGGAGGCTTAGCCAACGAAATGTATTGTTGGGGCAACAGCCCTATTGGTTGGAAACGCCAACAGTAGGACAAGCGCGCGAGCCAGCCAAAAAATCCGTTGGCAAAACCAAGGGAATTACAACCAACCTTTTCCCAACATATCCCTTCCATGCCAACCAAATCCCTCCGTTGGGCCAACGAAGTGTGCTACTAGGGTTGTCATTGAAGCAAACACCCATTTTCAAACGCGCGTTAGAAGGAAGGCAATCTTGGTACACAAGCTTTTCATACATTCAGTGTTGCTACTGCCAACGTACGTTAAACCTGAGAGCACACACTCTCTAGTAATTTTCATACTATATATTTCAGAATTATAAACACGTTGAGTGAGTATTGTTTTTAATTTATCAAAGTGCAAAAATCTGATGCTATATTATTTTCATGTCCAATCCTTTGCCGTTCAAAGTTATTTTTCCATTGGCAACAATGTTTTACACCAGCAAAAAATTAACAGGAGTATGACAATGCAATTATTAATAATATTAATGTTAGTAATGCAGGAGAAAACAACGTGGTTTAGCGGTAACCAAAGTTGGTGGAACTCACCACCAGTCTTTTAGACAAAAATTATTAGGAACCGGAACATTTTTCTACTCAGCTGTGTACTATTTCTGGTATAAATGTTACTCATGATCAGGGCCTGGATTCTGATGACATAAAATTGTTTGAAAAATGACCTATAAAATGACCCTAAATTTTAAAGAAAATGACCTAATAATTATAAAAAATGGCTGATATTTTATTTATAAAAAATTATTATTGTACACACGAAGTTATAGACTAGTTTGTATGAAATTGTAAAAACTGTAAATAGCTGTAATGTTGTGAATGTTCTTTTCTCACGGAAATTTATACTGGCACTGAGGCACTGGCAAATCAAAATTCGGCATTTCCATTTGTGGTCTGCCGGATTATAAATTGTTTATTTAGGGTAAACAGTAGTTTGCACTCTCAAATCCAAGCAGGTGGCATACTCTGGTGCCAAGTAAATCTAATATAGTAGCCTAATATAATGCAAAATTTTTGCGTTTCTTTGATTCTCATTTCCGACTGAGACATGCCAACACTTTAACACCAAATTTTTTCTTCTTGCACTAAACAAACAACACTTCAAAGACAGCACTGCTAGTGACGAAAAAAAAATTAACACACTCAATGTAAATACATGAAAATGACTAAATAAGGAACCAAATGACACGAAAATGACAAAATAATGACCTAAAATTGTAATAAATGCCCTAAAAATATAAAATTGCATAAAATGACAAAAAATGACCTATTAAAAATGCATTTCTATAATCTAGAGGCCATGATTAAGATTTATCCACAAGTTGGCAATGTCTATGCAGCATCAATAAAAAGATGACATGTCATTACAATCCGGGCCCTGCTCATGATTATTAATAAGATTGTAAAAATATATTCTCTACTAATGAAGATACAATTTTATATTGCTACAAAATAGAACTCAATTGAAAAATTGGCATGGATAAACGCTCCACATTTGCATACAATGGTATTATTGCAGTGCCAGTAATCCAACAAATTGTCACAGCTATCCCTACAATGATATGGGAATACAAGTGATCATTACCGCACTTTGTGAGTTTTATACATTATGATATTACTACCGTATATTACTCTCTCATTTACAGAATCAGTGAATTTGACATACCTTCTTCCAAGCAAACGTCTCCCCTCTCCTCTTCTCGTTGCTTCTCTGGAAACATGAAAAATAAATAGTTAGTTATTGTTACTGTTGCCTTTTATCTAATTGTGTATATTTATGTCCCCACTAGCTTGTTGAATTTTATGGTATTTCCTCTGACATAATTTTCTGCATAATTTTCTAGATGGGACATATCCTGGTATTAAGCAGGGATACATTATTCAATGAGATGAGGGAGATTTATGAATATGTAGTCTGGGGGGGAGGGGTCGTTAAACCTAAATCCTTATTCATTATAGAGAATTCCACTTTTAGAAAAGAGTACTGGTGTTATGGGCTTGGGAAATACCTATTCTTAAACACTAGAATGGGCAGGCACATTCTTGCCAAACCACTCTTTGCCAAACAAAGCCAGGGGAAGGGAGACCTGCTGTGGCAGGTACAGAACTAGATAACAAAACTGCAGTGTGAGCACATGTCGTTAGTGAGAAGCATGGAGGCGCCGGTTAAACGTAAGCAGGGGCAGGTAATGCGTAGTAAAGAAAAGCAAACTGTTTTTACAGGTCTACAACTATCTTGCACAAAAAAATCCTGAACAGAGTGTTAGCTGGTGTACGAGGGAATATTCAGAAGCAACAAGAGTGTCAGTATCTGCTGTTTATAAATTGGATGACATTCTGCAGAAAGGAACCAACCCACAGGATTTTTAAGCTAAAAAACAGGCAATTAAAGTTAAATAAAAAGCCACCTGGATCTTTTCAGTGTGTTTTTGTTTGCTTATGGCCGGTTTCTATAAACTCGTGAATTACCTGGGTAAATTATCCAATGGACAGAATTTACACAAGAATAACACCACACAAACACAAATAATTTAAAGATAGCAATCACTTACACTTGTGGCGAGTTTTTAGATAAATGTCCTCTGGGTAAATATGAAAATGACAGAAAAAATGTTCCAACAAACTCGGGCTAGATCTTTCCAAGGGTAAATCGTCGGGTTAATTTATCCTTTCATGGATGGCTGGATAAAATTTAACCTCTTTGTAGGATCAATAATAATATATAATAATTTAAACAATGATAATCAAAGCCTTCTGAATTAAATTAACTGTACAACTCCAAGGCCTTGCTCATTATATCATTGTGGGTGAAATGGAAATAATTTGTCCATGGATAATTTACCCATAGGTAATTCATAAGTTTGTAGAAACCGGGCATTAATAGATGGCATATAAATGGATGAAGAGGGTTGGTTAGTTTGCACAACGTAAATATATAGTTCAGTAGCAAAAATTTAGCATCTATTCCGTTTTTTTTTTTAAATTTGAGGGTTGGTTCCTTTCTGCAGAATGCCATCCAATTGTGCAGTGATGATTCAAGGGGCCCTGTTGTGTCTCCGAAAAAAAGAAGAATGCAGGTGGGTGTAGGAAAAAACAGCAGAAATGTGAAATACAGTGACTTCGTTAGAAGTGGTATTCGACATATAGTGCATGGTTTCTTTCTCGAAAATCGACTGCCGACTAAAGAGTTTGGAATGCTGTAAACGATGACCCAGATCTTCCCGATTTTAAAAGAACAACACTGTACAGAATATTAAGAGACATGGGCTTCGTTTATGGAAAAAAAGAAAAAAAAATCACTTCTAATTGAGAGAGATGACATAATATCCTGGTGCCACAGATATATGTCAGAAATTCGAAAGATGAGGACTGAAGGAAGGAACATCGTTTATACCGATGAATCGTGGATAAATTTAGGCCACACAATGGGGCGGGAATGGCAGGATACCACTATTCGAAGCGCAAAAGATGTGTTCCGTTCAGGACTTTCTTGTGGATTGAAGTCACCTTCAGGACGTGGACCACTTGTTCATTCTGGTGGTGTTGAAGGGTTTGTACCTGGGGCGAAGCTGGTTTTTCTTTGCAAAAAGAACGCAATGGACGCACATGAAGAAATGGATGGTGACTGCTATGAACAATATTTTCAAACACAGTTGCTCCCCAGTCTTCCCCCACGCTCTGTTATTGTTATTGATAACGCGGCCTATCATAGTAGACGAATGGAGCCTATACCATGCACTTATTGGCAAAAAAGTGATATCGAAGAATGGCTGCGAGATCGTAACATCGATTTTGAACCTTATATATTGAAATGTCAGCTAATTGAGATTGTGCGAAGTGTAAAACACAATTACGAGAAAATTAAAGTTGACGAGTTGGCTAAAGCGGCAGGACACACCGTACTTAGACTGCCACTATTTCACTGCGAGCTAAACCCCATTGAGCTCGTGTGGGCTCAAGCTAAACATTATGTGGCAATGAGAAATAAGCATTCAAAAAGGCTGGAATTCAAAAGTTAATAGATGAAGGACCAGAAAGTGTTAGCGTGAGAAATTAGAAAAATTATGTGAGACATGTCATCTCGATTGAAAACAAAATGTGGAGAGCAGACGAGTGTTAAGATGACATCGAACCTTTCGTTATCCAACTTGGCGAAAGTTCCTCAAACGATTCTGATAGTGAAGGTAGCGAAGGTCCAATGGAAGCGATGCATTTACCACAGTGAGGTAGGATGACTGCTCAAATTTATACTTGATATACACATAAGCCCTAGAAATACCTCAAAGGCCCATAACTTTTAATTTTTATTTATTTATCATAAATACTTGGAATAAAAATCTGAAGTAAAAATTAATAAGTTATTCAATAAGATATTCTGCTTACGAAATATAGAAACAGCTTTAAAATATTTGCAGTAAAATAATTTTAAAACTATTAAAATTGTTATTGGCCTGAAAGGCCTTCTAATGCCAGGCACCAAAAATGTTTCTATTCATGGAATTTTTTTTTTTTGATTGATCTGAGACGTTTCAACAGTTATTTGATCAATAATATTGTATTAATTGCTGTCACGTGGCTATTCTTGGTGTAGACATATTTAATTTAGGAAAATTGCTTTATTATTTGAATAGTAATTCTAACACACACTTGTTATTTGCATGTGATATTTATTGACTTGTTTCGGCTCGGCTTATAGGCGCAGATTAACATTTCTGTATGCTCAAACAAGAAAGGGGCCAAACTCCAATTACACGATTACAACAATTCTGATTTTGTGTCTAATACAGGAGTAATTAATTTTTCGTTTCGCGACATCATTTTGGTTACCCCTTACAGTAAGTTAAAATTGTTATTGGCCTGAGAGGCCTTCTAATGCAAGGCACCGAAAATGTTTCTGTTCATGCATATTTTTTTTTTTCGATTGATGTGAGACATTTCAACAGTTATTTGATGAATAATATTGTATTAATTGCTGTCATGTGGCTTTTCTTGGTGTTTATGTGTAGACATATTTAATTTAGGAAAATTGCATTATGATTTGAAATAGTAATTCTAACACCCCCTTGTGATTTGCACATGATATTTATTGACTTGTTTCGGCTCGGCTTATAGGCACAGATTAACATTTCTGTACATTCAAACAAAAAGGCCAAACTCCAATTGCACGATTACAACAATTACAACAATGAATGAATTTTTTGTTTTGCGACATCATTTTGGCTATCCCTTACAGTAAGTTTTGGTCGCATCAAAAATTGTTTTAGGCAAAGGTTTTAGAAAATATTTAGGTTTACATATAACTTCGGACGGATTTGATACTTTGCCTACTAAGATAATTATGATTTTTCATTGTCTTTAACCCCTCTTTTATTATCTCTTGTGCTTATTGTTAATGTTATCAAAACACTTCTCAGAAAAAAAGTTTTGGCATTACTTTAGGATGTATAATAACTTTAAATGGATACATTTTTTCATGCTACAGAGATTTTTTTTATCATCACCTATTCAACCCTTTGGTCCGAGTGTCCACATTAATGAAGTCTATATTTAATAATTATATAAGTCTGGAAGTAATTTCTGCAAATTAGGGCTGACTATGATTTTGGGGTCTAGGACTGTAAAACGAAAAACTAGGGAGACCTTTTTCGGAAGTCACGCCAGGGTACTAACGAAGAAATGTAAGAAATACCTTCTCAAAAAATAAGTCAAGTCCACAAGAACAATACTAATTTGAATAATTGAAGCAAAAGCCCTTAGAATGCTGGAATTATATTACTTCCAGCAGTAATATTTTGTGACGTATTTTGTGTCTTTAATTTATTATTTGCCTGTACTTCGTTAGAAAGAGAGCAACGTGTCTTCATTATCAGGCCATATCTCTATCTCTCTCTAACTGCCGCAAAGCAAGCGGCAACCCTGTCACCATAAAAGCAATACTCTTTTCTAAAGGTGGAACTATCTATAATCACACCATGTTTATCAGAAGAACCTATCGAAGTTAAAATTCTCCTTGGCCAAACCAAACCCAGAATTTCATAGTACAATTAGTAGTCAGAAGCTCTGACCATTAGATTATGAAGTCAGTCAAGCTACTTATTGTAAGAATTTAAACACAAATATAGTTTGTTAATTTTTAGAAGTTCAGAATAATAAATTATTCAAAAAGAAAACTAATACAGTGAAATCTCGATACAACGATTTCGCAGGGACCAGAAAAAAATATTGTTGTAGAGAGAGATATTGTTATATCGAGAATTTACAAAAAATGTTCAAATATTGGTAGTATAGACTATGTAGGAAACAACTTCAATAATTGAAATGCTTTAAGTATTTAAGGAAATAAAGAATTTTTACACAAGAACTGCTATACTGTACTGTATTCACTCCACCCTTAAATTATTACACTAACTTATGAGCAAACACATTGTCCTTTCAGGAAGAAGCTGGTAAAACATCCCAGTCTCGTCAGCATTATAAATATCTTCTGGCAAATATTTCTCAGTAATTTTGTTTCATTTCATTACTGCACCAGAGATTTGCGTCATTTGTTGGTGCAGATTTCTCTTCCCATTGAATTAACTTAAAAGTTATGCCATGGCGGTCTCTAAAGCGGACAAGCGGACAAGCAATGGGTGATTGCTAGCCTTGAAGTCCTCCACACCAAGCATGGTAGCAAACTTCTTAGCTTGACTACAAATCAACGGTCCATTTATTGGAATGTTTAAAGTTCTTTTTTCATTGAAGCATTCCAAGGTTGCAGCATCCAAGTCAATAAATGTTGCCGTTTTCTTTCGTTTTCTAGTAGGATCCACGGCATTTGAATTGAGTTTTTCCTCGATCTCATTCCTTTTCTTTAAGAAAGTCGACACCGTAGATTCCGAAAGCCCGTACTTTTTCGATGTTGCAGTTTGTTTCATGCCTGCGTCAATGTCTTTAATTACAGCTAATTTCTGCTGCATAGGCCCTACTAATTTGTTTGCGAGAAGCCATGCTGACAGAGAAGCACAACAATACGCGAACATCACCAAACAAACTTGCCGTGCAGTGCAGGCACTGACTGGCGACCAGGCAACTGGTTTACTCCATTGTGCACTTGAGCGAGGGTGAAGCACGATCAAGGTCAAGGAAGGCGATTCCACCCTTAAAACGAGGCGGGGGAGTTCATGATTTGGACTTTCACGATCTATTTTTATCGTTGTACCGAGGAAAATGTATTTACGGGGATTCTAAATGTAATCGTAGTGGGGAGGTTTATCGTTATTAAGAGTATCGTAAAACCGAGGGGAATTTTACATTATTTTAATGGAAAGTATGCCGGGACCAAAATATTTTAACGTTATAAAGAGTATTATCGTTATATCGGTAATCGTTGTACGGAGATTTCACTGTATACCAGCTTAGGCTTGCCGGCGTTAGAATTAGTTGAACAATTTTCCGGGTTTATATGAAAGTTGAACTGAAATACCTCAACAGTGCCATGAGAACTGTTGTGCCCTGGTGTATACCTTAGTATACCACGGTTATACCTAATATCATTGTCATTGTTTCTCCCATATTATAACAGCAATGTTATAATTTAGGATGTGGCAATGCATGGGTCAAGGAAATTAACATTATGCTGTTGAAATCTTAAGTTAAGAGAATTGCACAGTTTTATGGATATTGCCTTAGAAGTCACATTAAAAAGGCAAAGATCACAGCTCATGAAGGAAATGAAGTATTATATTGCATACATTGTCAGAACATTAGTGCAGCAATATTTGCGTAAATATTATCGCAAATTGCTTAAGTAAGGTTAAGAAGAGCAAGCTTCTCATTGGTGGATGATGATGTCACTATTTTTCTGTTGTTTAAGTGCAAGTTAAGCCTTTATTAAATTAATGAAATACAGAGATTTCCATATTATGTTAATGCAAATAATAAGACATTTTCAAGCATGAAAGATGTATAGCACTTCTTTAAGAAGCATTACTTCATTGAGACTTTTGACCATGGATTGGGCGTGGCAGGGACTGGTATAAAACCATAGCCAGCGCAACCCCCATTCTCATTATTACTCTCAATTTTGTGCTTCAAGTAGTAGTAGTAGTAAATGATTTATTTTGCCTGGCAGAGTTAAGGCCATAAGGCCTTCTCTTCCACTCAACCAGGTTGAGTTGTTGTTAGTCACTCAAGTTGTTAGTCTTCAAGACGGTTTCTCTTCAGAAGGGGAAGAGAACACATAGACCAGTTGAGATGGCCGGGAACTTCATATTATGTAAGTTCTAACATAAAACATTTACACTTATATTTTATAATAAATATGTAGAGTTTATTTATTGTTTTATTCCAAGAACATAAGATACATAGCAGTCATTAAATCCTTTACCTCCAAGATTCAAAGTATTGATTTGAATTTGAATATTTATTAAATAAGTAACAGTAAGCTAATGGTGTCAGAAAAATAATATAATTTGTAGTAGAAAGTAAAGGTAGGTAAAGAAGATCTAATGAACGCACTGCTGACCGCAAGATTTATCCTGACAAGGGATGCCCCTAGGCGGGCCCCCAACAGTGGTGTCAGAAGTGGAATACTTACCGCGAGTAAAATTAATATTTTAAAGTTTGAAAATGACCCTATGATCTCATGCTCTTGGAATATATGTTAGAGTGTGTGTGTAGGTGTAGGTAAAATATTTGTTTTGTGTGTGAAAATTGGCTAGAAAATTGAGGGCATTATTTTAGTTAAACTAAGTTTCTTGAAGATTCTCTGGATTCCCAGTGCATTGCAGGTTAATGAAGTTAGGATTAACGAATTAATTAATTGCCAGTGTCAATTAGATAAATAAACATGCCGCTAGACGAAGATACTAGGCGTGCTTTAGAGGAACTTAACAATAGAGTAGCAGCATTAACCGCAGCAAACCAAGCTCTGCAACAGAGGCAGGTAGTACAGGTAGCTCAGCTGGTGGGTTACCAGTTAAAGAATTTTTCAATAATGTAGATGCATCCATGAGTATGGGAAATCTGGAAACTGCAGATAAAAAGCAGATTGTTAAACTTAAAGTAGCAGGTCCTGCAGCAGAATTTTTGCATTGTTGCCCAGATTTAATTAACGACGAAACCTCATATGATCAGTTTAGGGCAGCTTTCGAGGATAGGTTTAAAGAAAAACTACCCGATAATTATTACTACACACAGCTGCAAACGGCAACACACAAAGGAACAATTGAAATAATGAACTGTTGAACGAGTAATAATTCAAAAAGTTAAATTAGTAAAGAAAAGGTGTTATAGAGCTATAACCGTTGAAGACTTGTTCTAGTTGAAAATGGATTCGAACAGTTTAAAAGTGGGTGAGTACGTGAGTTCAAAACGTACAGTGACAGAAGAGAGACGGCATTGAAAAATTAAATAGGAAGATGGGAGAACGAGAAAACAACGACCGATGGCTGTGGAGATGTAGCCGTTGGACTGGGATGAGCCAGAGTGTGGGTTGGCTTACGTTGTGGTCGCCTGTATGGGACATCAGCTGGAAGAGAAGAATATGGGAGAGTCTAAGTGGTACTTAGATTAGAACGGGATCCATTAGGAGATGGACACTGACAGAAGAAGGATTGAAGAAGAATGGTGGGAAACATCGCTGGATTACTGTCTGTTGAGTATTCTCGGTTGTTATATTAAGACATTTTGAAACAATAGTTTTTTTAACTATAACTGTATATTCAATATATTTTGAAGTTATGACTGATGTAACAGATTATCTTGAAATATGTAGGAATGATCAATGGACAGGTAAAGTTATAATAGATTTGTATAGAGATTGAATTATAGTATGTGTAACGAAAGAAAAATAAGTAAATTCACTTTGAGGGTGAGATAGAATTGCAGATTGCAGTAGGCCTATTTCAAGTTCAGAAGATAGAAAAGTTAGCTTAACAAGAAGTTAGGTTAGAGAGAAAGTTTAAATAGAGAAAAATAAGAAAAGTTGTTTAGGGTGAAGAATAGTTTCATAATGGGATTCATAGGGGAATTCAGAAACAAAAATTTTCACAAAACCAAAAAGAGGAAAGGGTAAAATGTTAAGTAAAATGAAGTAAGAAGTTAAGATAGTCGGCGAGCTTAGGCGCCCTATCGTAAGCAAAGGACTGGGAGATCGAGTAAGTGTCATACTCCCAAAAATATTGTAAGAATTCAATTTCAAAAAAATGGAAGTAGGTGTAATGAAAAGAGATGTGTTAGTGAATAGCATAAGTTAAGATAGTCGGCGAGCTTAGGCGCCCTATCATATGCAAAGGACTGGGAGTTTGAGTAAGTGTTATACACCCAAAAATTTAGTAAGATCCAAAGGTGAGGTTAGAGATGGCTATTTGTTAATTTATGTGTGCGATGCTTTGCGCCTTATCAAAGTAAAAAGAATAAGGGAGACCGTGAAAGTGATGTACTCCTATTGTTGAAAATCAGAAAAAGAATATTGCACCTAATAATAGAGATGGGAATCTGTTACTTTTTTGGAACAGTTACGTTACTGTTACAGTTACACGAAAGTAACTGTTATTTATAACCGTTACCTGTTACTTTTCTTGTATATTACGTAGTTAATCGCCAGATCACTTCCCACTTGTAGGGGAATGCCCTTTATCTCCCCCCACAACGGTTATGGACGTAGCCAAGACTGGGGCTCTAGGGAGGGATCCCCCGAAATAAAAAAACAGTTGTAAAATTAAGCTTTCAATTAGGGATGATAATCGATAGTTAAAAAATCGAGGTTAAAATCGGAGATAACCATCGACATAACGATAATATCGGCCTGAAAACATCGATGTATTTAGACAAAAAACATCGATGTATATTTAAAAAAGGCCATGGTATCAGAAAATTAGGCAAAATTCATAAATAAACAGAAGTATTTGCATGAAAACAATCGATGTAAAAAATCAATGTTTTGGGAAATTAAGCTCTTGTAAATAAAATTAAATCGTAGAACCAAGGTAGCCTATTAATCTTCTTTTTGTTACAAAAACATCCATGTTGGGGAGAAACATCGATGTAGCAAAAACATCAGTTGTTTTCCATCGATGTAAAAAACATCGATTATCGTCATGAAAATGAACTTTTTGGAATTTTCCTGTGGTTTACAGCCTAAAAGATATAAGTATACCAAATTTCTAGTTTCTAGCTCATCTGGAAGTGGGCAAGCATTCATGTCAGTGAGCGAGCCCTTTTTTCGGGGGTTTTTAGGGCTAAAAATATAAAAACTACTTTTTGGAATTTTCCTGTGGTTTACAGCCTAAAAGTTATATGTGTACCAAATTTAAAGTTTCTAGCTGTAATGTCAGTGAGCGAGCCCTTTTTCGGGGGTTATAGTGCTAAAGATTTAAAAAAAAATATTTTTTTGGAATTTTCCTATGGTTTACAGCCTAAAAGCTATATGTGTACCAAATTTAAAGTTTCTAGCTCATTTGGAAGTGGGCAAACAGTAATGTCAGTGAGCGAGCCCTTTTTCGGGGGTTATAGGGCTAAACATTTTTAAAAATTACTTTTTTGGAATTTTCCTATGGTTTACAGCCTAAAAGCTACATGTGTACCAAATTTCAAGTTTCTAGCTCTTCTGGAAGTGGGCAAACAGTAATGTCAGTGAGCGAGCCCTTTTTCGGGAGTTTTTAGAGCTAAAAATTAAAAAAAACACTTTTTGGAATTTTCCTGTGGTCTACAGCCTAATAGCTATATGTGTACGAAATTTCAAGTTTCTAGCTCATCTCGAAGTGAGCGAGCCCTTTTTCGGAGGTTTTTAGGGCTAAAAATTAAAAAAAAATACTTTTTGGAATTTTCCTGTGGTTTACAGCCTAAAAGCTATATGTGTACCAAATTTAAAGTTTCTAACTGTAATGTCAGTGAGCGAGCCCTTTTTCGGGGGTTATAGTGCTAAATATTAAAAAAAAATATTTTCTTGGAATTTTCCTATGGTTTACAGCCTAAAAGCTATATGTGTACCAAATTTAAAGTTTCTAGCTCATCTGGAAGTGGGCAAACAGTAATGTCAGTGAGCGAGCCCTTTTTCGGGGGTTATAGGGCTAAACATTTTTAAAAATTACTTTTTTGGAATCTTCCTATGGTTTACAGCCTAAAAGCTACATGTGTACCAAATTTCAAGTTTCTAGCTCTTCTGGAAGTGGGCAAACAGTAATGTCAGTGAGCGAGCCCTTTTTCAGGAGTTTTTAGAGCTAAAAATAAAAAATAAAACACTTTTTGGAATTTTCCTGTGGTCTACAGCCTAATAGCTATATGTGTACGAAATTTCAAGTTTCTAGCTCATGTCGAAGTGAGCGAGCCCTTTTTCGGAGGTTTTTAGGGCTAAAAATTAAAAAAAATACTTTTTGGAATTTTCCTGTGGTTTACAGCCTAAAAGCTATATGTGTACCAAATTTAAAGTTTCTAGCTGTAATGTCAGTGAGCGAGCCCTTTTTCGGGGGTTATAGTGCTAAAAATTAAAAAAATATATTTTCTTGGAATTTTCCTATGGTTTACAGCCTAAAAGCTATATGTGTACCAAATTTAAAGTTTCTAGCTCATCTGGAAGTGGGCAAACAGTAATGTCAGTGAGCGAGCCCATTTTCGGGGGTTATAGGGCTAAACATTTTTAAAAATTACTTTTAGGAATTTTCCTATGGTTTACAGCCTAAAAGCTACATGTGTACCAAATTTCAAGTTTCTAGCTCTTCTGGAAGTGGCCAAACAGTAATGTCAGTGAGCGAGCCCTTTTTCGGGAGTTTTTAGAGCTAAAAATAAAAAATAAAACACTTTTTGGAATATTCCTGTGGTCTACAGCTTAATAGCTATATGTGTACGAAATTTCAAGTTTCTAGCTCATCTCGAAGTGAGCGAGCCCTTTTTCGGAGGTTTTTAGGGCTAAAAATTAAAAAAATTACTTTTTGGAATTTTCCTGTGGTTTAGAGCTTAAAAGCTATATGTGTACCGAATTTAAAGTTTCTAGCTCATCTGGAAGTGGGCAAACAATGTGAGTGAGCGAGCCCTTACTCGGGGGTTTTAGGGCTAAAAATTACAAAAAAAAACTTTTTGGAATTTTCCTGTGGTTTACAGCCTAAAAGCTATATGTGTACCAAATTTCAAGTTTCTAGCTCATCTGGAAGTGGGCAAACGTTAATGTCAGTGAGTCAGTCAGTCAGCCGTGTGGCTTTATATTATAGGGATTTTATTATTAGTAGTAAAATTATCAATATTATTTTGAATAATTTACTACAGTTATTGAATTCATATTTCATGCTACCCACATTCAAAGTTTAAATTATCCAGTAAATGCAATATCGTATTTTGATAAAGTTTTAAGTGGTATGTAAAGCAAGAAATATATATTTGAACTTGCCAACTTGGCACTCTGCTGATGATGCAGGAACACCACCTGCGAAACGGCCGTCCAGAAGTTTACTAAGGTAAAATAAAGTGCGTTAAGAAAGTGTTTTTATTCAAATATTTGTACACAACGCTAAAGTCGGACACAAGAATGAAGAAATATATATGAGATCAGACAGCATGAATTCTATGCATGAACTCTTTACGCCCATTAATAATTAAGAAAATAACTTTTTTAAATTTATTGTATTTATTTTTTGTTATTTTTTATTCTTATTTTTGTTATTTTTATTTTTTTATATTAATTTTTTGTTTTTTTATTATTTTTATTTTTTTAATTATTTTTTTTCAAATATTGGAAATAACAGATGTAACGGAACGTGACGAAAGTCACGGATAAAACACTTGTAACAGAAATATTAGAATTAACTGTAACAGGTCAGAGTACCTGGAGCAGGTGGAAATAACAGTAACGGGTCCGAGTAACTGGAGCAGGCGAGAGTAACAGTAACAGGTCAGAGTAACTGGAGCAGGTGGAAATAACAGTAACGGGTCCGAGTAACTGGAGCAGGCGAGAGTAACAGTAACGGGTCAGATTAACTGGAGCAGGTGGAAATAACAGTAACGGGTCCGTGTAACTGGAGCAGGTGAAAATAATGTAACGGGTGTAACTCTCGACACGTTACTTTGTTCCAGACCAGTTACATTCGCTCGACACCGACAAATTTCTCAACGCAACTAATAATAACAATAATAATAAGTAAATAAATAAAATAAAAATAAAAACAAAAAATAAAATTATTAAAAAAACCCTGAGAAAAAGGAGAGCTGCTGAGAAATTTGGAGAAACTATACAGAATTCTTATATATTTATATATCTTTACACGCTAGCGGCCGTAATTTTGAAGATATTTGAACCAAATTTTATTACGTTATTTCTAGGCCCAATATTTAATGAGCAAAATTGGCCCAAGGGGGGTCGTGGGAGGGGGTTGAAATTTTGAAAAAATTATATCTCGGCCCCTATGAAGTATAGAGAGAAACTTTGTTGGAATAAATTAGAGTACTCCCTATGGAGTTCACAGTGACAGTAACGATTCGGGGGTTTTAGGGGTACGAGTAGGGGTGGGGGATGGAAATTCGAAATTTTTTAAATCACGTCTTGTGGGGTATCGTTGAAAAGCTCTTGATGAGTACTCGACAAATCAATACCTAGTTTCTCGATAGCTCTCATATAAGGCGAGATTTGAATGTTTTAAAAAAGTGCTCTTTCCTCTTTTTTTGCAGTTATTATTGCGGGTTTATCATGCCAAGGCTAAAGAAGAAGAGAACTGCGCAGTGACAATAAATTAAACCAAAAGCACTTCGAAATCTACCTCAGCCTGTAGGCCTGCCTAAAGGGATTTTATTTCACTTCACACAAATGCAATTAATAGGAAATGATCAATCTCCTCCATTTCATGCAGATGTCTAAACTTAAATAGATGAATTTTCGGTTCTCATTGTAATGATTGCTCGATGGCGTAGTGGGTAAGATGAAGGGCTAATATGCTAGCGGTCCCATGTTCGGATCTCCTTGGGTCGAAAATTTAAAAGATAGGAATAGATAGGTAGAGTAAAGGAGAAAATGGATTGAATAGTAGGAAAGGGTAAAGAAGTGGTGAAAGGGGGGAGTCAGAATTTCCAATACTGCTAGTAGTTCCACCATTCACATCTAGATGTCTCGAGTGGGAAGAGCTAAAGGGACGACCTGTTTTCCCTCGTTTTTTAATACAAAATCCCGGGGGAGGACCCCCATTTTTTGGATTTCCAAATAATAGCAAACTTTCGTCTGTGTCGGTCCCTCCTTTCAGTATTTTCTGGTTCCGCCTTTGGTTGAGACGAAAATAAGATATCCTAGGAGGAGCTTTGGTAACCGTTACTTTTGATTTTTTGTAACAGGTCGTTACCGTTACATACATGTAACAGTTACAAGAAATATTCCCCATCTCTACCTAATAATAGTAAGTTGATTGTGGTTAATATTTTAACCTAAAAGAGAAAAGAATTAAAGTTAGTTGAAGAATTTTGGAAGAGAAGTGAACCTGAATAAAATACAGTGAAGTCTAAAAGCATAGTGGCTTAAGAAGTAAAAGATAAAAATTGAGGAATAAGTAAAAAGAATTTCTGAAAGTAGAGTTTGAGTATAGATCGAACCAAGTTAAAAGTGAATTGAAAGCAATAAACGTGAAATTCTGCTTTAGGGAAGGAAAGGTTAGGAAAGGAAAGGAAAAAGAAAGAAAATGAAATAAACTAAAAATTCTTATGAAAAGTTACTATAAATGAAATAAATGAGATAAATAAGATTCTAACCAGTAGAATAATAGAGAGTATAATTAATATAAAAAGGGAAATTTCAGTTGTTGTACATATGGTAAATGTTGATTTTGGTGAAAAAAATATATCATACACATGTAATTATTCTATTAAGTTAAAGGTGGTTACTGAAGAAATGAAATGCTATTGTAAACAAAAAGTGGAAACTGTAAAGAAGCAACAAGATTGATTTTTTAATTATAATAAAAATATTGTTAATTGTGTTGACATAAAGTTTTGGCGTATTCTCTTCATAGTATATGTATTGTGACCCACTTAAAATACTAGAACCTATCTCATTCTCCGCTGTTAAAAGCTATTTGAAAGGCCTAAAGTATGTGAAAGGGCTTAAGTTGTAATTTCAGAAATTGTAAGCCCCTCACTGCACTTCTGAAGAAGAAATAATTAAGGATAATAAACCATCAGTGGATGGATACGATAGTGTTTTGTGGATGGCGCCCTTAACAAATAAATATTTCCACAAATGGAAGAGAAATCTGTTGAAAGTAATTTAAGGTGAAGAAGTTTGGGAACACCCTGTATGGTATTGTTATTTAAATTGTACTGGAATTTCAAAGTTCATTTGTAATATCTTGTGGCAGAAAAGACAGGTGTAGTAACGTAATCACTGAACTGGGTCATTGCCACAGAAGGCGATCGTGACATAGAAATTTATTAAGTAAAGGAAAAGATAAAAGAGTTGAAGACTTTGAATACAATAAGTTAAATAAAGATATTAACACTAAAGCTCATAGAGTTCGTTATAATAGATAAAGTCCCTCACACAGTTTTAGAATCTACCAACCTGAAACGCAACACAAAATCCAAGGTTTCGATGATTCCCGAAAAAGGATAAGCCAAATGACACAAAACGAATTTCAGGATAATTTGCTTTGTCTTGTTTCCAGAACCACCAATTCCGGATTGGTTCCCAGGAATCGGTTCAAATAACTTATGATGACTGAACGAAGTTCGTTCATGCTGTTGTCCAGGAGAGGGTCTGAAGTCGACACCAGAGCATGGAAATTGTGATTCCTCCACAAATCCTTCCGTAGAATGTTCTTGATGTTCACAGTCCGGTACGTCGATAACTCGATGACCGAGGGTCCCATCATCTGTTCTTTGAACTTGTACGAATACCTGTCCTTGTCCTTTTCGAAGGAAATAAGCAAAGAGGTTTCTGAAGTAGGTTGATTTATACTCCCTGATGCATTTAACACTGCACTGCACTGGCAACATCCATGCGGCAACCATGGACGTGTATGTGGCTTCTCGCTACGGAGTCGTGTTTGTACAAGACGGACCAAGTGTTCCATCTTTTCTACTGCCTCGTAATATGGATTGTAAGCAGGTTTTGCTAACCTTCGGCTTCTTGGGTAAACACAATGTCATGTATGATGGTAAGGTCGACGCCATGTCTAGCAATTTCCTCCACGACATCTTCTTTTCCCTGTCCAACAGAGCAAGAAGAATCAGGTAGAGACCCTCCATCTCCTCCTTGAATTCGTTCCCGGAGGCTCCTAGGAACGGAATCTTCAGACCCACCTCCAGCGATGCAGCCACTGTCATCATAACTCAGATCAGAGCTGACGTCGCTTGCTGAACATTCATTGTTCCTGTTCTGCAACAATGTAGAAAATGTGTGTGTTGCTATTACACAGCATGTGATAAGTTTAAAAGTAATTTATTTTACAGTATTTTTTTACTATATGGTGTTTCTGTGCTGGTTTACACTGTCGTCTTAAAATACTGACTCAGCCTATAGGGGCCAGCCGAACGGCGTACGGTAATCACCTGCTTGTTGTGGATTACTCTTTTGCATTGTGATGCGCAAATATGAATATGCACATAATCTGCTGAGTCCTCCGGTCCTTTTCCATCCTCAGTGAATGTATCTAGGATATGCCAGTCGCTGTCCAAAGAATCCGGCAAATCCTCCTTACTTAGATGTAAATAATTCACCACATCTGTATTGTGATGGATGGCAGAACATTTTGTCTTCCAAATTAGAATGCCTTGAATGACCAATTCTTTAAACTGACCACATACCTTTTGCTGTCCAAGTAGGAGGCTTCCTCTTTGAATCCATTCACTGTTTTTCATCACCTTTAAATACTGCTCAGTCGCATTCACAAAAAAGAATAAGGCACCATTTGGATGCGTCTACTACAAGGTGGAGGGTAATAAAGAAGACCCCAAACTTGGCATTGTCACACGCGGCTGAATTCGGCATTGTCAAGTGCGTTATGCTGCATTTATGGCAATAACTACTGTATACCAAGTATGGCCGGCCATGATTACTGTATTCTTGTAATTCTGATTAAATAATTATATCTTCAAAAAGTTTCATTCAAAACTAGCACTGACATATCTCCCAACCTCCTACTTCTTCTTGCATCTTCCTAACTGTGTATTTGCATTAATAGATCTACACAAGCACAGCAAGTTGCCCTGAAGATGACATAAGTTTACTAAGCTGATGGTTTTAATTTAACCTACATTTTATTTTATTTTAATGATCGAGCTCAATGGTATCATAATGTGTATTTTATGACAAGAAAATATTTAATAACAATAAAATAAAAAAAAATATTACATAACCATCCATGTTAAAAAAGTGTTATTGATTGAGTTACAAAATTATACATAAAACGATACATACCAAGTTCCAGTTTATGCTTCATACTCTGTTCAAAAAATTCCATCATATTTTCTGTAACTTGAAACTCAAATTTTAGGGTCTCTTCATCATCATCATCAACTTTTTCTTCTTCATCCTCTTCTGCTTCTTCTTCTTCTTCCTCCTCATTTTCCTCACATTCTAATTTACGTTTCTTGGATTTCTTAGACTTCCATCTCTTCTTGTTTTTCGTGGCATTTTTGGATGTAGTATTATATGATAATATCTTGCTTGCACCATTATACTTATATAAATACTTCTGAAGCTTTGCATTTTCATATTCCAGAGTTAATGAACGATTTTTCCAATAATGTATTGCATGCTGCTTTTGCCAATCCAAAGCTGAGTGGTAATTCTGCCAAAACCAATTACATTGTGAAATTCTGCCAAAAGGCTGTGGGTGGAACTCTACATTGAGATCAGTATCTGCTTCTTTTTCTGTCATATTTTTC
This sequence comes from Ectobius pallidus, assembly GCA_964059195.1. Lineage (NCBI taxonomy): Eukaryota > Metazoa > Arthropoda > Insecta > Blattodea > Ectobiidae > Ectobius > Ectobius pallidus. Next base: position 22,692,466 of record CAXKWD010000008.1, read on the forward strand.
TTTCACATTGGCCTATTTGGAGTTTATGGCACCACCTCCTGGATTTCTCTTAAAATGCTCCCGCTGGTTCAGGTGATCATCCACTGCCCTAAAAATAAAATAATACAGCTGCAAAAACTTATGTAAACATTGTAGAATCTACTTTTAAAAACACTAATTTAATTTACTTTTAAAAACACTAATTCAAGAAAAATCTTGAAATTGTTTCTGTGTTTGCAATTTAATAAATTTATACAATATCTTTAGCTTTAAATGGTTTATAGCTTTCAAAACTGTTGATATGTAGGCCTATGTAATCATAGTAATTTTCTGATTAGAGCAAGATAGATAACTGCACACACATTTGATAACTTAATTTAGAAGTTTAAACCTTTCACTGCTCACACTGTGCATCTGGTGGTGCTGAATTAATTTGTAATTTTTTTTTTTTTTTTTTGTAATCATAAATTGAGAAGCAATTGCAATAATTTGTCAATTTCCTCTGAAACAAGAACACAGTAGGTATTTCTTGAAGTTTAGACTGATTTAACAACCCTGGAGTTACCTGCATGTTATTACAACACAGTAGGGTTATAAACGCATTACAATGCATGGTGCTGTACATTGCCTGAAATATTTAGCTGCAGATGGCTACCCAAAGTAGGGAACTATGCAGGGCCGTATTTCTAAATAGGCTAAGTAGGCTGCAGCCTAGAGCGGCAAATTTTCAGGGGCGGCAGTTTGGCAATTTATTCAAAAGTTAAAATGAAGTATTTCAGACGTTAATAATATTTTCCATAAGAATTTAAGAATACATGTTACTTAAAAATATGTTTTAGTCCTTCTACATAACCTACTTTCTAAAACTATAACATAATACAAATTCACAGCACATAATCTTGTGTAATTTCATTTCACCGTGTAGGACAACTTAATTCAAATTGAACACAGTTCTTCAATTACGCAAAAGATAGTCATTAGCATTAAAATATAAAAGTATGTTTAAAATAGTGATCACTGATCTCCAAGAACAAATTAATTAATTAATTAATTTCGAAACCCATTTTTTTTTTAACGAATCTTAAAAGACGTAAGTAAAACAAAAAGTATATAACTAATTTGATTACGGTATATAATTATTATGTAAACCATTAAAATTGTAGTTTTATCTAAACTAAATGAACTTTATGTTTAAAAAAAGATGAAAACACCAATGAACTCTATCCTTTTGTTGTATAAAACAAATGTTTTAAACAAATATTAACTATAGAGGGGGCGGCAAATGGACTTAGCCTATAGGCGACAAACTCTTAAATCCGGCCCTGGAACTATGGTGTCAGGATTTAGGCAGCAGATGACATTATATTATGCTGACTCACTTTGAATCACTCTCACAAAAAATTTATATTGTCTACTGGCATGCACAATGGTGCATCATATATATGCATCAATAGCACGGCCAGCAGTGATGCACGCTGACACATATATACGAGCGTAGCAGTGAAATTATTAAAGAAACCGGGAAGTCTAGGGTATGTATAACTCATTACATAACTGTTCACACATTATTAACAAAATTGCTACTTTGACTTGTAGAAACATCACACATTTCTTAGAAAACAACTTTAACCCAGTAAAAGCTTGGGGTCCAACCAACTCATCCATTCATTCCTTTTGTTACTGTATATTTTATTTTTGTAGGAGAAATGGAGGTATGTTCCATCTGCATATTGAAGACAACGCTAACTGCACACATGTGTGCCCAAAGAAATTGTCAAACGCAGCAGAATTTTAATTTTTTTATTTTGCAGATGATTAGAAAACTGACAATAATTGAAAAAGAAAATCAACACTAAGAAAATACCTCCAAGTTAAAACTACCTTCACGATGAGAAGATGCTGGAAAGAAGGTAATAGTGGGGCAAGTATATGTATACCAAGAAAAATTGTCCCAGAACTACTAGTGCAAAGTATTGACGAGCAAGAAATACTTGCATAAATCGAAACAGGAAACAATGACAAAACACTGACAGTGCTATATAAAGGAATAATGGGATCAGGCAAAAGGCAGCCACCCAAAACATGAAGCAAACTATGGTTTGATGCAGACTGTTACAAAGTCATAAAGGAGGGAGGTTTCAGAGAAGTTACACGAGGCAAGACACTAATGCCCAAGAAATCAAGCTCAGATATATGGAAGAAAGACAAATATGTAGAATGTTACTGAAAGAAAAAAGACAACACAGAGAGCCTGGAAGAGGAACTTATAAAGGAAGCAGAAAATAAATCATTCAAAGCATTCATAACACCATCCATAAGTATGGATTCACATGAGACACACACTTCACAAATCTGCTCCAGATGCATTGATAAGGAATAAAGAGGATTCATCAGAAGAAAAACGCAAAATAACATCTGAGGTGAGATATCACTTGGGGACAGGCATTTTTAGTGCAAAAGAATTGCCTTATAAAATTATATATTTGTTTTCCAGTTATTAATTACTTATTTTTTTAGCTGTTTATTCTTGTTATAACACTAAAATGGGATGCAAATTATAAAATTTGTTGAATTATAGAAGAATGGAAATGTAAAGTCAGTCATGGGGACACCACAAGGAGGTGAGACTTCACATACTGTGATCTGAAATGCAGAAAATTGTAACTTTGATTTAAAAAGTGAACTATGGGATCAATATGTCATACATTAATGAATATCATTCTTCTAGTGCTATTAGACTCTGAACACAGAATCTATTTTCAACCTTAACGCAATCGTGTATAAGTGGATATTGCATGAAAGGATGGTGTCTTATGAGGAATCTGCATTAACAATTAATAGAAGATTATTTAATACTTATGTTATAGAAAATGATCAATTTCAAACAACTTACTTTATTTTTGTATACAGTGTAACCTTCCCTTTCTTTTAAATCATTTGTTAAATTTTTTAAATCTACTAATTATTCGCTAAAATGTACTATAGGTAAAAATAGGTGCGAAAATTGTGTATAGTAATTTAAACAAATAATTAGTACACAAAAAGAATTTTAACAAAATGATTTAGAAGAAAGGGAAGGTTACACTGAAAAAAAAATAGAGTAAGTTATTTAAAATTGTTCATCATCTATAATATAAGTAATAAATAATCTACTATTAATTGTTAATGTAGATTCTTCTTATGTCAGCATCCTTTCAATCCAATATCCACTTATACACGAGTGCGTTAAGGCTGAAAATAGATTCTGTGTTCATAACTTATAATTCATAATTACTATTTTACATCAGAAAATCAAATGGGACATGAATCAGCGCTTTGTTGGAGAATTACCCAAATAACACTTGAGTCTTACATGAGAAAATAAAAAAAAATTCCAATACAAAAATCTCCGCCATATGCAAGCACTTCCTAATTATGAAACTAGTTGACATCAGTGAAAAGGTTTCCAGCCTCTTGGTAACTTACAGTGGATTAAACCAATTAAATCACGAAAACCCCTTTGAAGTGATATTAATAGTATAAGAAATACCTTCTAAAGTTGTATAATCACATTTATTCGTGTTCTATTGTATTTACAGACTACCGCGACTATTTTCAATGTATCTTTATTTTCAACAATATCAACAGAGAGAAAAAAACAAAAGAGGGAAACAGAACACTGAGGGCTGAGTTCCATTATACATTATACATTCTATAAAAGTTTGAATTTTTCTCGGCGAATAATATATAAAAGTTCTTCACAGGCTAACAGCAGAGTCAAGGGTTTAAAATACTCCGAGCTTTTGGACTCCATCTCTGAGTCCTTCTTCTGGGAAAACTGGTGAGAAGGCGGAAGAGGCCTGTATATATAGGCCGGAGCAGTTAGTGGGTTCCAGCCAATGGCAGCGTCAGTAAAACTCTGTTAAAAATTCACCTAGTCGAAGAAGACGGACGTCACGGGGAACACAGGTTATGTGGGTCTCTTCTTTAAAATGTTGAGGGCCGGTTTCCAAGCCTCGCTTAGAGGAAGGCCTTTGTCTCAGTTTATGATGTTGTTACTGAGACTGATTTCAATGGCTTCTTTAACCAGCCGGTCCATATACACATTCGTCTTGTCCAGGATCTTGGTCTGGTCATAGAGCATTCTGTGATTTTGCTCGATGCTATGTTGTGCTACTGCAGACTTGTCCGAATAGAATAGTCTGGTACACCTATGATGTTCCTTGCATCTGTCTGCCACGGTGCGTCCAGTCTGGCCAATATATTCCATCCCGCACTCACAAGGAATGCTGTAGACTCCAAGAGACTTCAGGCCTAGGTTGTCTTTCACTGATCTAAGGTGGTTTTTTATTTTTGGTGGTGGAAGCGACACCGTTTGGATTTTGTGTCTACGTAGAATCCTCCTGATCTGATAGGAGACAGGGCTTTCATCCCTTTCTGCGGTGTTGGCGTTCGATAAGACCATTACTTTGTGGATGGTATGCGGTTGTCCTGATGCTCTGGAAACCTAGGTACTTGCTTAGGGATTTGAATAATTGGCTTTCAAACTGTCGACCTTGATCAGTAGTTATTCTTACAGGAATACCAAATCGTGAAAACCGAGTGGTTATTAGTGCCTGTGCAACAGAGTCAGCTGTTTGGTTTACTATTGGTACAGCTTCCACCCATCTAGAGTATCTGTCTATAGCAGTGAGGAGATATCTGAATCCTTGACACACAGGTAGAGGTCCCACAATGTCGACATTTATGTGTTTGAATCTGTCATTGGGAACTTGGGATTGTCCAACTGGAGATCTGGTGTGTCGATGAATTTTTTATCTTTGGCAGTCGATACATGCTCGTGTCCACTGTTGACAGTCTTTCTTCATATTGGGCCAGATAAATCGTTCAGTGATCATTTTGGTTGTTGCTCTGATTCCTGGGTGAGAAAGGCGATGAACAGATGAAAAGGCTGCTTGTCGAAAGTTGTGTGGAATATACGGGCGTATATGGTTTGTTGATATGTCACAGTATAATTGCTTTCTACTATCCGGCAAACTGAGTTTTACTATTTTCATTCCTGGATTCTGTTGCAGTGATTCGAGGTCTTCATCCGATTGTACATCTGCCAAATGATCATAATTTAGAGGTGAGGGAGATTCTATGGTGGCTAAACGTGACAATGTGTCAGCCACGATATTGTCTTGGCCAGCAACGTATTTTATTGTCGTCGTGAACTGTGCAATATACTGTAATTGACGAGCCTGTCTGGGTGATGCCTTGTCCAAGTCCTGTTGAAAAGCATACACCAAGGGTTTATGGTCCGTGAAAATTACAAAAGACTGGCCTTCTAAAAGACGCTTGAAATGTTTAATGGCGCTATATATTGCTAATAGTTCGCGATCATAAGCACTGTATCTGGACTGTGCTTTAGTGAGAATTCGCGAGAAGAAACTGAGAGGTCGGGCTGCACCGTCAGTATCCTGTTGAAGAACTCCTATTGCGACGTCCGGCGCATCTGTTACCAAGGAGAGTGGAGCACCGGGAATAGGATGTACCAGGGCCGCTGTGTTGCAGAGGGCTTCCTTCATTGCAGCAAAAGAGGTTTGTGCTTCTTCGTTCCAGTCCAGCAGTTTTGTGCTATTCTTCTTGTGTCCGCTAAGTAATTTTCAGAGGGGCTGTTGCAGCTTGGCACATTCTGGGATGAATCTGTGGTAGAAATTTACCATTCCCAAGAAGCGGCGCAATCCAGTGGCTGACTGTGGCTCTGGAAAATTCTTAATGGCACTAACTTTCTCAGGTAGAGGCTTCAGACCTTGAGGGCTGATTTCGTACCCTAAGAATTGGATCCGCTGCACACCGAAAATGCATTTGGCAACATTGATGCATAAGCCGTATTCATTTAGTCATTCACAGAGGATGTGGATATGCTGAAGGTGCAGTTTATCATCTGGAGATGCAACCAGGATATCGTCTAAGTAACAAAAGACAAAATCTAACCCTTTGAGTACCATGTCCATAAATCTTTGAAAGGTCTGTGCTGCGTTTCTTAGTCCGAAAGGCATGAATGGAAATTCAAATAGTCCAAAAGGTGTTGTGATGGCCGTCTTCGGTATGTCCGCTTCTTGCACAGGTATCTGTTGGTACGCATGTACAAGGTCAATGGATGAAAATATGGAAGCTCCATGTAGGATGTGGTTGCAGTCGGTTAAGAAAGGTATAGGGTATCTGTCGGGTACTGTGATATGATTGAGTTTCCTATCATCCCCGCAAGGCCTCCAATCACCAGATTTCTTCTGAGTTAAGTGTAGAGGACTAGCCCAACAACTTTTCGAAGGTCTACATAACCCTTGCTGGAGCATGAAGTCAAATTCCTTACGAGCTGCTATGAGTTTTGGGCCCTTCGTTTCGATGAAATGTTCAATGTGGTGGCTTGCGATTTTTGTGTTGACAATGTTAGGTCGCAGAATGTCAGGAAATTCATGTATAATCCGCTGATATTGATTAATTTCCGTTAGCTGGACCTGATGTCTGTAGTTGTGAGAAGAGGTACCATACGCGGTCAAGTGTGTGTTCCCGTCTATTAAGCGATGTTGAGAACTGTCGACGAGTAAATTGAAATGCATCAGGAAATTGACTCCTATTATAGGTTTACCTACTTCTGCGATTATGAATGGCCAATTGAATGTTCGAAGTAAACCAAGGTCAAGTGTCATAAGTCGTTGACCATACATATGGATCCTAGTACCATTCGCTGCAAAAAGTTCAAGTTTATTTGGTGACTTCTTTTCACTGTGTGTTGGTGGCATTACAGAGACATCAGCACCGGTATCAATTAGGAACTGGGTTGCTGTCCCTTTGTCACTAATAAAAAGGCGACTCAGCTCTAACCCCTGGCTCCCTGTCGCCGTGGAGAGTTGGGGAACTAGTTTTCCGGTCCATTGTGAGGTGTAGCTTGGAGGGACATGCTGCACGGCTGTAGACATCTGTATGCCTCCTCGCCAAATTTAGTGTGGTAGTAACATTTCCCTACCTTTGTTGACTGTCCTGTTTCTACATTCCTACCTCTGGATCTGGACCTAGACTTCGATCTGCCCTGTCAGCGGCGGTCGGTGAAAACATGCTTACTCAACTCTGCAACATGGAGTGAGAGCTCAGAAACTTGCTTCCTCAGTTCCTCTATTGAGTTGTTCATTGGTTGCGTAACAGCAATAGGAGCAACATGGTACGAGCTTGTGGGTTTTAGCTCCCAAATCTGGTCTGCCATGGTCGACAGTTTCGTCAGATCGTCACTACTCACTGACAGGATAGCATGCATTTCTCTCGGTAGCCGCTGTAACCATAAAGTTTTAAGAAAATTCTCGCTTACCTTGTCTGAAGCTAAATTTCTCATTTCACAAAGTAATTGCGACGGTTTATGATCCCTGAGTTCCAAGTCTGTCAATAGTCGCTGTGTTCGTTGTGTTTCACTATCTGCGAAAGTTGAAATAAGACGCTTTTTGATTGCATCATATTTACCGGAAGACAGAGGATTCATGAGAATATCAGCCACTTGTGTCAGATTTTCTGAGTCAATTGAACTCAACACAATGTCATATTTAGTTTGGTCCTGGGTGATCTTCGAGTTACGGAATTGTGCTTCGAGTTACATGAACCATATCCTCGGATCAGGCTTCCAAAACGGCGGAACTTTGATAGATACATGGGCCACTACGGTTTCTTGGCTTTCCTGAGCAGTACCAGCTGTAGTCTGTTGTACTTCTTCCATCGGGGTCACCACTGGAGTGAATTAATAGTATAAGAAATACCTTCTAAAGTTGTATAATCACATTTATTCGTGTTCTTTCGTATTTACAGACTACCGCGACTATTTTCCTCATATCTTTATTTTCAACAATATCAACAGAGAGAGCAAAAACAAAAGAGGGAAACAGAACACTGAGGGCTGAGTTCCATTATACATTATACATTCTGTTTCTGTGAGTACATTACACAATACACTACACCTTCAACATTTGAAATGAAGAATCAATAAATTAATTTGAACGCTATTTATTACTTTTGCTGGCTTGTAGCCTGAATAAGTATATTATTATTAAGTGCCAGTATGCAGAGATGCCAACCTTGAAAGGTGGTTATCAGTAGTGTGAGTCTAATCGGATGGTGGGGGACTCGATGTCTCGGGCAAATTAATATATGCAATTTCAAACATCAACATGCACTAAACACAGGCCTATAAACTTACCACGTCCTCCGTGTTAACCGAAAATCACAATTACCGGTTTCACAAAATACGTGATTCGGTGAAATTTTTGAAGGTCCGAGGCAAGGAAACTCTTCCGTATACTACTTTCGATACTGTTGATTTGCCGCAGTTCATATTTGTCCATCAGACTCGCCACTGGTTTTAGGTTTACACAGTGATCTCAATATATAAACAGGATACACAACAGCTGTGCTTTGGAACTGCATAAATCGTGACGTTCGCTTTTTGTTAAGTTGGCTACTCCGTACGTATTGGTGAAGTGTGCTTCCTATGGTAAACGTGTATTTATGAATGCGTTTTTGTTATTTTTCATGACAAAATGGTCAAATATTGCGTGGCATATGGCTCCACAGAGCTCCAGAGAAATGGAAGTGGACTTAGGCCCCTTCCCCCAGCAAAAGCTACGAACACGACTATTTTTAACTTCTTTTTCTATGGCTAGCCTTTTTGTCTTTCAGATCGTCTCCATGGGCTAAGCTATACGAAAAAATAAAAGCCAGAATAAGGGAGCGAACTCATGTAGTATTTAATGTATTTATTTATTAAATACAAACATATATTAGTCCAAAAATATTAAGTTAACTAATTAGGAGAATACAAATATGTGCATAATTAAAAAGTAATGAAATGGGAAAATGGTCATGTTTAAATATGACAAAAATTAGGACGTGTTCTATTTTTCATCAGTTGAATGATGCATTTCAGCGCAGTATCCAACTACGCATCTCCTAGTAACCTCTCACAGCAGGAGACCAAAACATTGATAATAGGAGTCAATTTTTTTAAATTGGTAACACGTCAAATATGCAATATTTGTATTTAATACAAAAATTCCGATGAGCAAAAAAAGAGGTGGAACATTAATTTTTATATTAGGGTGGGGCATCACTAGGGGTCCCCATAGTAAGTGGGGCCTGGGGCGGACCGCCCCCACCGCCCCGCCCTAGGAACGCCACTGGTCACCCACAGCGAACAGTACATTAAGCAGCAGACACCTGATTGCTATAATGTCAAGGTCTGGTGCACTCGTAAAATTACTAAAAGATGCTGTACCATCAGTCTTCAATTTTCCAGGACATCTTCAAAAAATTATTGTTCCAAAAAGACAAGTGGTTCGTAATGTGGTTAGTAGTAGGCCTACTTTAGGTACCATGTAGGAATATAAATTATGCAATATGTCAGTCATGTAAATATAACTTAGTATTCTTATGCATGTAGGCCTAAATTTTCCATGCTAGTTTTTAATCGCAGAAATAAGAGGAAGCAGAAGTTTTTGTATAAGACCTCGCTGAAAATTATACGAAAATAGATAAACAGACACAGTGGCGGACGCAGGGGGGGATAGGGGGGTTATATCCCCCCCGAAATTTAAAAAAAGGCTATATATGTACTCTAAGTGGCCAGTTTTATAAACTAATTTTATATGTAAGTTGAAAATCAAATCCCCCCCCGAAAAAAATTTCTGCGTCCGCCACTGAACAGACACAAACAGATGACCTCCCACCATCTCCTATCAAAACAGAATTGAGAAACAAACAAAAGGCTACAGACGATTGTCTGTTGCAAGAACAAGAAGATAAATAGCATGGCTAATTAATTTCAGATTTGAAGAAAAAGGAACTTCTAAGTAGTATTAAGACTTAAATATTTTGAAATTTCATTTCAGTGGCTTCCCTTTGCGCTAGTCTACAGGAAGTATTACAAAAAATAATAAATAATGTGAATTGTATCCAGTACAGTAACGGTACAGTTGAAGGTCACGGTTTACGCATTTCCAAAGCACTTAGCACAGATTTTGCCTATTCTCTTTATATATAGAAATGAAGCATAATATCGCAATATGTAGGCCTAATGTGAAGTTATTTTAAATTTTTAAGTGCGAGTGTTTACAACTGTTTACCAATGCACATTCACGCCTGATTTAGATTAAAGAAATATTTTTACCAAACCATTACAATATGAAATTAGTTTTGTTATGTACTTAAAAAGCATCAAGTAGTTTATATTGAAACGCTTCATTCATAAAAATTTTTAAAAACGCCAATACATCTTCATAATTCCATGAATACACATGAGTTTGTTAGAAGGAGATACGGGATAGGAGCTAAAGTATACGTTCGCTTTCATGGCGGACCGCGAACCCTGCCGTCACGATTATTCATCATGCAGTGCTACCTCCAGTATGTAATAGAGCTCAATGGGTTTACATGACACATTTCCTCAATATCCTACTTGCACTGCAACACTCAATAAAACTTCTAGCAAGCAACGGCAGTTGTCAGCGGCATTACAGTGATCATAAAAAAGAGGAAATATGTTAACACCAAAGATGTTATAACTACAATTATGTTATAACCGTATGATATGACATCTTTGGTTAACACACACTCACGTCAAAGATTGTAGTGCCCACCACAACGGGTGTTTTCTTTTACACACTATTTCTCATGATCACAGTTGGCATATCTGCTGATACATTAACTTTTTTTATGTTCGCGGGAGAAACGAAAAATTTTAAAAATAGATATTGGAATTCGTAAAATCCATAATATTCAGTACAATTTCCGTATTGCCGTAGCAGTTGGCATCTCTGAGTATGGTACTTTATGAGAATGTGTGGGGGACAGGAAAATGTCCGTCCGTCCGTCCATGTGTCTGTAAGTGCGATAACTCAAATACGCTTCATTGGATTTTACTGAAACTTTGTACATGCATTTATAATGTCTATGGGAAGAAGCCTAGTGCTGGAATAGTGCCCAATTTAGTGCATTTTTATGGTAATATATCAGAAAAAGTGCGATAACTCAAATACACTGTATCGGATTTCCATGAAACTTGGTATATGCATTTATAATGTCCATGGCAAAAAGGCTGTTTATTTTGGACAAAACCGGTTGGCCGGTACAAGAGTAACGACTGATTAAAGGTCACATGTTTATTTAAATCATGTCTACACTAAATGCTGCATTGAGGGTTTTGACTCCAAAGCAGTCAGATGTTTATTTAGTTGATCAAGTTGAAATTGAGTACTACATGAATGCTGTTATATACAGAAGTATATTACTGTAAAATAATTAGCGGAATTCTTTGCCACTAAATTTTGTGAAATGTTGACACATTTTAAGAATTTCAAGTTGCAAGTTGACAAATAACACTATTCCTTCACATATGATTGTTAAACTGAGCGAGGGGCCGAAATGGTAACGTCTTGCACTTGTATTCTCGAGGTCCTTGGTTAAAATCCTGGAGCCGGCCAATATGACATGGATTAAAAAAAATTATGTGAGTGTTCAAGTATCAAGATATCACAAATCTGTAGTTCTGCTGATGCTGGAAGACTTAAAAAAAACTTATTTTCTGCATATCATAATTGCAATTATAATAGATTCAACAAAAACATTCAAGTACTTAGTTATATCAGTTTACCTGATTTGATTATTAGCATTACTATTACTATACTACTATTACTACTACTCTTAGTCGGGTAGTAGTAGTCTTAGTATTGGTATCACAATCATTATTAATTATTATAGAATTTTAGTTGATTTGGATTGTAAACTAAACTAAGATACTTAGATTAAAACATAAAGTATACGATTAAATTAAATTTAATTAAAAAAAAAAAAAACACCTAAATCAAGCTTAGATGATGACTTTTACCCTTTTGTTCATACGACAGAGTCGAAAACAGTGTTATTCAACCTATTAGATTAAAACATGCAACATGGAAACAATCACAATTTTGAAATATACTAATACTGTACTCAATGCTGGGTCAGCAAAAGTAATATTTATGTTACTGTATCCTTCCCCTTCATTCAACCTATTGTCAGGCTTCATATTCGGGCGCTCTTCAAGTGAGCAGAACTTACTTTACTTTGCTTTTTCTGCTGTCAAACGAATACTTAGAGACTAACGTTCTCAAAAATCTCTCCAGCCTCTTTGGTGGTGACTTTATGCCGCTCTTGCGAAACAAATTGGCCTGTCTTCGCAACGAGTAGGTTAACGTTTAGTGGGAGAAGTCATATAACTCGCACTTGATGAGACTTGACTGGCTGAACCATCGCTCAGGCTCAGCTCGTCTTGACTGCCACATCGTGAGATTTCGACGCTGCCTAAGCACGGAGCACCACAAGTTGATGCATAAAAACAGGAGGGGTTGGGGAATGCAGGGGCGAAAAATATTTTGATGACACTGCTAATGAGTCTATAATGATTAATGAGGCTGAGTTTATTTATTTGTTCATGATTCCACTATTTTCTTATATTATTTAGGTAGACTCAGTCTCAAAGTATACCCATACGCTACGCCATTGAAAGAAACTTCTCTAATCTTTGGAAGTGAGAAATGGCTTAACTTTCATTGCGGCCAAGTTCGGTTTCCTGCCACAAGTGACCTGCCAGCTCCAAGAAGGAAGGCAGCCTTTGACGAAGTCAGTGAAAATTGTGGATGATGCAGTGCAAAGATTGGAGAGTGTGCCAGGGAAACAGGGTTCATTAGTTAGGGAAAAGTGTAAAACCATGTTTTCGAAAAATCCTGATCTTGTCAAACTTAGGAACACTTAAAAAATCCTACAAGGTGACAATTCTATTGCAGTAGAAATGGACCCTACAATAGTTCATTGTTTTAGATTTGCTCCAATTACCTCTGCAGATGTTCAGAGGTCAATCTCTCAGATGAAAGATGTATTATCAACAGTGATGGGAAGTAATTGAGTAAAAGTAATCGGATTACAGTAACGATTCCTTTTTTGGTCCCATTTACTTGTAATCCTTACTTTTTAAAAAATGTAATTTTTACTCGCAATTTACTTCTGGAAATAAAATTGTAATCGTTACATTTTAGTAATCGAAAAGTATCGAATTGAGAATTTGGCAATGTTGCTTTCTTCTACTCGCTGGCAGTCGATGTAGCGGCGGTGAACTTTGCGTTCTTTTTAAAGCGAACGTAAAGCGCTTTACAGCTGTTGCAGCATCGCTGTATGGTCGCTGTAGCGGTGGTGAATCAACATCAGATCTGACTTTACGGGTTTTGCTGCATGGAGTATCAGCCGTTCTTTCAGTGCGTTTCTTTTTAAAGCAAAGCTAAGTCGTTTTACCATTGCTGCATCAAACCCGTTCTTTTTTACATTTTGCTGCAGCTTCACTTTACCCTCACTCTGCTACCCGCGCAGCGAACTTAAATCTCGCTTTACGACTGCTGCATGGTTTTGCTGCACGAACTGTCATGGCGGACTAGGTGATCATCGAAAATTTCCTTGATGGATTTAACATCATTGTCCAAATTCCGGAGTACGAAAGCCTTCTTCAGCACAGTTATTATCATTTTATTTTACCTGTACATCATATTGTACAGTAATTATTATTCCCATCCCGTATAATTGTTATTTGCACGTATTTTAACCCTGTTAAAGGGTTTCCGGTGGATTTGCTGGTGTCATCCAGCATGCTCTCAGCTGATTGACTTTGCCATTCTTTTTTGTCTGCAGCGGTCGTAAAGCGATCGTGCATCACTCGTAAAGCGCTTTACATGTTTGCTTTAAAAATAAACGCACTGTTTTTTACACTTTAGTTTGTTGCAGCGAAACTGTAGCGATTTAAGCAGCGACGCGACATTCGACATGGCAAGCCGGCATTTCTGCGGAAAAACGTGGCAACGCGACATCAGCTGAGATGAGCGGAAGTCTAATGTATTTTGTGTGTGTGTGTTCCCTCCCCCCCTCCCCATGGCGATCACGGCCAGAGCAATTTACGGGGAGCGATACTACATTTAATTAGATTTCTGTATGGTTTCCATTTATTTCAAGACATGTTCAAGAAATTAAAATTGCTTTTCTCAGCCTATAAATTTATTTATATCCCTTTCTTTCAAAAGGTTATGTGTTCCACAGTATAAAACTAAGCTGAAACTAACCTCAACTTCAAAGTTAATTACCGAGCATTAGAGACTCTGCAGAAAATACTGCTTCTGGCATTGAAAATTCATGTATACTGTATGAGGATCAGTGATTTACAACAAGGTGACATTCACATATAATTTTCATAGTAGGATTCTGGATCCCGGTATTCGTCTTTTTCTAATTTTAATCAAATCTAATCTATTGTGATACTGCAATATTACGCCGCATGTTGAATGGGGTTTCACTATTGTAAATGTCACTTTTTGGGTTTTGCTACATTAACTGTCATGACCTTCTTTTTAACCCCAGTGAAGCTGAAGCGATTTACAGATTCGGTTTAAAAAAGAACGAAACATCAGGCGCAGACAGAACGGGGTTCGGTATGCAATAACAACAGACATTTTTAAAATGGCATTGGAATAACTATCTATATCTTCATTATTTGATGTTTAAAGATTATGCATAATATTGTAAGCCGTGGGAAAATAAATATCTATTTCTTCCCTTTTAAAAGTTTTCAGTAAGAACATTTCTTAATTAAGTATATTTTGAAACTTGCTTCTCATTCTCAATTGCTATAAGCTAACGCCGTCATTACTGTTTCCAGGATAGAGGTAATATTAACAAAAGTTACTCAATGCGTATGGAAATACTGGTATTGATGTGTTTTGTTTGTTTGTTCATTAATAATTTTAGACTTTGTAACGTCCCAAGCAACTTTATTAGCTGAATGGCCCAATAGTTTCTGCCCTTTTGCCCCCCAAAAGAAAAAAAAAATTAGGTACTGCCATTTTGTAAAGTAATTGTAATTACAATTTTACTGATTACTTTTTTGTGCCCCCCAAAAAAGAAGGAATTTTTAGGTACTGCCATTTTGTAAAGTAATTGTAATTGTAATTGTAATTTTACTGATTACTTTTTCAAAAAGTAATTTGTAATTGTAATTAGGTAAAAATTTTCTCAAGTAATTGTAATTCAGCCCAATTACTATTTGTTTGTAATTTTCCTATCACTGATTATCAACATGACTCCAGAAAATTTAAAAGCGCATTTGGTTGTTATGAGGAACCAATAAACCGATAAGGCATTGTAATGCATTGGCCTTCAAGAAACCTCTTCATTTTTCAATCAAGTACAATTAGAATTTTGTTTAAAAGTTTAAAGTTACTTTAAAAATATAGTACAACACGATATTAACATTAGGGTTATTCTATATTGCCTTTTTTGCCTACTTTAGCTATTTATAATGTCTTTTTTTCTGCCTATTTTAATGATTTATAATACCTAAACTTTTAGTCTCTGATTATAGGTATTGAAACAGTGCACCATACAGCTTTAGGAGCAGAATTTAGATTACATAGTTAGGTTATTACTACTATTGACACTACTTATTGAATTATTATTGAATTTTTTTATTATTACTAATGTGATTTGTCCTATATCATCACACAAATTTTGCGCTGTATGATTTCTTGGATTAATAAAATTCTATTCTATTCTAGACAGCTGGGTGTTAATGTCAGAACACACTGTAATAATGTATATATACAATTCTGCTTATTTTGAGTATTTTATGATAAACTTTACTCCTTAAAGCAATTACATAACATTTAAGCCAACACAAAATAAATTAATCACAAATTATAATTTTCTCCTCAATCAAATGGCATGCAAACCTTCATAATTCCCATTTTTCATTTGAAGAGTGGTCAATTTCTGGGAATTCTGTGTACTTGGGAAGTTTTTTTTTTTTTTTTGCACCTTGCTGTTTAGTTACTTTTTTTAGTTCATTTTTCAGACCGAAAGCAAGTGGTTACTGGTAAGTGTTTTCAAAAGTAGTGAAATGTACTTTGACTTTTTTCCACCGCCGTCTTGAGAATTACACTGCCTGTCCTATGCTTTATTTTAACATGGCGTTTAGAGAATTGCTCAATTGCCTAATTTCTCCAGTAGAGGCGACACAGTTCACACCCAGATTGCAGCAATCACCGCCACCTATACAACCGCCGTCTCGAGAATACACGAGTAATAGAGTCTAGAAGGCAGTGCCCTATACATTACCGTACATTGCTTCTATGCGTTTGCTGCGTCAAAATAAGCATTAAACAGACACAGATACTTGTATTATTTGTTTAGAACATAATATTATTCCAGTATATGACACATACCTTGATATGGAATTTTGGAGCAATAATTAAAATAAATATAAATTTATTAGACGCATTGATAGTAAATTTTATAATTATTATTTTACAAAATTTTATTCATAGCAATTAAGTACCGGTACCTAGAATAATACAAGTTTAAACATTCAGTTTATGCTATATTACGAGACGGCGGTGACAGCACTACATAATCAACAATGTCGTAGCAAAAAACAAGAAGCAATCTGGGTGTGAAAGGTGCTGCCATCTGTAATGTCGCCGAGTACGCAAAATTAGCCGTACAGGACAGGCAGTGTATACATGAGTAATACAGTTTAGAAGGCAGTGCTTTTTTTATATCTTTCCACTGCCTTCTTTATTTCTTACAAGGTATGCTGCTTGAAATCTGGCATCACAGGAGGTAGTCCTATCTGTGGTGGACTGTGGGAAGCATTTGAATACGTTTTTAATGCAGATAATTTTCTTCATCACAAATACTGACTTTATTTAGGCCAAATCAGTAGGTCTATATTACATAGCCTATACTTGTGATCTGCCTAATAACGTAACGTGCGGTGACTCCCACATATCTGAAGGGATTCGTAGTTTTCAGTGTCTCCCCATTGTACGTTATGATGTTGCGTTTTTTTCTTATTTTATTGGTAATAGCCTCATTTATTCTGTTAGGCCTAAGATCTCTCTTATTTGACCTACAACAGAGTCATCTTTTATTAAACTGCTACACTTCTCTGGGTCATCTTGTACCACCACTGAGCTAGTTGTCCCAGGTTTAATATAACATAGAACACTGATGTACCTCTTCTTGTCACATGCAATTTGTGGAAGACTATGCCCATGACCGTCACTGAAAAGAATAACTTTGCCTAATTCCTTGGGAACACTCAGCTTTTCGTTATTTGCTGTCTGATTCATTTATTCGTTCATTCTTGGTTCCGGTGGTGAACTGTATGACCGATCGCTAGGGGGTCGTTGAATTGGCCTAACGTTGGGTGACCAATTTATAACCGTTGGTTAAGGTGGGTGTCGATTTATGTGGGCACCTTTCTTCTTTATTATTATATTATTATAAAATAAATATAATGTCCAGCTAGTGCTTTCTCAGTGGGCAGAGCGAGAGTTCTTTCTAGGGCCGTGCTCGACGAAGTTAATATAGGATATAAGATTAGGGAATGCTGGGTAGTAAAATAATGTCAATTAGTTATGTACTTGAATAATAATATTTGTAAGTTTATTTTGTTCTTAATTTTGTCGCTTAGTCTGTAATTATCGTAATATGTCGGGAGGAAGAATACAGTTACTTTAAATAATGTCTTTATCTATTCACTTCGTCGTCGCCAAAATCACTTTAGGTTATTTATTATTCTCATAACATCTGCACGTTTTATCGCAGGAATTTAAGTTATTTATCTTATGGCGGTATATATTCTTTTCACTTCACAATATAAAAATTAATATATATATATATATATATAATCTTTCTTATTTCGTTATATAAATTTCAATCCTCGACCGTATTACTTGAAAAGTCGGTATAAAAACAATATTCGTATTCGTCACTATTTCACTGTATAAAAGTCAATATTTCTAACTCCTGTTTCATCTACAAAATAACTTCCGTATCTTCTCGATCAGTGTCTTCAAGTCTGCGTCCATTGCTCATGTTTCTGTGTTAAAAAATTCTTGCATTTCCATTGGTTCTGTCAGGTAGCTTTGTCTCTTGTGATTGGGAATTAGCTAAGTCTTCTGCTATGGTTTTAAATATTTGTCGTTAAAGTGGAGTGAGGTTTGGGGAGGAACCTATCTGTCAAACGTCAAGCCAAGTGGTGGCATCAAGGGTCTTTCCAGACAGAAGAGTACCGCCTCTAATACATTGTATCCCTCTATTTAGTTTAATAATTCATAAAGTATTTGTCACTATTGTCTGTAATAAGTGTAGTTGTATAGCTTTCTTGATTACGCGTTGAATGATGTCATTTTCTAGGTTGTCGTGTTAATAATTAATCGTTTGATTAATTATTTGTAATTGCCGGTAATGTCTTTTGATTCAGATGGTCGTGTTGCATATCAAATTGTCCGTGTAAATGTCCTCTGTCTCGTCATGTAATTTGTTTTATGGTCTAGGCGTAATGGTAGTTTTTAATAGTCGATAATGTTGCGGGAAGTTCAAATATTGTCCGTGAAATGTATTTTCTTGTATTTAATTCTTTATTTTATATAAGGCTATATGAACTGACCTGCCACAACTGTGTTGATTCACCAGCACTTTTGAGGTTAAGGTTTGAATCCCGTTCATTACCTTCACCAAACTGTAGAAAAACGCTGAATAGATTTTCTAGCAGTAATACCGGGAGGATAGGAGATTGCTTGTACTACTATTTGGCGTCTGCCAGATTGAGATGAATTAGGCCTACTGTGAGCAGCTTGATAAAAGCTCATACTAGTAAAAGTGACTCTTTTTCTCTTCAATTCTTCTTTAATACCAGCCAATTCTTCCTGAAGGACACTAATATCATACCGTACCTCTCTCTTGTATTCGTTTTTAGATGGTAATAGCTTATGAACACTTAAATCTTCTGTGAAAAACTGTTCTCTGTTGTACTCAATTAGAGGTGACGGTGTATATAAATCTATCTTTATATACACGGTCTTTACCTTCTCTATGCTCTTCAGGTGTGTCCAGATGTTCTCTAAACCTTAGGCAATGACTGTGATTACTTTAAAATAAAATATTCTTAATTTGCGATGATTCTGATGGAGTTCATTGCTTTATTTACGAGGGTGGTGTTACAGTAAAATTTAATATAAGTGTCGACAACAACCAGTGCATGCATGACTAAACATATAAGACTGAAGATTGCTCTATAGAGCTGAAATGCTGTGAAATCAACAAAATACTTGGATGCTTTGCCTTCTAACTACCTACAAGCAAAGCCTTACAACACAACATAATCCACAAGAGCAGGCATGAACATCAAGAATACATTAAGAGCAGTGAACTATATAATAATAGATAGGGTAGGGACATGCAAAAGATGTGTTTATTATTTGGTCAAAAGTGGTGTTATTTTTTCCCAAATGTGGAGTTGTTTTTTCCTGAAAGTAGAGCTATTTTTTCCCCAAACATAGTGTTATTTTTTCCCAGAATCGGTGTTATCTTTAAAGCAATTTTATTAATTGTTGAGTTAAAGAATGATTTCAAAGATAAGCCACTTATTAATCTATTTTAGCATAATATATTCTTATTAATATACGTACATATAAATACAAAGTAGTCAATTAACCATACAGCACTTTAATGTTTACCCATTTCAACATATGTTTATATCAATCGTATACACAATATAATACATAAAAAAATAGTACAAACCTGGGCACAATATCTATACACTAGGCTACATGCACAAAATCAAAAGTAAAATGTTAGAAATGAAGCACCCAAGCAAGTGTTATTTTAATACCTTAAGTTATTTAAATTTCAAATGAAAAAGTAACCATTTTAGCCAAATTTCTTTCTTTTAAGTATGTTCTTGTGTCAGTTCTACGAGGATTATATAAAACTACAGTGAACTCCCGATTATCAGTGTTAATTGAGACAATGAAATGCACGAATAATTGAAAAAAGAGACAATCCAAATGTTGGAATTAACTGGGTGCGAGATTTTGAACTTCCTGCACTTTGTCGCCATATTGTGCATATGAAGAGAAATCTAACGGAATAAAGTGCAGAAAATTTGAAATGAAGTCCAGGAAATTCGAAATAAAGTGCGGGAAACTCTAAATAAGTAAGTGGAAATTCAATTTTTTGCGCATGGATAAGGCACCGACGGATAATTGTGGATAATTGTGGATAACTGTATACTTAGAATGCATCAAAATGTAAAAATCATGGTTTTAATTTTAAAAACATAAAAATTTGCTTGTTCATTGAAAAATATTAAAATTCGCGTTTTGAATGCAAAAACGTGAAAATTCACGAATAAAATCACGTTATCGCAACTGCGAATTATGCATGTCCCTAATAATAGACAGTGTGAGTAAACAGACTATAAGTGATATTACACAACTTTTTATACATAACTCTGACTGGTAATAAAAATATTACATGTATCAAGATAGACAAAGATAACATATACAACACACTGTTTTTCTATTATCTTTTATTATTGTTTTAATTTTTATACACAATGTTGAGGATACAGGCCTAAAAATATTTTACAGGAACACTTTATTGGAAATTTTAATGAAAATCAAGAAAATTAGGCCTAAATCATCTAGATTCTCATGTTATAATTTTTAATTTTTTTCCTGGGTATTCTGTATGTTGTAATAAGGTAATATTGTACTATGCTACACTAAGATTCGAGGTGAAGGGACGGGGGTGGTCAACCACGCAGTGCACGTACCCCCGAAATTGTTGCGCAAGTGAGATGTTCTGTCATCCAATCACCATGGAGGTCAGCCCACAAACATGCTGCTGCACTGAACATGTCAAGTCGCCCAGTATGCCGTACTTCGCATGAACATCTTCGTTTTCACCCATACAAAATCGTGACTATGCAGGAACTGTTACCAAGGGACCTCGAAAACCAAGCTTCTGTCAACAGCTTCTTAATGACATTCCAGCTACCGATATTGTCACGTTCAACAATACGGCTCATATTCCCCTCTCAGGCTCAGTAATTCAGCAAAACATTCGGTATTGGAGTGAAGCAAACCCAAGAGAGTGGCACCAAATGCCACTACACAGCCCTTGGGTAACCACTTGGTGTGCCATAAGCAGTCATGGAATCATCGGCCCCTATTTTTTTTGAAGAGGGGGAAATGACGTTCATCGTCACATCTGATATGTTGCAGAACTTCTTGCGACCAAACTTTAATG
The DNA here is from genome assembly GCA_964059195.1 of Ectobius pallidus. Lineage (NCBI taxonomy): Eukaryota > Metazoa > Arthropoda > Insecta > Blattodea > Ectobiidae > Ectobius > Ectobius pallidus. The sequence goes on from CAXKWD010000008.1 coordinate 22,713,613, forward strand.
ATCATGTACCTTGACCATGTGTGGTTGCAACAAGGTGGAGCGACAGCACACACGAGATTGATGGAAGTTGTGAGGCAGATCTTTCCAGGGAAAGTCATTTTAATTAGGGGTGATGTTCAATGACCTGCTCGATCCCCGGACATAACTCCATGTGATTTTTTTCTTCTGGGATTACCTCAAAGCTGAAGTGTACAAACACAGATCACGAGACTTGACTGCCTTGAAAATGGCCATTCGCTTGGAAAATCAGCTCATTTGGATCAGCGTCTTACAAGTGATGGACAACTACAGATTAAGACTTCAGAATTGCATTGACAATGGGGGTCATCTTACTGGCGTTTTGTTTAAAACAACTTAATGTAAAACCTTATGGTTCATAGAATAAGTGAGTAAAAATTTTTTCATATCGCTCTTAGTTTTTTTTATTTATGGCCTCCTGAAATGGTAAAGGAAGTATTGCCCCACTATGTATATATGTTGCTAAAATTCTCATTATTCTAAATTGTAGTCACACTGCTGTCTTAAGTATGAATAAGCGAGTTGTGATTTTTCCAAGTTTTAAATTTCTCCTGTTTATATGGAATTGTTTGTTAATATGTATTTTTTAAAGTCATTTTCGACTGTACTTAGCGTATTCATGCTTATTCAGCAATTTTTGTTTAGACCCTCTTTCATCCAGGTTAGAAAACAAAAGAAATAAGAAATAACAGTACATAGCATTCAATTTTTCTTCAATTTATCTCTCTTTGAGCGTTAACAGTTGCAATTCTATAGCTAGCATTGTTTAAGTATCTGTTATCTTCGTCTGTCTTAGTAACTCGGTTGGATTATTGTCTGTCTTTTTTTGTTGTGTTGGTCACCTTCCTGTTTTCTTTGGTTTGTTTTGTAGTTTTTAATAATGATGAAGCTTTCTTTACCTGCATACTTGCTTTCAGCTGGCGTTTACACTCTTTTGGCCCTGAAACACAAAAATTTCCAAATGTGAACAACTTAAAATAAATAATTTATCTAGCCATTGTAATACTGTACACTCTAATGAAACTAGGTCCTTTTCTCAAAAGAGTAAATTTTAAGTCAAATATACTGTTACAACAATTAATGTTCTTAAAATTTGTTTAGTTATTTGCAGTATTTTGTAGAAGGAATTATTCGCGTTAGCTGTATATTATCTTACCCAAAAATGAAAAAAATTGGGAATACAGAATATGATCCATACTATCAAAACACTTGGTACACTAGTGTTACAATGGATTCCAGCCCATTGTGCAATACAGGGAAATTTAAGAGCTGATACACTAGCAAAAAAAAACAAAAGTACAATTAAGAAGAAAGAAACAATGCTTTTTCTTATGAATCAATTAAAAGAATCAAAAAAATGTATGATACTTACACTTCTAAATTAAATGAAAAAATTAAAAACAGAAATATAAAAATACTATTAGAAAACCCCCTAATACCAGACCTACCATGGAAATCTGCAATTGCTAGTACATGAGACTTATTACAGGACATGACTGCCTAGGAAAGCATCTACATAAAGTTGGAATACTACTTCCCCAAATTGTTCACTGGGTTGTCAAGAAGTGGAAATGGATAAACAACATCTAGAACTTTGTGCAGCTCTTCAAGACTATCAAGAACTGACTTCTAGATATTGGGAAGCAAGAAGGAGAATGACTTTATCGTTACCTCCAGAGTCTTAGATATACACACACATTATTCAAGATCATGAATTGTTGTCCAGTTGTTATTAAAGGCTAGTTTACACGACAAAATTAGGTTTCGTAACTTAGTTTTGCAACTGTTTATTTGAATGTGCAAGCACGAGCTGAATTGGTGACAATGAGTTACGACACTACGCAGTTTCGGCTGATTCCAACTTTTCACGAAACTATAATAGTAATTTTGATATTTTACGCATATTTATCTTGTTTGCATTTCGTAAAATGAAGTAGGGAAGTGATAAAATTGTGAAATGCCTGGATTCACATGTGTATGAGGGATTTCAACAACTTGGACTTTAGAAATAAGATGAAACGTGTGGTTGCATTGGAATTAGTTTCACGAAATCACTTTCATGAAAGTGGTTACGAAACCTAGTGTCATCATGTAAACGTAATAATTTTCAATACATGAAACCTTGCCTGAGATTGATGTTTATGCCCTTGTCAGAAATTGATGCCCATTTGGTGTATCTGGCCTCCTCGACATTCTATACAGGGTGTTAATGAATAACACCGAAATATTTTACCTGTGCATAGAGGGGACATAGACAAGCAACTTTTATTAGGAAATTTTTGGTCTATGACGTAAAATGTGTATGCTACAAGGCATTAAAGTTCTTAAAACTTGGTGCTCATAAGTCAATAATTGAGAGAAATAGGGTTAAAATTTTCATTAAATTGACTTCATGCCTTCTTAGTGATCGATAAAAACCTGATTCGTAATAATTCATCAACAGCTATACCATAATTTAGAATTTTCATAATCTGCAAAATTTACTGACTAATCACATGATTGCCCGCCACTGCATTATGTTTTTATTCCTAATTCCAGACCTAACAAAAATGTTCCGTTTGTCTTTTTTTCCCTCAGTGTTGCAAGATATCATTCGTCATTTTTTCATAGTTGATCATTCTGTGTACAGAATAAGTAAATAGTAAGGTTTTACTCGTACTACGTACAAAACCTCGAAGTTAATTTAAAGAAAATAAATTGGAGAATGGTTACACTTTCGCTGAACTTGCTGATATGCATCTTATTTATGGAGAAGCAAGAGGTAATTCTTGCAGCTGAGCTCTACAGAGACATCCACACCATTCAACTTTTCTGTCTGTTGATTTGCGTTTGCAGGATTCTGGAACCTTTAAAGTAAACAAGGCAGACTGCGGCAGAAGACGAACTCGCCGTACACCACAATTTGAAGACCATGTCCTCAATCAAATTGAAGAGGAACCTTCTACTAGCACCTGTGCTATTGCAAGTGCAATGGGTGTGAACCACATCAGTGTATGGGAAGTCCTACATTAAGGTCAGCTCCATCCCTTTCACCTTCAAAAGGTACATGGTTTAGGTCCTAATGATTTTGGTCCTCGCCTACAATTCTGTAATTGGGCAGTGCAACAACAAACAGATTTCTTTTCTACTGTGTTGTTCACTGATGAGGCTAATTTTAGCAGAGATGGACTGGTTTTAAATTCAAGGAACAGTCATGTCTGGGATTACGAAAATCCTCATGCCACCGTGGAGGCAAGTCATCAAGAGAGGTTTTCCGTCAATGTATGGGCTGGCATAATACCTAATCACAAAATTGGTCCATACCTCCTTCCAGAACGATTGAGTGGCCATGTGTACAAGGTATTCTTACAAGATATGCTGCCTGGCCTCATGGAAGAAGTTCCGCTTCATATTCGGCGAGAAATATGGTTTCAACCCGATGGAGCTCCACCTTATTTCAGCCTGAACGTGCGAGACCATTTGGACCATGTTTTCCCTCACCGTTGGATTGGAATAGGAAGTCAGACCACTGAATGGCCAGCACGTTCTCCAGAACTCAATCCTCTAGATTTCTTTTTATGGGGGCATCTGAAGGCTTTGGTGTATGAAACACCTGTCATTTCCGAGAGGGAATTTGTCGCCCGCATTATCACAGGGTGTGAATTTATTCGTAATACGCCAGGAATCTTTCATAGGGCGCGAGAATCTTTTCTGCATCGCTGTCGTCTGTGCAGACGTGCTGGAGGGGGCCAGTTCCAGCAATTCCTGCATTAAAGAAAAGACCGTATGAAATACATTAAGATAAACATTTATTTCAACAGATGTGAATACAAAGTTCGAAGTTTTCTGTCCATTCCATTATTACTGGTGAATTAAAACAGAAGCTTCATGAGTTATCATTTTTTGCAGTATTTCAATGTATTCGAACTTAAATTTGTCTTCAAAGCGTAACTACTTGGACACTCTGGTTTATTTAAGAGTAAAAACATGTGCTGTGCATAAATAATAAATCGCATTATTCTATCGTATCGTATTCATAACATTGACAACAATGAAATTCCATTTGTGTTCTTTTTCTAGTATTGGAGGATATCGATCGTCATTTTTTACAATTTTCCCGACCACTACACAATATTCACTGTTCCTTTGTTTCCCATCGTTTCAAGTATTAGAAGTCAGTGGTGTGCATATCCTTGGGAGATTTTATGTTATAACAGGAAGAATTGAATCCATAGAGCAAAAATCTCCTAATAAAAGTTGCTTGTCTATGTCCCCTCTATACACAGGTAAAATATTTCGGTGTTATTCATTTCTTTTTCAGAGCCCACACTTCTGTATGAGATGTTGACATCTGCCTGAATTTTGCTGCATTTGGAGATGTCCTAAGCTCACCTTTGACCTGAAACAAACCACCCAGGTCTGGCATCAGCTTGGGAGTTCTCTGCTTCACCAGTTGCTCTATCCATTACAATGCTAATTATTCTGTACACATGGACATTTTACAATGACATATTATCCACCAATCTACTCACCAGTACATTACAGTGTTTAACAAATTGAGGGGTTATGAATCAAATAAATGGTGCAAAATATGTTGCACAAAATTTCTCGCATATATAATGCAGTTACTCATTGGATGGCCAGTCGGCTTCAAAGGTTTCGGTGTTTCTTTATGTTAATTGATCTGACTAAATCGGTCTTGGGCTTCCGCTATCCAAAACAAAAGCAACATTGCAATATTCTCTCATTGTTATCACTGACCTCAGTTCTTCCTTCGCTTTATTCAATTCACACGTGTTATTGTTTACTATAACTTGATCTTGCAACAACGCATTCACTCCACGCGGAGTAGACGAGTAGCTGTCAAAATCGCCACAAGATATTCTTAGATTTTGATTGGCTGGGGTAACTAGCTGATTGGTGCGGTAAAACAAAGAACGTGGGTTGAGCTGTCGGCAAACTTTTCCTCCTAACGAAAGGAAGTCGCCTGGGTATGCAATGAGTAACTGGACTATACTATTAAACACTAGTATGGAAAAAAGTAAATTATAGAGAAAATTAAATTTTATTTATTACATTTTCATAAAACTAACAAATATCTAGAACGGAAAGCATCAGGGCCGATCTTTATGATCAATGATTTTACCGTGAAATAATAATAATAATAATAATATTAATAGCAACAATAACTTGAGGTTTGCACGATTCCCTCAATCTGAAAGGCAAAAATGCAGGATACATTGAGATATCGCCGAACAATAGAAGCAAATGCTGCACGAATGAGTTATTACAAGAGTCTACTGGTAAATTTGGGTGGTCAAGAGGTTTGATTTGAATCCAGGACCTCTTCCCTATTACCCTATACCACCTCACTCTAATTGATTTTGGTGTGTTCATTATGACTGTGTTAAACTGACATTTCACAAGAATAATTAGATTATAGTATTCTTGTTACTATGGGCAACAAAAGAATATCATTCATATTTTAAGCAAAATCAATGTTGTGAAATTCACATTTAAGTCATGTTATTTCGTTTTTATCTTGATACCTGTTAATTTCATAGGAAATGTATTTCCTAAAAAATGTTCATTATAATTTTCTCTACAACTTTACTGTGGTAGGTTTTCATGTATCGCCTACTGTAATGGAGTTAATCTAGAAAAACTGAAAATGGATAGGAGTAAAGTGCCCCTTGTCATTTTTACAGAAAAACAGATATAGCCATTTTCTTATATTTTAATTAAAATTGTTCGCCCCCCAAAATCCAACCTCGGTGTCCACGTCGCGGGGGGTGGGCAACGATAAGTAGGAGATTGCCTGTTGGGGTGAAGTACGGTGGGGACATATGAGCCCCGGGACCGCTACGGTAGCCGTGAAGACCCAACAGGAACTCTGAAAACGTCAGCGAACTAGGCAATGGTTGCAGTTGGAGCGTCTGACCCAGAGTGGGCGGCTTCAATCAAGTTAGGGACGGGCAGACCAGGCTCGCAAGTCGTGGTGAAGACAACTGGTCTAGGGGACGGAAACCCTGATTACAAATGACCTGGTCCTCCAGGTTGGGGGTTGAGCGTGGGGTTAACGACCCCACCTCATAAAAAGTAATTGTTGCGAAGCCCTACAAGCCTCGGAATGGTGGACTAATTGGTGATGACTCTGGCAATGTTCCACGGACACGTAAGAAGATGTTGAAACATAAGCATATAGCCTAAGAATTTAAGGTTAAGGTTTCAAGGTAATGCAGATATTTTCTACTCAATATAATTCACATTTGCCATTACCTGTGCTAACGTAATTAATAAATTTTCATGTAATTTTGTTTGCCTTAGTGAGTATAAAGAATTATTTCGTGTAATATTGAATACTTTCATGCTTAAGAGAGCTGCCATATTGTTTACAATCGTTGTTCATCAAATGTTCACCAGAGGCGCTGTGATCGATTCAGCATCACCAACTTACCACAGATTACGCTTAAACTAGCTCAGCGCGTGAAATCTAGCGAATTATAAATTTCGACACATTGTGTGATTGGAATTTAGAAACTTCATACGAATTCATAAAGTAGACTGTGAAAAATCGTGCAGTAAATGAATGCAACATTTTCCATACGTTAAATTAATAGTTTTCCGTAATGACGCCTCAGCATAAAGCATGTCAAATATCTCTAAAACCACTCATTGGAAAACGGAAACTCGTATGTTACAACACCTGTCCTTAACCTCACTTGTTCATATGTAATTTCAATACATCGACGGTTTGACTAAACAATTAAAGGAAAAGTCTTTGTCTTCAATTAATGAATTTAATGGTAATTCTGATAATGACGTAATGAATTAACCTTATAGGTGAACCCTAACTCAGGGCGGCAAATCTCATCGAATCAGAATTAATATGACATAATTTGTTTATGTTATACCAATTGCACAATCAATGCGTATAAAAATCGCTCGGGGCAATTCACGCCCGCCTTTTCGCCAGTAATCTTCTCAAGAACTGTACGCAAGTTTGTCGCAGATTTTTCGGCCAAACAAAGACATCATGGTTACCAGTTAGTTTCAGTTGCCATGAATCGTCAATAACAGAAGAAGATCTAAATCTATCAATCATTCGACTCAAGACGGTGTTTCAAACAGTGTTAAATTTCTTCAATTTTATTTGTTTTATTTTTATATTATGTAATCAGTGATCTTTATCAGTGATCAGTGCTTTCGCCGCTCACTTCACTAACAAATAGCAACCTCCAGTATTTAATAAATAAATTACTAACTCCAAATTTTGTGAACTTCTTATTTTTTGGTTTTCGATGTAGGGTCCAAATTCATTTTTTTTTTATCCTTTTCCCCTTTCCTTCTTATAAGGTCCATCTTACTAGAGGCCTTACCCCCTACAGAAGACAAGGCTAAATTTGGCTACTTGGAATATTAGAACCATGTTGCAAGCTGGGAAAATGGAAGAGATAGGTAGTGAGATGCAGAAATTTGATATTGATGTATTGGTGCTCCAGGAGTTAAGATGGGTTGGACATGGTAGAATAAGGAAAAGAAACTATGATCTGTTCTTCAGTGGACCGGAGAATAGAACAGGACAGGCGGGAACAGGTGTTATGATAAGTGGTAAAATAAGGAAGAGTTTCATGGGCTTTGAACCTTTAGGAGAGAGACTATGCAAAATAAGATTAAAAGGGCGTTTTAGGGAACTTACAATAATATCTGCATATGCACCAACTGAAGATGATAGTGAGGATGAAAAGGTAAGCTTTTACAATAATTTAGATAAGGCATGCAGTTCAGTGCCAAAATATGACACGCTGATAGTAATAGGAGATTTTAACGCCAAAATTGGGAAAGAGGAATTTGTCAAATATGTAGCAGGGAGGCAATCGTTACATGATGAAACAAGCCCTAATGGAATGATGTTAATACATTGTGCTGAAAATAACCAGTTGTATATCAAAAGCACCTATTTCCAGCATAAAGATATTCATAAAGGAACGTGGATGGTACCTGGAACAGAAAACTGTAATAATAACAAAAAGTGTAATCAAATAGATCATGTACTTATGTCTAGAAGACATGCAACAGCAATAAGAGATGTAAGAACGCTAAGAGGCCCAAACTGTGACTCGGATCATTATATGGTAAGAGCACAGTTTAAAGAGAGGCTTGCAAATGTAGCCAAGAATGTTGGTGTTAGTTCAATGGCGTGGAATGCAGAAAAACTTGTTGAAGTACCAACAGTATCACATTATCAAGAAGTCTTATCCGAAAAACTAATCAAGGTGCAACAGAGTTTTCAGGATGGGGGAATTGAAGAGCAGTGGCAAATAATGAAACAAGCTGTGACGGAGTCCGCCAATGAAGCGTTGGGCAGAAAAGAAAAAAAATAGAAACGAGGAGTGGTTTGACCAAGAATGTCGAATTCTGATAAGAAATAAGAATGATAAAAGAAAACTAATGTTACGAGAAACAAGAAGTAATGTTGAGCAATATAAGGAAGCTAGAAAAGAGGCGAATAAAATAATTAAGAGAAAGAAGAAAGAGTTTTTAAAGAGAAGCGTTCAAAGGATAGAGGAATATAATACTAGCAATGAAAGTAAAAAATTTTATCAAGCGCATCGTGCGAAAATTAACTTTTGCCAATTGTAACAGAATTGTAAAACGTTGCATTCAATGTTGAAAATGTTCATAAATTACTGGCTCTGAATAGTTTTATGTAATTTCTTACAACATACAAATCATTCCAATGCCTTGTATATACTTTCGAAGCGTCAGTCTGCAGCAACCACTAGTGATACCTAAATGACTGCAACCGCAGTAGGGTTAACATCTGCTGCCGACTGAGATCTATTTCTGATCCTCACCTTATGCATACAAGGAACTTTTCAGAAGAAATTGAAACAAGCGTGTCCAACCACAGTTTACCTACTGATGAAGAGCCTAAAGCACATAGACTCCGTAAAAAGCTCTGAAAACAACAATTTGAAATGTGGAAATCATTACCCCACCGAGGCAGAGGAGTATCTCAATTTGAAGACTGGCCTAAAGCAAATGCATGGGTCTCTACAAAACAAGGCCTCTCTTCCTCACAATGGAAAAATGCCATAAAAATGAACTGCAACTCCATCGCAGTGCACAGTCTCCCCGGCAGAAGTCAGGAAATCCGTTGCTGTCATTGCAACGAGACAGAAACCTTACAACATATTCTTGGTTACTGTCGTAAGGGAGAGCTACTCAGAAATAATAGGCACCATAAAGTGAGATCAAATACTGCAGAGCTCTTTAGGAAGAGAGGGGATTGTGAAGTGTTTGAGGAGGTGGTATGCCAGTTGATGGAGGGCTCTATCAAACATACAGATATTGTTGTGTTCAACAGGGAGAAGAACTGTGGTCTGGTCATTGCTCCCACAGTGCGTTTTGAGAGGGTCGGAGACCATGCAAAGGAGGTAGACATGGAAAAGAAACGCCATTATCATCCATGCTGCCAATACTTGAAGGAGAAGTATGGGATAAGAGATTGGGAAGTGGTTGGCTTGCTATTTGGGGCGAGAGGGACAATTTCAAAATTCTGTATAAATTTTTTTCTGTTTTGGTTTACTGTCTTCAGCCACATTACAGGAATTGGCCTTAAACAATCTAAGTTACAAGAGTCGCTCCATATTGTGCATAACCATTTGTATTCTGAATGTTTTAATAAATAGGAAGGGAGTCCTTTATTGCTGCTTTAAAATTCATAAAAAAATGTGAATATGGAAAATTAGGAAAATATTACCTTCTTAAAAATATATAATTCTTAGAATTATTGTTATTTGGCTGTGTCCTATTGGCATGCACCTTAATTTTAAGGCAGCTATCCTAACAGGATTTCTCCCTACTGAAGCTATGTCCGACAGGAAATCTTGGAAAGTGTGAGTTTCCACTTTTCATTTTATGGTACAAAAAGGCAGCTAGGTAGCCTTCAAAAGTCTTCCAATTGGTGCACTGATTTTGCCTAAATATAGTGTTCGTGTGCACACTAGTCTCCCAGTCCTTGAACCGGATCAAGTGATTTCACTAGTGTCCTCAATGATAACTGCATAAAATAATAGCATTCAATAATTGTATTACCGGTACAAAATATTTAAAAAATAACTCTGAACACATACTTCAGCAGAAACTGACTAACAATAACACCATGTCATAAGTAGAAATATCTAGCAACAAGTAGGATTCAATTCATACGAGGGTCATTTCAAAAGTTCTGCACACTGTAAGATAGAATGGATGAAAATAATAATTTATTCTGCAAAATACATTTACAGGCCTTCAATATAATCTTCTTTCTTGCTTATGACAGCTTCCCAACGTTTTGGCAAATTTTTAATTCTGGATAGGGCACCTTCATTGTTGAGCTGTCTGATTACCTGAGTAACAATAATAATAATAATAATTATTATTATTACTCAGGTCACCTCACTGGAAGCTTCATCAATTGTAACAAAACGTTTTCCACTTCTATGGATGGGAAAGACTTCCCCACCCATCATACAGTACTGATTTGAGCCCACCAGACTTGATTTGTTTCCCAAATTGAAGGAACCACTCTGTGGAAAACGTTTTGTTACAATTGATGAAGCTTCCAGTGAGGCGACCTGAGTAATCAGAAAGTTCAGCAATGAAGGTGCCCTATCGAGAATACAGAATTTGCCAAAATGTTGGAAAGCTGTCATAAGCAAGAATGAAGATTATACTGAAGGCCTGTAAAGGTATTTTGTAAAATAAATTATTTTCTTTAATTTTATCTTACAGTGTGCAGAACTTTTGAAATGACCCTCGTATAAAACAACCACTCTACAAAATTCTTTCCACATTAATATCTTAACTTATATCGAGGATGAATGTCAATGAAATGTATTTCTCATTTCATGTATTAAAGCTATCTAAACTAAAACAGATTAGCCTAATTTTCTCTTCACATATCAAAGATCATGGTGAAATGGTTAGAGGGGCTATGAAGTCAGAGACCAAAGTTCAAATCCTGATCGAAGTGTAACATTGTAGATTAGGAATAGGTCCCCGATAGGTAGGAAAGGTGAAGAATGAGTGACAGAAAGGGAGTAAAGAGGAGGAGAGAGAGGAAGAAGAGTGAAGGAGAAAAAAATTATTTCATTTTTCCCATTTTTAACTTTTGCTACCCAGATGGCGCTGCTAGTAGATCTACAAATGGTCACTAGATGTCTCACTATTTATAGTTACTCCATACCCTAAGCCCCTCCTTAGCAGGCAGGTTCTGTTAGTGAGTTGTGGGAGTGGGTAACAAGTGGCAAATACTTGGGTCTGGTCGAGCACTCTGCTCCCTTTCAGCGTGAGGTGTTCTTACCTGTAATGCACACCACAGGTTGGTCACCAATACTCCCATTTGCTGCCGACAATCTTACATCTTTATTGGTTCTTCCCACACAGGCTTATCCATTGCTGCCAATAGTTAAAACATCAAATGCGTATACGCCTATATGGAATTGACTCAACTTAGAGAAAGTCCCTTCCATTATTTTTTAAGTCCACTCGATTATTTCTTTATCTTAGGAATTATTGGAAGGCCTAAACATCACGAACCTTTTGATCAAAGAATAATAAGTTACATCATCAAATTTGTTGTTTTCCGTGTTACTAAAACAAAACATCACAGGGAGCAGTGATTGACCATCCCAAATACTTTCATTTTCCCCTCAGAATATTTATAAAATCAATGGCATAACCCCAGTGTACTGGACCCATTCACGCGATAAGAACGTCTGTACAGGTGATGTGATGTTTTTTTGTTTCTGAGCAAAGCAAGATGACCAACTGTCATCTTGCACATTGCTGCTGCCTTGAACCCACCTCTGCATTAAGGTAAGTACAGTAGCAGGAAGATTCTACTTTGTGGCAAATAGGTTAGGTTATGAACAGTGATATTTAGTATGGCATACTGAATTCTCGCGTTTACCCAGAATTCTAGCTGCTCTGGTGGTGTTACATCACAGAACTAAATCACAGTCCAATCACACCATTTCAGGAAGTTAATATTGTTAAATGTTACCTTTATGCTGATGATGTATGTATATGTTCGTCATATAATAATACTAATACAGTGGTACCTCGACATACGAGTGCCCTAACATACGAGTTATTTGAGATACGAGCTGTCGAGCGAGCGAAGTTTTGTTTTGAAATACGAGCGACATTTGAGATACGAGGAACGACCAGCTGCGACGCTGCACACGGCCCACCAGTTTACTGCGCCTGCACCTCGTGCATCTCACGCATTACCCACGTATTCCTCCAGTGTGCTTGTTTACCTCACTGTCGAAGCATCTTTGCTAAGTTTTTCTAGAAATCAAAGAAAAAAAAAATGAGCAAGGTGTGCGAGCAGCTGACTTGGCAAGGCAGTACAGTATTGTTTTTATACAATATTGGTCATTTAAAATACATTTTTCTTATTCAAAAACACGTAACAAATACAATTGGGGGTAGCATTTTTGGGGCTGGAACGGATTAATGGCATTTCAATTAATTTCAATGGGGAAAATTGCTTTGAGGTACGAGCAAATTGACATAGGAGCAAGGTTAAGGAACGAATTAAACTCGTATCTCGAGGTATCACTGTATGGAATTTCCCACTGACCTACTTAAAGACTGGTGCAATGCTAATTCGTTGTGTCTAAATCTATAGATCGTCCCAGCCTTAAAAGACAGTATTGAGTTAAATGTAGTATTTGCATCTCACTTGCACTCGTACATTCTGCAATTAGCTTCGTCCCTTTCTATCCCGACAATGTTGCCATTTTCCGAAAATGATAAATGTGATAATGTGATTGCGAGGTCTTATAGGGAATTTTCCGCCCTTTCTAATGATGTCAATTGTAAAGCCATAAATAATTAATATGAGGCCTATTTTTCATAATTACGTTATTTTGGCGGATGTCAATATTTTTGCACATTAATAACTTATCACGCGATAGACAGAAAACTAATAATCAAAACAAGTCAAGATTTTTTTCTTGGACTGCTTGATGGTGAAAGAAAGTACTCCCTTTCCGTCGGCAATAAATTTTACATAAGAAAGCTATATATTTTTTTATTAAGTGCTACCTGAAAATTCTCGGACGGCAACACAGAAAAGTTAGGCAGTGAGTAACATACTTTGGTATTGACTTTACGTTGGTGACTAAGCGAGAAGAAATGTTTATAGATGTCTGAAAAAGTATTTAAAACAAACCAGAGCTCTCTATCGTGTAGCATTAATAAATTATCACAGTTTTCCCGAGCTCAGCATTCTCGCGCTCATGACTTGGTTATTTTGAGATTGTGTGTACTCATATGTTTCTAAGACTATCGTGTCTTCTTCAGAGCTCATTGTTATATAGTAGCTGTGTAGTGAAGTTTAACTTTGTTGTGAAGTGGTTCTTGTGTTTTTTTAAATTAAATTTTATATTTATTAATATTTTATATTAATTATGAATAGAGGAACTATAGAAATCGTAGTGTTGACAAATTGTGAAGTAAAGAGCGAATTAAAGTATTAAATATACTTAATTATTTCTTGAAGAAAATGAACGTTACCCAGGCAATTAAAGAGACAGCAGAAGCTACCTGGTGTTCAGAAAGTTTACTGTATAGAATAAGAAAAGAAAAAACTAAAGGCCCTCTGAGAAGGAATAATACCATTCCCTGAGGATAGTGAACAGGCTTAAAGGTATGTACCGGTAATGTATTTTTACTATTACTTCCCTTTATAATTATATTCTTGAAAATTATAACACAACATAATAGCAATAATAATAATAATAATAATAATAATAACAATAATAATAATAATAATAATAATAATAATAATAATAATAATAATAATGAAAAGTAATATTATCGAAATTAAATTTAATATTAAATTTAACATTTATAAATTATTAGCTTAAAGGACCCGGCGTCACCTGGTTTTGTATTTTACTTGTACTTCGAAGTCAATTTTGGAGGAAGCCCTTTTAATTTTCAAAATCTAGGCCCTAGAGAAAGCACAACTTGTCACACTCAAGGACCCTATTACTTCTAAAGACCATGGATGGTGGGGTTGAGGTAAGAAATAGATAGAAATTCCTATTAGTCTTGCTTATCTGTGTGTCAAGTCTGGTAAAATGAGACAAAGAATGTAGATTTAAACGTCATTAAATAGGGATTAAATCATTTAAGGGACTTTTTTTTTCCAAATTTAGTTTTACCTAAGTTTTTCCCCTGGTTCTATTAGCTCTGTGTAAAATCTGGTAAAAATTGATCAGAGAATGTAGATTTAAATAACGTTTATATAATAGGGGTTGCAACATTTAAGGAGTGGTTTCATCCAAATAAACTTTGGTTAAAAATTTATCTTGATTCAATAGGTTCTTGGTATAAAGTCTGATAAAATTGGTCAAAGGATGTAGATAAAAATATATCACAAAATTGGGGTGAAAGATCTAAAATGTGGTTTGTTCCAAAATTAGTTTTCCTACCATTTTCTCCTGGTTCTATACGTTCTGTGTAGAAAATCTGTTAAAACACGTCAAGAATGTAGATCTAAATTTTGGTGGTGTAATAGGGGTAGAAACATTTAAGGGGTAGCTTCTTCCAAAATTAACTTCGCCTAATTTTTCTCTTGTTTTTATAGGGTCTGTGTGTAAAGTTTGGTGAAAATCGTTCAAAGAATGCAGACTAGTAAAAAGATCACAAAGTAGGGATTTAAAATTTCGCAAGGGGTGTTTTTTTCGAGAATGATTGTCTCGTAGAATTTTTACTTGATTCCACAGGGTACATGTGTAACATTTTGTAGACATTGGTCAGAAAATGTAGATTTGTGGGCCTATAGAGAAAATATTACTCATGGGGGTTGAAAATAAGGGAAGGAGGGTGTGCCGTCGTTCTATCTGCAGGGCATGATTTACATTAATTATTATGTACAAGAAACAAATTTCGAGGTTTTCACGAGGTTTAAGAGCTTTTTCACATCATGTGCTGGGCCTTGTGATGTGAGTAGATCTGGCATCAGTGCGCTGCATAAGACCAATACTGTTTTTTAAGGTTGGGACGGTCTATAGATAAGACACAAGAATTAGAAGTCTCTTATGACTGTAAATCAGCAAAAACTAGCGAACCAGTAAAATTTCTTGGAATCTTTATACAAAACTACTTAAATTGGCAATCTCATATCAACTATACTAACCCAAAGATTAACAAAGGGATAGGCCTATTCTTAATAAGAAAACTTAATAACATTGTATCACTAGATGTGTTGCTATCTATTTATTATGGATATGTCCACTCCCATCTTACGTATGCGTCATTCTCCAAAAAAGGGCAGATTTCAATGTTAGAAATTTTTTTTAAATCATTTTTTATTTTGGACAATGAATTTTTTTTATGTAATATTTCTTTCTGCTGAGTACTACTGAGGTACTTGCCCTACTTACCGAGTGGTATTTTGCATTAAATTAACAAGGTTAGAAAATGGCGCATTCATGGAGGTAAGAAAATAGTAAGAAATAGTAATTATATAGAAGTTATGTGAGAATTAGATTTAATTTACTGTATTAAATGTTATCATGAAAAAGAACAATATTTATTACCATGCAAATGGATTAACACACAACTTTTTACTTATTTTTATCTATGTTAAAATAAATTATCACCTTAAAATCAAAACTTTAAATGAAAACATGATATATTGTCATAAATTATTAGGTTATAAGTTACCAGTAAATTCTTTAAACAAAAATAATAAATGCAGACAGTTAAATATGTCATCAATTACAACATTAATTACACGTAAATGGATAGGACTCGACAGTAACAGTAACGGAGGTGAGATTTTTCTCTAATTTGTCAAATAGCTTGGGAACATTTGAGGTTAGAAATTCTCAATTCTAGAGTTTTACTTTGCATTCCTTATTATTATGATTTATAGCAAAAGTAAATATAAAAACATACAACTTTACCGTTGGGTGTAGGTAACGGAGGTGAGGAAGTCCAATTACCAACTCTGCATTTCGCCCTTTTACACAAACAAAACAACACTTAAAAGCACACTAACAGCTCGGCTTTATATAGGCTAAATGATTAAAAAAATTAACTTTTTGGAATTTTCCTGTGGTTTACAGCCTGAAAGCTATACGAGTACCAAATTTCAAGTTTCTAGCTCATCTGGAAGTTGGCAACATTAATGTCAGTGAGTGAGTGAGTCAGCCATGTGACTTTATATTATAGGCATAATGAATAGAGGAGAAAGTGTGATGACTGAGGTGGTTCACTGGTTCCGCCGCTAGGTAGCAGTTACTCCGTTTGAGATTCGCAGAAGCAAAATTACTACGGGCGGTATAGGAAAAATTGCAAACACTCTTAAACAAAATAATACATTGATCAATTTCAAAATGACTCATCTTATCTAAAATGAATTGTTAGATAGGCCTACTTTTGACAATTTTCGGGCTGCTTTACATGTCTTGGAAGATCTCATCTCCATAAATAAACATGCCCGTGTGTAACAGTAATTTCTCAGATCGCAAGAAGCTTGACCGTAACATTTCGTTCCACATCTTTCCAAAAATCGAAGATGTTCACAAGCAATGGACAATTATATAATATAGGTATGAAACAGCTAAGGGATGATTTGATCTAATATTTTGTTGCCTAGAAAATAGGGTAGAGGTTATGTTAGTATAATTTGATGAGAATTTGTTAAAGAATGTACATTTGTATAGAAATAACAACGTATAATTAGGGTAGAAAACAGCTAAGGGATATTTTATAAATTAATATTAATATTACATTGTGTAGAATATTACTGAGTATTAATTTGTATTAATGTTGTATTAATAGCAATATTATTTATATTAATATTAATTTTCTCCTGGCTGTATGGGGTAAGTTATGTAGGTGGAACACGGTCAAAAGTGTAGATCTGTGTACAAATTATGTGACAGAGATAATATAAACTAAGGGATGGTTTGTGAATTGCAGGGCACGGAAAATTTCATAAGCAGCACTACAAAAATAGGGCGCGTGATCTTTAAAATTGGCGTCTCAACATCCGATAAAGACGCACATACGCAAAAATTGTTTTGCCATTCTACATATATTACACAATATTTCAAAGTATTTTCCCTGAGTTTTTCATAAAAAAAATTAAATCCTCTTGCCTTAACTAAACTAAACTAAACTCCGTGGCGCTACATCCCTGGAGGGACTTGGCCTACCACCCGACCGCTGCGTCATCTCCCGTAGGCAGATGGCAGGATCGGGGGGGCATGTGGTCAGCATGCCGACACCCACGGCCGTTAATGGTGGTTTTCTTGACCGGAGTCGCTACTTCTCTATCAAGTAGCTCCTCAATTTTGAATCACGAGGCTGAGTGCACCCCTACCAGACCTCCCTACCTCAGAAAAATCCGAGGAGGTACCGGGAATCGAACCCGGGCCGACGGATCTGTAGTCAGCGATGCTAACCACAAGACCACGCCGGCGGACTCTTGCCTTAACTACAGCCCACTATTTGCTCAAACCCTCGACCATTCGCCGTTCGCTGTAACTGGTGTACGTTTTATGTTGTTAAATTATATTATTAAAAAAAGGAACAAGACATTAAACTAATAAGGCATTTGCTATAATAATTATACATAAAAATTACTAACATAAAGGAACAGAAAATGATAAATAATCCAATAAATGCATAAATAAAAATAGTGCAGATTTACGAAGTTAGAAAAAAGCTTCATTCACTCCTTTTCCCCAGCGGGTCAATCTTGCAGTATGGGTACAAGTAGTCAGTTAATATAGTATTATTATTGAGTCCACGAATATCTTATGTAAAGATTTTTACGTTATTGCTGGTATTTTATGGAAAAGATGCCTGCTAATACTCAATACCATTCTGATAACTTTAGCACCTGGATTAATTACCATTACTCGTAAACCATTATAGATATATAGGTGGTACTCGATTTATAATAAGATTAAAATATTTCACTAAACCTTACACGCTTCATCTCTTTCTGGACACAAAAATAAAATAAAAAATGTCGTATAGTCAAATCTGCTTCACCCTAGACATTTCACGATCGTCCCACATCATTCAGACAGCTGTAGCGCCCGGAATAATTACGACTCAATTACTCGTAAACCATTCAAGATATAAAGGTGGTACTGAATCTAAAATAAAATTGAAATATTTCGCTAAAACTTTCTCGCTTGAAGTTTTTACGGGACACAAAAATGAAAAAAATTGTCGCATAGTCAAATTCCGTTCACCCTCCATGGATTTTGTGTAATTGGTGATGTTTATGTAATGAAATAAAAACATTTATGTCAGCATTTTTTAAGTCTCTGTTTTAACCATCAGAAGGACTGTTGTGTGCAGATTATTTCTGCACAGATTTCACAGAAATAGGACCAAGGGTTAATTAAAGATTGCGAGTTTAATCATAAGATGCCAAACTATCATGATGCAGCATTGAGAAGTTGAAACGCAAACGAAGGTGCTGCCAGTGTTTCGGTGGACCGCCGCTCTCCCTATACCCACCATTGCCTGTGCGGCCGAGTCATCACACTTTCTCATTTCTATTCATTATGTTATAGGGATAAGAAAACTGCCAAAAGTTGGAGTCCAAGGAAAATAGAAAGACTACAGTGCCATCTCGGTGGAAATAATTGAACTTTTATATTGTTTCACGGAGGTGAGGTCTCACTTTGGGACAGGCATGTTTAGTGCAAAAAATTGTCTTTACAAAATGATATATTTTCTTTTCAGTTATTAATGACTCGTTTTTTGAGCTGTTTGTTCTTGCTATAAGTTAACACTAAAATGGAATAAAAATTAAAGCCTGTTGAATTATGAAAGAACGAAAATGACAAGTCAGGCATTGGGACATGACACGGAGGCGAGATCTCACATACTGTGCCCCAGTGTTGGGCAAATTTTAATTGTAAAGACAATTAAAGATTAACAATTGATTAATTGTTAATTGTAGTGGTAGCAATTAACAATTGATCAATTGTAATTGTGGAAAATGCAATTAACAATTGATTAATTGTTAATTGTAGTGGTTGCAATTAACAATTGATCAATTGTAATTGTGGAAAATGCAATTAACAATTGATTAATTGTTAATTGTAGTTGTAGCAATTAACAATTAATCAATTGTTAATCGTAATTTACTACAATTAACAATTAATTATTTTTAATTGTTTTATGAATTTAAATAAAAACTAACAATTAAAAAGGACTACTGTACGGGCCTGGTATCATAACAAAATGCGTAAGTAAGATACTGAAATACACATGTTAACTTAGTTACAAATAAAACACTGATATTAATACACATGAATGATTTTAATTAAACCTGATTACACAGATTACGACAGACTATAATTTCTTATAATAGTTTAGATTGCATTTTAACACGACTCTCTTTTCGAACATACTGTCGGTCAATTTGTGACTCTTCGGCAGATTTGTCATTGTTGCAAAAGAAAAAAGTCGTTCAACTGCAGCTGACGATAGTAAAGGTGTGTTATATTTAATGAAAACGTTTTTTATCTCAGGATATCTGTTGAGGAGTTGCAAATCCTGGCTTTCTTCTGAAAAAGAGTGCAGCATTAAAAGTTCGGCTTTAGTCAGTGGTGCATCGAAGGAGATTTGGTTTGTTTCTGTCGATGAAATATCGGGAGTCCGAGTCAGAGTTCAAGTTGAAAAAACTATTTTCTTCGGTACTTTTTTTTTTTTTTTTTTTTTTTTTTTTTGTTGCTACTGATGTTTCTACGTTGTCATTCATTTGTTTGGAAATACAGGTCTTGAAAACGTTTAGAAGTTTTGTACGATCCGCGGGCTCTAAACAGGTTAACCATTTATTTTTAAATCTTGGGTACAATGCCGTAATAGCCGCATTTTCCGCTACAGGAGTGCTGATGTCATACATTTTTTCAAATATTTTTTCGACACTCTCCCTGTAATGCCTTGATCAAAGGGTTGCAAAAAGAAAAGTTTTTTTCCTTTCAATTTTGTGTAGTTTTTTTCTTAATGCCTGAAAGCACGGCAGGACTATCCCATAATATGCGTTGGTCTCACTCTGCATTATGTCGAGGGCTTCTGCCACTGGCGCACTACAGGTCATGTCCGTCGCCGTGGGTGAGTCGGTAGCGCGCCTGCCTTCCACTCCGGCGGCCCGGGTTTGATTCCCGGCCGGGTCAAGGATTTTTCAGTAGTGAAAAATCCTTTTCCCGGGTTCAGGACTGGGTGTTTACCAGTAGGTTAAGATAATGCACATTGTGCGCGATTCCTTAATTATTAAATACTCGGGTATGTAATCAAATTCGTTCTCTTTGATAGCAGTTTTTATGTTTAATGATATATGTAAAAGCAAGGTTTTTCTTTAATGTTGTAAATTTGCTGGAGCGCATCAAACAAGCTATTCCATCTTGTCTCACCAGGTCGGCTTAACGTGTGTATTATTTCAGCATTCTTTGGTCGTCCTGCAGCCTTCCACAAAACTTCATGACTGTAGCATGCATTTCGGACAATGGGGTGTTTTGCTCGCTCAAAATTTTGTTTGCGTCCGTAGTTGCGCATAGACTTAACGTATGTGCACAGCATCGAAAATGAGCAGGAAGTAAATGAATATTCTCAGGATCACTTTTTTGACCAGACAAGGACATGGAGGGCCTCCCCAGATGAGTGATCATCCCAATGCCGGGGCCACCTCCGAGACGACACGAACACATAGGACGATACACACAATTCACACCCTCACACACACTCCCTTCAAACAAGGCGAGGATGGTATGAAGATAATAATGATGGTCAGATGATATCTTGGGACCACAAGGGCCTAAAGTTACCTGACTTTTCTCTCATAGGTGAGGGGAAAACTCCGGGAAAAACCTCACCCAGGTAACTTGGAATCGAACCCGGGCCCGCTGCGGGAGAGGATTGAACGGATCCCCTGAGCCACAGCGGTGGACTTTTTTGTTATGTACTCGTACGATGTCAAAACATTGCACAAATTAAAAATATACATTAAAATATAACTAATGGGTATAATGAAGGATGATATTCGTTTTTTTATCAATAAGTAGTATTGATTTTTATTAATGTACGTAAAATTTTCGAAATCTTGTAATACTTTTAACTCATTTCGGTAAAGGTAAGTAAGTTAATTGTTAGTTTTAATTGTTTCATAGAACAATTAAACAAGTTAATTGCAATTATTTTAATTGCGAGTTACGAATAACATACATTAATCCAAATAATTTAATTGCAATATGCAATTAAACGTTTAATTGCAATTAATTTAATTGTAATTAATTTAATTGCAACATGCAATTAAACGTTTAATTGCAATTAATTTAATTGCAATTAAATTTGTAATTGCAATATGCAATTAAACGTTTAATTGCAATTAATTTAATTGAAATATGCAATTAAACGTTTAATTGCAATTAATTTAATTGCAATTAAATTTTTAGTCAATTAACGAGTTGATTGAAAAATTAATTGATTAATGCCCAACACTGCTGTGCCCTAAAATGCAGAAAATTATAACTTTTGTTTAAAAAGTGGAATATGGGATCAAATAGACCTTATTTCAATCTAACTTATCATAATAATTCATAATCCATAAATACTTATTTTACACCAGGAAATCAACTGCGACATGAATCTGCCCTTTTCTGGAGAATAACCTGTATGAAACTATATTATGGGCAAACAATTCCCATTCCAACTGCATCTTTATTGCTCAAAAACAAGCCCTAAGAGCAATGTTCAATAAGCCTCCAAGAAGTCGTTGTAAACCACTTTTCATTGCAGCAAGAATTATGTCACTACCGTGTATTTATATATTTCAATGTTTAAGTTACTATTTATTAAAAAACACGAGAACAGCTTTCAATCTTACTCTGATGTTCACAATCACAACACTAGGCATAAAAGTGATATAAACAAACCTTATTGTCAATATTCAAAAACCTTAAAAAGTTTCCGATGTGTTTCTATAAAATTATTTAATAAACTCCCCATTTCAATTAGATCTTTAAGTAGGCTACATCCAGATTCAAAACTACATTAAAGAAACTCTTAACTAGGCTATATGTCCTATTTTTACAGCATAGAGGAATTTTTAGATTATGAATTTCAGTAATAATATGTCTGATTTTTAACTTATACTTTCTCTTTTGTCATGTGTATATATTTTTAGATTTTAAGTTTCAATTGACGATGCCTACACAATCATTACTTCTGTTAGGCCTATGTAGGCCTATTGTTTAATGGGAATAAAGAGATTTGATTTGATTTGATATGGCGAAGATTTCTCTACTTTTCGCTAGATCTTGATATAAAAGAAAACGTAGCCTATCATTTAGAGTGGGCGGGTTGGACCAAATCATTTGCCAAGACATCTCCTCTCCACATAACTATGCATAACAAAATATGTGTGATGTTAGTGTTTTAACAAGAGTATCTTAATCTTGGTTTTAAAAAATGGGTCTCGTACAATGGGATTTTACCAAATCAATTAGCCTATCATCTAATCCTCTTAGGCTAATTGGTGATTCAGAGCATCCGAAAGATAGTTCTCAAACTGTTTATAGGAAACAAGTTCAATAGATACTGGTAGAAGGTTAAAAAAGGTGGGTTATTTAGTGCTGAAAATTGTGGAAAAACAGAGGATCGTTAAACTTGAGCATTCTCCAGGAAGAGCACAAGAGGCAAACAATAGGCCTATAAAATGTCCTAAAAGTAACACGCCCCTTAGGCTATACACATAGCAGGCATCCACTGACAGGCAAACAAACTGATGAACAAACCAAAGCTTTCTAGGAATTGTAAAACTTGGGCAAGTTTATACTTTACGACTCACCCTGCTCCCCTTTCCATCAGCGCGGTCGCCTTCCCCGCCTGCCTGCATGCTCACTTCCCCTCACCGCCTACCGCTACTAAGCGCCGGTAATATGCAGCTTGCTGTGTTAAGCCCGCAGCTTGCTCTAATAATTGCAATTACCATGTCACCAGAGCCTCTTTAGCATTACTCAGGACCCGCCACGTGAAGGCAGAGGTTGATTTGGGAAGGAGAGGTTATATTTGACACATCACTTCCCGTAGGGTCCCTGTTGGCTCTGAAAAGAGCCGTTTTTACGGTGGCCTAGCTCTCCAACTGAATCAAGTGGTTTACAGTCATATGACAATAACCCTCATCGTTCAGACAATTATATGCCTTCCAACAGTCGGAATAAATAGTCGTTCCTGGCAGTACACGTTCCTTGATAATCGCAAGAAGCGTTTCCTTGGAACGTTCTGCCACAGTGCAAAGGAAGCATGCATTGGTACCACGTTCTACAAGGCCAAATACCCATTGACCTTCGACATGTTTACCCTTATGAAACTTCCTTTTCGCAAACTTGGACTCGTCTATTTCAACTATCTTTCCAACACCACCCAGTTTGATTTTCTGTCGTTCCAGAACACACTGTACAGCTTCCCTGCAAAAATAATACCATTGCCTCACACTCTGTTCCCCAATCCGGCATTCTTCAGATACGAACCCAGGTCTAAGATTCTTAAACCAAGCGTACGTAACTGCAAGAACTTGGGTTATGGTCAGTCTGGAATCCTCGAACCAAGTACCCTTCCTGATAGAACGAGACCTAAAGTGCCACGGGGGAATGGTAGTATTCTTTTTGGTTCTACAGAGCCAGTGCACGCAGTCAGAATGATCCAGCCTAGGAGCCCCTCTTTCATCCCTTTACCACAAGCCGTGCAACCTACAGAATGCAATGGCTTCTTTAATTAAATTTGATGTGATCAAATTCACGAAAAAGTGCCATTTCAGGGATTCTGTGGGCTGCATCTCGTTACCTGAGTTATTGCTGGTCCCACCTGTGTTCTCCATCTCCATATTCAAAGGGTAGTCTGGTTGGCAACTGGCAGTACATAAAAGCAGCTAGGTAGCCTTCGAAATGATCGCCTTTTTTCCGATTGGTGGGAGGCAGACTGCGCTTCGCATGTGCCCACAAACCCTCTATGGTGTTAGTGTGCACACCACAGAACACGTGCACACCCGTCTCTCAGTCCCAAAAAAACCCCTACTTTCCATGCGGGTCCCGTTAGAGAGTAGTGGTGGGGGACTCGGGGTGAGTCGCAATATATATTTTCCCCAAAACTTGTTTTTCTGGTGTCGATTTCTAACATCCCGGTAATGGCATACCAAATGTTTTACAATAAATATTACGTTTTCAAACTTGCACAATTCAATTCAAACTCACTGGCTTAGAAGTTCCTGTTCGAAAACTGCGATGATGCTCTCAACACAAACTCAAACCGTTCACTTGTGTCTACGGAAGATGAGAAGCTGCTACGAGCCTACGACTGTTCGGCAGCACTGGGCTGTGACGTCACTTCTTGCATCATGGCACCAAATTCGAATATGAGACAAGAATAATTTCTCAAACTAAAATGCACATTTGTGCGCGTTTCAGATATATAAATTCGAATATGAGATCCTCAACCCAAGCATGTGTTCGGCCGCTTTTGGAGCACACACGCGACTGTCTCTACCTTCATAAAATGAAGACAGACTTAATCTTGAGCTCTGTACAGATATAAATGCAAAGCAACAATAACTACGCCAAATTAGTTTTTAATACGGTACCTGTAGGCAGTGGCGCCGACTCCATGGGGCCTGAGGGGGCCCGAGCCCCCTCAAAAATTCGTTTGGGGGGGCTCCGCCCCCCAATAATTTAAGAAAATTATTAGTTATATTATGCTTTGTAAAATCACAAAATTATGTTGGTATTTTTTATTTTCCTTTTTTGACGATAGTTACGTTTTAAAATACATTCAGTAATGAGTTAAAACAAATCATTATTACGGTAGTAATGGCCAAGTGCACCGACAATGATTAGTGTAATCAGCGTTTATAATTTCTTCCTAACCTATGATTAGGGAAAGTTATGGAGCATCAACCTCGATTAGTGTCGAAATCGCCGATTACCGTTGATTAAACTTAAACAGTCAAAAGCGGGCGGTTACTGAGGCTAAACAATGATTAGCAGTTTGCTGAAATGGCGGGGTCGACTTGGAAACAATAGATGAGACTCTCTTCTTCTCATATTTCTCTTTTCAGACGAATTAGGTCTCGATATTAATCTTATTAGTATCATAATACCATTTTTCCGAACTGAACAGTACAATAAATATTATATAAACACATCTCATAGACCTATAAAGACAATTTTAACTTTCGAAGCGCGACACAAGAGAAGCCTGACCGCTTCACATGGCCAACATTCAAGGGATGTTCCTAACATCGTTCGTGGCTGAGTGGTTATAGTACTGAGCTGTGGTGCAAGAGGTCCCAGGTTCAATCCCCGGTCGCGACTAATTTTTTTTTTATCCTAATATTTTTTAAGTTTAATTAGTGTACCGGTACTGTATGAAATTTTAAGAATTCACTGTCAATAATAATAGTAATAGTAATAATAACAAACATTAATAACAATAATAATAATTGTTTTAATTTTATTTCGTCCAAATGTTGGACATGTCCGAAACTTACAATCTGAATTATTCAATAGAGATACAACCTTTTCATAGTTCTTCTATCCTGTAGAGTGCTTTTTGGCATAGGTATTATTTTATTTTATTGGCGAATTTTGTCCCGGTACACTGTTTTATACTGTCTGGTAGTTTGTTATAAAATTTTACCCCGATTACATATGGATCCCTTTCCGATGCTTTTTTGTTGTGCCCTATTGTGTATAAGTTCTTTCTTGATTTTGTGTCGTACTGATGTATCTCTTCTATTGTGACATTCATTTTTTATTTTGATTTTACAAGTAAAACTACCCTGTGTGTGTGTATATATATATATATAATTATATATAAAAGGATATTACAGTTATTACTGCCCTGTATAATTCTTGGTGAATAATTTTTTATGGTATTGACAGAGAATTCATGAAGTTTTATTCAATAGACTGCAATCTGAATCATTATGACAGTTTATTATATTATATAAAGACAGTGGACGTGAATTTTTAAAATATTATATGGTAAACTGTATTTACGTTTTTAAAATATTACAAAAGGAAAAAAATACAGACACAAAGCCGTAGCAGCGAATTCTATAAAGTCTTATACGGAACACTGTATTTCAGTTTTTAAAAAATTCTGAAAGCAAAAAAAAAAAATATATATATATATATATATATATATATATAAAACGTAGTGGCAGTGAAGTCTTAACATGTTAAGCGGTACAGTGTATATATGTTTTTTAAAATATAAGAAAGCAAAACAAAAGAAAAACAAGGCTATGGCAGTGTATTTTTTAAATTCAAGTGTTTATAATATTATAAAAGTCAAAGAAAACACAAGGTGCAGATGATGACTTTGAAGAGAGTTATTATATCTGGAATATCTTGAACGGAATTAAAAAGAGCGTAGAAATTTAATAGTGCAGCGAACTTTCCGTTAGGAAATTCGTGGAGAGATTTCGCCTGTCTAAACAAATAGTTTCACAGGTACTGCAATTCCCAACAGAAATAAATCATCCTGTTTCTGATATGAATCGACTACTAACTGTATTGAGGTATTATGCTACCTGATCATTCAATATTGTTGTAGGGGACATTGGAAATATGCTCAGAACTGCAGCTCGAATCATACATGATGTAAGTAATGCTATAGTCTCACTGACTCGCAGATACATAATATGCGTGCCTACATCACAGGCAGAGCAGAGCATATCCTCGCTCCTCCATGGTGTCTTCTTGTTGTTAACTTCTTCTTCTTCTTCTTCCTCTAGGTAATGGCTTCGTCAACAAAAGAACGCGTTCATTATACTACGCTCGCTTTCCGATTTTATGCTCTGTGTTTAAACAAGCCGTCAGCTAAACACGGCCCCGTAAACAGAAATTAGGAATGGTGCACCACATTCCTTTTTAATCATGTTTAAAATCTTAAACGTGTGTAAGTAAACACTGTTTAACCAAATCTTAATCAGTGTTGATACACTTGGCCATTAGCAGGTTAACTGAAAACGAGTGGTGTGAATCATGATAGTGTTAGTGTAAGGTCTGGCGGGCCAGCGCTGCGGCTGCGGCGACATCAAAAGGACTGGAGCAGAAGTGCCTGGAACCCTCCACCTCGCGTCGCCTTGACGCTTCGAGACATTACGACGCCGTGGCTATATAAAGCCCACGAGTCTACTTTCGGCGCTGATACAGATCGGTCGAGTGAATCACTGTGCTCCAAGTGCTATTTAAAGTGGACTTTTTAGTGGTGACTTTCCATTGTGATAAAGTGTACTTATATACAGACGTGTGCAACCTATATATAGAAGGGTACTGTTTGTGACCAATCCAATTTTTACCCCGCGGGGGGTAATTACAGTCAACTACACACTCTCAAAGTAATCTACAACCATGCAACCAACGCCTAGTAATAAATCCGAACAAATCGACAGTGTTATGGAAGTTCAGGATGATTCCACGAGTCACACTACACCTAACCTGGAAAAGGCAGTAAACAAATCACTCGGGCATCCCGAGGAACAAAATCAACCTCCACCCACTACTAACCTAACACACAACTCGGGAAATGACAATACTTTAGGCAAGATCCCTAAGACTACATACATACATTCCGATGTGGGACCATTTTTCGTAGTGATACGATTAAAGAACACAGCCGTAGGGAATCTCCATCCCATGCTGATTGGACGATGGCTCTTCCGAGGTCAATATGACGTACACTCCGTACAAAAGATAAACCCCCACCAACTGGAAGTTCACTTTCAAAACTACCATGCAGCGAATAGATTCCTTCAATCTGAATTTGATAAAGAACACAACACCGACACATATATTCCCTCCTACAATATATACACGTCAGGTGTTATTAAAGGAGTTGATACTAGTATAACGTCTGATGACATTTTGCGAGATTCCATAATCGCAGAACGATACACGATCACTAATGTTCACCGTTTTCACACAAGAAAACAAGATGAGCAAGGCAAAATTCAATATTTGCCAACACAAACCGTTAAGTTAACTTTTCGGAGTCAGAGACTCCCACAATCTGTAATCTTATACCATCAACATTGTCCTGTTGAAATGTATAATGAAAGAATACCTATTTGCACAAATTGTGGTAGGATAAATCATAGAGGTAAATTTTGTCGGTCGCCGACCAAATGTTTAAAGTGCGGTAATGACCATCATGAGGGTTCATGCGCAGCTACTCCACCAAAGTGCATAAACTGTCGAAATCAACACAATACTCTCAATTATGAACAGTGTCCCGCGTATAAATTGGCAAAACAAATCGAAGACACCCTACGACGACTCAGGGTATCCAGACATGAAGCACGCCTTATCACACTCGGCAAAACTACATATGCCTCTATTCTCAAAAATCAAACAGCAGCCATATTTGGAAAACCTGGGGCGTCCCCTACAACTCCAAATAATACCCAGGAAAGGTCACATCCGCCATCCGAGGACGACAGCCGCAACATTATCGCTCATTCACGTCAAGAACAGATGGCATCACCAGTAAAAAGGAAGGGACTGGACGCGGTTCCGGGATATGACCAAGTCAGCTATAAAAAGGTGCTTATCCGACCTGACGGACGACCACTTGAAGGAGGAAGGACAATTATTGATTCCCCTGGAACCACTGATACTTCCGGGCATCACCTGATGGAGGCCAAACAAGTTCCACTTCCACCGCCGCTAAAACGGACCCCGCCTGGAGGGGGACAAATCAACTTGCCTACAAAGACCCAACTACCGCTAGCTCACGTCTTCACAGCCATCAACTCACTCCTCAGTGAAGTCCCTGACACCCAACGGATCACCCTCCTTAACATCCGACAAGCTTTACGCAAACACCTGACTGCAAATCCATAACTCACAATTCCTGCTAGACCTTCCAATGTCGAGAGGGAGGATCCTGACCACTCACCACCTACTATGACATTGTTTTGTGACTGCATATTTCACTGATGGATCGTCTCAAAATCCTTCAGTGGAATTCACATCCTTATACAAAACAAAAAAGCAGAATTAGGGAGACTGATTAATCAATATCATTTTGACATTGTTGTATTGGTAGAAACATGGCTTAAAAAACAATCTAATTTTCGGTCCCTGGCTATAACACAATTCGAAATGATCGAGAGGGCAGAGGGGGAGGCGTAGCCATCCTTATACACAATCAGATTCATATCTCCAACTATAGGGTAATAACAAACTATGATAGCTCCTTCCAAGCGATAGAAATCACAATCAACTCACTTAAACTTGTAGGAATATACAACCTTCCAGCTCATCATATAACTCAAACATATTGGAATAACACCTTTAGTTGGGATGAACGGTTCACCTATGTTTACTTAGGGGATTTTAATTTGGGGAAACCTATACAGGAGCTACTATATAATAATCATAGCCTCTTCCTACAGTTACTTGAACGAGTGAATATCCGAATTGTTAACATGGCCACACCTACTCGATTAGGTACCAGAGGGCAAGCGGATACCTCCCCAGACCTAACGATAATGTCAGACACGCTAGCGGCTCGATCCCAATGGGAGGTCTTCCCAGACACACTGGGGAGCGATCATTTTCCCATCATAATTCATTTAGGGACTACAACACCCTTAGTATTCCGCACAACTACAACATATCATAGAAAGCCCATAAATTGGAATCAATTCAGGGATCAAATCTCAAAGAAATTAGAGTCTGAGGCTCCAAGGACCGGATCGGTAGATCTTATCACCTCAGCCTTATCCGAGGTCCTCCAAACGCAGTACACATACCGCAAGTGCTGGAAACCACGAAACATACGAAAACCGCCTTGGTGGAATGCTGACATAAGCCATGCAATAGCAAAACGACGACTACTCCTTAACAACTTTCGCAAGTCAGCAAACGAGATGGCCTACATCAAACTACGTCATCAATACGCGAAAGTCGCCCGACTTGTAATTTCTGCAAAACGGAAGTCTTGGATGGACTATTGTTCGAATATAGATTATAATACATCACCACAAAAAATATGGCACCATGTGCGATGGTACACGGGGCAACGAACCTTTCATACGCATCCACTGATGTTTGACACAATCCTACAGGATGATTTCCTCAAACGTATAGCTCCAGACACAGTGACTCCACTATACCAGGAAGACATTCCCAACCATATAGGTGGAACACACTTCCCCATCGGAAGGATGGAAATTGCACAACAATTAAAAAACGTTCGACACTCACAATCGGCCCCTGGACCGGACCAAATCTCCAACAGAATGTTAGCAGAGCTAGATCACGTTATTTTACCCCATTTGGAAGTCGGCTTCAACGCCGTACTAGGCGGGCAAACATACCCGAATCACTGGAATAATATGATAGTATATCCCATACTCAAACCGAACTCAATTGGTCGTCTAGCGACACACTATAGACCTATTATTCTAAGTCAGACAATCCGGAAAATATATGAGAAGATTCTTAATCAACGCTTAACCTTTTATATTGAAAAACCTCATCTCCTACACCCCAGACAATTTGGGTTTCGCAAAGGCCATAACAATCTACTTAGCGTTCTATACCTCATTACGGAAATATACACGGCTTGGTATAAGGGAGAAGATTTAATTGCGATCACACTGGACATACACTCGGCCTATGACAACGTGAACCTATCTATCCTGCGCAATAAGTTACACCTACTAAAAATCCCTGTATCCTATATCAATAATATCGATCAACTAATGCAAAAGCGATGGATCACTCTACCGTATAATTACAATAACCGAAATTCACGTATGGCAGCACTCGGCCTACCCCAGGGATCATCACTCAGCCCGACCCTCTTTAACCTTTACACGACCCATCTATTTCACATCCCCTTCATATGCAGCAAAATTCTTGGATTCGCTGACGACCTCATTTTATATTGTAGATATTCAAAACAGGACGGGCCTTTGGGCCCACACATCGGTCATCTTCAGGCAGATCTTCATACTCTTTCAACGGCTTTATCAGACATTGGCTTAACCCTGAACATGGCTAAATGTGCGTACACTATATTCTCTAGAACTATTACTCCTATACACAAACGACCGCTCATCAACATTTCCCAATCACGAGTTCCATACACGGCCACTATCAAATATTTAGGTATTAAACTGGACTATAAATTATCGGGATCATCGCATTCTACGTATATGACACAGAGAATAAGGAATAGAGGACGATTATTTAGACACATCACAGGACGCTACTGGGGCAACCATCCGAAAGCTCTGACAATACTCTATAATAACTACATCCGATCATCTTACGAATATGGGAATGCTATATTACCACAGTACATCAAAACAAAACAACGGGCGATGGATTCTGCTTTATATGAGATTGGGAAATACATACTAGGAATTGGAGGCAAACAAAAAATTTCTGACGTATTCCGTGAACTAAACTGGGGTAATCCTCAAAACCGTGCAACGGAATCTGCCATCAAACTCATGAAATTCTTTAACCATAACACAGCCCATCCACTGTACATCAAAATTGGTTATTTAAATGAATTGCGACATAACGATCATACGCAGCTTCGCAATCTGCATCTCCCACCCATATATGACATACACTACTCCTTCTCGACGGACATAAATATCCAGACAACTCAATACTATCCTATCTACCGGGCCAATTACTCCTCCCTTATTTTATCACCCTCCAGTGATATGTCATCCTTCTCCAAAACCGACATCTTTACACCAACCCATTTCCTTGATTACATTTCCTCCCTTCCTACCCATTCATCTATTTTCTTATACACGGATGGCTCCAAAACCGCCACTGGATGTGGGGCGGCTTTCTACAACGCCACGGATAATGCATATGGAACTTTTCAACTATCGGAATACAGCAGTACATTTACAGCGGAACTAACGGCGATCCTCCAGGCGCTCATCAGTGTGAGTGAATATACTGGGAAATTTATATACGTTTTCTCTGACTCACAAAGCGCCATAAAGACCATAACTGATATCAACTGTGACACTAACATCCCTGCAATAGTCATCCAAATTAAAGAAATAATACACGTATTAGTAAAGGACAATCACGTTAAAGTCATATGGATACCGGGACACAGCCACATTGAGGGAAATGAACAGGCTGATTCCTATGCCAAACAGGCGGTGGAAATAGCAGATGGAAGTCCTCTAACCACATCCAGTCAGGACTACATAAACCATCGATTACGGCAGCATCGTGCAACACAAAATCAAAATACCCCACCATGGTTTATGAATCACCAGTCTACCCGAGCTGCCATATCAACTTACTATAAAATTAAGTTAGGAACAGCCATAACTCCTGCTTATTTATATAAAATTCACAAAGCCGACTACCCCTGGTGCCCTTGTGGGAAAGTTGGGAACATACATCATATCTTATTCTCATGCCCTACCTACAATACCAACGCCCATGACTTCTATACTATTCTCATTACTACTTATGGCTATGGCCCATGGAACCTTGAATCGTTATTACATGATCAACCGGTACTAGCAGCCAAAGTACTACGGCATTTTTTGATTAAATGTAAAATGAAACTATAAATATCTCACATATACCCCAATACC
The DNA here is from genome assembly GCA_964059195.1 of Ectobius pallidus. Taxonomy (NCBI): domain Eukaryota; kingdom Metazoa; phylum Arthropoda; class Insecta; order Blattodea; family Ectobiidae; genus Ectobius; species Ectobius pallidus. The sequence continues at coordinate 22,746,311 of CAXKWD010000008.1, forward strand.
CATCATAATAGTGTGCAAGTTGCATTCACGGTACAGGACGTTGAAACTGGACACCAGTATGGCGTCGTTAAATAAACGTGAAGTGAAGTGAAGTGAAGTAAAGCCCACCCTGCTGGAGCAGTCATTCAGTGTGGATAGTTTCGTTCAGTGCATGCTGCAGACGTGTTTAGCGTTCCGACTTTAGTGTTTAGTGGACTCTTTTATATGACTATATTTTATTCGTTTACTTTAGTCTCTTAGTGTATTGTGAATTAAGTTTGCAATGGATAAATTTGTTACCAAAAAGGTGCGCTTGGAAGTTGATGATACTGCAAGTCAACCTCCGACAGTAATTGTGTCGTCAATTGCTTCGTCGTCTTCAGGCGAGAACTGTTCACAGCCAAAACCTGGACAATCCGGTAAGGGAAGATCATTTCAGAAGTCTTGGTTGATCAAATATACATGGCTAGAATATGAAGCATCTACCGAAAAAGTTTTTTGCTAAACCTGCAAAGAGGCAGATGCTAAAAATCTATTACAATTTTCTTCAAAAAAAGAAGATGCATTTATTTCCGTAGGGTTTTCTAACTGGAAAAAGGCTTTTGAAAAATTCCGTCTTCATGAAAATACGTTTACGCATAAAGAAGGTGTTCTGAAACTAAATGCCATCACTAACCGAAAGGCCGTTTAGCTCTTGAGACAATTTTTACTACCGTGAAATTTCTATGCCGACAAGGCCTAGCAATTAGAGGGCACGAAGATGTAAACTCAAGAATGACGTACCTGAGTTAAAAGATTGGTTAGGACGTTCGGGGTATAAGTGGACGTCCCACGATATTCAAAACGAGATCATTGATCTACTAGGAAAGTCTGTGTTGAGAAAAGTATTGGCTTCAATCAAGAAGACTGAACATTTTTCTATTATGGTTGACGAAACAAGTGATTCTTCGATTCACGAACAAGTGTCATTTTGTATTCGTACTGTCAATGATTCCTTAATTATCAACGAAGACTTTATTGGCTTATACGAGACCCCCAACACTGAATCACAAACTCTGTTTAGTATTTTAAAAGACGTATTTGCTCGTCTTGATTTGTCAATGGATAACTTAAGAGGACAGTGCTATGATGGTGCCTCGAATATGAGAGGTATGTTCAAAGGACTAAAAAAGTTAGTTTTGGATATACAACCAAAAGCACGTTATGTGCACTGCACTGCTCACAGTTTAAACTTGGCAGTTGTAGACAGTCTCCGCCATCTTACGTCTATGAGGGATATTATGGCCTTAGCCAAGGACTTAATAAACACCGTAAGGGAATCCAACAAAAGGATGGGACTTTTCAGAAGCATACGCTGTGAGAGCACCAACGACCAAGCTGGTCTACGACCCCTTTGCCCGACTCGATGGACTATGCGAGCTTCTAGTATCTTGAGAATATTGAAAAACTTTGAAGAACTTCTAGAGTTTTTTGAAACATTTTCTGCAGAGGACAAAACAGAGGCAGGTTACAAATGTGCAGGCTACCTTGAGTCAATGTTACAATTCAAAACTTATTTCTTTTTACGTCTTTATATCCATGCAATGAACCCAGTAGAGGATGTCGATGAAAAAAATTCAATGCCCTCATCTAAGTGTTGCTGATCTGTAAAAAATATATGAGGGCTTGATTTGTATGTAGATGTAGATGTAGATGTAGTTATCTCGTTCTGTAGATCCTGTGTTGAGTGGGACTCAAGGATATAGAACACGTCAGATTACAATATACAAGGAAGTAATAAATAATGATATATAATATACTACACTATAAACTTATTCAAACTGGAAATACTCATCCATATTGTAGAAGGTGTGAGTCATTAAAAATTTCTTGAGAGATCCTTTGAAGGATTTGCTTTTTCTTTGAATACATAATAATTTAATGTTGTTTGGAAGCTTATTGTATATCTGTATTGCGGAGTAATAAGCGCCTTTCTGAAAAAGTTTTAATGCATTAACCGGTCTATGTAAATCATTCCTGTTTCTAGTAATATGTTCATGAACACTGCTATTAGTTTGGAATCTCTCAATATTATCTACCATATAACACATAACAGAGTATATATACTCCCCTGTGTGCCGGGGTTTTCCTCAGAAGGCCTTTGCTACCAGTAAAAGCATGTAAAGAAAGCTGGGAATCTGGAAAGCAAGGAGTTTGTATTTGCTACCCGAAGATCGATTGCGTGGCAGAAATAAAGTAAACAAAATGGTAAGAATATTACTGAATGAAAATTTAGATAAGGATAACAACTTTTATTTCTTTTATGCCTTTAGTCCATACAACAGGTAATAACAGGTGTGGCTATGGTAAGAAAATGTTCGTATGTATAGGCCTAAACAAAATATTCAATGACAATAATTTAGTTCTCGGCATGAAAAACGCCTACAAGCTATGGTTATTTGATACAGTGTGAGGGAATATACAGTAAATACACAGTATACCTGCATAAGCCAATAATAGCAGCTAACTTAACTAAAACTTCATGTGAAAAGTGAATCTGTCTAATTAACTGTATTGAAGAAAATCACAATGAATAATTCGTAAGATATAATTTGATACATATTCATAACTGAATTAATATTTACTGCACAAACTATAACTATGTCAGCTTAGTAGGCCAGTAGGCCTATTTAACGGTGAGGATAATTAAACCTTTATTAAGCGAGATATCACTGCTATTTTAAATCTAAGTGTAAAACAGGATGCCTAATGACCCTTTAATTAGAAATGAACTCCACTTTCAGCAAAAACTATTATTGCCGTTTTCGTGCTTTCAGATAAAGCATGATGGCATGATTGTTGCTTTTACGCAAGAAATGCGAGACATCGTAATATAGTAGCAACAGAAAAAATTAACTACACCACGAGTTTAGTCGCTAATTAGATTGCAAGCATACAGAAAAGAACGAAAGCATTGCTTAATACAGATTACCAGATAAACACGGGTCAAAGCTCCGTGCGTAAAGAGAAAATAGGTTTACTCCCGTAATGCAAAACGATCAACAGCTATCATAACCTGACATCTAACTTCCAGTTAACATTGAAAACTTGTATTATTGAAAATTGCCAGTGCTTACAAATGAAAGCTAAATATAAGCTACAATTATATGGCATAAAGCTTAAAGCAAGCTAACTGAGACAACAATCAGGCCACGTGCATTATTTCTGATTCTCATTACCAGTATGTACATGTATGTGAGTGAAGCTCTGAAGTTTTGATGGCATAAAAGGTTTTCTATAAATTTCAAGTAAACGGCCGAAAATGGCAGTTGATCATAAATCTTTTTTCTTTTGCACAAATCCAATACTAATTAAACACCGAAGAACAAATCACAAAAACACAATAAAAAATTTAATAATTTACTAACTGAACTATATAAACTGAGCGAAAAATCTAGGCTAAAACCCAATGCCCCAACTAAACGAAATTATAAAAACCTCGCATAACTGATAATCTCAAAACGCGAATGGTGGAGACCAATTTCAAAGTCCAGAACAGAATTTCACAAAAGGCCAGAACCTAACCATGGCGAAATTTAGATGGCCGAAAATATAAATTTAGAAGCCAAAAATGGTGAGCACACAAGGTAATTTTACATTATCCAAAAATTTCCAAAAACAAATAATATATGGTGCTCACCTAAACGGATCCCAAGTAGCTGGTCGTCCACACACTATCACTGCCAAATTTCAACTGCCTCGAGACTAACCAAGATGGCTGCCTCTTTCAACCATCGCGAGCATTACACATGCGCACAGTATTTACTCATTCAACCTCACACAGAGCCCTCTTTTCTAAATTTACACAATATCAACGCTATCTTTCTTATTATTTTTTGTCTATTCCGTCCATGGCGGTAATTACCGGGACAATTAATGCGTCAACATGGCGCATTCTCCCCCCCCTTGAGAAAAAGTCGAAGACTTTTCCCTTTCGATGACGAAAACAAAGTTTCACACGCGGACACTGGTCACACACCGTTCCTCTCATCACAGTTCACTTCCGAGTTCCGATCACAGGTCTCTTCACTCGGTCGTTGCCGCAGAGTCCAGATAGGAAACGTCCGAATAGTAGAGGATGAACTGTTTACATAACAAGAGAAACCACTTCCTTTGCCGGGAATCCATACGGAGTTACCCTGTCAGCATATCATCCAAGCATATGTAGTCCATGTCTTTTCTTGAATTTCCAGAGTATTTTTCCAACTGAACCTTGAGTTTCAGCCACATCTTTTACTAGTTTGGACCCAGGAAATTGGATCATTGGGAGTAGGTTCTGGTGGTTTTGGGGGTAGTGGAGCTTCCAGTTGCTTCGGTTGGGTTTCAGGTTGGGATTGAGGTTGAGACTTTTGTTGAGACTGAGACCTGGTTTGGCGTTGTTGTTTGCGAGTAGATAGTACTGCATGTTGCTCGAAAATTCTCGCTCCAGGATTGAGTGATGTAAATGGAGACGAACGACCAAAGCCATGTGTCTGAGGAAATACTTGTCTCATGTTGAGACATTCTTGAAGAGAATAGTTTTTCTCCATTTTCTGGGTCAACCTTGGGAAGAAGGGGTTCATCTCTACCCACTCCAAATTTTGGTATGAGCCTCACATTCCCAGTCCGTGGTTGAGGTTGTGATAGTGGTTGAGAATGTGGCTGTTTTGGTGCCACAGGTGGCTTCCCATGCCCCTGATTATCTGAAGTCACAATAGCTGGAGCCCCCCCGAAGTTGGATCAGCAGGGATGACAAGGTTGATCTCGATGCGAGACACATATCGCTGAGGATGTTTTGTACAGTTAACAGGAGGAGCTGACAGAGATCTTTGAATGCGGACACCTTAATGTCACAATTCCTGGAGCTGTTGTCCCAGATCAACAGTGTTGCGTAAACCGAGTTGGTTTAAGTTTCCACGGCCACGGTCTTCAGTTCCTTCCTTGGAAGCTTCTGCGCTTGAACCACTGGCACCACTAGTCTGGTGGCTTTGAGTGTCGTCATCAACTGATCCAGACCCACGACGCTTACGTCCAAATGTGATCGGAACAATGTCGCTCCCACAACGGGACCACAGCAGAGACCAAGAGGGCGGTTGACCAAAGTGTCCACGCGGCTAAGCTTACTGTCATCAGTCCAGGGCAAGAGCATTAGCCACAAGAGAATCAGTTGTACTCTGTAAACACAAAATTCTGAACAGTACTTTTGTATAAAACAACAAGTCATATATTAATGATATAGATCCTTCCGCTTAAAGTGATACCTCGTTCCCTGACGAATTGAAATGTCGAAAAACCTTTTTTCTGCATATGACTACCAAAGCCAGATCTGTTTATACCATAGGTTTTAACCTAGGAATAATTTTCGTATAGACTTGCATTAATTTCACAAGCCAATATTATGCAAACCTTGGGAAAAAGCTGGGAAAAACCCTACCGCGAAGAAAACACTAAAGAACGGTCAGCTCTCAGGATTCCGGACTCGAGAGAACAGCCGCAATATAGTGATCAAATTCAAAGTCTGATTTAGAATTAGTAAACCCAGCGAAGACTGGTGCCTAAATTCGGCAATCTTCTCGGGTCAAAGTAAAATAAATCTCCGAACCTACACACCCACGGCACTAAACCTCTCTTTCTTTACAATAGTCGCTTATATCCAATATTGCATAATGCTAACACATTAAGAAAAGCTTATAACTACCTTTATTATACGTGGCCACTCTATGACAAGAGTGGAATTTCCTAATCAGGGTCTGACATTAACAGAGCACTCTAATCACATTTCAGAAAACGTACAATTTTGAATAACTAATAAAAGCTACTTGGAAAAAATCGCATTATTTACTACGATACCAAATTCACCCAGGTATCTTAAAGTTTAGAATACTCTTAAAGCAACCAATGGAAGATGCCAATCTCAAGGCACATTTTTTCCAAATCAGCATAAGCTAAAAAAAAAATCTCTGAAAGACAAGATTAATGGCCAAGAATTCGTTGATAGAAATACCACATTCCAGCCCCCCCGGGGACATTTGGTTCATTCCGTTTTAAGGAAATACCATAGGCTAAAACATGAAATCTACAAATACCAACAAAACTCCGCCATAATTATAGTTCCCCAAAAATACCAAGAGTTGGAATGAATCTGGATGAACTATCCATCTTCTTTCAGAAAGAATTTATCTTGACTAATTAGCACAGTCCAGGGCAGCCCTTTACAAAAGGAAACTAAAAATAGACGGTACTGATAATCAGCCCAACGGAAACCGTCTGCGCACGTCCTGTTAGCTGGGTACTAGTCCCCAACCAACAGCCCACACGCACACATCAAAAAATGAAACCTACTCCTCGAAATTAGCAGTCCGTGATGAAAGCCGCGAACCGAAATCACTACGGGCCTCCCGAGGAGAAGTAAAAAAAAGGGGGTCCCAGACTCGAAATAAGCAGGCTAATGAATTATAAAGAGACGCGAATCTGATAAGGGCATCCACTTATGATAATCCAAATCTTTTTCCACGAAAAGCATACTGAATCTGCAACTAATTAGGCGGAACCTCTGAGACCCTTTTTCCAGAGCCTTTCAGGTGAGAAACATGGGCCCTCCTTTCCTGTCCCGTACCCACATGACGCAAAAGAACAGTAACAGGGGTCAAATAACTCACAATTGTATAAGGTCCAACAAAACGAGGAGCTAACTTTGCCGCGAATCTATCAGTAGCACGACTTTGGGGAAAGTTTTTGACCCAAACCTGCTCACCAATCTTAAATTCTACAGGTTTCCTTCCCTTATTATACCTACGCAAGGTACGACCATGAGAAATCTGCAGATTTTTTGCAGCCCGCCTCCAGAGGTCCTTTACTTGGAAAGCATTGCTGGGTTCTGGCAGGAGATCATGGATAGACCATAGGTTAGCCAAAGGGTTATTTGGCCGAAACGCAAGCATCAAGGATATAGGAGTACACTGATGCGCCTCGTGGCGGGCGGAATTAAAAGCGAACTGGAGCCAGAACAAGTTCTGGTCCCAGGAAGGATGATCATCAGCATGGAATGCTATCAAAGCCGCCCTCAGGTTTTTGTTAAAACGCTCGGCATGAGATGGTTGGGGGTAATATGGCGAGGTTGTACAATGCTTAACCCCAAGTTCAAAGCAGAAACGCCGAAAAACCTTAGATACAAAGTAACTAGCGTTATCGGACACTACACTACGTGGAAAACCCACCACAGAGAACACGCGTTTAAGGCAGTCAATGGTAGTTCTAGTGGTAGCCATTCTAACCGGGAATAGCCAAACGAATTTCGTGAAGGAATCGATGACTACAAAAATGTAACAATTCCCTTCCCTGGACCGAGGTAATTTTCCAACATAATCTATGAAGAGTCGGTCTAACGCCGCTGTGGGTACCTGCGAAGCTAAAAACCCGATGTTGCTGCCTTGGGATGGTTTAGCAGAGATACAGACATGACAGGCGCGCACTCTGGCACGTATATCCGCCTCCATGCCGGGCCACACAAAATACTGCTTGATACTGGCTTGGGTCTTAAAAACGCCCAAATGGCCACCTACAGGAGTTTCGTGGAAGTACCGAAAAACCATGTCAATCAATATGGCGGGTAACATGATCCGAGCAGATACACGTTGGGTCGGCGAACTATACAAAACGCCATTTTTGAGAATATAGCGAGGATGCGCCTTACCTGCTTCCAGTTCACGCATAATCGGCCCAAACATAGGATCTTGAGATTGGTAGTGCTGTATTGACTTAAACGCCAAAGGGAGTTCGGACAAAATACCGGCAACAATACCATCTGGGTGAGCTTCATTAATTACAGATATCTCTTCACCAAAGGAGGATGTGTTTAATGTAGACTCAATGGGGCAAGAGTCCGACAAATTTGGTTCAACGCTTTCTGGGGGCAGAAACATGCGTGATAATGCGTCAGCCACCAAGTTTTCTGTGCCTCGAATATGTCTAGCCGAGAACTTAAATGCTGAGATCCTAATAGCCCACCTGGCGAGCCTGCCTGTAGACCTGGGTTTGGCCAGAACCCAGCTCAGGGCTTGGCAATCAGTCTCGAGATCAAAATGAACATGTTCGAGGTACATTCTAAACTTCTCAACGGCGAACAGGACGGCCAATGCCTCCCGTTCGTACGCTGAGTATATACGTTCTTGTGTGGTGAGCGTTCTAGAAGCATAGGCCACAGGTTTACGGCCCTCATTTGAACCCTGTAATAGCACACTACCCAAAGCAACTGCCGAAGCGTCCGTCTGTAAGATGAATTTCTGAGAAAAGTCCGGGAGAGCCAGCACCGGAGGATTCATAATAAGCAATTTCAGTTGATCAAATGCCTCCTGCTGGTCCTTCTCCCAGAGGAACTTGGCCCCTTTCTTCCTAAGGGAATTAAGAGGGGCAGCAATGTGAGCCAGATTCGGGATAAACCTATGGAAGAAATTCACCATCCCCAAAAACCTCGCTATCCCTTTTACATCCCTGGGAGGGGGAAACTCCCTAATCGCCTGGGTACGTTCTGAATCTATAGTAACTCCTTCTCCCGAGACTACATGGCCCAGAAATGAAAGGCGAGTAGCAGCCAAAGTTATCTTCTCCGGGTTCACTGTTAACCCAGCATCCCTTAACCGCGTAAGCACTATGCGGAGATGATCCATATGTTCCTCGAACGTGTTGGAATAAATGACAAGATCATCGAGGTAGTGGTATATAAACTCGAATTTAACATCGGAAAATATATGATCCAACAACCGCGTCAAGACTTGAGCCCCGGTGGCCAGGCCAAAAGGGACCCTCGTAAATTCATAAAGATTCCAATCAGTGCAGAAGGCGGTGCATCTACGTGAGTTAGCTGCCAAAGGAATTTGATAATAAGCCTGGTTTAAGTCTAAAGAAGTAAAATACTTCGATTGGGCAAACCAGGCGAACGAAGAATGGATATCTGGAAGCGGTACTGAGTCTATTTTGATTTTAGAATTTAAATACCTGTAATCTATTACAGGTCGGAATTTATCTTCCCCCTTTTGCACCAGGAAAATGGGGCTACTATAGTTAGAAGTGGATGTGGTAATGACCCCTTGCTCCAACATCTGTTGAATATGCTCCCTTAAAATTTTGACTTTAGGAGGTGACAATCTGTAAGGGGGCCTACGGACAGGCGTATTGTCCAAAAGTTCAATTTCGTATTCCATTACACCGGTAAGGCCCAACTTTGAAGTCAAAACGTCATCAAAGTTATCTACCATACTGAATAAGGTTTCCTGCTGGGACTCCGATAAATGATTTATGGAGTCAAACCTCAAGCCGGGTATTCTTGGCAAGAAGTTCCGAGCCTCAGTAGAACAAAGCATCTCCTTTGGAGGACGTAACGCTATCCCATGGCCCACAGGGTGACTAACAAACTGCACTTTTACCGCTGGCTCGAATTTAAAATATAATTCTTCCTTTATGAAATCCAAGACTACTCCTGTCTTGACGCAAAATGGCACTCCCAAAATAACAGGCACAGAGAGATGAGGCGCGACCCAAAACCTTAAAGTCCAAGAGAACCTATTAATCTTTATTTTAAGGCCTAGCCAGCCCAAAAACTGGATGGGTTGAGCATTAGCCACAGAACAATCTATTTGGCCAGTAAAAATAGGCGGAAGTTTATGCACTTTACTCATAGCTTCATAAGCCCCAAAAGAAATAACATTGACTGAGGAACCCGAATCCAGCAGAGCAACAGCCTTCAAAGGACCACATTCAATCTCAAGAAAAGGTAGGGCCCGTCCAGAAAATCCCGAAACTCGCAAATTGTCCGGTTTTTGCTGAACAGAACCGGCCAATTTTTCATGTAGGAGTCATGGGCGACGAACAAAATTCCCCCTATTTGTTGAAAAACGGGAACTCTCCTCACGAGTTTGAGAACCCCTGGCCCCGTCTCTATTAGATGACCGCTCAGGACAATTTCTCACGAGATGTCCCGCCCTTCTGCAATTAAAGCAAACCCTAGACTCTTGTCCGGAACCTCTGGTATTCGAACCAACTCTAGTTTCTTCTCCAGAACATGAAAACCGAGGGGATGATTGCACACCTAACTTCCCAGGCCTTAATGAATCAGAATATTTCATGCAATTTATTCGTGCACACAAAAGATCCAATTCTACAAAATTGGTAGGTCTACTTTCGAAAACTACCATTCCCCTGATACTAGGAGACAAGCCATCAAGGATGTTATTCACTACTTGACCTTCGGTTTGTTCGAGAGCGAAAACATTGGCATACATCTTCACATTTGTAATATACTCCGACAAGTTCTCGTTCTCACCCTGAACTCTATAGTAAAACTTGGTGAGTAAAGATATCCTGGCACGGGGAGGAAAGTAAAAGTCCAACAATTCTTGGTGGAAACTATTCAAATCCCTACCCTGGCGGACTGCCTTTCCAGCTAGGTCTTTCAAGCCACCCTGGAGATTAGCAAAAAACACAGCTAATATTTGAACTTGACTGAATGAAAAGAGTTCTGCCTGGCTTCTAACTTCAACTAGAAACTGCAAAAACTGAACTATAGAGTCAAGTGAATGGTCGTTGTATTTTTCTAAGCCTTCCAATAATTTACCCAGAGGATGGGGAAGCCTGGAAAATTCTTGATTCCATCCCGAAATTTGGTTACTAACAACAGGTGGCGGCTGCGGAGACACACTACTATTTAATTGTTGGCCCTGGTTAAGAAAAGGATTAGAAGAATCCAGACCCTGATCAGGTTGAAAATTTGTGTCAGTACTAAGTGGCAAGTCCGTCAAGAAATTACAATTTTCTGTTTTTATATTTTCTTTCTCCTTTAATATCTCTTCTTGCAAGGTCAAAAGCGAGTCCCCAAATTCAGAAGACAAATCTGCATGCGACAGATCGGTAATTCTGTTTAATATCTGATCTAATTTTGCTTGAAGTCTTTTAACTTGTTTTTGGGATAAGCCCCCTTCCGCACGCAGTTCTCGAAACTGTTCGAAAATCTCCTCCGTTTTAGCTACTAAAGCCGATATCTCATTCTCTGGTTTTATCTCACGCAGATAGGAAATATTCACTGGAATAGATATATTATCCTTCAAAAGTTTGGCCAAGTTGGCCACTGACTCGCTGGCATCTATTTTCACGCCCCTAATTTGCAACTCATAAATCAAGTCGGCTTTTAATAGAAATTCAAGTGGCACATTAATTCTGTTCGCCATGATATCTAGTTAGGTTAGAACGCACTCAGAAAAAACTGCAAAATCCGCTATCTATTATGCTATATGAATAAATATTTTCAAAATTCGCAATTCAAAATGGTATAGCCATGATATCTAGTTAGATAAGAATCGCAGTCAGAAGAAAAACTGCCAAATCCTCAATCAATCAAGTTATATGAATAAATATGTATCAAAACTCACAATTTCAAAATTTAAATTTGCAAGAAAAAAATAAAAAGCAAAAATTTATTTAAAGAGAATAACCAAAAACCACAACTACGCTATGCGCGACCATTTGTGCCGGGGTTTTCCTCAGAAGGCCTTTGCTACCAGTAAAAGCATGTAAAGAAAGCTGGGAATCTGGAAAGCAAGGAGTTTGTATTTGCTACCCGAAGATCGATTGCGTGGCAGAAATAAAGTAAACAAAATGGTAAGAATATTACTGAATGAAAATTTAGATAAGGATAACAACTTTTATTTCTTTTATGCCTTTAGTCCATACAACAGGTAATAACAGGTGTGGCTATGGTAAGAAAATGTTCGTATGTATAGGCCTAAACAAAATATTCAATGACAATAATTTAGTTCTCGGCATGAAAAACGCCTACAAGCTATGGTTATTTGATACAGTGTGAGGGAATATACAGTAAATACACAGTATACCTGCATAAGCCAATAATAGCAGCTAACTTAACTAAAACTTCATGTGAAAAGTGAATCTGTCTAATTAACTGTATTGAAGAAAATCACAATGAATAATTCGTAAGATATAATTTGATACATATTCATAACTGAATTAATATTTACTGCACAAACTATAACTATGTCAGCTTAGTAGGCCAGTAGGCCTATTTAACGGTGAGGATAATTAAACCTTTATTAAGCGAGATATCACTGCTATTTTAAATCTAAGTGTAAAACAGGATGCCTAATGACCCTTTAATTAGAAATGAACTCCACTTTCAGCAAAAACTATTATTGCCGTTTTCGTGCTTTCAGATAAAGCATGATGGCATGATTGTTGCTTTTACGCAAGAAATGCGAGACATCGTAATATAGTAGCAACAGAAAAAATTAACTACACCACGAGTTTAGTCGCTAATTAGATTGCAAGCATACAGAAAAGAACGAAAGCATTGCTTAATACAGATTACCAGATAAACACGGGTCAAAGCTCCGTGCGTAAAGAGAAAATAGGTTTACTCCCGTAATGCAAAACGATCAACAGCTATCATAACCTGACATCTAACTTCCAGTTAACATTGAAAACTTGTATTATTGAAAATTGCCAGTGCTTACAAATGAAAGCTAAATATAAGCTACAATTATATGGCATAAAGCTTAAAGCAAGCTAACTGAGACAACAATCAGGCCACGTGCATTATTTCTGATTCTCATTACCAGTATGTACATGTATGTGAGTGAAGCTCTGAAGTTTTGATGGCATAAAAGGTTTTCTATAAATTTCAAGTAAACGGCCGAAAATGGCAGTTGATCATAAATCTTTTTTCTTTTGCACAAATCCAATACTAATTAAACACCGAAGAACAAATCACAAAAACACAATAAAAAATTTAATAATTTACTAACTGAACTATATAAACTGAGCGAAAAATCTAGGCTAAAACCCAATGCCCCAACTAAACGAAATTATAAAAACCTCGCATAACTGATAATCTCAAAACGCGAATGGTGGAGACCAATTTCAAAGTCCAGAACAGAATTTCACAAAAGGCCAGAACCTAACCATGGCGAAATTTAGATGGCCGAAAATATAAATTTAGAAGCCAAAAATGGTGAGCACACAAGGTAATTTTACATTATCCAAAAATTTCCAAAAACAAATAATATATGGTGCTCACCTAAACGGATCCCAAGTAGCTGGTCGTCCACACACTATCACTGCCAAATTTCAACTGCCTCGAGACTAACCAAGATGGCTGCCTCTTTCAACCATCGCGAGCATTACACATGCGCACAGTATTTACTCATTCAACCTCACACAGAGCCCTCTTTTCTAAATTTACACAATATCAACGCTATCTTTCTTATTATTTTTTGTCTATTCCGTCCATGGCGGTAATTACAGGGACAATTAATGCGTCAACATGGCGCACCTGTGAGAGTGAGGACTTTTAATTTTTCAAAGAGCGGTTTGCATGATTCTCTCCTTTTCTTTCTGCACATTATTCTAATTGCTTGCTTTTGTAGCTTAAATATTTTATCCCTATGGGTCGAGTTACCCCAGAATATGATTCCATACTTCATTATCGAGTGGAAATTTGCAAAATACACCATGCGTAAGGCATCCTGTTTTAATACCTGATTCAGGACTCTTAAGGTAAAGCATGCTGAACTTAGTTTTGGAATTATCATTTCAATATGTGACTTCCAGTCGAGATGTTGATCAATTTGTAATCCTAAAAATTTGATATTACTAATTTCTTCTATGCTTTGTGTTTGGTAATTAATTACAAGGTTTTGGGTACATCTTTGTTTTGTTCTGAATTGAATAAAGTGGGTTTTTTCGATATTAAGCGTCATTTTATTGGCTTGGAACCATTATATTTAATTCGTGAAAAGCCTTTGTAGCTACTCTTGCCAGTTGTTCCTGGGATTTTCCTGTTACAAAAACACTAGTGTCATCCGCGAAAAGCAATACCTTTGTTTCGTCACTTAAGTTATGTGGCAAGTCATTGATGAAAATTAAAAATAGCAAAGGTCCAAGTATTGATCCCTGTGGTACTCCACTTCTGACTACTCCTAGATTAGATTTGTTTCCATTTATTACGACATTTTGAGTTCTATCAGACAGGTATGATTTGAACCAATTCAGTGTTAAATTATCTATTCCATAATGTTCCAATTTTTCAATTAATAGTTCATGATTTATACAGTCGAATGCTTTAGCTAAGTCACAGAAAATTCCCAACGTATATTTCTTTTTATCTAGCGCTTCCAGTATTTCTGTGGTGAGTTTAAATGTAGCATTTTCAGTAGACATGCCACTTCTAAAACCAAATTGTGATGGTGTAAGAATATTATTCAAATTAAGATAGTAAACTATGCGGTTATATACAACTTTTTCGAATACTTTTGAAAATGAAGTTAAGAGCGATATAGGCCTGTAATTTGATGGTAAATTTTTGTCTCCTTTTTTAAACAGGGGCTTGACAATTGCATGTTTCATTCTTTCAGGAAATATTCCAGTTTCTAGTGAACAGTTAAATATATGGCTAAGGGGTTTACTAAGTTCCGAACAGCAATGAATGGAAGGCGTGATAGTTTTGAACACTTTTGGGAATTGTGTTTAAAAGAAAAACCTTCACAAGTTGATGATCCTTCGCTTCCTCGGAATCGACGTATACCAAAGAAGTATGAAAACAACGAAGCCAGCTCACCGCACACTTTCAAAACCCCAAAGGAATACTACAAAGCTATTGAAGTTTGTGAAACGGTGCAATCTTGCATTACTGAGCGGTTTGCATCAACTGGACTCACACAGGTCATTGCAGTTGAACAAGAGTGCTTGCTTTTAGTAAACAGAGGTGAAACAAATTTTGAAAAATCAACTGAGTTTTTCAAAAATGACCTAGACATTGAGAGACTGCGCTTACACTTGAATATGTTATCCGATATCGCTAATAAAAAACAACTGGTCTTAAAAAACATGCGTGATGTGAGAAAGTACATTACACAAGAGCCTGCAGTTGGAGAAATGTTATGTGAAGTAGTGAAGTGCATTAAGCTTCTCCAAGTAGTTCCAATCACGACAGCAACAGCAGAACGGTCATTTAGCGCCCTTAGACGTCTGAAGTCATATCTCCGATCAACAATGGGACAGAAGCGATTGAACAACTTGGCTGTTCTTCAAGCCCACCGAGATGTTTTGGATGAATTGGATATCCGACCAGTCATCAACGACTTCATATTCAGTAATCCAGTCAGACGGTCGACATTTGCACCTTTCTAAAGACACTCTAGCCCTAATAATGGTATTTAGAGCAATATTAAAAATCTTTATAAAATAGAGAATTAAATACATACAGAATGTTAAATTTTCAATTTTGAAATATTAGTAGGGCCTACTAGTTTAGTACTGTATTTCTATATTACTATAGTACTGTATTAGTTATTTTCAAATACTTAAATATTTTTAGGGTGTAAGACCCAATTAAAGCCCGTTATTTGCATACTTTTTGACTGAAAGTATTAGGCATACTGTATTAACTTTATTAACTGTATTAAAGCATTAACTTTGAGATATTGTTTTTATTTAATGAACCCTCAGCCTTATTCAAAGTAAGCTTAAATTAGCTATTTCACTTATTAATCAAAGTGCTATTACTGTGCGACAGCAATATTTTATGTTTTATTCTTTTAATGATAGTTTAGGATTTATTTAAATATAATTTCAGTCTTTTCAGAGCTATATATTCACTGCTCTGTAATAGTCTATAAGCATAATTATTACTGTAAATTAAATTAGCTTTTTACGAAAATACCGTGCGTGTTTATGTTTTGTTTCTTTTTTCAAAGCCAAAAAATGTTTCAGGCTTGTCGAGTTTCCCGGAGTGTGGAGTTATAGAGAGTCGAGTTTTCGGGGTTCTAATGTTGATCATATGACTCTAAAATACTTTAAAAAAACTTTAAAACTCACTAATTTTCATCTAAAATTTAGAAAATTTCCCGGGACAGGACCTCGGTATGGGCCCCCCAATATTTTTTATAAGTCGGCGCCCCTGCCTGTAGGCCTACTATATGAACGAAAATATTGAACAAACTTTAGTAGACATTCTAAAATAACAGAATAACCTAAAGTGCTTACTGAGCATTCATGTTCCAAAGAGACACAATATAAGTAATTAAATAACATAAAAATAATAAAGTATACAGCAAAACTTACTCAACACCAAACTCTGAAGTAAGTAAAAAAATTAATAAATACATTTAAAAAAAAACACCTGTGCCTCTTGTTCCTCTTGTAGGACAAAGTTGGGAATGAAAACAGCAGAAGCAACCAACTTGAACAGTTTGAAATTTCCCAACACAAATTAGCTCCAACGTTACTTCGTCTTGTTTCATTGAAATGTATCTATGGCTTATGGAAAAGACATTTTTTAAATGTTTTAGCACTAAAGCTGCCCAGTTTACAGTAATTGGAAGGAACACCACAGCAATACTGCTACAAGAATATTGAAGACAGCGGGTTTTTATCAATTGGAAGTTGGCTATTCTGTGCCCTGTGTTGGTGACAGCGAAAAGAGGGAAGGTTTTCGAAACTTGAATTGCTTGCTGCACAAGTGAATCTGTCTGTTGTAAATATTGACTAATACTGTGAAAACTAATTTACAACAGTGTAGAAAAATAATCATGGAAGGAAGAGAAGTGCCCGTAAAAGTGAATGAAAGCCAGGCATGGCAAATTGGTCAGTACTTGAGTAATTTTTCAGGGAAACTAACTGCAAATCATCCCATATTTTCTGGAACTATACCTGTTTAGAACTACTGGTAAGTGTTCCATACCCCAAGAAAATCACTTCGGGATGCCTAAATGTCTCGTTTTATGAATTAAAAATATATTTTCTATAACTGACTTTAAGGGTAGTCTGGTTGGCAACTGGCAATGTTTATGCATAGGCAGGGGTTGAGAAGCAGCTTAATTTTAGATTGTAATATTCTTTAAAATCTGTAGATGCCACATATGAAGTCATATTTTGTTCGTAAATTTTAGCCTGAATTGCAAATACATTGGAAAGAATGTAATAGCTTTTCTAACCTAAAACCTAGCATGTGATATTGTTACTCTCAGGTTGTGGCTACTGTACCGAGCACAAGAATAACAAAGGATCAGATCTGATAGTTGAATTGTGATCAGGAAATCAGCCTAGGAAACTTAAAAGATTAAAGGATTGTGACCACTATTCTACTCAACATCTCAACACCAATTGGCTACAAATTCTGGCGAAAGAAAACTTTAGGTCGTGCACCAGCCAAGCTGGGTCCGCTGTCGTCCGCCGGCTGCTTCCCCTCACTTCCGAGCCTTGAGGGTGCGTCTTCCTTCCTTCCCTTATCCTGGCTATGAAGCTGCTCAATACCGGCACTACAGCTCACTATTGTACCCTTCATCATATATCCTTAAAAATATACAAAATCACAGGGTTACAAACATCACCCTTGCACCATATAAAAAATACACAGAATAACGAATAACGAAAATAACCCTTTCACCAAATCGGCTTTTCAGAGCCAACATAATATTTCATAATTATAAAAAAATGGCACTTGCACGAAAACAGCTATTTCTCTTTTATTAAACCTTTCTAAACTTAGATAGATGAATTTTCCCTTTGCCGGTCGGCAGTCGCTTGTAGTGTAGTAGTTATGGCTGGTGGTTACAGTGCTAAATGTCACGAGTTTATATACTGGTCGATCCAAAATATACAGTTAGGAATAGGTTCCACATAGGTAGGTAGTGGGAGGAGAAGGTGAGAGAGAGGGAGGAAAAGACAGAGAAGAAGAGAATAAAGAAGAAATAAAATATTTAGTTTTTTCCCCAGTTTCACCTTTTGAAACAATAGATAGCGTTGGTATAGCGAGACAAGTTTCGAAACAAGTTGTGCAGAAGCACAAGCAGAAGGGAGGTTGGCCCAGCACCCTACTTTCACCGCTTAGCTATCACATCACTAGGCCACGGCACCAACAAAGTCTCGCAGTCGGGTATATTCGCTTGTCAATTGGGTGTTCGATCTTTTTCTTAGAGTAGAGGGGAGGAGTGGAAGTAGAGCAGTCGACGTGCAGCTAGAATATTCACACGCTTGTTATTTAACTTGTTGCACTATAGTAGTTCAAATAGAGACACCTCCTGGGCGATGTTTTAAGTGACTCCCCACCCTATGTAGATGTAGATGTAGATATCTCGTCCTGTAGATCCTGTGTTGAACGGGGCTCAAGGATATAGAACACGTCAGATCAAAAAATACATGCATGTTATAACAATAATATACAGAAATACAGAAAGTGTGAGTTATTAAAAATTCCTCAACAGTTGTTCTGAAGGGTTTGCTTTTTCTTTGAATACATAATAATTTAATGTTGTTTGGAAGCTTGTTATATATCTGTATTGCAGAATAATAAGCACCCTTCTGAAAGAGTTTTAATGAGTTAGTTGGTCTGTGTAGATCATTCATGTTTCTGGTAGTACGTCCATGTAACTGAAATTAGTTTGGAATTTATCAATATTATCTACTATATAACACATAACGGAGTATATACTCCCCTGTAAGAGTGAGGACTTTTCATTTTTCAAATAGCGGTTTACAAGATTCCCTCTTTTCTTTCCACATATTATTCTTATTGCCCGTTTTTATAATCTAAATATTTTCTCCCTATGAGAAGAGTTGCCCCAGAATATGATTCTGAACCTCATTACCGAATGAAAATATGCAAAATATACCATAAGTAATGCATCCTGTTGTAATATATTATTCAAAATTCGTGAAGCAAAACACACTGAACTCAGTTTTGGACTTATCATTTCTATGTGTGTCTTCCAGTCAAGATTTTGGTCAATTTGTAGTCCCAAAAATTTTACATTGCTAATTTCTTGTATGATTTGTGTTTCATAATTAATTTCAAGACTTGAGATAAATCTGTTTTTTGTCCTAAATTGTATAAAATGGGTTTTATCAATATTAAGTGTCATTTTATTAGCTTGAAACCATGTGTTTAGCTCGTGAAAAGCCTTTTTAGCTAGCTATTCTTGAAAATGTTCTTGTGACGTTCCTGTTACAAGTACACTAGGCCTAGTATCATCTGCAAAGAGCAACACCTTTGATTCTCCACTTAAGTTATAGGGCAAGTCATTAATGAAATATAAAAAGAGCAAAGGTCCTAGTATTGATCCCTGAGGTATCCCATTCTTAACAACCCCTAAGTTAGATTCATTTCCATTTATTATTACCTTTTGAGTACCTAAACCCCTCCTTCCCAAGCGGATCCCATTAGAGAGTTGGTGGGAGGAGCCTAGTGTGCGAGCTAATATTGTTGTTTCCTCAAATTCTTTATGGTATCACAAAAGGCATTTGACATTGAAATTTAAGCTTTCGCCCAGGATCCCACCACTTTGCAATGTGTGCTTTTGGCCAGAACCCCTTTCAGGATCTTTGCAGCAATTATCTCTACGCCTCTTAAAAGGTTCTTTGCCTTGGCTCATGCCAATAAATTCACAAAAGTAATTTCTAAATTAGGCACAAAACTCCCACTGGGGGTTTCACCCAGTGCTGTTGTCCCAAAATTTTCCCAGGGTATACTCCAATGTTTCGGGGACATTTTAGTGGAAGTCATATTTTTAATGGATTCTTGGGCTGCATAGAAGTAGCTAATACAAGACAGTATTAATAAAATTATTGAATTTATAAAAGAAATGCAAAATATTTCACTGCATTCAAAATGAAGGAGAGGCAGTAGCAAGCCACTTAGCCTACACCCAAATTATTTGGGATACATTTTGCATATCAGGATGTATCTCAAAATATAAAATACATTTTATCGATCGATCACATTTCTATACAAGGGCTATAGTAAAATTTATTCTGGCAACCATACTATTTTGATTCTAAGATAAAATCTTCTTGATTTGAATCCGGCTATATGAGTTACCAGAACTTGATGCACACAGGCTACTCTCGCATTGGTCTCTCGAGACAATGGCAGAATTGTCAAATGCACAGTTAAATAGGCAGGATATAATAAAACTTAACCAAATTAGAAGTTATACACAATAAAACAGAAGATATACACTAATGAATAAGGTTACTCTGTGGGCATACGGCTTAGGCCTATACCTACATAATACCTTGACTACACCACTGAACTCGCCCGTGCTGCGAGCTTCATGATAAATAGTTTCTAAATTGGGGGTCTACAGACCCTTGTCAGAATTTTTCCTCCCGGGTGGGGTGGGGGTCTCTGCCCATGGATAATACTGATAAATCCACAGCAAATCATTCCCCACTGGGAGTTTACTGTGATCTATACAATGATGTTCATTATAAGTTGTTCCTAATTTGGGGGCAAGCTCCATCAGAAGTGAATAGGTAAAAAAAAATCTTGGTGTAATTTCTCTGTAGTAGGCCTAGGCTGCATTACAATACTTGTCTGAAACTGGTCAGGATAAAAACTTCATCTGATAAGGGAAACTTAAAAATATGGGTTCATTCGAACTGCACTGGGCAGCATTCCTACCTATACTAATTTCACTTTAAGTTCAAAGTAGATGTAAACAAAGCCACGTGACAAGGGAGCGCCTCATTGGCTAGTGGACTAACTGTAACTTTTGCTGCTTAGTATGCATACTCTTGCTCGTAATCAAATAGTTCGGTTCAAACCGTACCTTTTTGTAGCTATTTTCAGCAGAGAAATTTAAAAACACGTTTCTGAAGCAGATCTGTATATGAAACAAAATTAATTTGGTCAGATTTTCCTGATGCATAATAACTAAGTGAACTAATTAAACCGTTACAACAGATGTAAATTGTAGGCGTATACAACGGCTGTGCGCATGCTCAAGCACACCTTGGAATGAACTTGCCACAGCCCCCTCCCAAGAATTTGGTAAGAAATGCTGAACGAACGTTCATTTATTTACTTATATCGGCTATACAACACGTACGTGAGGACAAGAAAGTCGTGTGCTAGAACAAGACAAAAATTTTGTCAAACGTTGCATGTAACCTACAGCTCTGATAGGATTGGGGCGGTTACAAACAGAATTTAATGAATAGTGAACAACATTAAAAAAGATAACGCCTCTGAAGAGGATAGCCAACATTGCAAAATGAGAGTAATTTTTTTATACTCGTTAATATCTTCTTGTTAACTGTCTATGTCTTCCTTAAATACTAATATTAAGCCTAATGTTGTACACATGTATCGATCTTTTCAAAATAAATATCACATTTTTCAACAATGGTGCATGTCATAAAAATAATTTAAAAGTACTATTGAGAACACTGGAATATTCACAAATCCTCATTCCGTTTCTTTCCGTGGCGGGTAAATCTCCACGTGATATTGTCACATGCTCGGCGGAGTGGTACGTTAGAGTTCGTTTACATCTACTTTGAACTTATAGTGAATATAGTATACATTAATATAGAACCAATGCGAGATGCAAGAATCGCAGAAGATAATGACGTAACAAGTAAGGTGCAATATACAAACAGCCAGTTGTGATCAAAACTCCTCCTTTAAATGTTCAATTACTTGAGACAAAATCAGTGCTACAGTAATAGCTATAATTTTATTAGGCCTAGGCCTACTTATTTATTTATTTTTCAAGATTTGTGGGGTCAGAGGATAGAAAGAAAATTCCCAATCATAAATGTTATTTTACCCCATTTTTTTAAGAGCAGTATTAGATTTTGAAACAGGGATTGTTGAAATAAGAGGCTTTCTGAAAATCACAGCCTATAGCCTATGTGGGTCATTCTACAGAAACCCTACAGTTCTGATGCAAGAAAAATAAAAAAAAGAATTTAGCAGATAGGCTATGTCCTAAAAAATATTTACAGTACAGTGGTACCTCGAGATACGAGTGCCCTAACATACGAGTTATTTGAGATACGAGCTGTCGAGCAAGCGAAGTTTTGTTTTGAAATACGAGCGACATTTGAGATATGAGGAACGGCCAGCTGCAACGCTGCACACGGCCCACCAGTTTACTGCGCCTGCGCCTCGTGCGTCTCACGCATTATCCCACGTATTCCCCCAGTGTGCTTGTTTACCTCGCTGTCGAAGCATCTTTGCTAAGTTTTTCTAGGGCTTTGCGCTTTTTGTGCATTTACATACTTTATCACATTTCTTTTTATAACCATGGGTCCGAAGAAAGTGTAACAAATATGTATGTACACTTTATAAAACCAGTTTTTTTTGCTTTACATTCTCTTTTATTATGTTTTTATACAATATTTGTCATTTATAAATACATTTTTCTTATTCAAAAACACGTAACAAAAACAATTGGGGATAGCATTTTTGGGGCTGGAACAGATTAATGGCATTTCAATTAATTTCAATGGGGAAAATTGCTTTGAGATACGAGCAAATTGACATACGAGCAAAGTTACGGAATGAATTAAACTCGTATCTCGAGGCATCACTGTACTAGTTTTAAATTACTTAACATGTGGTTTAAATGACTCAGGTCATCTCTTTTTGGTTCTCTTTAAAAAAATCTAAAAAAAAGATGCTGTCCACGGAAGTGATTGCATGCCCACATAAGTGACTTTTGGTAAATAATAATGAACTTTTGTTATAAATTATGCTTTTGACACTATTTTCTAAAGGAAAAAACAGACTTAAGTTTATTATTCAAGAAATTAATTTACTGCACATAGAGTAACCACTTGTATAACATACACAAGATGTCACAATCAGAATTCACTAAAAAATAAAACAAAAACAAACAAAAAATTAAAGGTTTATAAAAAGATGCAAGTCTTCTTCAAATACAGAATATCCCCTGGTGTTCATGTTTGGAGTTTTATATTTCTTTACAATGTTCTCTTTAGGAACCATATCTTTATCAGGCATGTCAGGAAACGAAAACAATTTGTCACTTTCAGTGAACACAGTTATTGCAGTTAGTTGCTAGATTCATCTTTTTCTAAGAATCTTATATCTTCTCTTATGTTTTTTCATTTTCATTTTTCTCAAAGTTTGCCCATTTGACAGCGTAGTTCTCCATTGTGAGGTGACATAAAATAACCTTGGCACTGATATTTTTCAAAAAATTTTCCACATGTAATTCATTTCAATATTCTCTTTTCCTTTATAGATTTTGATTCTGTGTATTTTGACTTAATCTGTGATTGTAGTACTTCTGCATAAATTACCTTTTTCCTCAAAACTTTGAAATTTTTTTTACACCACTTAAAAGCTTCTTTATCTTTCTTCCGCTTTTTTGAACAATGGTACTTCTGCCAGAGCTTCGCATTTTTCCTTTCTGTAATTTCAAGTTTTTTTCTCTAAATTCTTACTTCATCTCTTGTCTTGTTTTTTACTATCTTCTCTCCCTTTTCTCTTCTACTTGATCCTCATTTTTTATAACTGGTAAATGTAAAGGACTCTTATCGTGTGACTGAACTAAATCAGGAGTAGTAGTGGAGCCTGGCATCGGTTCTTGAATTTCTGGACTGATAGGTGGAGTATGACTCAGTGAAATCAACTAGTATGAATTTTTTGCTCTTGCGACTCTCTGTAATTCTTTGAATGTTTTCTCCACTCTTTTCGCCCTTTCCTTCTCTCCCTGTGTGCCAGCTGTGACACAGGTTTCCTTTCCTGCTTTTTGCCCCTTTGGTATTGCTTCCTACCTTTTCTTTTCTCTTCTTCATGCTTCGCTGAATCCTATTGCATTTTTACTCCAGCTCTTCTCATACTTTTTTTTTTGTTTCCTTCTCCTCTTCCTCAGATAATTTTTCTTCACTTCTTGCCATTCTGGAACAAATATAAAAAATTTGTAATCTATGCTTTAAAAATGAACATTTTCAGATTTATGCTATAGACTTGTCCTTGGTAATACAATATTTATTGTAATGATATTAGTCACGAAATCTTCTAAACCCTGCTGTTACAAATACATGATACTATAATTTGTTTCGAAAATAATAAGTAACCTACTGTTCAAGATATAATATAGTAATTAGCCTCCTCAAACCATCCCATTAATTATGATGGGCAGGAGTAGGCCTATATCAGGAGGCATTAAAGAGGCCTAATGTAGAATATTAATTAATAAAATGACAATTTAATGATAGTGTACTCATTGAATTTGACTTAAATGTTTATGAAAGATAAAATGTAACAATACTGGTTAGGAACTAAAAATATTAATAAATATTTTTTTTTTTTTATTCAGCATGTTGTTATAAAATTTAATGTTAGTGGTCAACTGGATACATCACAGCAAGTGTGTAATTTTAAAAATAATGAATCAAATCACTTCTGTGGACAGTTATCACTTCCGTGGAATCCACATGTCCATAGAAGGGCTATTCCATGAGAAAGTGGACATGAGGCGTAATTTTTATTAGTTTATTAGTTTTGCACCAAACATTTCTTGAAGATCTATATTTTATTATACAAAGTACAAAAAACATAATATGAAGAATTACTTTAAGAAATATGGAGTTAAAGTTGGCTCTCTTTGAACTTGTTCAGTTATCTTTCAAAAACGTATTTTTTAGTTGGCTACACAGCTTGTATAGAACCAGCAGAGACAAGTTCTGCTCAGGTCATTGTTAAC
The DNA here is from genome assembly GCA_964059195.1 of Ectobius pallidus. Classification (NCBI taxonomy): domain Eukaryota; kingdom Metazoa; phylum Arthropoda; class Insecta; order Blattodea; family Ectobiidae; genus Ectobius; species Ectobius pallidus. The sequence goes on from CAXKWD010000008.1 coordinate 22,770,832, forward strand.
AGCATCTTTTGGTCTATGTATTACCTACATTTCATCTTAATCCATCAAGTGAGTTTATTTTAAAATGCATATTAAGTTGTCATAGTCATAATGTAACATATGTAACAAAAAACTTCAAAAAGTTTTTATTTAATTGCAAGGGGTTGGTGGATTTCTTTGTTACCTTGTGGAAGTAAGGTTAGTCATGAGTTCTAATGACTGCAAAACTATTTTCACCAAAAGAATAATTATTTCCTTAAAAAAATATGTAAACAATAAGTGTAACATACATAACACATTTTACTGCCTTGGAATAAAACATGAATTTACCTTTTTATAGGCCTACAGATAGGCCTACTTGAGTGCTGAAACTGATTTCATATACATAAGCAAAGTGGTGCAGCCGCACGTTATCAATTAGGTGATATTTTTCCAAAAATTTTCCACATGTAATTCATTTCAATATTCTCTTTTCCTTTACAGATTTTGATTCTGTGTATTTTGACTTAATCTGTGATTGTAGCACTTCTGCATAAATTACCTTTTTCCTCACAACTTTGAAAATTATTTTACACCACTTAAAAGCTTCTTTATCTTTCTTCCGCTTTTTTCAACAATGGTACTTCTGCCAAAGCTTCGCATTTTTCCTTTCTGTAATTTCAAGTTATTTTCTCTAAATTCTTACTTCATTTCCAATTAAGTCGAAGTCTCCAAACTCCACTAAAGCCATTGCCCTGAGGAAGTCATGAAATGCTTTTATAGTTTCATTCGAAGCTTCTGGAAGATGGCTAATAACAAGAGATTTATAATAATGATATTAGTATAGGATTTTCTTAGTAATATAATAAAAAATTAAAATGATATAACATTTTTTTAAAACCCTGCATTCCATTTTTTGTAATGATAGTTTTTTATGTAAATATAATGCTTAGATTTACCACTATTGGCATGGTTCCATTGAGGCAGATATAGCCTATACCATATTTTTTCCAATTCCCTAAACTATCAAGTAAGACATGCAAGCCAATGTCCAAAGTTGGGAAAAGAAATAGTAATAAAAAATTTCAGTTTTTTAATATTGTGAGTAGGCCTACCTCCTGCATTCATTAAAGTGTATATCATCTTCCTATCAACTCTAGAAAATACACTCCAAATTACAGACGACTGGTGTAAAGAACACAAATTCGAGATCTCTAAGGCCAGGCGCACACTTGGCGTTTAGTGGTTGCCACCGTAGCGGGAAGGCTTTCACATGGAGTTTAAATGGGGTAGCTGCACACTTGACTGCTGCAGACGTGCGCTTCAGCCACAAGCAGAGGGAGAAACTCATTCTCGCTGCTAGTGGTTACCGCAAGGGGTCGGGTCCAAGTGCATATTAAGCCATTAGCAGTTGGCTCCACTTCTAATCCCCCTCTGGCATTTTACACTAGCATAGAGCTCCCTTCTTGAAGAACTTGGGTCCCTAATCTATTACGTGCCCTAATGACTATGGCAAGGTGTAAAAAATAGAAAATATGAAAAATAAAAAATACTTTCATGACCTAAAATATTTAAAAATTAATAAGTTATCCCTTATTACTGATAATTAGCTTTCTGGAAGTAATGTGTTGAGTTTAGAGAGCAATTTAATAAATGATGGGGCATTATATTTATTTTACAATAAAGTCACTCTCTTTTCTTTGTTAATAAAGTAAGTAATTGGTACTTTGATACATGGATCTGTGAAATTTAAAATAAATACTGGTACAGAAAATCTGAATTGACACCTCAAAAACAAATCCGCCGTGAATATCTCCTTAAGAGATCCCCAAGGGTAGTTCACAATTGGGTAGAACCTCCTCCAGTTCAGGGTTAAATACAGCATAATGACAGGTAAACAAAAAATACTTAGCCTATTTTTTGCATTTGAAGAATATTATAAATTGTAATATTAATATCAGTTTAATAATTAATTATTATAATGCACAGTAATGGGAACTCTTAATTAAGCCTATTGCATTCCTTTAATACAGGCCTACTGTAGTTAAAAATGTTATAAAATAATGTTATTAAAATATGGCATGCACTCATCTTTATTTTGCAGGAAATTTGTACTTTATGTACTATATTTGTACAGAATTGGGTTTACATACTTGTGATTATTTTGGATGATTTTATGGTCATGCATACAAAATATACAGTCTGTACAGTATAAATAAATATATCTTGTGTAGCAATGTTTCTACTTTGTACACCAGTCATTAAGTACAATTTTGGGCGAAAGAGTAATTTATGCCACGCACTGGTCCCCCTACCACTCGCTGCCAAATGATCAGGCCCCTTCCCCTCCTGGCCGCTTCCCCTATCTTCTTCTACACACCTGCCGCCACCCACCACCCACTCCTACATACTGCAATCGCAGTTTTTTTTTTTCAGCATAGGTTTTGCCAAATTCTCATAAATCGCCGCAAGATGGCATCTAATCTAACCTAACCTAACTTAAACCTAAAAATAATGGCAAAACCTATGCTGAAAAAAACATAACTGCATTGCAATCGCCAGAGCCTCTTTAGCATTATTCAGGACCCGCCACGTGATGGTAGAGATTGATTTGGGAAGGAGAGGTTGTATAACGAGGCCACGTATGGATCGTACTATGAGATATTATTACATGTATCGGGATGAAAGCGGGGAAAGAAGAAGTAAGAGATGGTACTATGATATTCCTGAGAGACAAGCATTAGACTTGAATGGTATGCCACACACAAGATGAATTTATTAATGCTGCGGAAATGAACATTCCCCCCCCTAAACGGCTCTTTTAAGAGCCAACATAATAATTCACAATTAAAATACCCTTGCACCAAAATGACTCTTTTTAGAGCCAACATAATATTTCAAATTAAAAAAATTATTTCCCTTGCATCAATGCCAACATAATATTTTACAATTATAAAAACTGATTCTAAGAAAAAAACAAATAATATTTCACAATAACAAAAGACCTTTGCAACATACATAATATTTCACAATTAATCAAAACGAATATAAAAAACAGCAAAATAATATTTCACAATAATTATTAAAAACGATTATAAAAAAATTTCAAAATAAAAAAATACCCTTGCACCAAGCATAATATTTCACAATTATTAAAAATGTGTATAAAAAAATATTTCAAAATAAAAAAGACCCTTGCACGAAGCATAATATTTCACGGAATTATAAAAACGACCTTGCAACAAAATAAGTGGCGGTATTTCACAATAAAAAAAGACCCTTGCACCAAACGTAATATTTCACTATTATAACAATCGCTGTATATAATATTAGTCCAGTTAACGAAGGGGTTGTAGAGGACATGGAGAGGGGGAGAACTTTTTCTTCAGGAGTGTGTTGGGGGTAGTTGGTAGGTAAACATACTAAAAGACCCCGCCGCTACCACTTACGCTTCATGGGGGGAGGGGGTGGAAAGGGCCCATTTTTTGGTTTTTTGCTTATAACTTGAAAAAAGTCCGTCGTAGGGAAAAATTTGTTATATACCAAATTAAAACTCACATAATTCTCTACAAGTTCATTCATATATTTTTTGTCGTATCTATAATTGTTTTCGAGATATAGGCTGCTGGATATCACTAATTTTCGGAAAACTAATTTTTACCTCATGTTTTTCGTTAAATTTGTCTTTCTACCTCCTCAGTCTTTTATTTTACAACAAAGTCGTCGGGAAAAGAGTTGTAGAACATTAAATTTACTTTAAATATGTGTATAGATGTACACACATTTATACATACATATACATGTATTTATGTAATATTAGGAATCCACATTTAAGAATCCCCGTCATATCCCTTCATCTTTTTATATTGGATTCAGTGCTGTTCACAATATCAGCTGTTGCTATATTGAATAGAGTGGGACTTAGTGGGTTGTCTTGCAACACTCCGATACTTTGTTCTGTATGTTCTGAATAGGTGATACTGTCGTTGATTATTAAGTTATTGTTGTGTATTATATTCTTTACTATTGTGATGATGTAGTGATCCATTCCAATCATTGAGCCTAGGTTCTTTATTAGTATGCTTCTGTTTATGGTGTCAAATGTTTATGGTGTCAAATGCTTTGCTGTAGTCGATGAATACCATGTAGAGTTTTCCTTTCAGATGATTCAGGGCATCTTTTATGTCATCCTGGAGGCATCAGATCGCTTGGATGGTTGATCTTCCTTCTCTAAAACCGAATTGTTCTTCCGGGATACGTGGGTCTATCATTTCTTTCAGGCGATCATTTATTATTTTTGTGAAGATTTTGAACAGCACATCTTCCAAGGCAACGCCTCCATAGGTGTCTGGGTTCTTAGAATCTCCCTTGCCTTTATGCAGCATTTTGATCATTGCTGTTCTCCACTGTGCAGGGATTTGCCCTTATTGCAGGCATTCATTCATGAGTGCTGTTCTTGTAGGCACCATGGCTGGGACTGCGAGTTTCAAGTGTTCATTTGTAATGTGATTAGGGCCTGGCACTCTGTTCGCTCTACTCATTTTTATTGTATGCGTAACTTCCTTTTTAGTGGTGGGTTTGAAGTCTTTAGCTGGTGGCAGGTATCTCTCACGCCTACTATATTGCTTTGATGTTGTGTCCATATCTGTATAGGTATTGTCTTCGGGAATCTGGTTTTTTTTTTATGTAGTGCTTTGTATGGGTCCAATTCTGCTTCTTCTACTAGCTTCTTTTCTTTTCCTAGGTGGTATGTTATTTTTGCTTCCCGTACTATCTCTTTATATTCTTGCCTCTTGTTTGCATAATTCCTATAGGATGCCTTTGTCTTCATCTCCCTGGCTGAGTGTAGCTTTCCTCTGGCCATAACATTCAACATTAAACTATGGTTTCGCTTTTCTTGTGTTGTCTTTATGGTGAGGGATGGCCTCTTTCATGCATTTATCAAGAGTCTCCAGTGTGGCGTCCACATCTCCTTTTTGGATGATGCTCATGTTTTCCAGATCTGTTTTCTGAATCTTTCCCGTGTCTAGTTTTCTTGAGACTTTGACTCTGGAGATTTCTGTCTCTCTGTAGCTGTTTTGAAGCTGCAGAGTGGTTTCTACTGGAAAGTGTTTCCTCACAGCAACATTAGTGATGACTAAAGCCCGGATTTTCATGCACTATCAAACTTAAAAACATGCATGCATTCATGCACTATCATATCTCCAAATATGCACAATGATGGGCGAAACATGCACTATCAAAAATCCGCACTGTACTGCAATATATTTCAATTTATCTTAAAACAATATACAACGAGTTTTTCCAAATTCTCCTCACTTAAACTCGTGTGTTTATCAGTTAGGACATTCTTGAACGCAGAAAAGGGCCTTTCTACTTCACAAGAAGTAACAGGTGCATAGGCCTACTTAAGGGAAGAAATTTGACTGAGGGTGAGATCGAATTCCATGTCTTTTACATTTTCTCCACATAATACGTCTTTCACGTTTTCAGAAGTTTAAGGTCAGGGTTTGAACTAAGTACCTTATTAAGTTTTTCCCTGACTGTCATACCCGTTTCTCCACAACACGATTCTTTCAAAGTCTTCAACAATGGCTAGTGACTGACAAATTCAAGCAGTGAACATTCTGTTTAGCAGTTTTCTTTCAAAGGAAGGTGGTGGGGGTCGGCGAGTCGGCATTTTCTTTTGTAGCCTTGTGTATTATATTACTGTTTATTTAGGGTAAACAGTAGCTTGCTCTCTCAAATTCATGCAGGTGGCAGACTCTGTTGCCAAGTCAATCAAATAACAATGGAAAAACAATACAACATTTTTACGTTTCTTTGAAAAGCCGAGATTTTAGGGAGGCACATTCTTAATATGCACAGTTATGCATGGTAAGTTAATATTATGCACTAAAACCAGAATAAGAGGGTTAATATGCATTAAAAACGTATGAATATGCTGCATTAAGCCCAAAAAATCCAAAACATGCATTATGCATGAATTTTGCCATAAAAAGGCCGAAATATGCAAACATGCACGGAAAAAATATGGTTATTTGGAATCCATAAGTCATGTAATGTGTAACTACGAAGTTTGAGAAGTGTAACCAAAGTATATAAAAACATGCATTTGCATGGAAATCCGGGCTCTAGTGATGACATTGTGGCACATTACTTTAGTTCCTTCATTTATGAAGACCAAGTCAATAGTGATACTGCCATTTGGGTTGTAGTAAGTCTTCTCTGTTTTCTTGTTCACAACTGAGATCCTTTCACTATCTAGGTATGATATTATGTTTTCTGTTTTCGGTGATGGAATGTCCAGGCAGCAATTTAGATCACCTACTATAAATAGGTGTTCATGACTTGTCACTTTAGTTATTGCTTCTTCAGTCGCATCTATTATTTCCTCTTCCTTGAAGTATAGTTGGAAATATACACACATTATCCATATGGGTCCACATTTCACAAGTAGAATGTTCTCCGTTTTATGGAGTGTCTGGAAGGGCGTCAGTTTTGGTTTCACTAGCAATGATATCCCCCCTTTGGGTCTTCCTCTGTATCCCTGTGTTGAAAAACTGTGGATAGTATAGAAATTCTGATTGTGCCATTCTTGCATTAGGAAGGTTTCTGTTAGGATAACTGCATCATACTTTTAGAATATGTCGTGTGTAAGCATTGACGTCCCTCACAATTCCATATAAGTATCCTTATTGATTTGTCCCTGTTCCAGGTAGACATCAAGTGAGTCCTGCCGGTGTTCCTGGTTCTTCTTTGAGATTATTATTCATCAGATTCTGCTGTGGGATATTGTGTGTCCGATCTTCTGTGGGGGAAGCGAAATCACCTTACAAGAATCCCCCTGGGCCATTATTTGGGGTTCTCAGTTTCTTGTAAGTTTTGCATTGGTACTCCTATTTTGAATGCTTTGTTCATTCCCATTGTTCTCACTTCTTCACATACTACATCTTACTGGATTCCTTTTTTCCTAAGGTAACTCTTTATTTTCTCCATAGTTGTATTCTGTGATATGCATCCCAGGTACAGCCATGTTCTCGCTATTCCAGCTTCTATTAGGTTTTCCTTAGTGTTCACTGTACCGATTGTGTGTGGTCGTTGATGTCGGCGGCTCCTCCTGTAGACCACCTCGCTGAATTGCTTCTCTTCCTCTTCTACAGCAGTATTACAGTCCTCTATTCCTCTATTCAGACTGGTTGAATATCATGGATCATGGCATGTTTTGAGCCCAGCTATAAGTCAGAAATTTCAAACTGGTAGATGATGGGAAGCAAATTCACCACATATCTAAGGAAAAACTAAAACAGTTGCTCCATATGTTGTTTAATTGCACATTATGTACATGTTGAAGTAACAGCCTAGCTCAAGAGTATGTTTTTGCACACATTAGGAATGATTTTAACCTGAGTGATCCTAATTTCCATCCACCATGAACCTTTCTTTTCTCGAATTTCTAAAAAAATGTAACAGTTATCAGGCACCCAGAAAACTATTGGTGGCTGGGAACGATATTGATCTGATACCAGCTACCATCCATAGAGATAATCTACTAGTTTGCAGTAACAATTCAACCTCCAAATAGTGTTATAAAATGGTGTTTCTAAAACAGCTTCATCGTTATAGTGAGTTATATTTAACGTTATTAAGATAGGAAATTCAGCGGGACCAAACGAAAATATTGCTATGTGCGGGTTAAACGTTATATCAATCTTTGTTATACAAAGGTTTGACTGTAGAGAGAAATTATTGTGTTCGTGACCAAAAATCTAAATGGAGATAACATTGGGAAAACATGTTTCACGATGCCTAGAAAATGAGAAAAATGTTGTTGGAATATCTCAGTCTGCCTGCCTGCCTATCTGTGTGTATTTGTAGCAAGTAATCAGTTCAATGAATTTTTTTTTACTATGAACTTTGTTGAAATTTTATTGCCCTCCCCCCTAGGGTTTGAGTTCTATAACTCAAATATTGATGAGACTTTTCAAGAAAACTTTCTCAAAATTTTAATAGAAATGTAAATTAAGAAAGTTCTATCTGTGACCAATAAAATGGTTTTTTTTTTTTGGGGGGGGGGGTTTCTGTAAAAATTTAGTTAGCAATAACTTAGTCTACTCATGTCCGTTTTTTTATTTTTCTAGGCCAGCATTTCTCAACCTTTTTAAACCCGAGGACCTCTAAAATGTCTAAAATTTTTTACGGACCCCTAATTTTACATCCCATGTTTAAACGTATGCCATATGTAGGCTTATATTCTTAACATTTTTGGTATTAATTATAGGTAATTATAATGAAATAAATGTAAATACTTTTTTTAATTTGACGGAAACACAGTTATTGAATTGGAAGTAAACTATTGACAGTAAAATAATATTTTGAACTGACTTTAATATTCATTATTATTATTTAGTATTCTGCCTAGTGGCAGGTCCATGTCTTCGTACGGAGAATTTCTGACGCCAGTGTTCCCTATCTCCAGCTTCGTCCTTCAATCTGCTGTATCTCCTCCCATCTTTCATGTCATCCAGATGTTGTATTCTTCTCCTTCCTCTTCGAGCAGTTCCTTTGATCTTCCCTTCGATAACATCATGTATGAGTCCCTCGTGTCTAAGTATGTGTCCGATCCAATTGGCTTTCCTCTGAATAATTGTATTCAGAATAATTTTCCTCTCTCCTACCCTTCTCAGTACTTCGTCATTTGTCACCCGTTCTGTCCACTTGACCTTCTCTATTCTCCTCCAGCACCACATTTCGAAGCTTTCTAGGTATTTCTTCTCCCTCTTTCTCATGGTCCATGTCTCTGCTCCGTACAGTGCAATGCTCCAGATGTAGCACTTCACCAGTTTCTTCCTTAGTTCCAAGCTCAACTTGCTGGTCAGTAGAGTCCTCTTTTTGTTGAATGCGGCTTTGGCCATGGCGATTCTTGTTCGAATTTCATTCGTGCAGTGGGCATCCTTTGTCAGCAAGCTTCCCAAGTACTTGAACTGCTTCACATTCTCCAGTTCTTGATTGTCGACAGTTATCCTCAAGGGTTTCTCTCGTTTTGATATTCTCATTACTTTTGATTTTTCAATGTTAATTTCCATGCCATATTTCCTTCCTGTTTCCACTAATCTGTTCATCATGTATTGCAGTTGTCTTTGATTCTTGGCGAATACTACCAAGTCATCTGCATACTTGATGGTGTTGATGAGGCGTCCTCCTATCCTAAAGTTTCCGCATCCTTTCAAAGCTTCTCTTGCCAGCCAGTCTCCATACAGGTTGAAGAGACTCGGTGATAGACAACACCCTTGTCTGACTCCTCTTCCTATTTCCACTCTGCTTGTTTCTCCGTGTTTTTCCGTGTTTTAGTCGTAATATTTATTACCAATTTGATAATTTAATTAGAGATTATGATATTACTCACTTTTAATGAGATGGTTGAGCTTGTCGCTTCTTGCAGAGTTCCTGGATATCTGGCTCAATATTAGTCAAATTTAGTCGAAGATCAGCAAATACATTAATCGGTTTCTGTATTTTGGGTTTAGTTGAACAAGCGATAAAAATCCCTTCTCACAAAGGTAGGTTGTTGAAAACTGCATACCAATTTTCAATGCTTTTTCAGATAATTATGGAATTTCACTTCTCACTGAAGATGAGATCCAGAATCGAGACAAACTAAGATTACGGAATTGGATTTTAAGCCTACTGTCACTTGAGAGTTCAAATAACTGTTCTTTCTTCGATAATGAGAGATCATTATCCTGACTGTAAACCTGAAACGGATAGCGAATCCACAGAAATTTATCATACAAGTTATGTAGAAAATATGTTTAAAATTTTTGTTTTACAGTTTCGAGGTGGTTACAAATTCTTTCAACAAACTCAGACTCAACAGAAATATCATTTTCCATTAAAAATTATTCCAATGTTGGAAAAGGTGCAAATTGGCTATTTTTTATGTAACTAATCCATAACCCCAGTTTTTTCTAGAATGCCTTTATTTTGTTGTAAGCATCAAGAACAGTGAAAGATTTTCCCTGAAGGAAGAGACTTAGTTCATATAATTTAGAAAAAATGTCTGAAAGATAGGATAACGCCATTAACCGTGCTTCATCAGCAATGAGCAATACAAAATCAGAATTATGTTCACTTACAAATAATAGCCAAATAACCAATTGAAATAACCATCTTAGTACTTTGCCCCTGGAAAGCCAGCGAATTTCAGAATGAATATTCACTGCCCATTTCATCGCACACTACAGAAAATAGCCTATTATTTAATGGTCGAGCCTTAATAAAATTAATTAGCTTTACAGCATTGTTTTAAATTCTGGTGGCATTCCTTTGGAGGACAATGCTTCCCTATGTATGAAACAATGCATCCATTTCATATCTGGAGCTACTTCCATGACTTTAGAAACAACCACACTACGTCTGCATGTAAGGGCGTGGGCTCCATCTGAGCATAAACCTACATATTTTTCCCACAGGATCCCTTTCTCTCTTATCAAGAGAGTGATATATTTCTTCTCCAGTTGTTCGGGTTGGCGAAGATGTACAAAATAAAATAAAATATCATCCTGTATGTTGTCACTATGTGCATATCTAATGTGGCACATCAATTGCGCCTCATTTGTGACATCAGTAGTTTCGTCAGTTTGTAATGCATAATAAGGACTCTACTTAACCCTTTCAATTAACTGAGATTTTATATTACCTGCCATATCGTTAATTCTCCGACATTTGAAAGAGGAATCAAATCAATATCTTTTAGAAATTTGTGGCCAAACATAGTTTTTACAACATCTTTTACAGCTGGAAGAAGTAAATTTTCCCCGATGGAATGAGGTTTCCCTGTTTTGGCTATGTGCAAACTTAAGAAATAGGATGCTTCCAGTGCCTTGCTATCAATTGAACCCATGGCTGAAACTTTCTCTATCCCACATGTTAGTGGGAAAGACTCAATTGGTTTGTTTTTTACATCACAATGGTTTGTCTAAATGTCGTTGGAGTTTTGCAGATATTATATGCTCGTTCGACAACACTTCATAACACAAAACGCAATGCGGTTTCTGTTCACTTTCATCACCGCACCAAGTAAATGCTAATTCCAAATACAAAATATCATATTTCCTATTGTACTTTTTCTTTGAACTGCTTACTTCAACTTTCATAGCAGAGTCACATTTACTCGCCATAACACTCGTTTCACAGTTAGAATTAGTTTCGCTTGCATCACTTGCTTTTCTTTTCAAAGTCCCTGTTCTAAGCCACTTTTCCATTATTAAACACTTTTCGAAAAATATTAAAACCGTATTTAAGTGACAGTACAATTTCCACATATAACTTAGCATGTTTGAAGACCTACTGAGGAACCATGATTGACAGTTCAGTCGTTAAATTTAAGATTGAAGACGCCACATTGTCGCAAAATTTAAACACATTTAATTTGATTATGAGAATCTTGAAATTCATACATGACAATTTTTGTGAGAGCGGGCTTAAAATCTCATTAGTTATTACTTGAAAGATCATAAACATTAGCATACTCTGAACGAGTACTACTGAGCAATAGCAACTGTACATGCTTAACACAGGTTTACCGGTATCAGACACCCTGTTCCTGTGGAAGTTCTTACATTGGAAACATGAAGTGGCATATTTCTACCAGAATAAAGGAACATAAAGCTAACTAACTAAATGTAGATAAATCAACCATGGCAGAACATGCTTTTACAAATGGAGACCTTAACATCAGGTTTGAGGATACTAAATTTTTGGCTAAAACATCACATTATCACGTCCGTCTCAATAGAGAAGCTGTTGAAATTTTCAATGAGCCAAATAATTTCAACAGGAAGGCCTGAAGCTTCCAAAAAGATACGGATCCCACTTTTAAAAAATAGGAAGGATGCATTAAAAGCAAAGGGTGCTCCCATTGGTATGACATAAATACAATAGCCTAGCCACCCCCTTTGATATGAGAAGACAGATTGAAATAAGAACAAACAAATGATGCCTTAACACCCTTTATAAACAAGCAATTTTGATACAGGCACCATTTTCTCACACTGATGACTGTGAAAAAGCTGTCTGTCAGTGAAGAAGTTCCCCATACTAGGAACGAAAATGTTCGAAATAAAATACTAATTGACACAGCTTACATCCTGAAAAACATGTATTTTACTTTATTATATTTTTTTTCTAATTGAACAGAAGTCTAAACTCTATTAATGTTTAAAAAATTTCAAGATGCATCAGGACCGGATTAACCCTTGGAGGGGGAGCCCAGAGCAGTCTTTCATATAATAACCTTATAATATGACCTCAATAACATGATTCACTTCCTCATGAAAAACAATGATCTTTTATTATTTGTATTATATTTCAAAGAAAGTAAGATCTCTTGAATTCCATACATTATATTGTACATTGAAATTGGCAAGAGAAAAAATTACAAAATCTTTAATTTTACAAAATTTGCAAAATTATATGTGAACACCATTGAAAGCTTATAAATATTTCACATCAGTACTTACAATAAGCTTTTCGTGTCATTTATGCTAGAAAATCATGCATCACTTCAGTGTTTCAGGTAAGAGAAAAGGGTCATAATCATGCATGTCCGCAATAGCTATTTTGGCAGCTTGTTTTTCAAAATTTAATGCTGCAATTTGTGACCATTAACCCTAAGTTAATTTTTACAGCTATTTTTATGTTTGGGAAAGTATTGTACATCTCAAATTGTTCTTGACAATGAATTTGTGATAGAACATTTCAGCAGAATAGCAACTGTCAGTTTTTTTTTTAAGTGAAACTTCTTTAGCCGTGGTAGGGGTAAATCGAGAGCTTGTGTAATGCTAAAAAATCACCTCGAAATTAGTGTAACGCTCAAAATCGTCATGGAAATAGTGAGGTGTGATGGAAAGGACTGCACAGAAAACAATAAACTCAATGATTAGGCTAACCCAAAATTTAAAAAATCCAAAAATTAAAAAATTGAAAATCCAAAATTTAAAATATCTAAAATCAAAAACTAAAAAATCCAAAATTAAATATAAAAAATAAAAAAATCAAAGATCCAAAATTTAAAAGAATCCAAAATTAAAAAATCCAAAATTCCAAAATTAAAAAAATTCCAAAATTAAAAATTCCAAAATAATTTAAAAAATAAAAAATTCAGTATTAAAGATCCAAATATTCAAAATTAAAAAAATATATTAAAACTTTAAAAATCCAAAATCCAAAATTAAAAAAATTAAAAAAATTAAAAATCCAAAATTTAAAAATAAAAAAATCCAAAATTAAAAATCGAAAATCAAAACAAATTCAAAAAAATAAAAATTTAAAGATCTGAAATTTAAAAAATTCAAATTAAAAAATCCAAAATTAAAAATACCAAAATTCCAAAATTAAAAGATCAAAAATGTAAAAATCCAAATTCTAAAATTTAAAAAGTCGAAAAACCCAATATTAAAAAGTCCAACAATCCAAAATTGTAATATCCAATAATCAAAAATTGGTAAACAAAAAATTACAACAAGTTTCACTTCTGTCGCATGGTGTTCCACGCACACTTTTTTTTTTTATGCTTCCTTTTGTGTTGTGTGTTTCGCAGAGGCCCCCTGACTGTGGGGACCCCAGAGCAGCTCCTCTGTCTGCTCCATGCTTAATCCGGGCCATGTTGTATTAAGATGTTGTTGGGTTATTTACCGTTCCTGAAACTCCATTGCCTTTGACCAAAGTACTCTGTTGACATCACACAAAGTAACTGCAGGAAATGGAATATTTGAAATGGGGAAGTGGTAGTTTCAATCACAGATACAGTAGGACTAGTGACAAAGCGTACCCAGTTCAATTTGTATAAATATACAGTTCCTGACGAGCCATCAAGCATAGAATGCTCCAGAGTACCCTGTTGGAAGAAAATGACAGAAGTCACAGTTTTTCAGAAAGTGAGTATTCGTAATTTTTTCTCAAATAAAAAAGAAAATCCACTTCTTAAGCTTTAATTTAATACCATAAAACACCCATTTCCATGTACAATTAAGCCCACAGCGGCCGTTAGAGGAATACAGGTACAATGGCGCGGATCGTTTTCGGCCACGAGTTTCCTAGCATAGCGCTACCAAAGCATGTTAAACCGGCCTGCCTACATCGAAACGTGGTTCGGAATAGATCGTTTCGTGTGTGTTGGTAGTTTCCTATTGTTATCAAATTATCTGTGTATTTTACGTCCTAGCATCTACAAATACGCCAATACCAGTAACCTAAATGTTATTACGGTAAGTACTGTTGAGATGCGCTTTTCTAATGATAAGGATATGTTTTCATTACAGTAAGGTTAGTCTCAAATAATGAAAGCATTTATGTCAAGAATCATTTTCAATCCATGGAACTTCGGATGTTGAAACATAAAATTTTTGCTTATACGTTTAACGCCTACTTAATGTAGGCCTACTGTGTAATTTTGAACGAAAACATTTTAACTTCAATTAATTTCACCGTGCTGCTAATGAAACTGATAAAGCACGCTCATAATTCATTTTGCAGATGAAAGCCTACCACGTTTATGATAAAGAAGATGATCCGATGACCTTCCAAGACTGGCACACCAAAATGCGCTCAGAACGACCTCTGTTTCTTTACTAGGATATAATTTTGAAAATAATTATTTTTATTCTCACCTATTCGAGAGGGAAGTTTTCTTGTATGTATGTATTGAGTTCCTTGTTCCTTGTTCCAGTTTTTTTGCAGCATCATACTAATTATGCACGATGGATTTCAGTACATTTTCGTGACATGATCCTTCTGAAGGACAAACATCCAGCAGTGGAGAATTTGTTGCAAGGAAAACCATGAAAGCCTCAGCTATGGCACTGGATCACGCTTCACTAAAAAGGACGGAGGAATAATAGGCTTTATGATGATGCCTTCCAAAAGTTTATGATTGTTGGACCTCAGATTGCTACATATATTCAGAAGTTTGAGAAGACCTTTAATTGGGATATCGACACTGAAAGGTTTGGGCACCATGAAGAGAAAAAATTGTTTAATTAAAATACAGAGAGAAAGTTGATGCTCTTGTTCATACTGTGGAGAATTTTGGAAATCCTTTCTCTTAAGAGTGTACAAGACTGTAGTAAAGTTAATTGGAAAACAGGGATAAAACAGTTTTCTGAATTATTTCAGGAACGTTTGGAAAGCTCTGACAAAAGCATCATGGATCCAACAAAAATAAACCCAGATATGCAAGTTTTGCTCGAAACTACGAACGAAGTACAAAACAAAACGTATCAAGGTTACAGGTGCTACGAAATGACAATGCACGCTTCACCCATTTGTACATAGCGAGTAAAACAAAAGATGGAGATTTCCTAGAATTTTGTAGACATGAAAATCAGCCTTGGCCTCCTTCCCGTTCAAATCATGGGAAGCCAATACCTTGTAAGAAGAAGTGAAGTCTGCTTGAGTGCTTTTCGACTTACATTAATGAAAAATAAATAAATAATGAGTCAGATGTTGATGTTAAAATCCTAGATGGAGCTGCAGTCATTCACATATTACCTCATACTGGAGCACATACCTTTGAAGAAAAAATCCCATTAGTGTCATGCTTGTACGCTGTTTGGGATGAATACAGCGAAGAAAGTTTGAAAAATCAAACTTGTGATGAAAGAAGTTCTGGTAGAAGAATCCATGTAACTGGTGGAGCTCTGATGCCTAAAAAATGGTAGACCTTTTTAAAAAATTCTAAAAACAAGAAGTCTTTCTTCAAGTTCCTCTCACAGGGAATTTGAACATTCCCTGTTTCAGAAGGAAAAGATCCGGTCAGTGGATACCGATGTTATAGTTTTCTCCATATCCAGTTTTAAAGAACTTGGGGTAAACAGTCTTTGGATTGCCTTTGGGACAAGAAAAGAGTTCTAATACATTCCTATCCATGAAATTGCAAGATGACTAGGACATCCTATATCAGAGGTTCTTCCTACTTTCACGCATTCAATGGCTGTAATACTGTTTCACAGTTCAATGAAAGAAGATAAGTTAAGGCATGGGAGGCGTGGATGTCTGCCAAATACTACTGATAGTTTCCTCTTTTTAGCGAAAAGAAGTGTAGAAGACTTTTTTTCTGGAATTCAGAGACACGTTGTCGTTCTGTGCAACAGTTCTTGTAGTACGGAAAATGTCGATGAAGAGATAATATTTTTACTTAAGAGAAAAGGTCCCAGGTTGATGGAAAATATACCATGACTTCCGATGCACTGAAACTGCATCCAAGGAGGATAGCATACCATAGGCGTAACCAGGCCGACCATATGGGGGGTTATAACATCCGCAGGGTCTGGGGGTATGGAAGTCCGGGGGTCCTTCCCCCGGAAAATTTTAAAAATTAAGATGCACAATAACGAGTTTTAAACTTCCGGGGGTCCTCCCCTAAAAAATTTAAAAATTAAGTTGCACAATAACGAGTTTTAAGCGTCCCACGATTTATACTCGTATTAAGTAATTTATAAGCAGACTTAAAAAATTATACAATTTTCCTTTTTTTAATCAATGGGAGGGGTTCACACCCACAAACCCTCCCCCTCGTTACGCCTCTTCAGCATGCCAAGAGGAATGATATGGGACAACGCTCTGAAACAGATTCAACCAGACCAAGATCCTTCCAGGTGGAGCTGGACTAAGACTGACGGTGAATGGGTACCAGTATAGATGACACTTCCAGAAGTGGTAGCATCTAGTCAAGAGCTAATTCGGTGTGGCTGTACTGAGTGTGTGGCAAGGCAGGTCTTCCATGCAACACAACTCTGCACATGTGATGGTCTTTGCCGAAAATCTAAACAGTAAAATCTAAATCATTTCACTTCTTTCTTCCCTTTCTATTTTGTAATATATTTACTCCTTTGCCCTATACGCGCTTTGTAATATTCCCCCGACAGCGACCATTAATTGTACAATTCCTTAAGCCTCTCTTATGAGTTGGCTAATAAATAATCAGGCCGACTTTCCTCTTACACCCCCACTTGACATCCCATATTTACCTATATAAACAGAAATCACCAGAGCACAATTGTTCAGTCACTCAGAAGTTTAGATATTCTTCAAATACTTCCGTGTACCTTTTTACAGAGATAACATATGACCGAAATACTAGAGGCGCCAAGTTATATCCTAGTAAAGAAACAAGAAACGAAGTTATAAAAATGAGCAGTTCCATGGATTGAACATGATTCTTGACATAAATGCTTTCATTATTTGAGACTATCCTTTCTGTAATGAAAAAATATCCTTATCATTAGAAAAGCGCAGCTTAACAGTACTTACCGTAATAACATTTAGGCTACTGGTATTGGCGTATTTGTAAATGCTAGGACATAAAACACACAGATAATTTGATATCAATAGGAAACTACCAACACACACGAAACGATCTATTCCGAACCACGTTTCGATGTAGGCAGGCCGGTTTAACATGCTTTGGTAGCGCTACGCTATGAGACTCTTGGCCGAAAACGAGCCGCGCCATTGTAGGGCCTACCTGTATTCCTCTAACGGCCGCTGTGGGCTTAGTTGTACATGGAAATGGGTGTTTTATGGTATTAAATTAAAGCTTAATAAACGGGTTTTCTTTTTTATTTGAGAAAAAATTACGAATACTCACTTTCTGAAAAACTGTGATGAAAATAAAAGCAAAAAGAAAAACCACTTTTTTACATTTTTAACTTTTTAAAGGGTTTCTATTGAACTTATCTAAAATATCATTATACTAACTTAAACCACTTAATTTTATCTTTAATTTACTTCTGAGGTCGTTTTTTACCCGGGCATCGCTCTAATTTCGTGAAATGCACATCGAAACCGGATTTTAGCTTTTTGATTATCAATCGTTTTAATTACAACTGGTATTGCCGCTGGGCAGAACCCAGGAAACAAGTTTCATGCTCTTTTATTTCTGCTGTAATTAGCAAAATTGTAATGTATTATTACTCGTATAAAGTTACCAAGATATATTTAAAAAAACAGTTTTAATTGTTTATGCATGATTTGGGTAAGGTTCATGAGTATGATACGTTTTAATCGTTTCATTTCATTTCTGTCGGGCCTATGCCCATGCGGAAGCGTAAGATTCGTTCTACTCGATTTCTATTTATTACGTAAAGCAATATAATTAAAAATAAAATTATGTAATTAATGCAAATTATGTAAAGTATTAGTAAATGTTAATAAATATAATGTTTTACTTATTTTTCTGTTAACTAAGTTATTTAGATAAAACATCTAGCAGTTGAGCAAATAATAGCAGGCGAAGCCGCGGGCACCTGCTAGTGACAACAGTGGCGCCAACTTTTGAAAAACATTGGATGGGCTCAACAGATTTTAATAAAATTTCATAGGCCTACTCCCACAATAAAATCTCTTAGTGTCCTCTCAATACAAAACACCTTTTTTTTCCTGTACGAAAGATGGGTAATCCGCTAGGTATACAATAAAATGTCTTGGTGTCCTCTCAGTACAAACTACTTTTTGTTGCCTGTACGAAAGACGGGTAACCAGCTAGTGATACATTAAAATGTCTTGGTGTCCTCTCAAATTACCTATGAGAGAATGAAATGTTTCCTGAAAATGGAGACAGCTGAACGTCATTATCACCCGTGAGAAAAATGGGCTCTTTTGCTTGGATTGTTTTATATATATGAGAGACAAAATGATTGAAATTGGAAACCACGAAGGATCAACGCCTTCCTAGTCATAGTGTTCGATTCATTTACTAATAAAAGCAATAGCTATTGCGTATCGAGTCTTTATCGATCGATTTAAATAACCTTGTTTCGATTAGCTTGTGAAATTGGCGGGCGGTTGAGTGTTCTACTGTGACAAGTGATGTTCTATTTTATATTTTATGTGAAATATTCATTAGTGACAGTGGTAAAACTATACGGTTTGTCATTATTGTATCTTCATATTTCACTCGATGTAACTGGATTAACTGAACTGGCTTCTCTTGTGGTGATTACGTCTTGACAACGCCGGCCTAATTCGTTATCGTAAGTAATACATTCTCATCTATTTTTGTGATAGTGCAGATATGTTTATAGTTTGGTTAGGTAGACCGACTGTCTTTATGTTGCCAAGTTGCCTTGTAATGAATACGAATAGCCTACGGCGAGCCGCGGTGAAGGAGACTGTGGGTTCGAGTCCCGCCTCAGGCATGGGGTTTTCTATATGATCCGGAAAACAAGAAAAAGAAATGGTAAAACAAGGTAAACAAACGGTAAAACAAGGCATAACATTGAGGGGAAAAAAGTACGTTAGCCGTGAAAGTCTGCCCGCCACACATAACTGCAGTAAAGTATAGCCATGGCTCTCTTTATTTAGTAACATCTATATATTATATTATATCCGATGTTCGGTGACCCGAAGCATTTTGATTGGCTCTCGAGGACGTAGGTTAACAGGAGGCTATGGTTACTGTTATGACTCGAAGTGATCTCCATTTGTCAGTATACATCTTTATAATGCCTGAGCAAAATCTATACAAGTTAAAACAGAAGCTTATGTCAACATTAAGTATTCTATTATTAAAGATAAGTCAAATCGAAAAGAAGGTTTGGATATCAATGCTAATATTACGGTCCTTTTAAATGCAAATACTGTACTAATTTGTTGGAAGGACTATTGAACTATTTGATCCTATTGTTACAAAACTATTTTGTGTTATATTTTTGCTAGCTGCCACAAAACCTGGACTCCATGCAACTTGGCAGAAAAAGATTTTCCCTAATTCCGATAATTGTTTACAATAGTGTTTTTTATCAGCTTTTGTGAATATCTGTAGGCCTACTTATTAATTGCATACTTAAGTAAGTTTTCTCTACTGATATTTGATTCAAGTAGAAGTGTAAGATTTATGCAATACTAGCTGAAAAGGCCCGGCGTCGCCCGGGTTTTGTATTTTGTATTTTGAGATTTACTTATGGAGGACTTTTGACTTTGAAACTCTAGGTCCTTACATAATATGTATATAAAACTTGAAATGAAGAAAAAGATTTATCACACTCAAACTCTTCCATCAGAAAACGTTAGATATAGCTTCTTATGGCTCATAGAGGATGTCGAATGCTGCATTCTGTTGCTTCTACACATCATGACTGGGAGGGGTTGAAATAAGAAGAAACATAAATTACATAAGATTGTATTGACTTGACGGAAAATTTTATTTCTCATTCTCATGTTACCATACAACCGTTTCGGGGCTGAAATAAAAGAGAAATGCAGTATCACTTTCATGCTTTCCTCCCCAACAGCCTGATTTTCGTTGTACAGCGATTCAACAAAGAAACAGGGATCGTACTATATATATCAACAACAGCCTGATTTTCGTTGTACAGCGATTCAACAAAGAAACAGGATTTTTAGTAGTAGCAATAAATAATTATGTTAATAGTATACGGAAAATTATTGGGTGGGCTTGAGCCCCACGAGCCCATATAAGTTGGCGCCACTGAGTGACAATACAATCAGCTAGGAGCCACAAATATTGCTATATGGAGGTTTGACTTTATAACACATTAACGATTGAGTCAGTACAAATTAATAGGTTGCTAATGCTACTGAATAAATTGATGAACACATAGACAATTCACAAGAGCTTTTTCGAATGATAATTTATTTCTTGTAATGGACTTACTTTTATTTCATACGCAAGCAGTTTCATGTATTCATAAGAACCCTTTTTGAGAACAGGATAATTAAGTTGAAGGAAAAATATATAATATTGACTTTATGCATTAATTCTTAGTAAATTGGCTTTGATTATTCATCCAGAAGGTCATTTGAGATATTAGCAAGGGTGGATTAACATTTCACTTTTGAAAATAGGAATCATTAGACAGAATTAAGTCCCAATGGAAACGTGAAATACAAAAACATAATTAACATTCTTGGAATTTTTCCAAACATCCTTGGAGGTTGTCCATGGTCAAGGCAAGTAGTTCACGCCATTCAGCAGGCAGAGTTATTGACGAGAACCCAGTCTTCTTGGCTTACGTCGAAACTGCTCATGACCGATTGTAAAGTGGACAGCGTGATGTTGTCTAATTTGGGCGAACGGCTTAGGATGTGATTGACCACGAACTTGATGAACATCCCAGACCTCTCGTCGTACATCTGCATGCATGCATGCTGAAGAGCGTAACTGACATAGTCGGTTGCTAAGATGGCGTGGCGTAGTACACCTAGGATCAAGAAAATAATACAGAAGATTAAAACATGAATGCCAAATAGTCCTACTTAACTACACGGCGCATTGTTTAGAAGGCATATGATCTCAGTCAATGCGTGCTTGCGACAGCTGCACTGCTGCCAAGTGTTGCGTTCTGAGCGAGAAGGCGCGTAAGGAAATAACATTTCATCGCATTGCTTGGTTTATTCCTGACACGATAACTTGATAACCTTACGGTACAGAAATGTGGCGTTTGGATAGGTTGCTTCGAAATTTGTTGCCGCTTATAGCTAGGCACATTAAAATGACGAATTTCCAACAGTAATTTTGGGGTATGAATAATAGGGAGCTCTATTGCTCACTCTTCTGTCGTGGATGTTCGAACTAGGCAACAGCGCATGACCATGATAGACTAGTCGCGCTAGGCAAACCCCTCTTCGTCCCGCCTCATATGCCCTCTAAAACAGTCCGTCATATAGAGTGTTTACTGAGCAAAATACCTTAAAAACCGTAATTAATGTCTCGGAAGTATCTAAGGTAATTAATAGCTGACACACAAATCTAGTAACGAAATAACAAAATAAAGCATGCTATATATATATATATATATATATATATATATAAATATTCAAATATTCAATTTTGAACTGTAACCTTTTTTATTCAAGACCTTTTAAATTATTTGTGCGATGCCACTAACGTACCTTAAATTAAAAAAATGCCATTCTCATTAGTTCATAAAAGGGAATTCAACGTAAATTCTTATGATTAAGGAAACTAAAGGCAATTTTAAATTTTTACTAATTTTATTCTCGACTAGAATCGGCTTGGGGAACACGGAAGTTAAAATCCCCATGACATTGCCAGGAATAGAACATAGAACCTCATAAGTAACCAGGATTCAGAACTCTAAAGCATGAGCCTGATTTAGATCTCGAGTTAGAAGTAGATGTGTCTGGCACACAATTGGAGGTAGTTTAGTTTGGTCTCTGTAACATTAGGCTTTATGCTGATCTACCATTTTGTACTATAGCGCTAATGTTTCAGATTAAGGGGAGTACGAATGACCTATTCCACTATTGTTAAATTTACAAAGTTTGTTTTCCATTTTCTCTGGGACTGTTCAAGAAAATGGAATGATATTTTTGGAGGATATTTATCGGTATATTTTCGATTCAGATAATTATCGGTATATTTTCAATTCAATAATCTATTTTCATTGTGGTATCATTACTCCAAAGCAAGATGTATTTTATTTAAAATTAGTGAACTTTTAAAACATTTTTCTAACTTTAATTTTTATCGTGCCCATGTTACACCTATGTCCGCCGCCGTGGGTGTTTCTGTAGCGTACCTGCCTTCCACTCCGGCGGTCCGGATTCGATTTCCGGCCGGTTGGGGGGTTTTCAGTAACGAAAAATTCCCTCCGCGGGTCCAGGTTTGGATGTTTGCCAGTAGATTAAGTCTTAGGTTGAGATATTGCACATTGTGCGCGATTCCTTAATTATTATACACCTATCTCTAAAATTTTTAATCCACATAAAATAATAAAGTTGTGAATAGGTCTTAAAAATTGCGGAGCTCTGTCTTAAGTTGTTTTTAGGATGGTCACATCAATATTATATGTCATTGTTCTTAAAAACTCCTCAACTTTATCATCAACAGTTGTCGCTGCCCCAGCTTTCCTTCTAGACTCTTAATCTAGACAGTGATATAATTCAGGAATTAAGGAATCATCAGTTATTCTTCTGTATTCATAGGTATGAGTGTTATATAAAAGTGCAATAAGGTTTATAAAGCTCTCTATATTGCCTTGTGTGATCTGAGATGCCCGCCTCAAAAAGTGTGATGATGTGTGACTATTTTGGAATACTTGTAAATATGTTATCTATTCAGTTGCTTGTGGTTGTCTTTATTATGGATGGAGAATCTACTGTATGTATTAAATTTAACACTGTAATAATTGTAATAATCTAAGACAGTCGTTATCATTATTCAAGATTTTTAGGTTGAAGTCACCAGCTAAGATTATTTGTTTATTGGTTCCCACAGCTTTGTGAAGGTAATTGCAACATAAAACTTGTTATGTCTGAATTTGGAGGGCGATATATACCTATACTTCTTTACAATAGTGATGTTCAATTGCAGTAATCTCAATTACTTTTTTTTATTGAAATGGTTTTAATGCTTCGTAAGATTTTGCATTTTCCTCCGGCTGTGACACGATATATACTCCCTGTACCCGAAAATTTGCCCTACAATAACTAGTAACTACGTGGTATTGATTACAGTTGAGTAATTCTATACATTCCTTTTGTACTGCATGTTGGTTATTATAACAAAAAATATTCGGGGTTCATTTTACATGTTGGTGCATGATACTCAGAACTTTTATTCTTCAATTTTTTATGAAGGAGGTTTATCTTAAATAATCGAGGGTTGGTATAAGAGACTATTGGTTTATGGTTATGCTTTTAGTTTACCGTTTGCATATTTGGCCTATTTTGGACATGCTCCTCTGCGTGTGTCTAGATTCCCATTGTGCAAGAATGTATTACTTCACGGAGAAGCTTGCTTAACTTAAAGGCACCCCTTTGGTTGAGGTGTACTCCATCTCGAGCCATGTCATACGGCTTAATCCAACAGTTTTTCCACAAATACCGTAGTAGGTTGCGTACAGAGCACAGCCAATCCAATTCACAGTTTATAGGTTGGAATCTGCGTTCACTGATGTCACTTCGACACAGTACACTACTCACTATAATTTTGGTACAATGAATTCTTTTTATTTGGTTAATAAGGTCCATTGATTCCCCCATGATAGTATCAGTCATAACTCCTTTCTGGATGTTGTTGGTGCCTGCATGGATGACCATCATTTCTGGATCCATGGATTCTAAAGGTAGATTTTCCACCTTATGTTTTAATTCTTCAAGTCTAATGCCTGGATAACACATCACTTGATGACCTTTTTGCTTGCACTATTCTCCTGCGAATTTCAAGAGTGAATCTCCGATCACAATTGTTTTTTTTTACTTACTTTTTGGTGAGCCTAGTCTGTTGTTATTTAGGCTTATCCCTTTTCCTTGCATTTGTATTTTTAAATGTTCAGTTTTGTCTTAATACTTGGTTTTGAGTCTTCAATTTCATATTACTATTTTGTCGTTCCTTGATATTCTCTTTCAGGAGTTCGATATTCTCTCTTTAGACTTAAGTTCATTATAATACAGAGTGATCCGTTTGGGTATGGATAAAATAAAAACACTGTAAAACATTTACTATTGAACTTTATTTGTTGAACACTGAAAGATGGGAGATTCCTCAGTGTTCAACTCTGCATAACTCATATCGGTGATGCAATTCAGCCCATGCCCTTTGTAATATAACAGGGGTGATTTGTTGAAAAGCTTAAGTAATTTTTACTCTCAGATCATCAATGTTCCTGGGTTTCTGTGCATAGACAGTGTGTTTAATAAAACCTCATACAAGAAGTCAGGATGGGTTAGATCTGAGGAGTTTAGGTGCCAAGCAATGGCTCCACCACGATCACATCACATACCGTTGGAAATGCTATTTAGAAAATTAAGAACCTCCCATGCCCAGTGAGAGGGGTTCACCATCTTGCTGGAATACGCACACCATACGCACGTCGAAATTCCCTTTGAACTCTTTTCACACTCTCAAATTTAGCATACCTTAGAACACTTGTGCTCGCTGTTGCTTTGTAGTATCAATTTTAAACATTTATGATTTTCATTTGTCCTTTCGCTGCAGCGGTGAAGAAGCGAAGTTAGATTCGGATTTACGGGTTTTGCTGCATGGACTGTTATGGCAGTTCTCTTTTACACATTAATTTGCTGCAGCGAAACTGAAGCGCTTTTCGCAGCGACGCTACATTCGACATTTATTAACTAACTAGCTGAAAAGGCCCGGCGTCGCTCGGGCTTTGTATTTTGTAATTTGAAATTAACTTATGGAGGACTTTCGATTTTGAAACTCTAGGTCCTTATATAATATGTATGTAAAACTTGAAATGAAGAAAAAGATTTATCACACTCAAACTATTCCATCAGAAAACGCTAGATGGCTTTTTATGGCTCATAGAGGATGTCGAATGTTGCATTCCGTTGCTTCTACACATCATGCATGGGAGGGGTTGAAATAAGAAGAAACATAAATTACATAAGATTGTATTGACTTGACGGAAAATTTTATTTCTCATTGTCATGTTACCATACAACCGTTTCGGGGCTGAAATAAAAGAGAATTGCAGTATCACTTTCATACTTTCCTCCCCTAAAACCAGGTTCATAATATACTGCGAGCATCGGACTCAAAATGTTCCATCCCATGCTTAGGGCCTATGATAAACATCCCTATTTCTCAACTAATAACGGGTCTTCCAATAAGGACTTCCGAACTTTGACAGTTGGTAGGAGTCATATGGTTGAAGCTACAACTGTCGAATTGGCTGTCATTTATTCAGTCTCTTTTGCCAAATCACCATGGACGGATATAGCGTTCAACAACACGTGCAAATGATAACATTGTTTTATCAAAATGGTTGTTCTGTTCGGGCAACGTTCCGCGCGCTTCGCCCATTTTACGGTCGCCATAATCGTCCTACCGAGAGGACTATTCGTAGTGTGGTGGGTAAATTTGAGTCCACTGGTTCAGTAACCAATCAACCAACACCCGTACGACAACGAAACGCAAGATCTGCTGAAAACATCGCCGCTGTCCGTGAGAGTGTGTAGGAGAATCCGACGCAGTCGATTTCGCGTCGCTCACAAGAACTAGGCCTTTCGCAGAACACAACTTGGCGAATTTTGCGTCGTGACATGGGCCTGCACCCGTAAAAAATTCAACTAACCCAGGAGCTGAAGGTAAACGACCATAGACAACGACGTGTGTTCGCTGAATGGGCTCTGGAGCAGTTGGAAACTGACCGTAATTTTCATCGAAAAATCATCTTCAGCGATGAGGCCCATTTCTGGATGAATGGGTACGTTAGCAAACAAAACTGTCGAATTTGGGACGATACCAGTCCACATGAGATCCAAGAGCCTCCAATGCATCCCAAAAAAGTCACTGTTTGGTGTGGATTTTGGGCTGGCGGCCTCATTGGTCCATATTTCTTTCCGAACGACGTTGGCCAGGCCATCACTGTCAACAGCGAGCGCTATAGGTCGATGATTAACAACTTCTTTTGGCCTAAATTGGATGATGTGGACACCAACGAGATGTGCTTTCAACAGAACGGCGCTACGTGCCACACAGCTCATGCCACATTGGACATTCTGCACGAGCGATTTGAGGGCATGGTCATCTCACGTGGAGGTGATGTGAACTGGCCACCGAGACCGTGCGATTTGACCCCGTTAGACTTTTTGTTGTGGAATTTTCTTAAGTCGCAGGTCTATGCGAATATGCCACAAACCACAGCGGCCCTCAAAGACAACATAACCCATGCCATCGGTCAAATTCAGTCTGATTTATGCGCCACAGTCATGGAAAATTGGACATTTCAGATGCGCGCCACCCAGCGAATCCGCGGCGGACATTTGCAGGATGTTATATTCCATACATAATGGCATTGATAGGCCTTTCAAACGAATAAAAAATGTCGATGATATCTCACACATACTTTGTTTTATTTAAATTTAAAGATAGGAAGCGCTTAATGAAAGACCCTATACAATGCATACAGCTCTGGATAAACGTATCTGCGGAAAGGATTATTTACCTGCTTCTGATATAGCATACTCACACACTTCAGTTGTCCCTGCAATACGACCTCTTATTCTACATCAAAATGTGAAGTGAGTAAATATTTCTTATGTCGAGGGTAGAGAAAGTTATGTGACTGCCTCATACTGTGCTTTATTTTCGTGGATTTCATTTTTCAGTAATTATTTTCGCCAATATATTACATCGATGGAATCATAATTCGTTAAAGTCCAGTATTCTATAGTTGTCAAAGCCCTATGTGGTCACAGTAAACAATACACTGTTATCATGTGAACTGAACAGCATTTCATTTTTTTCAGTATAATATTCTCAGAAATATATAATTTTTAAGGGAAGGACTGATTTGTTTCAATTTTAATGTTGACCGCGTTACTTCCCGGGCTTATCGGGGTATGTGTGCAAAATTTCGTACAAATTGGTCAAGAAATGTAGATTTTTATAGGGAACAAACATACATACATACATACATACACACTTTCGATTTTATATATTAGAAGATGAAAAGCCAGCATTTCTGCAGCAAACCGTCATGATGGGGACTTGACATCAGCTGATGTGAGGGGAAGTCTAATGTATTTTGTTTTCTCTTTGGAGACCACAGAGCAATTTATACGGGGAGCGATACTACTAGATTTCTGTATGTTTTTCATTCATTTGAAGACGCGTTCAAAAAATTAAAATTGCTGCTCTTATCCTATAACATTTATTTATAGCCCTTTCTTTGAAACTAAGCCCGAACTAACCTCATCCTCAAAGTTAATTACCGAATAATAGAGGCTTTGTTGCAAATATTGCTTCTGGGCTCTGTTTCATATAACCTTCTAATAATATTAGTTAATAATAATAGAACTCATAATATGATTTATTAGTTAACAAAATCTTGTTTCATAGAGATATGTAGATCACTCATAAAATCTGTTCACTACTATTACCGGTACTAGTTCATTAGTAGGCTGATTGATTTGGAGGTTATGTCTGGATTGTTGTTTCAGTTTTGTTTCTTCTTATTTTCTATTCTATTAAAAAAACCACCATGACCTACCTATAGGCCTACTTTCACAAATGTAATACACCTCATTATTCATATACTTAATGACATCTATTTTCATCTATTGCCTTCAGATATAATGTTTCTAATGTTTCTTTCCTATTTACTTTTGAAGAACAGCTTCTTTTGTGGATTAGAACATAGTAACTATAGAAACCAGAGGTGAAAAATCAATAAGCCTATCAAACACTTATTCAAGATAGAAGTAGCCTTACGTAGGTCTACTAAAATCTAACATAAATTCTAAAATCTTCTTGTAACAAAAATTCATTTGATGGCAAATGTAGACATTTTCCTTGATCGATATTGAATCAATGGAATACAGTTTTCACAATTTTAAGATCACGCAGTCTACCTATCACTTGGATTTGAGAATAACTTGTTAGTCCATATATACTTATAGAAAAACACCTAATATTATGAGTAAATATTATTACCTTTGCAGTGTATAAAACAGTTTACTAATAGTGTTAGCTAATATTCCTATGAAACAGAAAACTAATAATAGTTGATAACAATATTATTATGATATGATGAGTTGATAACTAATATTATTATGTAACTGCTAATAGCCTAATATAAGTAAAAGTTCTTTGGAAACAGGGCCCACTGAAAATTTATGTGGTTTGCAAGAATATGATATTCACATTTTATTCTGAGAGTAGGATTCTGCATCCAGGTAAAGACTTTTTCTAATTCTAATCTTATCTAATGCATTGTGAACAAATTCCGCGACGCGACGCGAAATCGATACTGCAAAATCACGCCGCGCATGGCGGGATTCTCACTATTATAAATTCCACTTCTTTTTTTAACCGTAGTATGTTGCAGCGAAGCTGAAGCGCTTTACAGGTTCGGTTTAAAAAAAGAACGCAGGAGAAATTGTTGTTTTTTTTAAAAGTATTTTTCTTCAACTATAAAATAAAATCTACTTTTTTTCTGAGCTATTCACACAACTGAGAATACTTTTGCCATATTAAATATAATTATTAGTTGTTGTCACTTGTACCGTTTTTTCAGAGCTCTTGAATTAGCCTATCGGTTGAACTTTAATGCTCCCATAAAATATGTACATAAAAACGGCGGAGAACGCTACATCTAGGTCAATTCCCCTCTCATTTTTGTCCCCTCTCCTTCAATACTCCTACCAAATAAAATGCACATATCTCACTTAGTCAATGCTCGCCGTAGTCTTGTCTCGATTAAAAGGACTCCTCCGTCGGTTTCCGTGGTGTAGTGGTTATCACATCCGCCTAACACGCGGAAGGTCCCCGGTTCGATCCCGGGCGGAAACACTTTTTAAAGTTATTTTAGAATCACTATGAAATTTCCATCTATAATATTCTGATCACTGGTCTATATGCAAAGGAACAGATAGCAATTCTCTTTCATTAATGGATGAATAATTAAGATATTTTAAACAAAGTATCTTTTTTATGTTATATTTTGTTCTCTTACTTCACTAATGAGTTAACATATCCTATTTGATCGTTTATAAGTTCTAAGAGCCAGAATGGTACTTTATAAGATTGTGTGGGGTACGGAAAATGTCTGTCCGTCTGTCTGACCGTCCGACGGTCCGTTTGTCTGTAGGCGCGGTAACTCAAATACCCTTTATCGTATTTTCATGAAACTTGGTACACACATTTATAACGTCCATGGGAAGAAGCCTATTGATATTGGACCAAATCGGTTGACCGGTACCGCAGTAAAACTCAATTTAGGCCTATTTTGAGGTGATATATTAGAAAGAATTTACCAAATGCAAATCAGTTATCATGACAACTATTGTTTTAGAATGTTCATATACCGGTATGGCTTTGGAAGTTGCAATGTATTTAGCTTTGACAAGTAACACTATTCCTTCACATACGCTTATCAAACTACACCGTTAAACTGAGCGAGCTGGTCGAGATGGTAATGTCTTGTACTCGCATTCTGGAGGGCCCTTGTTCAAATCAATTTGACTTCTTTTGTATCTTTACGTGAGTGTGCGATTGCCAATATATCGCAATCTGTATAGTTCTGCTTATGCTGGAGATGTTAATCTGATTTTATAAACAAACTAGACTTTGTTTTTCCGTAAGTCCTGCTTAATGAGTCAATCTGGAGCTTAACTCGGAAATCGATGTAAAAAAATAGAAAAAAAAAAATAACTATCTGCATATCATAATTGTAATTATAACTGACTAAGCAAAAACATTCTGGCAATTTGTTACATCAGTCTACCTGATTTTATTAGGCTAATATGAGTATTTGTCTCATAAATCAGTGGCCAATCCGTTATAAGAATTTGTAGAATTTCAACCATTCGCAAGTATCTATTGTCATACTTTTATCATTTTATTTTTATCATTATCATTTTGTCCCACCTACGTGCACTTGCTTTTATGTGAATTCTTAAGGACCGAACACTGAAACATCTTCATAGCTTCTTCGATCGAATCCAGTTATTTAATGAACTCAGTGATTGGGTATATAGGCCTATATGCTAGGTATGAGCAAAAGGAGGTATGAAAATGTGTACAATTTTATGTGGTGAGGCATTAGAAATCTCGTATAATAATTAAAACGTACCCTTACAATATTAATAAAATCAGGTAAACTGATGTAAAAAAGTGCCAGTATGTTTTTGTTTAATCAGTTATGACTGCAATTATGATATGCAGAATATGTTTTTTTTTAAATTGATTTCCAAGTTAAGCTCCAGATTTATTCATTAAGCAGGGCTTACGGAAGAAGAAAGGTCTACCATCTCGGCCACCTGGGTCATTTTAACGGTCTAGTTGGATAAGCGCATGTAAAACAATAGTGTATTTCGTCATAGCTACCTGTATTTTAATTTCCAAGGCCTTATAAGATCACAGTAAAACAATAGGCTATGTTGTCAAGATAACTGATATTCATTTTTTTTATAAATTCTTTCGAATACGTATATTGCCATAAAATAGGCACTAAATTGAGCATTACTCCGAAACAGATCAACCGATTTTATCCATTATGAATAGACGTCTTCCCATGGACATTGTAAATGTGTATACCAAGTTTCATAAAAATCCGGTAAAGCGTATTTGAGTTACCGCGTCTTTAAAATATACACTAAATTGGGTTTTACTCCGGTGCCGGTCAACAGATTAGGTTCAAATTCAATAGGGCACTTTTCATGGACGTCATAAATGGGTATACCAAGTTTCATGAAAATCCGTTACAGCGTATTTGAGTGATGGCGCCTTTCTATGAGAAAGGCGCCATAATCTATTAAAATAGGCACTAAATTGGGCATTACTCCGGTACCGGTGAACCGATTTGGTTCAATATCAATAGGGTTCTTCCCATCGACATTATGAATGTTTATACCAAGTTTCATGAAAATCCGAAAAAGCGTACTTGAGTTATGGTGCGTACAGACGCACGGACAGACGGACGGACAGACAGACAGACAGACAGACGGACAGACATTTTTTCGTCCCCCACACAATCTCATAAAGTACCATACTGGCACTTAATAAAATCTAGCCTTCAGGTACAGTAAAGCACAATAAAGTTGTAGGGAAAATTAAAATGAACAATTTTTGTCATACACACTTCTTTATAAAATCAACAGATTTAGAGATAGAAACGAAATAAGTACAATGCACAAGCACAATATCAAGACACACACCTTAATTAAAAAATTATTTTGTCTTCCATAGCAACAAGAGAACTACAATTATTGGATTAATATAAATGGAGCCGTAGTTCAACTCTAACTTTGTGGTTGGCCAATTTGAAGTGGGTTTTTCACGACTTCCACATTCATGAAGGCATTCGCCAGGTCGTAGGACTTGTTTACATTCCATAACTCTTCCCCGCTATGTCACCAATATCATGAATTCATAATCGTTTAAACTGAATATTAGTTAATAAGATATCACCGAACGATAGAAATAAAGTGAATTATTACAAGAGCCTACTGGTAAACCCATAATCATATACATGTGATACTATTATATGCAAGATAAGATAAAAAAAATAAAAAAAAATAATTTTAACAATAATTAATAATAACAATCATAGTAATGATTTTAATAAAAAAAAGTAAGTTTAAATCCCGCATTGTATTTTATCGAACAAATCTGATTTTTTTAAATGTAAAGAATAGAGATATTGCACTAGATATGTATGATTTACGCCTGTAAAATTTGGGGAACAGCTCATATACGCCATCTGGAACGAATGGATGGAATACAACGTGCTGTGTGCAGGACGATAGCCTAACAGGAGCAGACTATCTTATTCGCAATGTTCAGCTGTATGAAGACTTGGGAATAACGAAGTTCAGTGATTATGTTCAGATATTTCGAGTCAAATTAAAAAAACTCTTTGAACTTTCATCCAAATCCACTGTTACAAGAATTCACGGAAGAGGACAAGTAACCCCATGCTTCACTTCTAGTGATGGCCTTGGTAAAAATATAAAATATGTTTTTTAATAAGGCAAGGGCCCAACTGAGGCCTAGTACTTATAAATTAAAATCATTAAAAGAAATTGGTCCATAAAAATATCCCCAAATATCAATAATCAAAGTAGGCCTAAGTCATATCACATTGATCTTGTTTAATTTGCACTATCTTTTACTATTTCTTTTCTTGATCCAGGAATACAAATCTAGGCGGAGCAACTAGCCTGTATGTTCAATTAATTATGTGAGGTGCTATAGGGAGAGTATTATATGAAAAATTCGGTAAGATCTCGGAATCTATTTAACCTGGGGGTAGTACATTTTTTAATGGTATATATTGGTTTTTCGTCAACATAAAACGCCATTAATACAATTCTTAAGAAGTATATGTGTGAAAAAGATTTTACAACATATGTTGCATTATTTATTTATTACATGAACCAGGGTACCGTACCATAATAAATATTAATAAATTCATGACACTGAAGTCTGGAGATAAATAAAAATAATTTTATGCTCTGTAATCATTTCAGACCTGAATTTATATGTTAATATAAAGTATAAACAGTTTTGAAGTAAAATAATCAATGGGATCTAAGTTTGAAATCGATTCGGAAAATTTGAGCAAATTAGATGGTTTTAATGAATGAAATTGCAACATGTGGATAAAATCTTCATATTTTAAGTAAAACATTATGCCGTAACTTATATTTTCTCTTTTATAATTTTTTGACTTGAATCAAATATAGGCTACATCAGTAGCAGTGAAAAGAGTAGGCCTAACTGAAGGACCCACAAGGATTATTTTCCGTGTCTGTCTACTGTTTACATTATACAGTTTTTAAAAGTATTGGACCACCGATGTTTTTTCTTCCTATAAGAATATAAGTTTTCTGCTAATAAAGATTGTTCCTATGCACGTGGTTATATAATATAGAATTCATGAAATCATACCTTGCCATTTTTCTGAATTAGGTGCTTTCCATACAATGGAGTTGACTGATGAGGGTTCAGCTTTGATTCCTGTTCCTTTTCCTTCCCAAACTTTCGACGATCCATCAGGTGCCTTGACGTTCATTCTGAAGTGGGATTCTGTATTATTATTGACGTTTAGAGCACTGAAAGTGATTTTACTGCATACTCCTTCATCTGTCACTGTCATCGGTTTCTGTACTATGGCAACTACGTACCAGTCTCCTGAAAACTGTCGGTTTTAATTATTGTGGGTTGTACAGTACCAGACAATCGTAAAGAAATAGACACAATATTAACAATAACAATGAAATCATTACAGAGCGCGATTTGTGATTTGACTAAAGGGGGATGTCTAATATAATGACTATGAGAATTAACATTTTAATTATACCGTATTTCCCTGAAAATTTACTTAACTTATAAGTAAAGAAAACAAAACTGTTATCTTATGACCGTTTTTCTGTAAATAAGATATCCTTCATAGTGGATTTTCCATAGAAGCAAAAATCAGGGGAAGTCTGTCTTTAATTAAAATTAAGAGCCTAAACTAAAACATTAATATACATAGGAGTGACAATTTTTTTTTCATTTACTTGACAATGATTAAATGGTTATGGATGCTTTCAGCTCAGTAAGCCTACATAAACGACACCCTCAATACTTTTCTTTAAACAATTTTCTAATTAACAAATGCTGAAAGACAGTATTATCCTTCCGGTTGTGTTATATGGATGTGAGACATGGTCCCTTACTCTTGGGAAGAATATAATCTTGGAGATTCGAAAACAGGGGGTGTAGGAAAATATTCGTCCTAAGAGAAATGAAAACGGAGACTGGAGAAAACTGCACAATTAAGAGCTTCATAACCTGTACTCTTCACCGAATATAATAAGGGTAATTAAATCACGGAGGATGAAATGGGCTGGACGTGTTGCATGCATAGGGGAGGAAATACATATCTAAAAAGTATTCACTGGGAGACCCGAAGGGAAAATACCACTTAGAAGACCTAGACGTAGGTGGGAGGACAATATTAGAATAGATTTAAGGGAAGTAAAATGTGCAAGGGATGGTTGGATGGAGTTAGTGCAGAATAGGGTTGAATGGCGGGCTCATGTAAGCGTGGGAAAAAACCTCAGGGTTCCATAAAATAGATAATATTCGTTTAGCTTGCTTAGGAATTGTCTATGGGTCAAGCCATGGTAATAATAGACATGAACACACATTTGTAAAATAGTCTCTTTTAATTCATTTTCATTAATTGCAAAAACTTCCAAGTTTCCTGCAGGGACATTACATAAAATTAATATTAATTAATATTAATATAATATATAACAAAATATTAATATAATAATATTAAAGTAATATTAATTATCCCTATTAATTAAAGTTAATATTAATTCTGACTCCACAATAACAAAGGAAATTCAGAAAATATGCCTATACACTTTTAGCAGTTTTCATTTTATGCAAGTAATAGCAAGATAACTTCAAGTTCATTTTCATGTGTAACAGAGTCCTTAACACACACCTCTACTTTTAACAAAAAAAAGAAAGAAAGAAAAAAAAGGAAATGATTAATTGTGTAACTATCAGAGACAAATCTCCGAAAATTAACTGTTCTAGATTAGAATTAGAAAAAGTCCCAGATAAGTTAGCGGAACGTGTTTATTTGTATAAAAACCTGTCTTTTAATTTACACAATATAAAATAAAAATCACGTAGAATACAATAAGTATAAATCAACCATATGTTTTTCGGAAAATTATTTGGATTATAATTTCGTTGAAACAAATTTTCCTATTCATTACTATATACAAAAGTTCTTGGAGATATAATTTACACACTTCCTTAGAACCAACATTGGAAGTAACGATAAGTATTCATTGACAGTTCTTTTCCACCCTCCATACAGTAGTTACCAAAAGATACAAACCTACATAAGGTTGTCCATACGAGAACACGTGTTCGGGCACGTACGACCCCGCTCTTTTTGATGTTTGTCCTTTTGTTTTATCAATGGTCACTAGGTCTACATAGGCAATTTTAATCATATTGAACGGAATCGTGTGATCTGATGGTGCTAAAAGATATTCCCGGAATAAAAATATTTTTTCTGGGATTGATAACAAATTGGCTCAACTGAGTTATGACCATTCCTGCCCCAGTGAAAAGTTGAGGTTTCTAATGAGCAAAACATTTGTGTTTATTTTTAATGCTAATTTGTATCATAGAAGGCCAGAATGATTTTTATACTATTGAGGAATTCAACGGATGAAGTTGATCCATTCTCGCACTGAATGGAATTACAACTCTAATCAGTAATTTTTCTTCGCCTTAAACAGCGTTCTGATCGTAATCGTTAATATTATCCCAATGCTCTTTCTTTGGGCGTAGAATAGTACGATCTACGAACTGGCAATATTCATTTATTTGTTGAATATTGAAAACTTTAAGTATCTTTAGCAAAAATGGGAATTTCTTCTAACAAATCATTAATATTTATAAAGTGAAAGTGCTATGCGTCACTGCTCTGGGAAATTATCTTTCTTTTCACACCTCATTATCAAGATTGGTTGGGCGTGAGAGCCGCAAAAGGAATCTATACCATAGAAATAAATTATGAAGATATGTTATTGGACTAATAGAGCACTATCAAAATCTATATAATATTTTCCGATGTTTGGTGCCCTGAAGAATTTTGATTGGCTCTCGAAGACAGCCGAGCTGCCACAAACCGTCTAATGAAGTACACTTTTTAAAGCGAGGTCATTACGTGCGTGTAAGATATCAATTGAAATATTTTTTCGCTCCGATTTAACTAAGTTACATACCGTTGGGTTTTAATAAGTATTTTGGTTAAAATATTAGAATTAAAATGTTATATTTTAATGTTGAACAGAATGTTTCATTTCGATATCTCGCTCCAAAACCCCATAGGTGATTCAGAAGAGAAATTCTAGCTATTATAGGGGCAATTTGAAGCTAAAATTAACGTTAAAACTACACTAAACATTAATGTTACTAGCCTATATTTAATTTCAAACACTCCTTACTGAATGATGTGCCAGTATTAATATATTCGCTGTCGACATGTTTACAGCTTGAAAGTGGTTACGCTGTATTATTATAACTTGTACCGCTCTGTTAAAGATACGGTTTAACCTATATTTTCAGTGAATCATAAAAAAAAATACTAATTGCCAGTGCTTCCTGTGAAATCGGTATTATTTAAGCATGTGTTATGTGATTATAACCGAATGTATAATGGTGAACCTAATTATTTAGCTGAATTCCGGGTTTTCTGACTTTTGTCAAAAAGGGGGAAAGTGCGAAAGTCAGGTTACTCTAGAAACTGTACATTAACAGAACTCAAATCAAATGTATAGGCCACTTACAATCTTTTCGTCAGTAACACAATCTGCTCTTTCTGCTGGTACTCTGTTTATGGGGACATTACCATATACCTTAATAATGAATCGTACAATTAAATCATAAAGATTTACTAATTTCAGTAATTTGAATACTTACTCTTTCATTATCGAAAGGATATTTTCCCGGAACAGGAAAACATCGGTTGCTGAGAAAATGTGCTTCTGTAGACAAGAACATTGCTAAAAGAAGAAGTGCTGGTCTCGTCTTTCGTCCCGTCATATTGTTCTGTAGGTTATGACTGTAATAGCTGCCTTTGCCATTTCACCAGGTATTTGTAGTTTCCTGTGTCTACGAAAGACATAGCGCATGCATGTGAGGAATATAATAATTACCACCTAGTACAAGAAGATCCGGGCTTCATTACCGTAAAAATAATAATTAGTTGTTATTCAGTACCAATTCCACGAACTTAACATAATCACGTCCTTGTGACAAAAATATCACGCTATCTTATCGTTATAAAAAACGTTTTGAACTAATACTAGAATTCGATCCTGCTTATTTTTTTTCCGAAATTCTGTACATCTGACCAATCCATAAGAATATTTTTTTTGTGAAATGACTAGTTAATTCTGTACATCTTACCCATCCATATCAATAATTTTGTTTTGTGTGAAATGACTAGAGAATTACAAGACAAACATTTATTGGGCCTTAACGTTAAATTGCAGCAAATTAGAGTCATGAATTAGGCTTCTGATTAAAATTAAAAATCTTTTTCGCTTCATTAATAGAAAGATATGGAGTAAATAAGAAAAGTGGAACATCTTGAGTAGGTCTACAATGCAAGCTCCCTTAAATTACAGGGTTTTAGGTGCAAGCTTAGTGGGTGAAGTGTGCCTATATATTCTTTTTGTACTAAACCATGGGAAGATGTAGATGTAGATGTAGTTATCTCGTTCTGCAGATCCTGTGTTGAGCGGGACTCAAGGATATAGAACACGTCAGATTACAATATACAAGCAAGTAATAAATAATGATATATAATATACTACACTATAAACTTATTCAAACTGGAAATACTCATCCATATTGTAGAAGGTGTGAGTCATTAAAAATTTCTTGAGAGATCCTTTGAAGGATTTGCTTTTTCTTTGAATACATAATAATTTAATGTTGTTTGGAAGCTTATTGTATATCTGTATTGCGGAGTAATAAGCGCCTTTCTGAAAAAGTTTTAATGCATTAACCGGTCTATGTAAATCATTCCTGTTTCTAGTAATATGTTCATGAACACTGCTATTAGTTTGGAATCTCTCAATATTTTCTACCATATAACACATAACAGAGTATATATACTCCCCTGTGAGAGTGAGGACTTTTAATTTTTCAAAGAGCGGTTTGCATGATTCTCTCCTTTTCTTTCCACACATTATTCTAATTGCTTGCTTTTGTAGCTTAAATATTTTATCCCTTTGGGTCGAGTTACCCCAGAATATGATTCCATACTTCATTATCGAGTGGAAATTTGCAAAATACACCATGCGTAAGGCATCCTGTTTTAATACCTGATTCAGGACTCTTAAGGTAAAGCATGCTGAACTTAGCTTTGGAATTGTCATTTCAATATGTGACTTCCAGTCGAGATGTTGATCAATTTGTAATCCTAAAAATTTGATATTACTAATTTCTTCTATGCTTTGTGTTTGGTAATTAATTACAAGGTTTTGGGTACATCTTTGTTGTGTTCTGAATTGAATAAAGTGGGTTTTTTCGATATTAAGCGTCATTTTATTGGCTTGGAACCATATATTTAATTCGTGAAAAGCCTTTGTAGCTACTCTTGCCAGTTGTTCCTGGGATTTTCCTGTTACAAAAACACTAGTGTCATCCGCGAAAAGCAATACCTTTGTTTCGTCACTTAAGTTATGTGGCAAGTCATTGATGAAAATTAAAAATAGCAAAGGTCCTAGTATTGATCCCTGTGGTACTCCACTTCTAACTACTCCTAGATTAGATTTGTTTCCATTTATTACGACATTTTGAGTTCTATCAGACAGGTATGATTTGAACCAATTCAGTGTTAAATTAGCTATTCCATAATGTTCCAATTTTTCAATTAAAAGTTCATGATTTATACAGTCGAATGCTTTAGCTAAGTCACAGAAAATTCCCAACGTATATTTCTTTTTATCTAGCGCTTCCAGTATTTCTGTGGTGAGTTTAAATGTAGCATTTTCAGTAGACATGCCACTTCTAAAACCAAATTGTGATGGTGTAAGAATATTATTCAAATTAAGATAGTAAATTATGCGGTTATATACAACTTTTTCGAATACTTTTGAAAATGAAGTTAAGAGCGATATAGGCCTGTAATTTGATGGTAAATTTTTGTCTCCTTTTTTAAACAGGGGCTTGACAATTGCATGTTTCATTCTTTCAGGAAATATTCCAGTTTCTAGTGAACAGTTAAATATATGGCTAAGGGGTTTACTAAGTTCCGAACAGCAACTTTTTAATAGCTTATTACTTATGTCATCCCATCCAGATGAGCTTTTACTTTTAAGCAATTTTATTATATTTTCAATTTCTATAGAGGAAGTCAGTGTGATTTCAAATTTATGGTTACAAATTGTAGATTTTGTCAGAAGGTCTATTGCCTTGACACTGGTATTGTTGGTGGGAACACAATTCTCTGCAATATTTATGAAGTGGTTATTAAATGCATTTGTAATATCTGATAGATTGTCTAGTTTCTTATTTTTGTATATTAATGACGGACAATCACTTTTTTCCTTTGCTTTCCTGTTTCATTTTTTACTATATTCCATATAGTCTTAACTTTGTTGTTTGATTTATTAATTATTTGTGAAAAATACCTGCTCTTTACTTCTTTAATAACCTTTTTAAGCACATTGCAATATCTTTTATAATACACTTTCTGAGTTTGATTGTTACTGGTTCTGTATTGTAAATAGAGCTCTCTTTTTTAGCACATGATATTTTAATACCAGGGGTTAGCCATGCTTTATTTTTTAAATTAGGTATTTTAGTAGTTGTCTTTTTTGGAAAGTTGGCCTCAAAGTGTCGCTGCACGATATTTAGAAATTCATTTAATTTACTATCAACAGTGTTATAGGTAAATATAGTTTCCCAATTTTCATT
Source organism: Ectobius pallidus (assembly GCA_964059195.1). Taxonomy (NCBI): domain Eukaryota; kingdom Metazoa; phylum Arthropoda; class Insecta; order Blattodea; family Ectobiidae; genus Ectobius; species Ectobius pallidus. The sequence continues at coordinate 22,810,754 of CAXKWD010000008.1, forward strand.
TGCAAGATCTTGTTTGAAACTTAAAATCGAAACATCATTCATTACTCTGATAATATTACTATGGGTATGTTTGCTAGTCGGATATGCTTCAGTATTGTTTAACATTACCATCTGAGCATCATGGTCTGATAACCCATTTATTATTGGGATTACCTCAAACTTCAAGTTTTTTTTCTTTATTTAAGAATATATTATCTATTGTTGTTTGAGAGTTGTTTTGAATTCTAGTTGGGAAGTTCACTATGAAGTCTAGATTATAACTATCTACTAAGGACAGAAGTCTTGCCTTATTTTCACTATCAGTTGACATGTCTACATTAAAATCTCCACACAGTATCATATTTACACGAAGGACGAAGGACGAAGATTACGTGGAATGTAGAAGATTAGCTTGTTGCCACCTGCTTTCTTTCGTGACCAGATTTATGGATTTCCTCTTTTCCTTAGGACTCTCCAGACGAAACATCAAGACAATATGCAACGAGTGATGTGAAGCGTGTCATTCGTTTTGTTCTAAGATTGGATTATTTATGAACATCACTATATCGATGGCTTAGTGCACACATGGAAGAAGAAGAATTAAGGTTTTTTAAATCCATTTTAATACCTAATCATCACGAATGTGCACCCAGAAAATGTACTTACCCCATTATCCCCTGCAGAAAATATATTTAATTTCTGCTTTTTCACTTGCCTCATTTCTATAGAGTGAAGATATACCTCAGGAGCTTCAAAATGTGGACTTAACACATTTAATCTCCAAGTTGCACTTAACACATGTGTGCACTAAGCCATTGTTATAACAGTTTTGACAAATAGCCTATTAGGAACTGTGAAAATGATTTTAACTCTTAAATACTAAGATGGTTAAACTTCACCAAATTATGTTTTTCGACGGTCCTCATTAGGCAGAAACACTTGTCAAAGGGCCGATTCCCAAATCTTGTTACGAGTTCAGTGTAATACTGGACTCTATGAAAAGCATGCGATTTCGTGTTGTGCAATTGGACGTAAATTGTAATACTGGATTCAGTTTCAACCATCCTCTTCTGAGAAGTTTGATTAAAAAGTCATTCGCACACTTGTAGGAATGTCAACTTGCTAATACTGTAGGGTATAGGTGTATTGTAATATTGTCATAGGTAATGCCAAGAGTGATTTGGAAATCGCCGGCGATGATGCCACGAGGGAATTTACCTAGGGGAGTTCCAAGTCACGATTGCATTTACAATGACTATTTAACAAATAATAGGCTATGTGTGACGACTACGTCATATTTTCCCGGCGAATTAGCCCGATTATTCGGGAAAGACTTTTGCTGTTGCGTAGCTTCCTCGCGCAGGCTTCTCCGTGGTAATTTTTCCGTGCCGCCATTGCGAGTTGGTCTTGAGACAGTGACTAGTGAGGTTGTTCCGTGATTCTGACGTGAGTCTTTCTTGCGGGAAAATTCAAATATAAGTCGCACCTTGGGATGGATAAATCCCCCCAACCCACTCTCGCCGCTGCAGTTTCTTTTATAGCACGATCTAGCGAATTCTTCTGTCCTCGTATTATGAAGAAACTCGTGATTGAACGTTGGAGGTGTGACGTCATACCGCAAGACGAGAGGTGACAGGCTGACAAACCTCCGGGAGATATGATATGCCACTTTTCCAAACCTACAAACAGTGTATCGTTCATTATAAGAAAATGCAAGGGCGCTTCGCTACGGCTACCGCCTCCGCTTCGCGCTCTCCACTATGTGGTTAGTGTTATGCATTACTTAGCTATATGTAGAAGTGGATACAAAGCACTTGCGACAATATACAAGGACAGTGGGTACAAGGCACTATCGACAATATACAAGTACAGTTGGTCACTCTGCTTCGCTCAGAAACAAAATACATCACACAGTCCGTGCAAATGTGAATATCGAATGGGCGGAGCTTAAGGGGCGACTTATATTTGAATTTTGCCTTTCTTGCTTTTAGCATTCATTCTTATATTATTTATTATTGCCGGTCGGGTGGTAGGCCAAGTCCTTCCGGGGATGTAGCGCCACGGAGTTTAGTTTAGTTTTAGTTTAAAATCTATTCCAACAAGTAATGATAGAGCATTAGTAAATTAAGCATTGGGCTTGATGTTAACGTCATGTAGGTTACGCTTTGGTCTGTTAAAGTACCCCTGATGTTGCCCAAGATTAGGTATTTAATAAAGTAGCCATCTTGCTTGCGGAGGTTAAATTCTTATGCTGATTGAGTTTTGTGGCCATATGGTAGGTTTGGTATTTGAGGCATGTATTACGGCAGACTAGCGGTATGATCAGTGTTTTCTATTAATATCAAACATGTTCATATGTGTGGTATTTGCTTCAAGTCTAGAGTATGTGGGTTTTAAAATTGTATCATAAATTTGACATTATTAATTTGTAGAACTCTAGCCTGTGTTTCTGTACTGATTTTGCATCTATCCTCGATTGAAAATTCATTATCATTACTTGGATTATCAATGCATTGTGGTACTCTCTTTCCAATTACACAGATTTCATGTTAGTTAAACATTGATTAAATATTCTCTGTGAAATAACTATTTTTGAGGTGGGATCTAGGAAAACCTATAGTTTTAAGGTTATGTGTCTCTCATTCCCTGTCAAATTTTCATATACAATTTTATTGGTATTCTAAGATATTTAGCACATAGTGTCTGCTTTTCTGATTTAATATTTTGGCTATACATTACACATATTGAGGCCATGTAATAAATGCTATCTAGGCCTAGCCTATGATAAAGTTTCAGGTTACAGTAACCTGCTTTTGCTTAACTTACATGTAAAGTTTTGTAATATTATGAAGATTTCAAAGTTTCTAATGTTACTTGACTTACAATTCCAATAGAATTTGATTGGTATTCTGAGATATTTATCACATATTGTCTGCCTTTCTGGTTTAATATCTCGGTCATATATATCACACATATTAGGACATCTTATATAATGCTATAGGCTTAGCCTATGATAAAGGTTAAGGTTACAGTACCCTGCCTTTGCTTAACTTACATTTAAAGTTTTATAATTTCAGTATAAGATTTCAAGGTTTCCAATATTACTTTGGTTATAATTCCAATAGAATTTGATTGGTATTCTAACATATTGATCACATATTATCTGCCTTTCTTGTTTAACATTTTTGATTTTATATTACCAATATTGAGGTCATGTTATATGTGTTATAGGCCTACCTTTTGATAAATTTTAAGTTTATAGTACTTGCCTTTGCTTAACTTACATTTAAAGTTTTCTAATGTCAATATAAAGATTTCAAAGTTTTCAATAGTATTTCTCTGCTAATTTCACATAGAATTTACCTCCTATTTATTTATGGTCATTAACTCATTATTCTTAAAGATTCTAGCGACATTTGAGCAATGTAATGTTATTACAAAAAAGAAAAGCCTACATTGTGCGTATAGTTCTTTTTCAAATTCTGCTTAATTTAAGTCATAGTCTAATTGAAATAGTATCAGTTTTATCTCCAAGCTAAAATTTATGGTTAAGCATTTCTTTTCCCATTAATCAATTAATTATATCTATTTCGGATATCTTTAGCATTTGTCCCTTGAAATTGTGGCCTTGCACATCAGAGATTCTTGGGTGATTTAGGTCATTCTAACCCCTATCTAGTTATTATCAATTAAGAAGTTCCGGATAAGAAACAGTCTGGTCTATTCTAGTTCATGTTATTTGGCGGAAGCATTCCAATTTCATTATTGGTATATTTAAACTGTGGTCATTCTGTATTACTCTTAGGCAGGGTTCACACTCAGGCGATAAGCGATATATCGCCAGCGATATACGATACGCGACACGCACGGACAGATACTTGAAATCTAAAGGGAGGCGATAAAAAAGGTTCACACTCACGCGATAACGCAACATATCGCAAGTGCTATATCGCTCGAAGTGCAGCATGCTGGTCGCCTGAGCGATTTGTTGCTTACGATATTGTAACTTTTGTAGTGAAGATTGTGTTCCCACCACATTTTAGGTAGATTTCGAAGAAAAATCTACCTATTGCAATCGATACCATGTCATGACTTTCGAAAAATTCTTTCATATCTTTACGTTTCATGCCTCCAAGTACGAAACCACCGCCCGTTCAAAAAAAAAAAAAAAAGTGATATATATATCTTTACATGCTAGCAGCCATAATTTTGAAGATATTTGAACCAAATTTTATTATGTTATTTCTAGGCCCAATAGTTCGGACAAGTTCGTTAATGACCAAATTTGGCCCCACGGGAGGGTCGGGGAGGGGTAGAAATTTTGAAATATGTATATCTCGGCTCCTATGAAGTATAGAGGGAAACTTTGTTTGAATAAATTAGAGAACTCCCTATGGAGTTCACAGTGACACCAACGATTCGGGAGTTTTGGTGGTACGAGTTGGGGTGGTTGGTTGGGGGATGGAAGTTCGAAATTTTTGAAACCACGTCTTATGGGGTATCGTTGAAAAGCGCTTGATGAGTACTCTACAAATCAGTAACTGGTTTCTCGATAGCTCTCAAATAAGGCGATATCTAGCACATCGAAATCTACCTCAGCCTGTAGGCCTGCCTAAAGGGAATTTTTATCGCCCAGGTCGCGCCGATTTATCGCTCGCTGTGTGAACCTTCCTAGCAATATATCGCCGCAACAAATTCCTTCCGATAAATCGCTTATCGCTTATCGCCTCAGTGTGAACGCTGCCTAAGGCAGCGTATACGATACGCGACACGCACTGACATATACTTGAAATCTACAGGGAGGCGATAAAAAAAGGTTCAGGCAGGGTTCACACTCAGGCGATAAGCGATAAGCGATATATCGTGAGCGATATACGATACGCGACACGCACGGACAGATACTTGAAATCTAAAGGGAGGCGATAAAAAAGGTTCACACTCACGCGATAGCGATATATCGCAAAAGCGATATATCTCTCGAAGTGCAGCATGCTGGTCGCCTGAGCGATTTGTTGCTTACGATATTTCGAGCAGTGAACGTGTCGGGAAGAAGAGAAGACAATTCTGTAATTTATTCATTGAATTCATTTAGTGAAAGCTCGTGAGTGCATCTGGAACTATTCCATTGCCGCATATAGTAAGAATTTGTGAGTGGTGGATTAATTAATTATGTGTAATAATATCCTAGATGTGTAAACAGTTTCATGTGTGGTAGGGATCATAAGATTCGATGCCACAACACTAGTTGTAAGGATATAAAAATAAAAAATAAAACAAAATGTAAGACAGATGTGACGAGTGCCGCATTAGCAAATTGCAGCAGAAGTAAAAGACACAGGTAAATACATTATTTAATTATTTATTGTGTAAGACAAGTAAGTAATCAAATTGTTATATTATTTACTCATAATGTAAATATTTCGAAACTCTGACACAATAAATAAGTAATTTAATTATAATTCAGGGATCATCATGGCCCGGATTCTAATGACATGTCACCTTTTTATTGATGCTACATAGGCATTGCCAACTTGTGGATAAATCCTAATCATGACCTCTAGATTATAGGAATGCATTTTTATTAGGTCATTTTTTGTCATTTTATGCAATCTTATATTTTTAGGGCATTTATTTCAATTTTAGGTCATTATTTTGTCATTTTCGTGTCATTTGCTTCCTTATTTAGTCATTTTCATGTACTGTATTTACATTGAGTGTATTAACTTTTTTCGTCGCTAGCAGTGCTGTCTTTGAAGTGTTGTTTGTTTAATGCAAGAAGGAAACATTCGGCGTTAAGTGTTGTCATGTCTCAGTCGGAAATGAGAATCAAAGAAACTCCAAAATTTTGTATTATATTACTATTGTTATTAGATTGACTTGGCACCAGAGTCTGTCACCTGCTTGGATTTGAGAGTGCAAACTACTGTTTACCCTCAATTAAATAACATAATCCAGCAGACCACAAAAGGAAATGGCGAATTTTGACTCGCCAGTGCCTCAGTGCCAGTATAAATTTCCGTGAGAAAAGAACATTCACAACATTACAGTTATTTACAGTTTTTATAATTATGTACAAACTAGTCTATAACTTTGTGTGTACAATAATAATTTGTTATAAATAAAATGTCAGTTTTTAGGTAATTTTGTTATAATTATTAAGTCATTTTCTTTAAATTTAGGGTCATTTTTCAAACAATTTTAGGTCATCAGAATCCGGGCCCTCATTATAATACAATTTGACAGAATTAACATGGGGAGTATATTTTGCATAGCCATATGTGCCTGAGGAAATGAAATTTTCAGAATCCCGGGGATGTCATAATTATATTGTCATGCTCTTCTCAGGATTGTTTATCATTCAAGAATCGCTAGCTCTATTTACTTCTTACTATTTATAATCTTTCAACAATTGACATGAAACTTAACACCTGCATAGCTAACACCTACTTCGCGGGAAACTGCAAGCGGTGCTTGTCAAGGGAGAATCTTTCCCACTTAAAACCAATGACTCCTGCCAAATGTATCCAGTTACTTACTAATGAGTATAGTGCAGGCCGTACTGGCGCACGAGTATGCAAAACTTTTCGGACGCAGTTTCTTTTTGGATTCTTAATTATGACACCTTACAGTATGTAGAAATGCAGGTTGCCACCAAATATTGTGGTCGAGGTTATCTTGACCCGCCATTAAAGATGGCGGATGAGCCATATCATGTTTACGCCATTATCTCCGTGATCCCTGGTCCAAGCTTTCCGTTCTTTTTTTTAAATAAAAGGAAATTAAAAATACAACCAAACATGTTATTACACATTTTTTGTTATCTTCTACCCTTTGAAAGTTATTTAGGTGCAAAGTGTTTTTTTAATATTCATAGAAAGGGTATACTGAAAAATGAAACTATTTACAATTGGTTTAGGCCTAACAACTTTTTACGTTTATTACATGCATTCCTAGTACATACATATATTTTTTATTAAGTTTCAAATATAAAATACATGTTTGCAGTCCTCAACAATACATACATATAGTGATATTCAGTTCATTTGCTTCTTTTTTACAGCTGCAACTAAATGTCGTACAGCCAGACCTACAATTGCACGGTGGTATCATGTAACCAGGCACTGCCTTTTTTGTAACATACTTTGGTAGAAGTTCATTGCAATTTTTTTCATAACCAAATTCCGTCGCACAAGGGGTTGAAAGCGTTCTTCCATATGTATGTTTGGGCTGATGCACGTAAAGCATGTTGATGTAAAGTATCTGTAGAGCATGGAATTCTGTCTAATGACAAACCAGTCTCACAGTCCGAGATATGGATATATAACGTGCTTCGTCTGCTGATTCCTGGTTTATTTATTAGTTTTAAATATAGTTGTTCCAGAGCAGTGAGGGAGGTAGTCCATTTCCCAATGGCTTAAGGACGTCTTGTGCGTAAGGTTGTTTAATTTCATTGTAGGCCTTACTCTTTGAAGATATTTTGCTTGTGCCGCAACCAGTAAAAGTGTGTAGTGCTGGTAGGACATTAATAATTTTTTTCTCCCAAAGAGTTAGATACTAAATGGCGGCCTATTATTCTTAATTTGTTAGATGTAACTTTCATCCATAGACCCGAGCAGTTATAATTTTTAAATTTTGGCCAGAAATGAATTGCCATAACAAAAATATCAGTAGGCCTATCTGAACTATGAATCATTAGCTCTGATCCAGGTTGTACAGCATGAAAAGCACGTACGTATATTCTGGTGTCTGCTTCAGTATGATTTCATCTTAGATCCAAAACCTCTTAAGTCACGGCTCAATGGATTTTGAAACATTTAGTTTCGTCATCAAATCTTCCAAATATCACCAAATCTTGATTTTCATTCAGTTTAACATAGTGATTTGCACTTTTGCACAGGAATATTACAAGTTCTTGTTTATTTGAAGAGCAGCATATAAAATTCTTGATATTTTTAGGTATGTGAGTGGATGGTCCCAAGATTTTGAGTTGTACAGGACTGGAACCTTTTGCATATCTTTTCGCTTCCATATTCTTCATAGAAATTTCACCATATCTATCGAAAAGATGTAAATTCTTTGTATGTTAGGTCTGGAATAGAAAGAAATTATGTACTTGTAGAAAGCTCCTGTGAAGTCCCCAAACGTATTTACGTAGTTGAATGATGAACACAAGAGCCATCCAGTCAAATATATGAATCATACAATGACTTGACGAAAGACCGTAGTCTACATCATAAGCGCAACTAACTTCATTGTCAATAACATTCATAAGAACGAGCTTAACAGGTTTTTTCATGAACCCATGCACATCAGTCAAGGCACGAGGATAGTCTGCTAGTTCATGACTACCAATAGACTTCGGGTCATATTCACGTTGAATCGATAACGTTACAATCTTATGGATGTCAAGAGATTCTTTTGATTTCTGAAGTTCCTTGCTTGTACCTTTTTGGCAGTTTGTATCTTTCTGCTTAGGAGCGTATTTTAAATTCCGAAAGCTTGCCCTCATCATATGGTCGAAGACACTTTTTTCTTTTTCCTAAAGCATAAATAAAGCATGAAAATTTTCTTCATGTTTTTCAAACTTCAAAATACAAGATGGTACATTTTCGTTTACAAATTTATTCGTCTTTTTCTGTAAATATGTTTCTTTTTTCTGACAGGCTCCTAACTAAACTCTTTAAATCAGCCTCATCTCTCTTTATTCTAGAGGGACTCCATTCATTATGCGTGAATGAATCCTCGGCTGCTCCTGTAGGATCATTGTTCATGTCACAAAAATTCCAGGAGTGCATTGTGAATAGCACTCTTTGTTGGATACAGAACTATCCATTTCCCCATTGCATCTTTTTTTTTTATCCCAATCAATCCACCACTGACCGCTGATAAACTTATCTGTGATTGCTCAATAGCTATAGTGATCCTGAACTCTTCTTGACTGACAACATACCCCTTTCAAGATCAGTTTTCACGCCATCTGGAAGTTAAAGCATGTCTTGTAAGTAGGCCTACATCGTGATACCAGGAGCATAGTTGTGGTTCATAGAAAAAAAGTACGGTAACATTTTTCTTACAGATGCAATATGGAGTTCAAAATTGCAATCTCTGTCGGCTTTCAACGAGTCGAACATTATTCCAACCAATTCACAGTATTTCATATAAGCTTAGTACTGCAATGTATCGTTATTAGCGCTTCTGGGTGCCATGAAATCATTGAAGCTTTTAAAGAAATTTGCATTTTCCAGATCACATTCTAAAAGAGTGTATGTCGTACTGAAATCAGCCACATTGTGATCGGCAATAGCTTCCCGTAAGATTTGGACTTTTGAAGTTATAAACAACTCCTCCAAAACTTGAAGTTCAGCATACTTAACATATTGCTCAAGCTGCAAATAAGTAAGAGCTTCATAGAGTGTGCTCTAACGCCCCTATCGTAGTGATTACCGTTTAATATGGATTGTAACGTATTTTCACCATATAATCCTGCTTCTTCTGTCATAATAGATTAGACTTGACGGAATTTGGTTATGAAAAAAATAGCAATGAACTTCTACCAAAGTATGTTACAAAAAAGGCAGTGCCTGGTTACATAGTACCACCGTGCAATTGTAGGTCTCGCTGTACGACATTTAGTTGCAGCTGTAAAAAAGAAGCAAATGAACTGAATATCACTATATGTATGTAATGTTGAGGACTGCAAACATGTATTTTATATTTGAAACTTAATAAAAAATATATGTATGGACTAGGAATGCATGTAATAAACGTAAAAAGTTGTTAAGCCTAAACCAATTGTAAATAGTTTCATTTTTCAGTATACCCTTTCTATGAATATTAAAAAATCACTTTGCACCTAAATAACTTTCAAAGGGTAGAAGATAACAAAAAATGTGTAATAACATTTTTGGTTGTATTTTTAATTTCCTTTTATTTAAAAAAAAGAACGGAAAGATTGGACCAGGGATCACGGAGATAATGGCGTAAACATGATGTGGCTCATCCGCCATCTTTAATGGCGGGTCAAGATAACCTCGACCACAATATTTGGTGGCAACCTGCATTTCTACATACTGTCAGGTGTCATAATTAAGAATCCAAAAAGAAACTGCGTCCGAAAAGTTTTGCATACTCGTGCGCCAGTACGGCCTGGTCTAGTAGGGAAAGGCATTTAATGACCATAAAATAATGAAAAAATGCAAAATAGAAAAATGCATTTATTACCTAAAATAGTGAAACAATGACAAGGAATTTTTTTTAAAGACCAATGAATTTTCCATTATTACTTACACTTATTAAACTTTTAAACTTTGGTATTCTTTTTTTCCCCAAGCATATAGGCTACAGGTATATAAAGTATTTGTTGTACTAAATGGCTGGGTATTGTAAACCGACACATCTCCAAAATTTAAAGATCAAAAAATAAAAACTTCAAAGATCGAAAATATTAACAATTCAACATTAAAAAATTCAAAGATTTAAAATTAAAAAATCCAAAATTAAAAATTAAAAAGTCCAAAACCCCAATTTTAAAAAGTTCAATAAGGCGAAATTGAAAAATCCAATAATCAAACATTGAAACAATAAAAAATTAAAACAAGTTTCACTTCTGTTGCGTGGCGTTCCACGCACACTTTATTTGTTCAACAGCCAAAACAGAGTTTCTACAAACAAATAAAATCAGGTAAACTGATGTAAACAGAATATGCTATTAGCTCATTAGTAAGATAAGATAATGAATTAGAACATAAGAATGGTAATTTGTTTAAGACAACATCATTATTCAAACTTTCTTGAAACAGAATTAACTTTGGTATCTATTCACTAGCGTAGATTAATGACAATGTTCCTTTATTAGCCTTAGAAAGTAAAAGGGTACATCCGTTCGGCATCGAACCGGGACTTCCCGCACGTTAGGCGGATGTGATAACCACTACACCAAGGAAACCAACAGAATCAGAATTTTATTCGAGACGGTACTATTACGAGCAATTATCAAATGATATCTGCAGTACGTTTTATTCGATCAGACTCTAATTTAACAAACTTTGGTTTTAATAATTCATACTCTTTTAGTTAAGAATAAGTGTGCATGATAGGGGTGGTCTATTGATATCGATATTATCGTATATATATATATTTTGTTTACTATATCGAATATTTTGACATCGATATTTCAGTTCCGATGATATCGTGATATCGATATTGGTCTTCGATAATATTGATTTTTCCAAAATGGTGGGTGAGAGAGGTACTTAAACAAAATATATAATATTATAACATTTTTATTTATAAATTTGGCAAAATCTATGTTTTAGGCAGTATCAAGTTAAAGATTAATAAAATTTAAATATAAGTATAACATACTGACTTACAGTTATCAACATTTAAGTATACTTATTTTCATCATTTCTTGTTGTCAATTTGAGTTTTGGCTCATCAGAATTAAAAACGAGTGATGCCATCCATTTCCTTAATTGCTATGGGGTACAAATTTTCATTTAACGACAGTAGGTGTGTTCGTAGATTACTCCAAAATCATGATCACATAGTTCATGCAAGCGCACAATGTCAGTTTCCATACGTCGTGCAGCGAAACTGTTAACGAGCGCATGCGCAAACTATTTGTTAACGGTTTTTGAGTACTCTAGGAACAAACCTATTATCTTAGTAAAATTTCGATACTAGGCCTATCGAATATATATGGATTCAGTTTGTTAAAAAACTGAACAAATTAAAATTATGTGTGATGTGGGCTTTCCCGGTGTTGAGAATGTATTATTATTTCTCGGGCTTCCAACCGGGTGAATTGGAGGTTTGGTTCCAAGCTTTCGGCAGCTATCTTCGCTGCCATCTTCTGGAAGAAGTGAGCTGGTTTACGAATAAACTGCTTCATCTGTAGGAAAAGACTGGATATATTAGAATGGATGGGGGACCAATACGGAAAATTAGAAAATTGAATAATTGAATGGAGAGTTCTGATTGGTCGGGAACGAAAAATAGAGTTTAATAATGTTGTTAGATGTGAAATCTGACCCTATCATTACCACAAATTTATTTGGGAGTAAGAGTTGCCAAGATTGGCCTGCCTGAGTTGTAGACCGCCATCTACAACTTAGCCAGGCCTGGAAGTATTATTAATGAAAGTGGTTGTTTCCTGGTAAACAATGCTCCATGCAGTTTACTTTTTAATATCAAATTGTACATAACATTTCGGAAAGTCATACATAAAGTAGTTAAAGAAAATAAAAAGTGAACAAAATTGTTTTCTAGGGCTGAAATTTGCAGTCTAGCAGGCGGAATTGTCGTAAATTTCCCATTGGTCCTCAGCAATATCAAAACCGCTCATTACTGATTTTAGAATCTTCAATGTTCCCTCATCAAGTGTTCTCGAGCGACTCCAGATATGGGCGACTACAAATTTGCTGAATGTGTCTGAGTTTTCGTCATAATATTCCTTACAGCCGTGAATCAAAGCGTAAGTCTCGTAGTCCGTAGCGAGAATGGAGTACTTTAACACACCTGGAATGAAGATCAGTGTTAAAATATTGTACCGTTAATAATAATAATAATAATAATATAATTATATTTTTTGCAGTGTATTCACTTTTTAGATGGTTGAAAATATATTTACAAATTCAAAATTCAAAAAAATCTTAATATTCCAAATTGGACTGTTCAAATAATTGAATAATAGTGTAGGGTGTAGACAGTGCTTACAATGAAATAGTAAAATTTCGAATTATTAATTTAATGAGAGACGATGGTGATAGGAAAAAATTGTTTTATTATAAATAATAATAATAATAATAATAATAATAATAATAATGATAATAATAATAATAGTAATACCACTACAACAACAACAACAACAACAACAACAACAACTACTACTACTACTACTACTACTACTACTACTACTGCTACTACTACTACTACTACTACTACTACTACTACTACTACTACTACTACTACTACTACTACTACTACTACTACTACTACCAATACTACTACTACTACTACTACTACTACTACTACTACTACTAATAATAATAATAATAATAATAATAATAATAATTCAGTATTTAACTAGAATAATAACGAAACATTCACAGATTTTTAAAATAACGAAAGATTTTCTCCACTAAATATTATGTGTAATAGTGGGTATCCTGTAAACACAGTGAAGTTGTTAAATGGTCGGTACAACGCCAAAGTGAACTAAGCGCCAATTGTCAAAATATAGACTATTGGTAGTCCATGGTGCAGATTTTGATATCCTACGGTCTGCAATAACGAACTAAGCGATACTACGATAGTAAAATCAGTTGAGAAAAAAGGAAATTTCGTTTTGATCAAGATTTTTTTACAACACTCAAACTTCAACTTCAGTTTTCTCAAAATATGGAGTGTACTCGCAATAACATGTGGTGTGTCCCTCAAAAGTAGCAGGTAGTTTCACCCTCATATTCCTATAGACATGAACCGTTTAGTTGGACGAGTCCAAATGTTTAATAAAATATTAATCTGGAAGGTCAAATTGCAACAGTCTATTTTCGTTAACTTAAAATCGTGTAATAACAAAATAAGTATTCTATAGCGAGGCTCTAGAGCAGTGGTTCCCAACCTTTTTCAGCTGACGCTCCCTTCGAATATCATGAAATCCTCACGCCCCTTTTGATAGTGATAGGGAGAAGAAGGCCTGAAAACGTGATTGTCAGTCCTTTTGTACTTTAAAAGATCCCTATAATACTTGTAAAAATAAAATGAATATTTCTCACCTCTTTTATTATTCTTATTTATCCTGTGATGCTTTTGCTGTCACACTCACGCATATAAAACATGAAAATGCATATATAATTCTTGTGAATCTTATTTGATTCTCAGTACAGTTATTAAAAAAGTTAAATGTAGAAACACGAGAGCCCAATGTAGAGTTAAAAACTGAATATTAGTGAGATGACTGGCACCGTTTTGCTTTCACCAGCTCTGAGTTACTAGGTTTTATGTTTGACAGAGCACAACGCTGATCACTCGTATCTCGTATTTGGATTTCCAAATTATTATAAATGTGTTGAGGACAATATATGGCTATTTAATATGACAGGGAAAATATAGTTACAATTTGTAAGATTATAAAATGTAAATTCACACTGTTCTGTTAGTCTTGTTAATTACGGTGTATTTGTTTGTTAAAGATAACCGATTACAAAATTCTTATCGACCGACAAGGCAACATGAATTTCAAATTGTTTCACGCCCCCCTAAGAGTAGCCTCCCCCCCCCCCAGGGGGATCTAGAACATTGGTCTTATCCCGCGGTCCTGGGACCGACAACTACAATGTCAATATTGACAATTAAGTGAAAAAGAAACAGTGTCAAGTTTCACATTAAATTCAAGAGTGTTACTGTGCTTTGTGTTGTTTATTAACATATCAAATTTGGAAGACAAAATATAAAACACGCGCATGTATAATGTTAAGTAATCCCTACAGATATTTTAATACCTGTATACCGATACTTTATTATTGATATTTGTGTTACGTAAGTAACATATTATTAAGTTCCAGAATGATACTTTATGAGATTGTGTGGGAGACGGGAAAATGTCTGTCCTTCTGTCTGTGGGTCTGTACGCGCGATAACTCTAATACGCTTTATCGGATTTTCATGAAACTTGGTACCGTATACGCGTTTACAAAGTCCACGGCAAAAAACCTATTTATTTTGGACAAAATCGGATGATTGATACCGGAATATTGACTAATTAAAAGTTACATACTTTTAAATGGGAAATCATGACTAAACTACAAAGCTGTGTTGCTATTCACTGAGAGCCTTCACTCCAATGCAGTCAGATGTTTGTAAATTTATTTTATCACGCCCTGCTTAGATGTGAGACATTTGTTGTAATTTTGTTCTGTTGTTTTCCCACTTATTCCTTCACATAGGTTTATCAAAGTAAATAAAAGATTTAAAGCACATGTAGCCGTTGAATAATTAAACGCAGATGCTGTTGATATAATATTGTACATTCTATCGAAAAGTGCGGCTAACTATATGTACATTTATTTTAATACAATAATTTTTTTTCAGTTTAAACGTTACTGTGAAAGCAAATAGACCTAGCCTAATGTAGGCCTAATTCTTGGCAGATTGATTTCAGATTGAATGTAAGTAATTCATAACCTATAGTGCTGCATTAAACCTGAAATATGTCAGCGAATCGTAGGGCTACACTTATGTCATTAATATTATTGCCAGTGCATTTTGTGAAATGTTGATATATTTTAAGAATTTCTTATATCAGTGCATGTCCGCCGGCGTGGTCTTGTGGTTAGCATCGCTGACTACAGATCCGTCGGCCCGGGTTCGATTCCCGCTACCTCCTCGGATTTTTCTGAGGTAGGGAGGTCTGGTAGGGGTGCACTCAGCCTCGTGATTCCAAATTGAGGAGCTACTTGATAGAGAAGTAGCGGCTCCGGTCAAGAAAACCACCATTAACGGCCGTGGGTGTCGGCATGCTGACCACATGCCCCCCAATCCTGCCATCTGCCTACGGGAGATGACGCAGCGGTCGGGTGGTAGGCCAAATCCCTCCAGGGATGTAGTGCCACGGAGTTTAGTTTAGTTATATCAGTGCATACGAGTATGAATAAAATGTTAAGAATCAAACTTAGACCTTTGTTCTTCCATGAGCTCTGCTTAATGAATCGATCTGGAGCTTAATTCGGTGATCTATTACAAAAATAATTTATTTTCTACATAGGCCTATTATAATTGCAATGTTCACTGATTAAACAGAAGGATTCTGGTACTTTGTTATATCACTACCTGATTTTATTAATAAATCACTGAGGCCCGTTAGTCTTTCCTCCCAAAAAAGGGTTGCGTGCACATCGGCACACGTGCACATTGGCACAATCGCATTTTCGTGCACATCGGCATATTATTTTTATTTTGCAATATCATCGTGCTCATCGCCACACACCCTTCGTAGGGGTGGACATAGAGACAAAGTTGGAATTACATTATCGTAGTGAATGCAATGGAGTTCACAGTAACTGCTAGATAGACAGAAAGACAAACACTTCCTTTTATTATTATAGATACATATTGTGTACATTAATATTATAATTTTATTGTATTGTTTAGAAATCATTCATGAAGTATCTGCCTGCGATTGAATGAGACTTTGAATTAACCTAACCCAACCCAACCCAACCTAACCTAACCTAACCTAACCTGACAACCTATCTACGATATCAACGGTCGGTTTCCTTAGCCGCGGTAGCTAAGGGGTGCTGCCATGGAGCCGTGGTGAAGGAGGCTGTAGGTTTGAGTCTCTATGTCCACCCCTAGCCCCAACGGGTCGTGTGGCGAAGAGCACGATAATATTAGAAGATAAAAATACTATGCCGATGAGCACGAAAATGCGACTGTGCCGATGTGCACGACACCCAAAAGAGGCACTTTAGTTAAAAAATTCGAAGGCCACTACTGCAAATTAAGACAACATAACAAGCACATGTTTAAATAAACACGCAGTTTTACATATATAATATTAAATCAACTGGTGAAAGTAATGATTAAGTCGCATTGTTTATGAACCAGTTTAGTTATTAAGTCTCTATTATTATTATTATTATTATTATTATTATTATTATTATTATTATTATTATTATTATTATTATTATTATGTCAGTAAGACGGTTGACACTGTTTTGCGTTGATTAGACCTCGTATGTTTGATTTCATATTTGACAATACACAGCGAAGATCACTCGCAACTTCTAGCCGATAATGCTGTTTTGTTTTCATTACAGTAAAATTTGGGAATCCTGACTCTGTAATGGTTTAATATGACTAGGCCCATAATAAAGAGATGTTGATGCGATATTAAACTTGAGGCGAATTTAATATTAAAAGGAACATTTATTATGCCTAATAAATTCATTAAAGGTGTTAAATATTACATACAATATTTATATTAACTAGGGAAATGAATATTTCAGATGGTAAATTATTATACTGGATATCAGACAGAAACCAGTGTTAGTCTCACAGAAATGTGGATCAGGTGTTCAATTTAATGCATTTTCAGATACCAAACCTAATTAAGCTCACTTACAAAGGGAATGTACAGTTATTTATTGCTTTAAGGACAGTGAATAATCCCATATAAAACGTGAGGAATACGAACACGGAAATTATTTCACCTTTTAACGCTAACTCAAATGGGCACCAATAGGATCAAAGTAAGGAAAACATCTTGGTTTTCTGGACTATCAAAATAAAGCTTACATTCGGTCTTAGGTTTTTAAGATGGCCGTTAGGAGCAATGTGTAAGAAAATTCTGCCTGGAAAATTTGGACACTTCGGACGCTATCAGAGAACGGTCCCGATAATGGTGATCGTTAGGAGAGATTCGTCAAGTTGATACATACTTAGGTGTCGTGCTTCGTACTTCTTCACGTTAAAGCCAGTGTTCATAACGATCAGTATAATAAGTTTGTGTAGATTTTTTGTGGCGCTCAATGCCACAGGTGTTAAAATTAGTGAATAAATACGGTTAAAAAGTTGTTGACCGAGTCTTTAGCTCACGAAATTACACAGATACATGATTTCTCTGTAATTTCACATTGACTGAGTCTTTAGCTCACGAAATTACACAGAAACCTGATTTCTCTGTAATTTCCTCAACACCGCTGATCACAGCAGAGAGAGATTGAAATTATACATTTATCAGTGAAATTAAATCAATGGTTGGTGCTCAACAAAAGTCAGTCTCAACTCACATAAATATGTGGACGAAAAAGGTCATCGCAACTCTATTTGAGGATAAAATACAAGGCGATTTTTTCAAAAGTCATCCAGACCTGAAGTTTTGAAATTATTTTTGGTTTTCTTCAGTTCCATACCTTCTTCTTGCAAACTTTCTGGCAGTACATTAATATCAACAGTGATGGAATTTCTTATTAGCTTTGAGATGAAATACTCTTCTTAATATTTTAAAGAATGTATAATTTCTTTTCGAGCTTTTATACAAAAATTTTACTAATTCCAACTCGTTCTCCCAAAGGCTGTTAAGTGCCCCTAAGAGGGATCGACCCCAGGTTGGGAACCACTGGTCTAGAGGAATATCTACAATGGGTATGTTTATGTTCTGGAAAACCAAGTTGTCTCGACGTCAGCGCACCAATTTGAAAACCCGGGTTCGATTTAAATAGGACAAATTTTCCTCTGCAGAATATAATACAAATCTCTTCAGAAAGATGAGAACGAAAAACTGTCAATATCAATCACAGTAGTGTCTGATATGATCAATGTTTGTTAACAATTTCATGCTAGATGGATATAAATTAACAACGAGAATGTTATTCTATACCACAAAATCCGGCTGAGACTTTTTGGAATGGAAGCTATTCTTTTCACAATAATTTAAAAGAAAACTTAAAACCCCTTGAGTGACCAACAGCTAAATTTAAGAATATCGTGCATCAGCTGGTATGAAGCGAAACCCCTATTCACCTAGCACTGTTATCGGTATAATAATAATAATAATAATAATAATAATAATAATAATAATAATAATAATAATAATAATAATAATATAATAATAATAATAATAATTTTATTACAACCATTAGGCATTCATTGAATACAATAGATCATGTCAATACATCAAGTACAATACATATATAATATAGTAGGCCTATACATAATGTACAAACATAGTATAATATACTCTAAAAGGCCTTCATTTAGAAACTTAGGCTTTAGTTTATTCAATGCGGCCTATGGAGAGTAGGCCTCTAAACGCCAACGAGTAGAGATTACATTACCGAAGACGGGAAGATGAATTTAACTACACATATTTTCCGGGAGGTATATGTGGTAAGCACATCGCCACGGCGACCAGTCTTGACTGTAAGATATTACTTGGACATGAAAGACGAGGGAATTTGGTCCGGATGCTCTAATTTAGACTTGAAGCTCTTTAACGTGCAGTAAGTATACGAAACGCGCCACTGCGGCCGACTAAGACATAAGTGACATGGTGAATTAATTGATTTTGATGGACAGGTGGCATGAAAACCTTGGATAGTGGACACCTAGATTATTAAATTAAATTTATTATGAAACTTACTATTCCATTTTTCATCTGATGCGTGCTTAAATGTCATGGTGGCAACAGAGGATAGTCCTGGCTTCAATCCTTGCCCCTTACCCTCCACAACTTTGTCTGATCCATCAGCCATTTTCAGGTTAAAATTAATCTTAATCCGTGTCACGTTTCCCACCATCTCTGTAGCGTAGTGATTTTTGTGGCATGTTACAATCCATTCTTCATTCTTTGGTCGCAGTACTTTCGCCACAGAGTACCAGTCTCCTGAAAACTGTAACATCACACAGTGGTTGTGAAGATTATTAATATTTTTATATATTGGAAAACTTGTAACATAATTTAGCAATGTGTTGAAAAAAACGGACTTTTTATACTTGCAGTAAGACAAAAATTATAAGCAGAAAAATTATAACCTTATGCATTGCAACTCTTGACCATCTAAACGGAGTTTTTGACAGTCTGCGGGTGAGACCAACCGTAACGTGTTCCAACATCTCAATGTGATACGACCGATCTTCGTGCAGGCTGACTGTAAACACCGTGGAGGAGATCACTTGTAGGACACCGTTATGAAAACGTTAAAGTTGTACCGTAACTGACAATGTGTAAGGTTATAATCTGTGCGCTTTGAATTTTTGTCCACCAATGTAAGTTCTCTTTTAACTTCCTCTGCCCACACCATATGTACTATAGGTAGAGGAAGTATCCTATTGTGTTCGACTCTAAATTCGAAGTTAAGTTTTTGACATGCTCGTAAATACATGTTTTGAGGTCCCTGAATTCAAAAATACAATTTTCATAAACATGTCTGTGTGTGTGGTGTGTGTCTGTATGTGTATGTGTCCGTGTGTGCGTCGGATAACAGCCTAACTCAAGAACGGAGAATCCTACGAAAACAACATTTTGTATTTGGGTTAGGTACCTTCTGAGGATGTGACATGAAGATTCGCAACGGCCTTGTCTTGTTTTTAAGAGACTTTACGTGAAGAAAATATAGTTTTTTTGGGAGTTTCTAAAAGCTAAATTTCAAGTTTCTAGCTCATCTGGAAGTGGGCAAACATTAATATCAGTGAGCGAGCGAGTGAGTCAGTCAGTCAGCCATGTGGCTTTATATGATAGCGATTATAAACTTTAACGAATTCCCATTATCTAGGCCACACAATACTTTCCTGGCTGCTGAATTACAAAGTGTGATAGTCATTACAAACAGTAAAATCGTTTCTTGTATGGTTCTATATGTATCCATAGTCATATCAATACGTATTACATAAGCACATGAAACAAATGGATTTGAAACAAATAAGGGACGGGAGCATGAACATTTTAATTCGTTTCAGACCGCCATTGTTTTATAAGTGGCGCATCTCCTCTAAACCTAACCTAGTGTACCTTTGTCGTATGAAATATTCATGAAAACAGCAGAGTGGCAAGATTACCTTTTCAATATCGAAGGGATACTTCCCAGGAGCCGGCAGACATCTGCTGAGATAGAATGGGTTGCTGGCCACGAAGCCACAACAAGCAAGCACAGCTGTAAGATACACGAGCTTCATCTTCCAAAAGGATCTGGTTCTGACTTCTGTACCGTTTCCACCGGGCTTTTATAACTTCTCAAGAGAGTCACGTGCAGTCAGGGAGGAAGATGAAACAACAAATCTTGTTCATCAATTTGTTATCTAATTGACGCTACAAACTAGTAATAAATTATCTTCACGTTTACTATAATTAATCATCCTGCGTTGTATTGCTGCTGCCAATACAGCTTGTACACATTTTCATTCACTACTAACTTCAAATTAAATATTTTGAAAACAAATAAATTAAAATCACAGGAGATTCGAATAATCCATACGATTGCTTGAATGAAGTGTATATTGTGTAATAGACCTAGACTAATACACATGATATATAAACTATTGACGTGTGGGAGTCGTATTAGATTCTCGTCAAAGTAGACTGCGACAATGCAGTAACTCGTAATCTCTCGTCCCTCCAAACATCATCACATTCTCGCTGTTTATCGAAAATTCTTATGATTAAAGTACCTACAGACCCTAAGTGGAAATGGATTTCGAGATTTCCGAGACTTTTGCTACTGTGTGCGAATTCCAGTGGCACTGACAGTAGTGAAGAAATAATACAAATGGGGAAAGGGATTGGTAGGTAAAACCTGTATGGAGCTAAGGTGGAAAGGTTGAGTTAAACTGAAAAATTCAATGCCATAGCCGGGATTTGAATCAAAATCTTCGGCTCTCCATACCGCTGTTCTACCAATTGAACTATTGTGCAAAGTGCCGGTACAACATTGAATTTCCAACTGACTCATATATCCCGGTATATCACCATTCGCCGGCGTGATCTTGTGGTTAGCGTCGCCCGGGTTCGATCCCCGGTACCTCCTCGGATTTTTCCGAGGTAGAGAGGTCTGGAACGAGGTGCACTCAGCCTCGTGATTAAAATTGAGGAGCTAATTGATATTGAAGTAGCGGCTCCGATCATGGAAACCACCATTAACGACAGGTGGTGTCGACATGCTGACCACATGCCCCCAATCCTGCCATCTGCTTACGGAAGATGACGCAGCGGTCGGGTGGTAGGCCTTGTCCCTTCAGGGATGTCGCGCCACGGAGTTTAGTTTAGTTCAGTTCAGTTTAGATCTCAATATGAGATAAAAAACCCAGTGGCGACTTACAACCCTTAAGTACTTTAAGACCCGTGGTTCATAGTAAACCACTAGTAGATCACTGTGGAATGATACATTCTTTCACACTGGCCGTGTGTACGAGACAAAATTTGCACTACACGCGTTAGGTAGGCTATCAGGCCAAACATGGCCAAAAGGCTATCAGGTCAAATATACGAATTATAAAAGGCTATACTCGGTAGTATTCGTGGCACTAATTACAATATGCTGCCCACAGATGGGCTCCATACATAAATTCACGCCATAAACGTAAGTTGATTACGGCACAGAGACAAGCTCTACTTAGTCACCAGAGCATATTCGACTACATCAAATGACACGCTACCGGTTATTGCTGGAGCAATCCCAGTAGATCTGCTACTAGAGGAAAACACCTCCCTACTCGAATTGAAAAGTGGGAACTAAATGAAGACATTTACGAAAGGTATAACCGTGCAGAACTAATGAAGCAGCTTAGAAGCGCAACTGTACATGCGTGGGAACGACGCTGGAAAGATGCCCAAAAGGGCCTCCTAACAAAGGACTATTTCCCTAGCGTCCGCAGACGCCTTAGTCAAAAATGGATCGTTCCTGATTTCTCAACATCCCAGTTCTATTCGGGTCATGGCTACTTCACAGCAAACCTATTTATGTTTAACCTAGCAGAGGATTACCTCTGCTACTGTGAAGACTGTGATCATGATACAATGCACCACGCCCTCTATACATACTCGAGATATAGGGAAGCACGTATTGGCCTAAGAGAGGTAGCCAAACAATCAGGCGAAGTATGGCCACCAGAACTTAGTTTTTGGACGAAAAAGGGAGCTAACACTGCTTTCAGAACGTTCACACGCCACGTGATAGAAAGCAGGAAAGAACAAGAACAAGATAATGCTTAAGACACACCGAATTTGAGACGAATCCACCTTGGGGGAATGCTCAGATCCCCTGGGGCCTTACCGAGCAAGACGGATATGACAGATTGCCCAAGACTTGCCTTTGGAGGCTGCGGGATAGTCTCGTAGCAACCGATCTGAATGAGGTTTTCGGGGGGTTTCCCTCAATCTATAAGGTGAATATCATATCGGGGACACGCCCCCCCCCCGCGACAACGGACAAATGAATAAGAGTAAAATTGAATGAATAAAATGCCAAAGTCAATTCTTCAAACATTTTCCCTGTGTTCTATGATGAAGAGAAGGCGACGCGACGATCTTAGAACAAATACGAAATGGGTTGTTGGACCGGAGATATAGCCTATGGCTCAGGTACTCCGGGGGTTAGTTGTTAGTTAGTTAGTTTATTTTCTTACACAGTAAAGTGTTTTTCATTATCCTATACTTATAAGTTTACATATACTTATAAACTACATTTCTTAAAGTTTAACACACACATTTACAAAATTACTAATTTACATACAAATATTCAATACATGTACAATATTTAAACATGCTACATTTTACTACATTATACATTTTAATATTATTCCTAGCTCTATTTTTACAGTATATGGAAGATGAATTATACAAATTGAATGATAAATTTAAGAATACAGTATATACACACTTACAAAGAATAGAGATCACTTATATTATAAAAACAATTTGATAAAAGAAAGGATTTGAGCATTTTCTTAAATGAAATTTCTGTTTTTTGTGATGTGATATGAGAGGGGAGTGAATTAAATACCTTAGAACATAAGTAGTATGGAGAAGATGGGTGGAAGGCGGGGAGAAAGAATGGCCGTGTGTAGGAAAGGCTATGGAATTTAATTTTTCAGTCGTACTCTACCTTTCCACCTTACCCTACAAACGGCCAGTGTGAACGAATTATCATTCCACTGTATGGAACTACAGTAGTTCGGTACGATATGTTTAGGGCCACAGTGACATATAGTGAATATCCCTTTATGGAGCCTTCAACCTTTTCACTGCAATGAGAATTCGTGTATGATTTGAATAATTATAAATTCATATTTTGAAATCCAGTTTACCCATAACACAATGTCATACTACGCCACTGTAAGAAACTGAGTTAATTTTACTTTTGGAAAATTATGCGTTAGATGAGTGCAGTGATTTTCAGAAAGAAATATCTTCTGCGAAATTCTATACATGTTTATTTAAATAATAATACCCAAAGTATATAATTTTGGATTTCCGTAATAAACTGAGCATGTGTTCTTCTTATTCTTTCTCTCATAGGCCCACACTGTTTACTTCGCTACATTTACGGACTGTGTGCCATTTCACGAACGACCGTGGGGGTGGTGGTTAGCCAGACCTCTAGAGGTCAGATGTTGTGTACATATGTTCAGTAGCTGGGACCTACAGAATCTATTTTCCCGCATGCTTCACTGAACAGAAGTGAAGGCAGCGGTCACCTATTCATGATCTCACCAGAGATTAATCCGGTAATCAGCTTAAAAGTGCCATGGTCACTAATTCACAGGAAATACTGAAAGGGAAAATACGTGTTCATAAAAAATATATGAAAATTTTATTACACCTTACATTTATCAAGCTTTCGGTAAAAACATCTAATGAGAGATATTTTAATATGAAAATTTGAATACACGTTGCATTTATCTTGGTTAAAATAATATGAGTTTATGTTCAAAATCATATTGTAATCCCTTAAATCTATAATATTAGTTTGTTAATACCCATTTGTAAATCTGCTTTCCCACGAGGCTTGCCTTTGAACGCTCTAAATACTTACGCTCTCTTTCATGGCCATTACAGCTATCTCTGACGCTAATCGCCACCTTCTACATTTAATATAGTTTATAGTGTCATAAGAAGAATAAAGTTCCTAATTTCATAGATTCTACCGGGATGTCGTCCCTTTTCACATAAAATATTTGCTGAATATTTTCTGAGTTTACAAGCTATCTAAATTTGTATTCACCTTTTTGCGGTAGATAACATGTTTGAGATCCGTAGCCTAAATACAAGGAGGAGTCCGAAAATAAATTTCCCCTCTATTTTCCCCAGGAAATCGAACAGCAATGGGGAAATAAGACATCGGTTGAACGTGAAAGACACCCATACACCGGTTCGACCGCGATCCAGCCTTTCAGTCTGGTCCCGGTAGCTATAGGGAGAAGGTGCGTTTTCACGTCGTGGACAAAGGAGGAAGTGAAAGCCGTAGTCCGTTATGAATGGGCACGGGGAGTATCGGAAGCAGAAATGCATTACCGCCTCGTGGAAGTCTACGGACCAGATGTGATGTCGAAACAAATGGTGCGGAGATGGTGCCGCCAATTCAGTGAGGGGGTCAGCAAGGGATGGACACACCGATACCTGGAAGGACGTGCAAGGCCACTACAGACAAAAACGTCAGGATGGTGGATGACATGATTAAAGTGAACCGTCGATGAAGTAGCGGAAGAACTTGGAATCGGATGCTTCTTCCGTATGCAGAGCCCTGATTTTTTCCTGGAGGGCTTTTTGAAGCTTCTAAAGCGGTATGATAAATGTCTCAATGTAAGTGGAAGAATAAATGTGAGTCTTATCTTTAATGTCTCATAATTTTTTTGTCTTTCATCCACACCTCTGTACACAGTTGCCAAGGGAAACTTATTTTCGGACTCACCCTATCAACAGACAGTGACTGTGTGGTAGTTTTTAATTAGGGCTTAAATAATATGTTATGTAGAATATAGTAACGAATATAATTAATATGCATTCATTGCTTATTCAAAACTGGATTCGCAATAGCACTGTAGGGAGATTTTTTCAAGGTGCAGGTAAAGACTCCTTTCTCACGGAAAGAGGCTTTTACCTGGGCTAATAAATTCGGAGCCTGTCATAACACAGGACTCAGCTTTTTGAAAGAAGATTTTAGAACACAAAAGAGCATCAATAAAATAGAATGATACTTTAGTATTTGGTCGTAAAACCTAAGTTTGCGAAAGTGTAGTTTAAGCTTATAGATGTAAGATAAAGCACGCTTATTTGGTATGAGAGGAAGCAATGAAGTAATTTCACGTAATCTCTAAATTAAGAATTAAATGCACGAGCATGACATCAGGAAGGCTTTAGCGAGAGAAAAGTAATTTATGTGTGAACTGTCGGTATTTTGCTAGTTCAAAGGACTGACGATATCATTGGCTAAGTTATGATTATAATAATAGCCAATAATATCGTTTAATATATAAGTAACCAATCACAGTTCAGTAAGGGCGTGTATTTTCATGTCAAAATACTCAGATAGTTTTGATTTTGATGGAGTGAAGATATCACTCTGATACTCGACTTCGATCGAGAGGGATGTAGACTCTGTTACTTGATTTCGATCGAGAGGGATGTAGGGACTCTGTTACTTGAAGGATCATGTATTAGGAGAGTAATAGTTATCAACGTAAAGTAATTAAGTGTTGTCTAGGAAACGGGAGCATATGACTGCCCCGCGTAGCATGCCAGTAAAGTATATGTAGAATATAGAAGTATATCACAAGGTATACAGTGTGGTAGGCTCGATGTGGCCTAAGTTTAGCTAGACACATGATCCAGTAAACTAATCGTCATTTACAGCGTAACTTGGGGGTCACCATGGGAGCGATTTCCAGGATGGATTTAACAGTGTATTGTGACTCAGTGTAATTTTATCTGGTGAACAAATAAACCACGAGTATTTTGGTTATGGTAAAATATAAAACCTGCGTATTAATTCATGTTAGAACCTCATCCAAGCCAAGTGTCGTCTGTCTGCTCTGAGAGAAGGATGTCCTGTGTTCGATGACCGGCTGGCAGCTTGGGATAGCGGTAAGACAAATAAATTCGCTATGCAATTGCATGGCTGGCGCCCAGATAAAGCTTAACCCCAACAAAACTGCTACGAAATGAGGCTCGACAGTGAGGTGTTAAGAAAACCGCTATAAAATGGTGCCCAACAGTGAGGCCGAAATAACTACTATAAAATCGCACGTCAACGGGGGTAAATCCGAGGATAATACGAGCACCAGATATAAAATGGTTTCCCAAGGCCTGGGGCTCGACTTGCAATAAAATAATCCAACAGTGAGGAGACGACAAACTACTAGGAATAAAGAAATCAGTTATAACCGATTGACCAACTGGAACGAAAAAAATGGAAGAGGATCGACGAAATTTAAGCACCATGCTTGAAGTGAACCACAGTTGAGAAACAATCTTCACAGCAAAGAAGAAAGACCCAGAGGACAGCGACAGCGGCGGATAAGAACAAAATACCAGGGAAATTTAAGAAGAATGAAGACACCAGGGAAATTTACGAAGAATGAAGAGGAACGTGGTACAAATGGATGCACCGAGGGATGACACCAGTCAAAGATAAGATCTAAAATGCACATGTGTGTTGATATCTCTTAAAATCAATAGCAATTGAAAAAAAATAATAATAACAGTCTTTTAACGTTTTTAGAAAGTTTTTTTTATTGCAGATAAAGTTATTCAATAAAGAATCAGTTATTGAAATTTAAAATCAAAGTACATTAAATTAGAATAAATTTAGACAGGCTGAAAATTTAAGACAGCTCTGTAGATATCAACACTCAAAATTATTTGGCGAGAACATTATAGGGAAAATTGTAAAGATTGTATTTGTATGTTGTGTTGCATGCTGATTTTTGTGTTGTGTTGTTTGTTATAAACAAGGCTGAGTAAGTACAGGTATATGAAACTTAGAAGCGGGCATTGTATAAAAGTGAATATGGAGCAGGATTCAGATCTCGGGAGAGGGCAGAATTTTTTCAGCCAGGAGCTGGATAGTGATATTGAAAATATGGATAGGGTTCCAGGAACCGATTCTTCAGAAAGTAGGACACCTGACGGGGGTGAGTTTGTTGAACAGGCAATTAGGACAGCTGGGGAAGTTATTGAAAGCGAGATTAGTGCTAGCAATGACCTAGAAAGAGATTCTGGAGACCCTGTAATAAATACAAATGATATCATGCCAACAGATGTAAAGTCTATGTTTGCTCGCCTTTTAGATAAAATTGAAGCTGCTAATGAGGGGATTAATAATAAAATTGAAGCGAGTAGTGAACAGGCTAAGAGTAATTATGAGAAACTAGAGCAGAAAATTACGCAGGCTAGTAGGGAAACAGAGCAGAAAATTACGCAGGCTAGTAGGGAAACAGAGCAGAAAATTATGCAGGCTAGTAGGGAAACAGATGAGAAATTTCAGAGAATGTTAGAGAAATTAGATGACAAAATAGGCGTTCAAGACAAGAAATGCAAAGAGAGAGTCAGACATGAAATTAAAATAGTTGAGGAAGAGATAAATAAAACTGAGGCCAGGGTGAATAAAAATGTAGAAACGAAAGTAGATAACCTTAAGGGAGAGATTATGAATAAATTATGTGAGGTAGGTTCAGGCATCGAGAAGGTCAAAGATAAAACAGCTGAGCTATCTAAAAAGGTACTAGAGGCGGAAAAGGCCATAAAAGGATCTAGACAAGAAATTCAGGCAGAAGTAATGATAAAAGTTAAGCAGATTGAGGATAAATTGAATAAGGATGTTGCAGGAATAAGTAAGGAGATATCATGTATATCGAGGGAGGCGTGTAGTGTAAGGTCAAGGGAAAGTAGTGTCCAGAATGACGTCATATCGGGTGATCATGCTGTAATTCAGAGTGAGGAAAATAACGTCACGAGAGGGTCAAATGAAAATATGACTAACGGGAACATGTTTATGACAGGACCCAGTTCTGACGTCACGCAGGTCACTGCTGGACCAAATGAGAGTTTAGGGATGTTTGCAGGCGGCATTGATAAGACTCACGTAAATAGTGTATTGTTCAACGAAGTCACTTTACCTTTCTACGCAGAAAATGCTAGTCAGACACCACAAGCTTTTTTGAGGAGTATGGACGAGTATTTTTTCCTAAAACACGTACCAGAGCAATATAAAATGCTTATGATTTCGCGGGCATTACGTCACAAGGCGAAAGATTGGTTCGACTTGACAATAGGCCCCAGCTGCACGTACGAAAGATTCAAGGAATTGTTTTTAGACCGGTATTGGGGAGAGAACAAGAAAGCAGAAGTCAGGATTGAACTGTATAATGGACGTTATAAGCATGCGGGGAATACTTCATTAGTAGATTACTTTGTGACCATGGTCGGACGGGCGAGATTGCTCGAGCCTTGTTTAAGCGAGAAATCGATTATACAGTTAATTCAAAGGCATTTTGAGCCGGAGGTTCACAATGTCCTCGCTGTAGCTAATTTAACGACATATAGTCGTGCCATTGAAGTCTTGTCTAGTTTCGATGCGAGTGCAAGGCGTGACAGTGGGGAGAATAGATTTAACAGGCCGAGGGATACGAACTCAGGACCTAGGAACAGGACGGATGGAGACGGTAGAAATAATGGTCCGTATTACCCTTCACGAAATATGGACAGGAACCGAGGGGTGAATCACGGTAACCAGTTCAGGGGGCCGAATCGTGGATCGAATGAAAGCAATAACACGAGAGAAGGACAAGTGAATAATATTGAGTTTTCAGACGGCGTACCATATGTCAGGAGGAATAATGGAAGTTTTCGTGGAAGAGGGGGAAGATTTCGTGGAAACAACAGAAATGCGAGCCAGCATGGCCAAGAAAACGCAGTGTCTGAGAGTAACCAGTTGGGCGAGACGGATTTAAACCCGCAGGCAACGGTATACAACTCGAGAGACGTAAACACGGAAGAAAGCGGTCAGTACAGGAGGGGTGAGGAGGAGTTAACCCAATAACAGTAAATATGTTACAAATATACCCTGTAAAACATAAAGCCAGATGAATACATTTGCCGTAGGAATAAGGGAGACGAGGATGCTAAACAAAATAAATGCATAACAGAAAAGAAAAGAAATTAAACATTTAAATGCAAAGAATATTTAAACAAAAATAATGATATTAATAGTGAGCAAAAGTAGGAAGGCGTAAGTGTACTTTATGCGATTGATAACCAAAGAATGCTAAATATGGACATAGAAAAAAACGTCAATGTATGTTTTCTACCAGTTAAATTCCAGTATAAAATCTGATACCAGAATACGATTTTTGCTAGTCTGAAAGCAGAATTAAGTTTAAAGAAATAATGTCACATTGCTGAACAAAGAAGGAATTATGATACGCGTACCGTTTGTGAAAGAGAATTATGCAGTCAAAGATGATAGAAGCTCTAAGAAGGAAGTTACCGTGTTATGATGAAGTTACTATTGAGTGCGTAGAGGCAGCGGAATGCGCCCACGCGAAGGTTTATTCAGGCAGCGGAGTCAGTGAACGCGCTAGCCATGATAAGATGAAGTTTATTTAGACAGTGAAGTCATAGAACTCGCTAGTCGTTTTTTGAAGAAGTAGGGGAGATAAATAATCCCGGGGATAATGGAGGAAAAAGTAACAGACAAATGAGCGACTTTTAGATGAATGCATCTTTGAATTAAACAAGGTACCGTAGAAATATTGAATTTAGAGGGAATAAATGTGACAAGTTGGGAATAAATATTGAGGAAGTTTTATGAAATCGCGTGTCAGACATTACATTAAATAGCTGGTCAGAGGAATTTAAATAGATTGTTATCGAAGAAGGAGATTTTTAAATAAGCAAGTTGGTTCATCAATCAGTATACAAATCAGACGTGGGATGCATTACGTAAATGCAGGATGGTACATTCAAGATATGAATAATTAGCATACTTATAAAAAAAAAAAATAAAGTATTAAACAGTAAGAGTTGGGAGGACAAAGTATTTTGAAGAATTTTATAGAATTGAGATAAAAACAAAGATACAAAACTGCGGGTTATTGCGGAAGAATAAGATAAGAAGTATTGATTGTTATGCACGGCGGTGTTTGAAGGAGGAATATTTTGTGAGAAATAAATGTTTTAGAGGAAGATATTAAATTAAAGTAATAAATTTACGGCAAATGCTTTTTCGTGGTGGTTAGTGGGTCACACGTGACATTACAGGAAGTTCGTAAGAATAAATTGATTAGATATGCGTCGAGAAGGAAGCGATAAAAGAGGAAGTTTTAAGTGATAGTCAGAATATGATATTACGATAAAGGGAGATTCCAGTTCAAATAGATGATTGACTGTTATGAAAAAAAAAGAGTATTCATGATAGAATAATTATTCATGAAGGTAATGATATTACGATAGAGGCTTTCGATCCTAAAAAAAAAAAAAAAAAACCGAACCGTAGGTCGATTCAATCTTTCACTTTTGAAGAAGTATAAAGAATAAGAATACGCCATGCGAGTCTTGTTAAAAACCTAAATGCAATCATTCCAAGTTAAATTGTAGATATTATTGCAACTGTCATATTTTTGTGTAAGGTAAACATGTTTGCTGAAATAATGGTAACATATGTGTGAGTTGTATAAGTGATGTGGAAATAGGACAGCTGGTCGATCAAATTCCAATGCAAAGTTTTCATATCATCTTATTAGTGGAAAGTGTAAATAAATGTAGTATCTCACAGACGTTACGTCTTTACTTCGGCGCTGTGATGGGTGAAAAGGAAAAAAAAGAAAAAAAACATATATATATATATATACAAATAAATGAGTCGTGTGTGTCGTACACGAAATAAAAGGAGTTTTAAATGAAACATTCGCGTGAGTAAAATGCTGTGTTTGTATGAGTGAAGAAATGTTTGCATGTTATTGGTGTAAGAGTATTTACTGTCATAATGTTAACGTAATAGGTGATGAACCTTTTTCAAGGGTAAGGAGAAGGGTGAACATGCAGGTAGAATGTTGCAGATGACAGGAGTAAACACGGGTTTGTTTTGTAAACACTGTGTAGACCCAGCTGTTTTTACAACTATGAATGAAGAGGGTCATTGATACTTTTCTAGTAAGTTTCGGGAGATGCGAGAAATACCATCTTAAGTAGTCAGAGTATACGCTCAGACTATTAAGTTTGTATTCCTCGGGGCACTTGTGGTAGTTTTTAATTAGGGCTTAAATAATATGTTATGTAGAATATAGTAACGAATATAATTAATATGCATTCATTGCTTATTCAAAACTGGATTCGCAATAGCACTGTAGGGAGATTTTTTCAAGGTGCAGGTAAAGACTCCTTTCTCACGGAAAGAGGCTTTTACCTGGGCTAATAAATTCGGAGCCTGTCATAACACAGGACTCAGCTTTTTGAAAGAAGATTTTAGAACACAAAAGAGCATCAATAAAATAGAATGATACTTTAGTATTTGGTCGTAAAACCTAAGTTTGCGAAAGTGTAGTTTAAGCTTATAGATGTAAGATAAAGCACGCTTATTTGGTATGAGAGGAAGCAATGAAGTAATTTCACGTAATCTCTAAATTAAGAATTAAATGCACGAGCATGACATCAGGAAGGCTTTAGCGAGAGAAAAGTAATTTATGTGTGAACTGTCGGTATTTTGCTAGTTCAAAGGACTGACGATATCATTGGCTAAGTTATGATTATAATAATAGCCAATAATATCGTTTAATATATAAGTAACCAATCACAGTTCAGTAAGGGCGTGTATTTTCATGTCAAAATACTCAGATAGTTTTGATTTTGATGGAGTGAAGATATCACTCTGATACTCGACTTCGATCGAGAGGGATGTAGACTCTGTTACTTGATTTCGATCGAGAGGGATGTAGGGACTCTGTTACTTGAAGGATCATGTATTAGGAGAGTAATAGTTATCAACGTAAAGTAATTAAGTGTTGTCTAGGAAACGGGAGCATATGACTGCCCCGCGTAGCATGCCAGTAAAGTATATGTAGAATATAGAAGTATATCACAAGGTATACAGTGTGGTAGGCTCGATGTGGCCTAAGTTTAGCTAGACACATGATCCAGTAAACTAATCGTCATTTACAGCGTAACTTGGGGGTCACCATGGGAGCGATTTCCAGGATGGATTTAACAGTGTATTGTGACTCAGTGTAATTTTATCTGGTGAACAAATAAACCACGAGTATTTTGGTTATGGTAAAATATAAAACCTGCGTATTAATTCATGTTAGAACCTCATCCAAGCCAAGTGTCGTCTGTCTGCTCTGAGAGAAGGATGTCCTGTGTTCGATGACCGGCTGGCAGCTTGGGATAGCGGTAAGACAAATAAATTCGCTATGCAATTGCATGGCTGGCGCCCAGATAAAGCTTAACCCCAACAAAACTGCTACGAAATGAGGCTCGACAGTGAGGTGTTAAGAAAACCGCAATAACTGTTTTGTATCGCATAAAATGATACGTCGCTTGAACTTTTAATTTCAAAAATTTATTCCATCCTGCATTCTTTCACATTTCTTAAACAACTCTCAGATATTTGGAATACTGTTCAACAGGCCTGGTCTAATGGGCTACTTTACTATTGTACAAAGAGTAAAATTAGTAAGATATTTCTCTACAGTTTAACGCACTATGCTAAATGTTACTTTATTGCTGTTCTAAATCAAAGGTACACGTGGATAATAATATAGCTTAATTATTAATAAACGATAGACAACATCAAAGAAGTTTTTGGCACTTAGGTCTATATCTCACGAAACCTCAATTTACGTACCAAAAACTTGAAAAAAACTCCTGCAAGATTTACACAATCGCGGTTTGGATCCCCGATGGGATTTTTCAATATTGAACAATGGTAACTTATGATTCTTCTGGTGGCATTATGACCATGGGATTTATTCAGCCTCTGTCAGAAATGAGTACCAGGAGCTTTCTTGGAAGTAAAAGCGGCTGGTGCATAATGCTGCCATTTTATCATCTTCACGTGCCGAATGCCTAAACATCCGGGGGCCTTAAGGGCCTCCTCGGCCTATAGGGAACACTTTACTTTACTTTTGATCAAAACAATCAACGAATTGTTTAATATTGTTAGGCCTACATCTCTCTTGTTTTATGGATGTACTCTTGGTGCCATTTTAAGAAGGCCTCGTCCCAAACCATCGTCTATCTACAAAAGTATATAATAGCATTGTTCTCTAATCCGACTTCGACACCGATAAAGAACAGGTGCTCTGGTGGTCCCCAGTGTTGCCGCTGTCATTCATTACTTCTTAAGTAAAGTAAATGCTGTGGTACGTATTTGGCAACATTGTAATGGACTGCAGACAAGTGCGAATACGCCTAATTACCTTTCTATTTACTGTTCGACAAGTCGAAGAGGATTACAGTGGCACAGATAAAGGAAGTTCTTGGAAAAAGTCTTTAAAAAGTGGCACCCACTCTACTAGCTCGGTGAGCCAGTCACGGAACTTCGGGCTGCTAGATTTTTTTTCTTTTTATTTATTCTGGCAGAGCTAAGGCCATTTGGCCTTCCCCAATTAAACACCGATTTATGAAAAAAAATCTGCTAATTTATACTACCGGTACCTTTTTCTGAACTCATTTTAATTTTGAGCACATGATATGGCCATTTTTAAACAAATGTGTGCAGTAAATGCTTTATTTAGTATTAAACAGGATCGTCATAAAACACATTTTGGGGCGTTTTAATAGTTATAATGGATTTTATTACTTGTTTGCGCAAGAACACCCATAGGTTTTCTACTCAGAAGGAGCCACTTCTTCGATATCATTAGTTTTACATTTCTACTTTATTTCATGTTCATCCGCTTCCGCCTATTTTTCCTGAGCTTTTAACAATATGTTATTGTAGATAGTCGTAATTGCTCAAATATTTACTACTTATTACTAGGATGAAATCTTTCCCATGTGCGATCTTTCTTGAAAATAGCCATCCTTTAAAAAAATGAAGTGCCCTAATCACATCATTATGGAGTGATTATTATTTGTATAATATGGTGTAAGTGCTGATGGGTGACTTTTATATAACTTATAACGAGTGGTTACGCAGCACTGCTGAGTAGGTTATCAACAAATTTCTTTTTTAATGACCTTTAATATATATTGAGTGAAAACTGTTCTATTGGCAATTTTACATTGATTTTTAGTCTTACATCTGAACACTACACACATAGGTCTATTTAAATCCTTATGTATATTTTTTCAAAGTAATCCCAAGTAGTTGTTTTCCATCCTAAGTATAACGATTGAGGGAATAAGGATAATATTTATTAATTAATCATAAATAACTATATGTAAGTATTTCGGCATATATGATATGTCATCTTCTGTTTCTTTCCGAGGAGTTAACAATATAATCCTCTTGCCTCACCTATAATGGTATGCGGCCTGAGTGCTTATTTATCATCATACAGATGATAACTTGTTAATTCCTCGTAAAGGAAGGAAGATGTTATGATTTGGGAGTAAGGATTTTGTTTCTTTTTTATTTAATGAATTGTATTGAGTAAATGTTAAATAGTGAATAAAACTTTCAATAAAGTGCATAACTACTTATGCCGAAATACAACTTAATGTATGACACGTCTGAAATCCATCACAGAAGAACTAAACGTAGGCCTACAATAGCTTCATAAATATGTGATTCTTTTGAAGATTGGACAGCATAGTTATATTGCGCTTTTTATGTAATTACTAGTGGTGCCCCCGGCTTCGCCAGCGATTATTTACTCAATTGCTAGATGTTTTATTTAAATCATATTTTATTTAACAGAAAAATAATTAAAACATTATATTAATTACATAAATTGTAGGAATCACAAAATATTATGATTAATTATATTGCTTCACGTAAGAAATAGTCTAAATAAACGAATAAAACGAATCTTGTTCTGCTATACGGGCAAAGAGATTCGAAATGAAACGATTAAAACATACCACAGATTCATGAACCTTACCCAAATCATGCACAAGCAATTAAAACGATTGATTAGAAAGCAAAAATCCCTTTAGGCAAGCCTACAGGCTGAGGTTGATTTCGAAGTGCTTTTGGTTTAATTTATTGTCGCTACGTAGCACTCTTTTTCTTTAGCCTTGGCATGACAAACCCGCAATAATAACTGCAAAAAAGAGGAAAGAGCACTTTTTCAAACATTAAAATCTCGCCTTATATGAGAACTATCAAGAAACTAGTTATTGATTTGTAGAGTACTCATCAAGAGCTTTTCAACGATACCCCACAAGATGTAGTTTTAAAAAATTCGAATTTCCAACCCCCACCCCCACTCGTACCCCCAAAACCCCCGAATCGTTGGTGTGTGAACTCCATAGGGAGTACTCTAATTTATTCAAACAAAGTTTCCCTCTATACCTCATAGAAGCCGAGATATAAATGTTTTAAAATTTCAACCCCCTCCCTCGACCACACCCTTGGACCAATTTTGCTCATTAACGAACTTGTCCGAACTATTGGGCCTAGAAATAACATAATAAAATTTGGTTCAAATATCTTGAAAATTACGGCCGCTATCGTGTAAAGATTTAAATATATATATAAATATCACAATTTTTTTTTTGAACAGGTGGTGGTTTCGTACTTAGGGAGGCATGAAACGTAAAGATATGAAATAATTTTTCGAAAATCATGAAATAGTATCGATTGAAATAGATAGATTTTTCTTCGAAATCTACCTAAAAACCCGGCTTCGAGGTGCATTTCACGATTAAAGTGTGGGAGCTACCTCAACTTTGAATTCTCTAGCCCAACGAATCAGATCTCTGCTTGTCGTACACAAATGAATCAAGATAGCAATAGCAATGCCACCTCCAATTAATTTAACAATTGAATATGGTCATGTTAATAAGTGGCGTTGGATAAGCACGGAAACACGAGTTCAAATATTATATTACTAGCTTAAAAGACCCGGCGTCGCCCGGGTTTTTAATTTTGTAATTGGAAATTAACTTATGAAGGACTTTCGATTTTTAAATTCTAGGTCCTTATATAGGTATTAATAATCTGAAATAGGAAGAACGACTTATTACACTATTCCCTCAGAAAACGCTTGATATAGTTTTTTTTATGGCTCATAGAGGATGTAGAATTCTGCATCGCATCGCTTGTACACAGCAAGCCTGGTAAGGGTTCAAGTAAGAAGAAACAGAAATTCCTGTAACATAAAATTGTAATACCGAGGCGGAAAATTTTATTTCTCCCTCTCATGTTACCATAAAACTGTTTTGGGGATGAAATTAAACAGAAAGCAATATCACTTTCATACTTCTCTCTCCAAAAACCTGCGATATAATAATATACTGTACCTTATTACCATACCTCGTATTGTTTTCTCTATGTCCAGGGTAGAGAAAAGTTATGTGACTGCATTATTTTCGTGGATTAGATTCTTTAATATTCACTTATAACATGAATTATAAATTGATACCTTCTCTTATTTATCAAACTTGCATTTTTTTTTTTCCAAAGCCATCTGATACCATTAGCAACAATATGTTCTGTGATTGGGGTATTATAATTCTGTGTAAAAAAGGTATTAAGTTTTCTCAAAAACATTTAATTTTTGGCATTAAAAATCAAAATTTTGTAAATTCCTTTCTTAGTGAGCACCTACATTATGAAACGAAGGTACTGTCAAAATTCCAAGTCTCTACCTGTTATAGTTTAGGCTCTACGTTGATTCCTGTCAGTCAGTCAGTCAGGACAAAGCCTTTTATTTTTATTTATTTTATTTTATTTTTTATTTTTTCTTTGTTATTTTTTTAATATTTGTGTTATTGTAACTATGTTATGTATTGTTAGCATAGTATCAACACTCCCTATAATACACACTGTTACATTATTAGTACAAGATTATGATACATCATAAGAAAGAAATTGAATTTGAAAGGAATAGCTTCCACATTGCACGCACAGCCTATGTGACATTTACACAGGATGGTTTCGAAACAAATAACAGGAATAAGAACTTTAAAAATAAAACAGTTCCTCTAGAGAAGAAGAATTCTGGATTGTCCCCATAACGCTCGCAGCATTACCACGTTGTATAGCAATACCTATACGCTGCCGAAGATAATCTGTGGCGCGAGGATCGTGCGTAATGCTCTTCAAGATGTTCCCAATGTCTTTCACTAAATCTTTGAATTCTGCACACCAAGGGCCAAAGGTTTCCACTGCGAACACTGTAAATAAGTAGTTATTGGTGATACCCCGGTATTTATGCTGTTTTAGCTTAACTGCTGCTTCTGCAGCGGAACCGGCAAGTTTGGATGTCATTGATAAGTGGGAACCAGCCAATGTGTCGACGCAAGTGGCATCCCATAGCAGTGATTTACCATTCCTCCAAGGTATAATAGACAGCCCATCAGGGCGTTTGCCATCAGTGCGGCTGATTCCAGTTGGTTCTAGAATTGAAGGAATGCCTGCTGAGGATAAGGCACGTTTCAGGATGTCATTAAGGGTGAAATGTCTTGAAATTCTTCCCGCATTCTTCCTGCAGCTTAAACCATGGTAACCATACTGATCTGTAGTGACACCGCAAACACATTTATGATGTTGGTAAATTTTAGAGCCTAGTCTCAAGGCTACCGCAATCCGAAAGCTCGTGTTATCCATAAAGGTGCCAATGTTTGTAGATGGTATGGCGTTAAGCCATGAACTAGCTTCTTTTTCTTGGATAGCAAGAATGCGTGCTTGATCCGTAGCTGAAACGCAAGATGAAACCAGCGACCCGTGGATGCGTGCAGCGTTTATTAAATCCCAGTTGCGTTGGACTTCAAGATGATCTTGAGGGACATTTAGGTTATTTAAAGCCTTTTATATATTATATAGAGATAGAGATTAGATGTGTTATTTTATGATATGGACCCGAATGAGCTAAGGGAGTAGGGTTGGGCATTTTTATCAAGACTTTAACATCTAATATAGGCTATCCCTACTAGGAAAGGTAATGAAATCCATTAATATTAATCTTGTCGTAATCCATTTTTAAATTATAACTTACATGATTAGAATTCTGTGTTTTTTTAATGCTTTGTGGCATACCCTCCCTAGAAACATCACATCTATATAATTAATTCATATTCGACGGCTTGTATCAGCGAGAAACTGTGTTTCACTTCTCCTAATGAGGTAAAACAATTCACCCTACTTTTAGAACAGGTTGAAATCGTCTGGCATAACATACTGGTGGTTATCACATAATTTAACAAGTTGCTTAATTTAATATGGCGGTTTGTATAATTCTATAGAGAATATTTGGTTTAAACAAAACTAAACAGTTATATACCAGAATGCTATTATTTCACATTAGACTGCATATGAACTGAATTGAATTTTTTCAGTAAAATATTCATTTTTAATTCTTGATTACACGCCAGGGTGCTAGCCGCTATATCATTAAATCTCTGCAATCGATGTATTGATATACCTATTACTAAGAAACTTCCATGTTAGAAAATGTATACTGAAGTCGGAGTATAAACTACCGATTATTATATAAAAAATGTTGAAGCTACTTTTTTTTGTCCTCCACCACCCCCGGATCCCTCGATCATAGGTCCCAACAACTTTTCGATCCATTTGTTCTACTGCTTTATTTACCGTTCTAGTATATCCTAAATCGATGTTGTAGCTGCTAGGCCAATTACATTTAATGCAAATATTTACAAACCATTTCATGAAGTATGCCATGGGGCAATAGTTAAACTGAAGAATTATGGC
This sequence comes from Ectobius pallidus, assembly GCA_964059195.1. Lineage (NCBI taxonomy): Eukaryota > Metazoa > Arthropoda > Insecta > Blattodea > Ectobiidae > Ectobius > Ectobius pallidus. The sequence goes on from CAXKWD010000008.1 coordinate 22,850,053, forward strand.
ACTTGAGCCTTCCAAAATTGAAGCGATTACTTTTATAAGGGTCTAAGTGCCAAAATCATGATTGTGTGGAAAACAAGATATAGAGTCACAGAAAGACGTGCTCGAGATAGACCCAGCGCTATATCTTGGAATTGATTGCTACTAACGTGGCTTTCCCTGGACCTTGGACCTTTCTGGAATGCATTGGTCCGAATACATAGATCCACTTAAAATTATCAGCTGAAAAAATTATGGTTTTGGCCAGTGGCGGACGCAGATTTTTTCGGGGGGGGGTATTTGAATAGGTAGAAAGAATACTAAAAAAAATTAATTAACTTACATATATAATTAGCTTATAAAACTGTACATTTATAGCCTTTTTCAAATTTCGGGGGATATATCCCTCCCTGCGTAAGCCACTGGTTTTGGCACTTAGAGCCTTATAAATGTAAACGCTTCAATTATTCACTGAGAATGAGGATTATATAACTCAAAGATTTTGAAAGTAAGTTATATTCCGTGTCTGAAATAGCAAAAAAGCTGCTGAAATCCTATTAGCTTCAAATAAAAAGTTTTCCCAGAAGAAAAACATTACAAAAATTGTTAGTCCGTGGTCTAAGCGAATCTGTTTTCTGTTTTGATGTCTTCTTTGGGATGGGGTTGTATTTATCTTTAAATACATTCAGAACATTCTACAATATCAAAAGATTTGGTCTACTAGTCAGATTGCCATAAGACTGTCTTAAACTTTTCGGAAAAATTCTGGAGAATTCTGCAGAATGTTTTAACTTCTCTTGTCGTAAAAGATAACACCTCCAGTCTGCAGAGTTTTCATTCCGTATAAACTCATGTTCTCTAATACCGACGAAACGCTTAAGTGTAGGGCACATCGTCACTTGAGTATTGGAGTGTCTTTGTCCATCAAGAAAAGGTTTGATAAAAGGAAGGAAGAAGCTTTGATTACTGAGGAGATTCATTTTTAATATGACATAGAATGATATATTATTTTGGTATTTAGATGTGGTAATTTGGTTCCGCAGTATTATGATGCGAACTAGGAGTTCGAAATATAAATATTTGAGAAAACTATGGAAGAACCTACTACTACTGAGGAAACTCATGTTTAATATGACAAATTCAGTGGCGTAGCATGACTGTCGTTTTCTGGATATAGGCTACTGGATTTTAAAATATGAATTTATAATTATTCAAATGATACACGAATTCCCATTCTATTAGTGTTTTAAATAAGAAAATATTGTTAATATTTTGCACATGGATTCGATTCGTATATACCTATATCAAGTATTATATTGTCACGATGCCGCAAAACTACATGAAATCGACTGGCGTCGAGAAAATCGCGCCTCGCTTATTGGACGGACCGAAGCCGTGTGCCGGTGGGCGTGGCTTAATGGAGACACGTCGCAGTGAGTGCACTATGGGCTCCGAGAAGGAGGCCTGCGGGAGGGGATGCGCGCTAAGGGGTGTGGCTGAGTGCCGCCACAGACTTTTAGATCGTGCGCAGATGGAAACATCGCGACAGTAGCTCCAGAACATTCGACAGCCCTATATGAACCCAGGAGCGAGACATAGGAAGAGGAACTGGTGAACTGAACTGAGTTGAACTGAGACAGTGCCGTTCTCGTGATCTCAGCGCGACGGGTGGATCGTGTGTTGTGCAGCGACGAGCCAGCGAGGACTGTGGACTGACCGACGTGGCATCGAGCTGCCGTGACTTGGGAGTCAGCACAGTGTGTGAACGGAGACAGTGCTGTGACTTGGACTCAGCACAATGGAAGTGAGCTGCGAACATTCAAGTGAACTGGAGAACAATCAGGAATTATCTGCTTGTGTATTGAGTATTGCTATACGAAATAAAGGAACCTTCCTTCTTCAATCAAAAGACAAGTGTTCTGATTTGGACAACAATCAGGAGTTATCTGCTTGTGTATTGAGTATTGCTATACGAAATAAAGGAACCTTCCTTCTTCAATCAAAATACAAGTGTTCTGATTTCGAACCCCCGACGAGCCCTTGTTTCATTATTATTATTATTATTATTAGTATTAGTAACAGTATTAGTAGTAGTGGTGTGGTGGTAGTAGTAGTAGTAATAGTAGTAGTACCACAGCCATTATACTATCGAAATTGACTGGACTTCGATTTCAAACTAAACTGAATAGATTTAAAAATAAAGAGCAAGTTTCAAATTAAAGAAAAAGCCTAAATCAAGCTCATGAGTTGGTCTATTACCTTTTGCTTCACATTTTGGTTCATACGATAGAGTAAAAAAACTGTGTTGTCCGTGGAACTGTCCATACTTATTAGACTAAAACATGCTACACGGAAACAATCACAAGTTTGAAATAAACTAATATTGCATTCAATGCTGACTGAGGAATGTAATGTAAAATGTTTATGTTACCATACCCTTCCCTTATTGTTTCTACTGTCCGACTTTTGGCTCGGTCGTTCTTCAAGTGAGCAGGTACCTGAAGAGACTAAATTTTCAAAATTCTCTCCAGTCTCTTTGGTGGTGACTTTATGCTGCTCTTGCGAAACAAATTAGCCCGTCTTCGCAACGAGTAGGTTAACGTCTAGTAGGAGAAGTCATATAACTCGTACTTAATTAGACTCGACTGGCTGGACCTTCGCTCAGTCTCAGGCTCTCAGCTCGTCTTTACTGCCGCATCCTGAGAATTTTATATTGCCTAAGCACGCGGCAGCACACGGTGACGCATAAAAGTAGGAGGGATTGGGGTATGCAGTGGCGAAAATATTCTGATAACAGGGCTAATAATTTTATAATCAATAATGACTTGGTTTGATACTGCCTTTATTTATTTGTTTGTGTATCCTCTTATTTTCTTATATTATTCAGGTAGACACAGTCTCAAAGTCTACCCTTACGCTACGCCACTGAATGATATACTATTGATATACTATTTCGGTATTTAGATGTGGTTAACGCAGTGTTATGTTCTGCACTAAGAGTTAGAGATGGGCTATATATCATTTCATTTTTAGCAAAATGTAGAGTTAGTAAGCCTATACACTGTACATATAATAGAAGTGGATATATATATTTTTTTTTACGAACAGGGAAATACGGGTCCCGCGCTTCTTTGCCGGAGGTTAAAGGATCTGATCTTCAGAAGTCGACAATTCAGCTCAGAACTGCATAATAAATATGATGAGATCAACTAAAGTCTGGCCGTTCTAAGAAGGAAACCTCAAGTAAACAAAAACCAGTAAATCTGTCTCACTCTATCACATTACTTCTATGACTTAAGAGTGAGACAGACATATTGGTTTTTTGTTTACTTCAGGTTTCCTTCTTAGCTTGTCTCGGGTATAGAGGTGGTTTGAGTTGCGCTTTAGATCTTTCATAAGACTTTCTGCTAACTTCTTGCAACTACATTGACTAAATCAAAAGATGGATTTTATGTTGGAGCTAGAATGTGTGCCTATTATTGCGTTTCAAGGATTATAAGAAGATGGTCATTGGCTATATTTTTCACATTCTTGAACATTGCTAGAATCAATTTAAAAATACCAGTTTCCTTCACAAATTCAGAGGCAACTTAACGATGACGTATTTTTCTGCATACTGACTGCTTGAACTAAGCATGCATCTGTGACAAGAGCAGGCGCGCGGTGTATTTTTTTATAGTTCTTCCAACACATTTTTGCTTAAAGTTCAGAAAATCAACTGAAAAGCTAAACAAGGAAACTGGAGCCATAATAACATTCATGGTTAATCATCAACGATGGAATAAATTACAGAATTGGTGCAATAGCTCAAGTTCAAGGCATCGATAAGCACAAAAACTGCAGCTGTTGTACTTTCTACAACAGCGCGCCTGCTAGAGGGTTAAAGGTCTCTCGACAACAAAAGGTCATTCGGGTTCAATTATTGTAGACTACTATTTCTATCTCGGCGAAAGTCTAATGTGAACCCAAATTGCAATAACCGTACTATTGTTGGTCGAGCATGGGATTTAAACTCACGACCTTTAAAATGTGTACCCGTTGGCAGGCTCTTCAGATCAGAACAGGGTTTTCTGTGTACCATATTTATTGAAATTTTACTCCCCTCTCAAATACTAACAAGGGGTTAAAAACATATATTTCACTTGCGTTAAAAATGTTTCGTATAATACAGCCCTTGTCGGCTCGCAGGAGTCCAGGAGGTGGAGATTCCTAAGTTTTTAGACAATAATGGTACACGAAAATAGTAACTTACGCACTGACTACCTTCACGTATGATTTCTCCTGGTGCTCTTTTATGTTAGAGGCCACAGTACTACCACCACAACTCCACAAGGTAAAGCCAAATTAACAACAATTTCAATGAATCTATCAGAATTTCCCATTTGTAGCGCAGTGCCTTGATTAACTGTGCAATAGCGTATCCCTTTTAGCATACGCAAAGTCCTTTCTTTCTTTCTTTATCGTAGTTTTACATCTCCCTTTTTTACGATTTAAGCTATCCAAGCCGCCCGGGCCTTACAGGGCCGATACCTGTCGGGAGAGGGATTATCTTTGGATCACATACATACTTTTTTGACCAGACAAGGACATGGAGGGCCTCCCCGGATGAGTGATCAGCCCAATGCCGGGGCCACATCCGAGACAACACGAACACATATGACGATACACACGAAATCTGTTACTCGGGTGCAATGCCGTTTTCGTCGTACATGGAATGTGGATCCACCTGGTCATAAAGCGATTCTCCAATGGGACAGAACACTCCGAGAAACAGGTTCTTTACTACTCTCGATCCCTCTAGCGTGGACACCCTGTATTGAAGTTTTCTTTTTTAAAATGGACTTAGCTATGGAAGTTACACTCAACAACTTCTTTTTGGAAATTATAGAAATCATGAGTATTATTATTTTCATGAATAAGCAACATCGTTTAATTTTTATATCAAATTATACAACACATTTCGGAAAATCATACATAAAGTAGATAAAGAAAATAAAAAGTGAAGAAAACTTGTTTTCTGGAGCTGAAATTTGCAGTCTAGCAGGCAGAATTGTCGTAAATTTCCCATTGGTCCTCAGCAATATCAAAGCCGCTCATTACTGATTTTAGAATCTTCAATGTTCCCTCATCAAGTGTTTTCGAGCGACTCCAGATCTGGTCGATTACATACTTGCCGAATGTGTCTGATTTTTCGTCATAATATTCCTTGCAGCCATGAGTCAAAGCGTAAGTCTCGTAGTCCGTAGCGAGGATGGAGTGCTTTATCACACCTGGAACGAAGATTAGTGTTAAAATATTATACTGTTAATTATAATAATAATAATAATAATAACAACAATAATAATAATATAATTTGAATTATTGCAATTTATTAACTTTTTAGATTATTGAAAGCTTATTTACAAATTCAAAATTGAAAAACAAGATATTAATATTCCAAATTGGACTGTTTAAATAATTGAATAATACACACTGCCGATACTTCAACGACAGTTTACACAGACATAATGAATTTCAGTACTTGTAATGAAATAGTAAAATTTCGAATTATAAATTTAATGGGAGGCGATGGTGATAGGAAAAAATATATATTTAATTATCAATAACAAGAATAATAATATAATATTTAACTAGAATATTAACAAAACATATTCACAGATTTTTATAATAACAAAAGGTTTTCTCCCTCTAAATATTACGTGTAATAGTGAGTGTCCAGTAAATACAGTGAAGTTGTTAAATGAAAATTTACCTTTATTTCACGATCTCCTTGCACATTATCACTTACACTTCGATACAGTAAGGTACAATCAATCAGAAACTGTTTAAATTTTGCAGAACTACTTGATTTTACTATGACATACCAAAATAAAAATATAATTTCAGAATCTCAACCACAAGCTTCCGTTCTGTGAAGTGCTGAATTGTAACCAGTACTCATAATAACCGGTGTTGTGTCCCTCAAATGTAGCAGGTAGATTAACCCTCATATTCCTATAGACATGAACCATTTAGTTGGACGAGTCCAAATGTTTAAGAAATATGAATCTGGAAGGCCAAATTGCAACAGATTTTCAAGAATGTTTAGATTTCAAGTGCGGAAACTTGATTCTACTAGCATTATAAGGTTAATGCAACCAAACTCGCAAAAAATTACAAAAATGTAGATTTTTTCTTAAAAATGGCATTAAAATGACTTATGTAACCCTTAAAAATTACCCTTTCAGAGAAATGTCTGAAATGTAGAAAAAATACTCATAAAAGTGGATTAATTTAACTTAAGACTGCACAAGTCACGTTTATTTTACATAGAGCATCGTCCTAGCGTCATAAAAAAGTATGCAAGTAATCGAAATCCAGGCCCTAACCAGCAATAACAGCTATGGGAGTTGGAATTCCGACCACATGCCTCCAATCGTGCAATTTGCCTCTGGTAGCTGACGCAGAGATGGGCTGATCAGTGGCGGTTTGTCCTATGTGCTGCAGTGCTCATTCAGATTTTGTGGTATTGAACAACATTATCTTTGTTAATTTATATCCATCTAGCATGAAATTGCTTACTAACATTGATCATATCAGACACTATTTTGATTGATATTGACAGTTTTCGGTCTCATCTCACTGAAGGGATTTGTATTATATTCCGCAAAGGAAAATTTGTCCTACTGGAATCGAACACAGGTTTTTAGCTTGATGCGCTGACGTCGAGACCATTCGGTTTTCCAGAACATGTCCAGACCCATTATAGATATTCCTCCAGACCAGTGACTCCCAACCTCGGGGAGCGAGCCCTCTTTGAGGGGGATTGAACGATTTGGAATGAATAACATTTGTTGTATAAAAGTTCGAAAATAAATGATACATTCTCTTATCATCATCATCTTCAAGGTATGAGCCTATTGGCCCGTTCCGTTCCCCTTAGTATTTATTGTTGAAGTTATCCTTCCATCTGAGTCGAGGTCGTCCTACATTTCTATATCTGTTTTGCCACTCTTATCATCTCCCATTCTATTTAAATGTTGTAGCCATTTAACATTTTTATTTATTAGTTTTTCATTCAGGTTAAATATAGGCTATTCAGTTTCTTCCTAATCTCTTCATTTCTCTTATGTACATTCATTTAAAATCTTAAAAAGAGTATTTCATCTGAAGGATAACAAGAAATCCCTTAGCTGTTAACATTAAAGTACTGCCAGAATGTTTGCAAGAAGAAGCTGTAGAACTGAATTGTGATTCAAAAGCAAAAGATGATTTCAAAACTTCAAGTCTTGAGGACTTTTGGATAAATCGTCTTGCATTTTATCTTCAAATAGAGTTGAGGTGGCCATTATTGTGCCTCTTTCGTCCACATATTTATATGAGTCAGGATTCCCAACTTTGACTGTAATGAAAACTAAACATCATTATCGGCTAGAAGTCGCGACTGATATCCGCTGAGCATTGTCAAATTTGTAATCAAATATACGAGGTCTGCTCAAGGTAAAAGAGAATCAACCGTCTCACTGACATGAAAATAGAGACTTAATTACTAAACTGGTCCATAAACAATGCGACTTGGAAGTTGCAGTAGAGGTATTCCTTCACATATTATGCTTATCAAACTAGAACTAGACCTTTGTTCTTTCGTAAGCCTTGCTTAATGAATCGATCTGGATCTTAACTCGGAATCGATTAAAAAAGAACTTATTTTCTGCACATCATAATTGCAATTATCAATGTTTAATCAAAAGTATTCTGGCACTTTATTAGTTTAGTTTATTTTATTTTATTAAAAACTTGTTCTTGTTATGTTGTCTTAGTTTGTAGCAGTGGTCTTCAACTTTTTAAACTAAAGAGCCATTTTGTTTTTGGTGAAAGACTGAGTGATTGATTTATTGATTTATTAATAACATGTTACTTAGGTAACACATATGTCAATATTTAATTGTATTAAAATATCTTTAGGGATTACTTTACATTATAATCTAGGCATGTTCTATATTTTTCTTCCATTTTGATATGTTAACGAATAACACATAGCACAGTAACATTTTTTAAATTTAATGTGAAACTTGACTGTTTCTTTGTCACTAAATTGTCAATATTGGCATTGTAGTTGTCGGTCCTCGGGTTAAGACCACTGCTCTAGACCCTCGATATAGGTTGCTTATTTTGTTATTACACGGTTTTAACTTAACGAAGATTGTTTTGATATTAAAGCCAGATACCGCTACTAATCTCTTCATCGAAATAAGACTGAAAACCTGTCGTCCAAAATTGAAGTTAACAGTATATTCAGCGAATAGGGAAGCTCCCTTTTCTAAAACAGACACCATCCCTCAACATCCTTCAGAGGATCAGGCTAACCAGTGATCAGCCCCAGTAGAGGCTCGTGGCTCAAAACGAAAGTGTGCTGCAAATACTATTTCATACAGCAAACTTAAAATATTTTAAAAAATTATTAGTAGGCCTATCTAAACTGCTCGTCTCTTAATCCATCTCTGGGAACTCTCACGCGATTTTCTCTGCCCTAATTATTTTTTTTGCTAATTTCTCTCGTCTCGTCGAACGTTGTGTGAGACATTTTAGAATGGAAGCTATTCTTTTGCAAATTAAAAGAAAAAAACTAAAAACCCCTTTAGAGACCCACAGTTAAATATAAAAATATCGTGCATCAGCTTGTATGAAGAGAAACCAATATTGATCTAACACTGTCATTGGTATAGCCTACTCTAAAATGCCTTCATTTAAAAATTTAGACATTTAGTTCATTCAATTCGACCTATGGAGAGAAGGGCTCTAGACGCCAACGAGTGGAGATTTCATTACCGTAAACGGGAAGATGAATTTAACTTCGTATATTTTCCCGGAGGTATATGTGGTAAGCCCATCGCCACGACGACCAGTCACAGACACTTAAGATATTACTTGGACATAAAAGGACCGGCGAATTTGGTCCAGAGGCTCTAATTTAGACTTCAATCTCTTTAACGTGCCATAATTGTACAAACGCACCACTGCGGCCGTCTAAGACCTAAATTGTAGTGAAGAAATTCAATTTGATGGACAAGTGTCATGAAAACCCTGGATAGTGTTATTAAATTTAACTTAATTTGAAACTTACTCTTCCATTTTTCATCTGATGTGTGCTTAAATGCCATGGTGGCAACAGATGAAAGTCCTGGCTTCAATCCTTGCCCCTTACCCTCCACAACTTTGTCAGATCCATCAGCCATTTTCAGGTTAGAATTAATCTTAATCCGTGTCACGTTTCCCACCATCTCTGTAGCGTAGTGGATTTTTTGGCATTTTACATTCCATTCCTCCTTCTTTGGTCGCAGTACATTCGCCACAGAATACCAGTCTCCTGAAAACTTTAACAACACAAAGTGGTTGTGAAGATATTAATCATTTTATATACAGTAAAACCTCTATATAACGACCATCGCTGGTTCCTCCAAAAAGTGGTCTTTAAGAGGGGTGGTCTCTTAATAGGGGGAATGCATTTTTATGTCTTGAAACTGAAAATACAATAGAATAAATACGGCACAATACAGCAGGTGTATTATGTAACACATAGTTGATTATTACTTACTTTTACTGTATTTCAAATTGCAGCACAACAATAAGACTCTTTAATTTATGCAGGTCAAGAACACCGAGCCTCTATTTACAGTATAACGGGGTAATGTTTTCCAGGAAAAGAAAGATACTTCTATTTTCCCTACATTACATTTTGCTTGGAGGACAATGAAAGGGACTCGTCCAGCACGTTTGTTTGAATCGAGAATTTCAGAAACCCCCTCATGTCTACTGAATAAACGTTTTCATAAGAAATAGAATTACCCCTCCGAGTCACTGCGATCATGTAGATAAAAAAAGCATGAATTCTTAGGGGTATTGAAACAAGCACAGAGGTAGGAGATTGGAATGTGTCCTGTTCACGCCGTGCGCTGTACGGTATTTGCACTCTGTCTACTGTAAGGTATTTCCCAAAATGTGAAAGGGAAAACAGTCCAAAGCATTGTTCAACCATATTCACATTTCTGTCCACCACTCTTGTAAAAGTACTGTATTGAAAATTGAAGAGACGTCTTGCAGTGTCCACATCAGTATTTCTGTTCAAATGCTGATAAATGCCTACCATTTGAGTAAATATTTTTTAAGATTTTGGTCATTATAGAGGAGTTTAACGCAAATGAAACTTTGGTCGTTGGTCGGGGAGAGGGGTGGTCGTTTAATAGGGGTACAAATAACATTGGCCTTATGGGTTTTATTGTCGGTTCCTAGAAAAATTGATCTTTAAAGGAGGTGGTCTCTAAAGAGGGGTGGTCTTTAAGACAGGTTTTACTGTATTGGAAAAATTGTGACATAAATTATGCAATGTGTTTAAAAAACGGAGTTCTTTTACTTGCAGTAAAACAAAAATTATAAGCTCAACAATAATATAACCTTATGCATTACCAACTTAAAAAAAATATCTCTTGACCACCTTCACGGAGTTTCTGAAAGTCTGCGGGTGAGATCAAAAACTAAACTAAATTCCGTGGCGCTACGTCCGTGGAGGGAGCGGATGAGATCAACTGTAACATATTCCAACATCTCAATGTGATACGACTGATCTTCATGCAGGCTGACTGTAAACACCGTGGAAGAGATCACTTGTACGACACAGTTACGAAAACGTTCAAGTTGTACCGTAACTGACAATGTGTAAGGTTATAATCTGTGCGCTTTGAATTTTTGTACCACTAATGTAAGATCTATTTTGTTCCTTTTGAAAACGCCGTTTTTACTTCCTCTGCCCGCACCATAGGTACTAAAGGTAGAGGAATTTGCCTATTGTATTCGAATCCGAAATTCGAAGTTGGGTTTTTGACATAAGTACATGTTTCGAGGTCCAATGAATCCAAAAATACTCTTTTCAGAAACATGCTTGTGTATGTGTGTATGTGTCCGTGTGTGTGTCGGTTAACAGCCTAGCTCAAAAACGGGAAATCTTATGAAAACAAAATTTTGTATTTGCATTTGGTACCTTCTGAGGATGTGACATGAAGATGGCAACGACTTTGTTTTATTTTTAAGGCTACTTTATTTGAAGAAAACTTCGTTTTTGCGAGTTTCTCGAAAACGGCTCTAACGATTTTGTTTGAATTGTGTACATGGGGTGCTTGTACTTAGAGCTAAATCTTGTATTTGAAACTTTTTTTTCGAAAATATCTGAAGAGTGGTTATCAGTTTGTCTTGTTTGGTGAACAATATAGCTTTGCATCAGGTTCAAACAACTGAATATTCGCTCTTTGCAATATTGCCTCTCATTCTATGTCAGAATGTGTAGTGAGAAAGATGTATTGGCTGCACTTAGAGTAAGGAAAGTTACATGAGTGCATTGACCAGACTTCATTTGTGTTATGTAGGTATCTTTCGGTGATTCAATGCAATGTGGTAACGACATTTGTTTCACTTTTACAACCAATTTTCATGAAAAGAATGTCATACATAATATATCATACTATCTGCCTATAGCTAGATGACGCAGCGGTCGGGTGGTAGGCCTTGTCCTTTCGGGGATGTTGCGCCACGGAGTTATTTATAAGAGGCAAACTTTTATCTGGACAGAGGAAGTTATGTGAGTTTCACATCAGATTTTTAAACGTAATGTACTGTCGTAAACCTCTAGTAAAACTAAATGTAAAATATCAGCCTATACATGTAGGCCTATATATAGGCTTGCCAGATTTCTGAAATGTTCAACCGGTACACCGGAATGCCCTCCAGCGTCGCGGGCATTCAAGGGTACACATCCTTGGCGGGTTTTTAGAGTGTTTTAGAGGGTAGTTTATTCTCAATGCTACGAATAAATGGTTACTGATTAGGAACCTAAACCAGGGGTAGTAATAAATGACATCTCTCTCTCTCTCTCTATATATATATAAGTTATATATAAAAGGCTTTGTCCTGACTGACTGACAGGAATCAACGTAGAGCCTAAACTATAACAGGTAGAGACTTGGAATTTTGACAGTACCTTCGCTTCATAATGTAGGTGCTCACTAAGAAAGGAATTTACAAAATTTTGATTTTAAATAGCAAAAATTAAATGTTTTTGAGAATACTTAATCCCTTTTTACACAGAATTATAAAACCCAAATCACAGAACATATTGTTGCTAATGATATCAGATGGCTTTGGAAAAAAAAAAAGAAATGCAAGTTTGACAAATAAGAGAAGGTATCAATTTATAATTGATGTTATAAATAGATATTAAAGAATGTAATCCACCAAAATAATGCAGTCACATAACTTTTCTCTACCCTGGTCATAGAGAAAACAATACGAGGTATGGTAATATGGTATATTATTATATCGCAGGTTTTGGAGAGAGAAGTATGAAAGTGATATTGCTTTCTGTTTAATTCCATCCCCAAAATAGTTTTATGGTAACATGAAAGGGAGAAATAACATTTTCCGCCTCGGTATTACATTTTTATGTTACAGGAATTTCTGTTTCTTCTTATCTGAACCCTTACCAGGCTTGCTGTGTACAAGCGATGGGATCCAGAATTCTACATCCTCTATGAGCCATAAAAACTATATCAAGCGTTTTCTGAGGGAATAGTTTTAGTGTAATAAGTCGTTCTTCCTATTTCAGATTATTAATACCTATATAAGGACCTAGAATTTAAAAATCGAAAGTCCTTCATAAGTTCATTTCCAATTACAAAATAAAAAACCCGGGCGACGCCGGGTCTTTTAAGCTAGTAAGCATATAAATTTAAACATTTTATTTCTAACATGTTAATATTTAAAAGTTACTTAAGTAAGAAGAAACACTTTGAATGAGGAATAAAAATTAGAACATTATTTACATTACTTTTCATTGGTTAGGACTTTTTTTTAGACTTTTTTGGTCATCTAGAAAATGATTTAATTTTTACCGGGACGTGAAGTAAACCGGCCGGGACACCGGAATTTTGTCTGAAAACCGGGACTGTCTCGGTCAAACCGGGACATCTGGCAAGCCTACCTATATACAATGGTGGTAAAGAAAATTTCAAGAAATCAAAGTTTTCATGACATCTGATAGGTCACATACTTAGACATGACGGATTGCTACAGAAAATCATCGCGGGATCAATAGAGGGCAAAAACCGTAGAGGACGACCAAGACAAGAATACATGACTCACATTTTCGAAGACATGAGATGCGATTCCTACTGTATACTGAAAAGAAAAAACAGAGAAGCGTGAAGAATGGAGAATTACTGCATAATTTTTTAACTTCCAATCTGTTGAGAATATATTTTGTACCATTCAGTTAAATTCTAAAGTACATTTTCCAGCATGCTGCGAAAAAGTTCCATTTTAGTTTGATTTTTCGTAATGCTTAATTCTCTAATACAGTTTGTAATGTGGAGTGCAGATTTTGTTTAAAGCTTCTCCTACTCCTATTTCTAATGCATCGCACCACTGGGCTAAAAACTGGAAGATCATGGGTTCGATCTTCGATTAGGTCCTATGGATTTTTCAATTGCCATAATCTTTCTGATGGCATAGAGTACAAGGAGCAATCAGGTAGTAAGGTGAGTGGTGCCTAAGGCTGACAATCTTACCACTTTAACATCCCAAGTGTCTAAAACTCTGGAAGACCCAACCTCCTGAACCCTAAGGGCCTTACGGCCTGCATAATCATCAGGCTTTAAAACTTAGTGCCCGATCGAATATGTTAACAGCAACCGTACCGTACAGACTTTGCTCAGCGTATGCCCTAGCTACCATATGCTAGTTCACGTGATAGTAAATAAACCGAAATACAGATATAGGAAGACCACAAAATAACTTCTCATTATCTAAACTCACATTAAAAGCATGCAAAACGATACTTTCTCCTGTTTGTGTATAATAGTCCCTCCCAAATGTTTCAATATATGTTTGCGTTTTAGAACACTTTACTTTCGGCATGCCGAACACGTATTATAAATTTAAACACGCACAATGACAAGGTACACTGTTGACCAATTTGAGAGGCACCGTACCACAAGTGCATTCACTTCTCAGTACTACTATCAATTACTGTCTTATCAGCCTACGCAATCAACCCCCACCCCCTATACTCAGGTTGTTGGTAACCGGAATCAACTCCCTCTGTGTGTTCGGGCACTAAGTTTTAAAGCCTGATAATCATCTACATTCATACTAACTTAAAAGGCCCGGCGTCGCTCGGGTTTTGTATTTTGTAACTTATGAAGGATTTTCGATTTTCAAACTCTAGGTCCTTATATAGGCATTTAGAATTTGAAATGAGTAAGATCGACTTACCACACTCGAACTATTCCCTCAGAAAACGATTGATATAGCTTTTTATGGCTCATAGAGGAGGTAGAATTTTGCACCCCATTGCTTCTACACACCAAGCCTGTTAGGGGTTGAAATAGAAATTCCGGTAACATGAAATTGTATTGTCTTTATGGAAAATTTTATTTCTCACTCTCATGTTACAATACAATCGTTTCGGGGATGCAATAAAAAAGAAAATTCTTTATCACTTTCATATTTTCCTCCCCCAAAACCTGGGACATACCAATGAATTATATCGATATCTTCTCTAATTTGTCAAAGACCCGTATCATGCACTTCCAAAGATACCTATGAACGCTGCCAACAATACACTGTTATCATGAGAAATGTACATGCAATGTGATTTGTATTAGATTAATTCTTTTGTAGTAAGTTAGTTAGTCTCCTTGAAAACATTTGATTTTTGGCATTTAAAATCAAAATTTTGCAAAATCCTCCCTTAGTGTGCACTTAATTATGAAACGAAGGTACTGTCAATTTTCCAAGTCTCTACGTATTATAATTTAGGCTCTCCATAAGTCCGCCGCCATGGGTGAATTGGTAGCATACTTGCCTTCCACCCTGGCGGTCCGGGTTCGATTCCCGAAATTACCGAGTTCAGGACTGGACATCACCCAGAAAAATTATAGGCTATATTAAAAAGCCTTAAATTACTGTGGTGACTGCTAGAATAGGGTATAGCGTATTCAGATCTATTTAGGTCGCAGTGTTGAGAAGCCGAAGGGCTTACACTACCCCTCATTAATCTAATCTAATCTCTTAGGCTCTTCGTCGATTCTCTGTCAGTCAAGTCTGTCATATATAAGTAATGCACCACAAAACAGAATTTAAAATATTTCTTGATAAAATAATACGTAACTGTGAATCATTGAACAACTCATAGGCTAATACAGTAATAAACTGCGAGCAACTATTTTTTCAACCAGTAACACAGTTTTTAATTGTTTTTACTTCTCCCTATAAGGGAGAGGTAAAACTACGAAATAAAAAAATACTGATATGTGGTGAAACCGCGTAGCAAAACATCTAACGCCTGTCTGTCCAAGTCTTTTCATTTTACACAAGCCATCACTGCATGTCAGCACTGTAATCTTCATAAATCAAAAGTTTCAGCTTTACTGTGGGGTAAAACATGTTTTATAGTTTAAAAGAGAAAGTTATGAAAACCCCCTCGAACTGGTCATCCTGTGAGCTGGGAACAGAATTGCTACCTCCAGTACAACACAATACAGTTGAGTTAGGCACCAAACCCATATAAACGAAACTTTGAATGACGTTCAGTACTTGGAAATAAAGCCGCAAAAAGGACCCGGATAAAGTGCACATTCTCCAAAAGCACTGGGCTAGGTTGGGATGAAATATGTTTCTAGCTTTACCCCCGTGATCTTAGGTTTCCCCAATCTGTACTGGGTAAGGTGAATTTCAAACAAACAAGACTTTCTATGTGCATTATTATTATTATTATTATTATTATTATTATTATTATTATTATTATTATTATTATTATTAATGGATTTATAATCACTTCAAATGCTATTTAGTAAGGATACTTGTTTGAACAGGATGCAATTGAATGGCATTTGGAATTAAATTAACCTAACCTAACCTAACCTAAGGACAATTCGCATGCCCCGACCCTAACAAGAAAAGATTCCAGCTTTACCCAGAGGCATGAGGGTAGATCGTGCTTTACCCGGATAAAGCCCGAAATAAAAGAGAAATTTTGTTTATAACTCTTGCTTCACCCAAACTGAACGGGTAAAGTGAACATTAGGTAGGTAGACCTAGGTTTATCCGTGACACAAACAAGAGAAAATCTATTAGAGCAGTAGAAACTTGATAGCCTTTTAAATCAGTGAAATTGAAAGTAAGTTGTTCTTAGCCAATATTGACATTTCAGTTTGAAATTTATTGAAACTTGATAGGAGGACGATAGTTAATTCTACAACCCTTATACGAATTCTTTAAGAAATACAAATTAACTCTTAAATTAAGAATTAATAGGTTCATTTCACATTGTCAAGCATCACTAGTAAGCAAACACTTACATTTTCATAACATCAGTTATTAACGGGTTTGCATTTATTTTTTTAATTATTTCGTAATAACGATTTATTTATGAACTTGTTTCTAATGATAGTATATTGAATCTCTTTGATATGTGGGTAGTTGTTTCTAAAATAAAATAATTCATTTATGATATCTGCTATTATGACATTGGGATACGCCGTGGCGCGGATGGATGAGGTACTGCCCTACAAACCGGAAGGTTTTCGTGGGTTTGATTCCCGATGAGATCCTCGAGGTATTCAATTGACGTAATTCAGTGGGACAACTCGACTTGATAAATTGAAGTCCAACGGTCTCATGCCGAAATGTAAATATAACCTTTGTTCTTATAAAATTCTGACATGTTTTAAATTTTAACACACCATACAATATAAGGCTATCATTCTAGGTATTTAAGCTATGTGTATTGCAATCCATACATTTTAAAACAGCTAATTGAAAATATGTGAATAACCAAAATAAGTTAACAGAACTTTAACTGCTTACAAATTTTAGGCTTACCACTCATTATTCATTGATAATTGTGTTATGTTGGAAACATACTGACTCTACTTAGAAGCAATGCGGGAATCTTGAAAATCCTGGTAGGTAGGAAAATGAATTAAGCTGCTACTTAACAGGCACCCTTCCCAAGGCCTGAGTTTTAAGTAAAAATCCTTAAAATTATCGTACAATGAAGTTACAAACCGATCTTTCCCTTGTAAATTTACATTTAAGCATTTTTAAATGCCCTGCAATATCTACCACGAATGTCAAATCTTCAAGCCCATTGGTTATCGTCACATAGCTTATCGGGTGATTCGCCCTTCATTTTTAAGAAAACGTTAATTTCTTCTCGAAGGGGCCAAAGGAGTTATAAAACTTGACAAGAAAGCCAGCGAACTTCTTAATGGGATGACATTCCCTCAAATTCACTACATATTTTGCTAATCAAATTGATTCAGTACCCTGGAACAAATAAATTTCACTGTTTTCTTTAAGAAATTTAAAATTCTTTTCAATTTTATTATTTTGAGCATACTGTTTCCTGGTGAGCAATATAGGTCTATAGGTCTGCCAGTATTTTATGAGACACTTGTCTTCTATACTGATAGAAAATCAGGTTTTAACAAATGTTATTTTACATTACTTTTTTGGCAGACATATTTATAAATTTTACCTAAAGCTTTAGGGGGCCGCATTTCGTAGCTCAGGAGGCCGCATGTTTGACACACGGCTCTAGACTCTGAAGGAAAACATCGTCTGGCAGACATCGTTGCCTTTAAGATAGGAACATCGTTGCCTTTAAGATAGGATCAGCTAAAAACTGTATTCCTGTACTAGATCCAACGATACGTTTTGAGATCAACTAAACAGATCAAGAGTATAACGTAGAACAGGAGAAAAAGGCTATCTGTACAAGCTATATCCCTTATCACAAACGCCGCTTGTTTGATATGCCTGATTTATAGAAATTATTTCTATTGCTAAACTCTAAACTCCATGGTCCAACATCCCTATAGGGACTACGCCTACCACCCGACCGCTGCGTCAACTATCATAGGCAGATGGTAGACTGTGGGTAGCATGCCGTCGCCCACGGCATTTCTATCGCTAGCCTCTCTATTTATTTGTCAAAGCCCAGTATAATGCAACTTCCAAAGCCACCTGTGAACACTTGAAACAATGCTGTTATCATAGGGACTGCACACGCAGTAATTTATTTGTGAATTGAATTTGACGAATTTAATACAATATTTTCATATATTTAATTTTAGAAGGAAAGGGTACTTTGAATTTCAATGTTGCCTACGTTTCTTTCCTGGTTGAAGTGGGCATGTGTGCAGGGCCGTGGAGAGAAAGCAAGGGCCCCGGGGACAACTTTTCCCGGGCCCCCTTCAAATATTAAATTCACCACTGAAACACAACCTCGTCCTTTGTAATGTATGCAACAACAAGATTATGTAATGATTAGGGACCGGATTTTTAGGTTTTTAAAAACACTGTTTTAGGTTTTCCATTAGGTGAAATAGTTTTTTTTAGGTTTTTGTCCAAAATATCGTTTTCGGGTAGAATAATTGGTTTAATGAATTTGAATGTGCTACATAGGATTCAATACATAATACTTGTAAAGTTTAACTTAACAAAATTGACTTAAATTTTTGTAAACTTGCTTTAGGACAATATTATACAATTGAAGAAAGAAAGCATAAACAATCAAAAGAAGCAGTGAAAATAAGATTATCTCACATTTCCTGGTTACAGTATATCACTAAATATCTTTCAAGATTCTCAACTGTGAAGTTCTTCCTGTTATCTCTTAGAATACATTTGAAGGCAGAAAATATACTTTCAACCTCACATGGTTGTTCATACGAATATTTTAAAAGGAATACGCCGGTACTCTTACACTTCCTCTCTTGATACTGTTATCCTAGATGACATTGGGTTGAACGAAACGCTGGTGCTATTAATTTCAACTCGACAAAAATTGTCTCTCCGCAAAATATCGATTTATCAACTGACAAACAAAAAAGACAAAAAAGTAGCCTAAATTAGATATTTTAGGTTTTATATCCCGTTTAGGTACATTTAGGTACATTTGGGTTTTCATACCCCATTTAGGTATTTTTAGGTGCCACAGAATTAATGTGGGTGAATCCTATGGACATGATTCGAAAAAGTGTAATCGCTTTTTGTTTTGGAAGTAAGGAAAAAAATAGGTAAAAACCTAAGAATCCGGTCCCTAGTAATGATATTGTACTCGTATAATTATTAAGTGCCAGAATAGTACCGTTACTTTATGAGATTTTGTGGTAGACGAGAAAATATCTGTCCGTCTCTCCGTGTGCCTGTAAGCGCGATATCTCAAATACGCTTTATCGGATTTTCATAAAACTTGGTATACACACTTATAACGCCCATGGGACGAAGCCTATTAATTTTGGATGAAACCGGTGGACCGATGCCGGAGTAAAGCCCAATTTAGCGCCTATTTTATGGTAATATATAGGGTCCGGACTTTTAGGCTTTTATGAAAGGTATTTTAGATTTTTATTTTAGTGGAATAGCCCGTTTTAGGTTTTAAACAAAAGATCATACTCCCCTTAATAAAATACTAATATTAAAACCGAAAATTGTATTATTATTTTGACCCAGTTATTCTAGATTTTTCAGAAAATAAACAAGTAACTATTCCTTATATCGGCACTCCAAAAATTGCATAAAGAATTGAGATATTTACCCTTTAATTATACAGTTATTCTTTCTTCTTATAGCATTTAATGAAAAGTCTGTAATTCAACGAACGAACACTAAGAAGATGACAATAATTAAAAAATGATAACGTGTTCATGAAAAATGTCAACTTCATTTAAACCTCATATGCATGTTAGTAAAAGAATTTTTAATTTCGATTTCAAAATCCGAATAAGTTGCTTATTGACTTTTATCCAATTTTATTTTACAATAAATTTAGAAGATAAAAAAAATACAACCTGGCCTGCCGGGCCCCGGGGCTACAGCCCCGGCTGCCCCTCCCTCTCGCCGGGCCTGCATGTGCAAAATTTTGTGCAAATTTCTCAAAGCACGAAGATTAGTATAGGGAACATACATAGGCTTCATACTGTCAGTTTTATACAGTACTAGCTTAAAAGGCCCGGCGTCGCCCAGGTTTTTATTTTGTAATTTGAAATTAACTTATGAAGGACTTTCGATTATCAAACCCTAGGGCCTTGTACAATATGTAGACCTACATAGACCTGTATTACATCGATAGCATCATAATCTGTTAAATCCCAGTATTATATAGTTCCCAAAGCCCTATGTGAGCACTATAAACAATACACTGTTGTCATGATAACTTAATTGCATTTCTTTTTTCAGTATATTTTAAGAAATTATATAAATTTTCAAGGGAAGGAGTGGCTTGCTTGAATTTTAATGTTGACCGCGTTAGGCTACTTACCGGGCTTAAGTGAGTATGTGTGCAAAATTTCGTGCAAATTGGTCAAGAAATGTAGATTTATTTATTACGTAAACATATGACAGCAGAACTCTAACTGTGCCTCATTTCACATTTCCGACTTTTCCCATGGATTTCCCAAAGATTTTCTTTCATACAAACCTTGACAATTACAAAAAAAAAAAAAAAAGCCAAATCGGTCGAGCCGTTCTCAAGTGTTGCGGCAACATATATGTGGCAATTCATTTTTATTTATATAGATAATAGATTATAAACTTTAAAGAATTCCCATTAACTAGTCCACACAATACTTTCCTGACGGCTGAATTACTAAGTGTAATAGTCATTATAAACATATAAACAGTGAAATCGTTTCTTGTACGGTTCTACATTTATCCATAGTCATGTCAATATTGCGTAGGCCTATAATGTTCATTTCATGGAACAAATAAGGGACAGGAGAGTAACATTTTTAAAACTTTTAGCCAACCCATTGTTTTTTCAAACGTAGGGGCCTCTGTTCTAAACCTAACCTAGTGTATCTTTGTCGTCTGAAATATTCATGAAAACAACAAAGTGGCAGGATTACCTTTTGATCATCGAAGGGATACTTCCCAGGAGCCGGCAGACATCTGTTGAGATGGAATGGGTTGCTGGCCACAAAGCCACAACAAGCAAGCACAGCTGCAAGATACACGAGCTTCATCTTCCAAAAGGATCTGGCTCTATACCATTTCCACCCGGCTTTTGTACCTTCTCAAGAGAATCACGTGGCAACCGGGGAGGAAGATGAAACATCAAATCTTTTTTATCCTTCAAAATCTAATTAACGCTACAAACCAGTAATAAATTATCTTCACGATTACTACCATTAATCATCCAGCTGCCGCCAATACAGCTTGCACAAATTTTTGTTCACTACTAACTTCAAATTAAATATTTTGCAAATAAATAAATTAAAATCACAGGAGATTCGAATAATCCATACGATTACGTGAATAAAGTGTATTATGTAGTAAACACAAATACTTAGTATATAGACTACTGACGTGTGTTAGTACTATGCAGTAACTCGTAACCCCTCATCCCTCCAAACGTCATCACATTCCAGAATTTCATCTATAATTGTTATGATTACTGTACCTACAGACCCTAAGTGGAAATGGATTTCGAGATTTCCGAGACTTTTGCTAATGTGTGCGAATTCCAGTAGCACTGACAGTAGTGAAGAAATAATACAAATGGGGAAAGAGATTGGTAGGTGAAACCTGAATGGAACCAAGGTGGAAAGGTAGAGCCAAATTAAAAAATTCAATGCCATAAGGAGATTTGAACCAGAATCTTCTGCTCTCCGTGCCGCTGCTCTACGAAACGAGCTACTATGTTAACGTGCCGGTAGAACATTAAATTCTCCAAGTGACTCATATATCCCTGTATATCACCTGGCGTTCTCAATATGACATAAAAACCCAGTGGCAACTTAAACCCTTGATTACTTCATAGTAAACCTCTAGTAGATCACTGTGGAATTATACATTCTTTCACACAGGCCGTGTGTAGGCTAAGGTGGAAAGGCTGTGGCATTGCATTTTTCAGTCTGGCTAGCTTTCCACCTTAGCCTACACACGGCCAATGTGAAAGAATTATCATTCCACTGAATGGAACTAGTTCGGTACGATATGTTTAGGGCCACAGTGACATTTGGTGAATATCCCTTTATGGAACCTTCAACCTTTTCACTGCTACTAACTTGTAAGTTTTACGCGTCGCCGAAAAAATGGATAAAAGGAAATATATCAAATTAGAGAAATGCTGTGTGTTACAATATGATAAATTTTATCCACGCGTTAGGATATTTTAGGAGTAGTTATTTGAAATTGTATATTATTATTAAACTAAGATGTTTATTTCAGATTTACCAATATCTACATGTTATTTGGATTGTAGCATATTATGGCCTAACGATTCTGTGATGGAAGGTCATATGCCTGCCGTTTTATTGCCTGATTTGAAAGTAATGAATTGGAGTTAGGCCTAAATGGGAGGTAAGGATTACGTCTTAGTCTTTACACCCTATAGCAACATTACCTTAATATCTTAAAGTGGTCTAAGTTATATCATTTCAAGGCTAAGAGGCATCCGCTAAATTGCTTGCATGAGATTGCAGAATGAGAGTCATTAGTTTTCTATGAAGTTTAAATAATGTAGTGTCCATAATTCGAGATCCAATTTAATGAGTCTTCGAGTCTGCAAATTTTCTATTGTCGTTATATGGATAAATATGCAGAGATTTATTCTTCCTATTATTAATGTAAAAACTGTCAATTCAAAACTGCATTCTGGAACACTTTTACAAGGTCGAAAGTATACAATAATATAAGCAATCATCAAGAGAAATTATCAATGGGACCTAAGTCAAAACTTAATGGGGAAATTCCGGTGGAATAAATAAAAATACTGTACTTATATTTTACATATAGCATTACTCTGTATGTCTTATATTTCTGTCATTAAACAGTTTTCGAACTGACGAATTTTTACGTCAGTAGCAGAGAAAAGGAGAAACTTAGTTAATTTTACTGCTCCAATATTATGAGTTAGATGAGTGCAGTGATTTTCAGAAAGAAATACCTTCTGAAAAATTATATACATGTTTATTTAAATATTAATACCCTAATATATCATTTTGGATTCACATATTAAGCTGAACATGTTTTCTTCTTATTCCTTCTCTCATAGGCCCAGCCTGTTTACTTCGCTACATTCCATTCACGAATGACCGTGGGGGTGGTGGTTAGCCAGACCTCTAAAAGTCAGATGTTGTATACAGATGGGACCTACATATTAACGTAGAATCCGAAAAGTGAGAGGCCTCCCGCATGCTTCACTGAACCGAGGTGGTAACCTATTCATGATCTCACCAGAGCTTAATCCGGTAATCAGCCTAAAAGTGCCATGATCACTAATTCACGGGAAAAAGAAGGGGAAATACGTGTTCATAAGAAAAAAAAATGTAAATTTTAATACACCTTACATTTGCCAAGTTTTCGGTAAAAATAAATATCTTAAGAGAAAAATTTTGATATGGAAATTGTAATACACCTTGCATTTACAACCATGTATGGGATTCATAGCCTAAATACTTATCAACGGACAGAGTGACTGTTTTGTATGGCATAAAATTATACGTTGCTTGAACTTTTAGTTTGAAAATTTATTCGATCCTCAATACTTTTATATTTCTTAAACTACTCTCAGGTATTTAGAGTACACGGAGTACTGTTCGACAGGTCTGGTCTTTACTATTTTACAAAGAGTAAAAGTAGTAAGATATTTCTCTACAGTTTAACACACTATGATATAAATTATTTTATTTTATTGCTGTTCTAAATCAAAGATAATAATATAGCACTTAGTTCTATACCTCGCGAAACCTCATTGTACCATAAAGTCGAAAAAAAATCCTGGCAGATATTACACAAACGCAGGTTCGATCCCCGATGGAGTTTTTCGATATTGGTATGATTCTTCTGGTGTTATTATGGCCATGGAATTGACGCAGCCTCTATCATAAATGAATGCCAGGAGCAATCATGGGAGAAAAGGCGGCTAGTACATATCATTTTCACGTGCCGAATGCCTAAATATCTGGGAGCCTTAACTCTTGGAACCTTAAAGGCCTCCTCGGCCTATAAGGCCTTTAGGGAACTCTTTACTTTTGATACTACATAATCAACGAATTGTTTAATATTGTTACTTCTCTCTTGTTTTATGCATGTACTAGCTCGGTGGGCCAGTCACAGAATTTCTGGCTTCTAGATTAAACACCAATTTATTTAAGAAAAAACAGACTTCTGCTAAATCACGTTTTTCGCCCTAGGCAATTGTTTAAACCGAAGCAACCACAAGGCTCATTTATTCTATTTTCTTTTCTCCTTGATTGCTTTGCCACTTGCCGCTTCTCATTTTCATCATGCATTACAATATATTTACTACAACACATTTACTACTGTACTTCTCTCATCCGTTTTGTTGAATTTTCATCAGAAGCGTTCGTTCCTCTTTTATTTGGAATTTCCATATTTCCACTTTTACTAACTTTATCGATGTTAGCGATCTCTTTTTCCCCAGTTTGTTATGCGATTTGCTATGATAACCGAGTAATGCCACCTTTAATTAATTTCACAATTGAGTACGGTCTGCACGGAAACACGAGCTGAAATATATTATATATTTTAACAATCAATTGCAACATTTCAACTGCGTCCACAGGGGCTATTTCCGTTTGCAATTTAGAAAAATAAAATAAAAGTAAAATGATTCGAATCTTATTCGGAAAAGGAAATTTCAAGGATAGGAACATAATAACTAGGGCCCGGATTTTTAGGTTTTTATAAACTCTGTATTAGTTTTTAAAGTTTGGTTTTAATAAATAGAATATACAGATTGACAGAATGTAACAAATACTTTTATTTTAACTTAGGTTCCCATGGCTCTGAACCTCAAAACTATGGGAACATCTTTTGCTTACTTTTCAACAGTTTATAGAACACAGTTAATTTTAGAATAATAGGCTGTCATTCCCAACTCCACCACATAATCTCAACAGAACGTTTTCAGTTAATCAACCAATTTTAGAATACTTCACTTTCGGCGTCTTGCTGGTGCAAACACTGCGAATAAAATGCAAGTATAAGCTTCTTAAGAATGTCGTTAATTTCCTTCTAAAGAAACCGATTTTAAATTTTTATAAGATCGGACTATGTGACTGCCATGACAATGAAACGGATAATTATATTAAAATATCCCTGGTAGCTAATAGTTTTAAACCTATGAATCCGGACCCTAAAAATAACCATTAGATTGGGCACAAGATATGCGTCGATCAGAACCGTTACAAGTACAGTGAGTCCCACGCAAGAGTTGGCCAATGACGCGGGTTTCTGCTTTGCGTCGGGCACAGCTCCAACTCCCGAGCGATCAGGTGAAATGTCTACGCAAATAAAGCCGCGATCGGTGTAATGATTCAGGTTCTTACATTTACAGTCAAAATTACAATGAAAATAACCACGTACCTCATCACAAGAGATGTTGGAAATGCCCTCCTCTAGCATCCACACAACACTGGCACCTTTTTAGGAAATCTTCTTTCACTCTTATAAGTTCAGCTTCCGAGACAGAGTTAATTTCTCTTGTGAAATTGTCTTCAAGTTCTTCTAACAGTATGTGACTATTATTTATGGGAAAACTTGAAAAATAAAGTGTATAGGTTAATTTCCCAAACATTAGAAGAATCAAAGACAATATCACAAGATAAATTAACTCTATCTCGGAAGCTGAAC
The DNA here is from genome assembly GCA_964059195.1 of Ectobius pallidus. Lineage (NCBI taxonomy): Eukaryota > Metazoa > Arthropoda > Insecta > Blattodea > Ectobiidae > Ectobius > Ectobius pallidus. The sequence continues at coordinate 22,875,721 of CAXKWD010000008.1, forward strand.
TTATGCGCGTGAAAGAAAATTTCCTAAAAAGGTGCCAGTGTTGTGTGGATGCAATAGGAGAACATTTCCAACATCTCTTTTGATGAGGTACGTGATAATTTTCATTGTAATTTTAACTATAAATGTGAGAACCTGAATCATTACACCGATCGCGGCTTTATTTGCGTAGATATTTCACCGATCGCTCGGGAGTTGGAGCTGTGCCCGCCGCGACGCAGAGACCCGCGTCATTGGCTAACTCTTGCATGGGACTCGCTGTAGAAAGACATGTATCACTGTTCGAGAGGGAAAAGTTGTTCGGCATGTTACTGGTTACTAGTTGAAGACTAGTTATTAATAAGGGGTCATAAGCAGTCGTAACTAGTCGACACTGTAAGGAGAATCATGCGAGTGATATTGACCATCGCACAGATATAGTGTGTGGATTATAACTACTCCAGGGAAATTAGACAAGGTCGAAGAAGAAAAATTAGGAAAATAAATGGGTTTGATTTCTAAAATAAAATAATCTCCATACCATACTGGTTACATTAGGTTTGTAACTACATTATATTTACTTCCAAAATCATCACGAGGCAAGACAGGAATATTCTACACATTCTGCAATACGACATTTGAGTAATCGGTTTACTCTTCAACAGGCGGAATTGTCCACATCTTCCCACTGATCGTCAGCAATGTCAATGCTGCTCATTACTGACTTGAGAGTCTTGAGGAGAGATTCGTCCATGGTAGTGGACCTACTCCAGATCTGGTCGAATACCATCTTGCTGAACATGTCGGTCTTCTCGTCGTAATGTTCTTTACAGGCGTGGATCAGGGCGTAAGTCTCATAGTCAGTTGCCAGCACTGCATGCTTGAATACACCTGAAAACACCCAAGTCCACTGTATATTAGACTGTGTATCAACAGTGGTTGAGAAAACGTAGGCCTAAATTGGATTATATAGCTCATACGGTCTTTTTATTGTTCTTTTCTTTACGAAAAACGGTCAGATTTCGCGTTATCTTGTTCTTCAGAACCCTTAGAATCAAATATAAGCACCCTTCTCTTGTAGGAATATTCTAAATGTAAGTAAAATCGCTAAGAAGTTCTTGCAAAATTAACCTAAAATGGCGCTATGAAATGATGCGTATTCACGAGAATTATCTGCTCAGCTAGGGGAGGGGAGGGAGTCATTGTGTCACGCGATCCAGAAACAAGAATGTAAACTTGATGACGTTCAACAGTAATATCAATATTCCTAAGCTAGAGTAAGATTACTTCCACAAAGTCTCTGGGTGTTTACGTATTTACCTTAGAAGCGAGTCTCACCGTTCCTAGAGTTCCTGCCTAGGGGAGGTAGCTGCACCCTGATTGGCTCAGCTCTTCTATCCCACTCCACGTGTTGTCTGTCTCTGTCTCGCTGCGGCATTATCCTTCCACTCAACTATTACAGTATTTTCTATGACTGACAACGTGCTTCACTCTCTGCTCAACAGTAGCTAAGTGATCTTACGCGCATGCGAGTCTGTGCCTGCTGGTAACGAGAAGCTCGCTGGCTGGGTTAGTCTTCAAGGCCAGAGACTTTGTGGAAGTAATCGTACTCTAACAGCCACTTACCTAGAATCTGCGAGTATAGTGTGGGTGGAGAAATGGATCATAATATACTTCGTGAACAGCAACAGTTCGATAGCATTGGTGCATAAATATAGCAGTTGCCCAGCCTATACGTAAAGGATGAATTAGACAAAAGTTCTTCGATAGCCAATGGAGTGTAGGTATGGAAGCTAGAGCCCGCTTAACAGCATTTGTATGAATTTATTTAATACGATAACGTGGGTATGAACTATGAGTGAGAGAAGGAGGAAGCTTTTTCTTTATCTTGCAAACACATGAATAGTGCATATTACAATCAGAAAATCAAAATCAGATGGCACAGAAAAGAGTTTATAATTTTTAAGGCCGCAAAGTTTTTTAAACCTGTTTTTACTTAGGTTGTTGCTTAAACACTTCTACAATTCGGAGTCTTATAACTGCAATACCAGTTATTCTATTGCTGTCTCATTCCATAATTCTGAAATTTATTGTTTTTAGATATATGTATTATTATAAAATTATATATATATATATATATATATACTACCAGTACCTTTTCCTTAACTTGTTTTAATTATGTGTGCAGTAAATGCTATATTTTGTATTAAACATGATCGTCATAAAACATATTTTTGTATGTCTTAGTTAATGTGGATTTTATTACTTGTTTGCGCTAGAACGCCTATAGGTTTTCTTCTCAGAAGTGTCAAAACACCTCTTCAATACCATTGATTTTACATTTCTACTTTATTTCCTCCTAATTACGCAAGTCTTTGGCAAACCTTATTTTAAGCACCGGTAGGCCTACCGATAATTGAAAGATTTCAGTAATACTCGTATAAATGTTTGTAGGATGAATTTATTATAGCTACCTTTATATATTCTATTAAAAATTGATTGGAAGTAGGCCTAAGGATAGATGAAAAATAATTTCCTGTTAAAACTACTTCTTTTTCCTTAGTTTTACTTCTCCTTTTTAAGGATGTTTAAGCGACCCACGCCGCGACCTGTCGGACCTGTTATATTGGATAACATACATACTTTAGACCAGACAAGGACATGGAATAGAGGGTTTCCCCGGATGAGTTATCAACCCAACGCCGGGGCCACCTCCTAGACAAAACGAACATATAGGAAGAAACACAACATTCACACACACACACACACACATTCACTCTGAACAAGGCGAGGTTGGGATGATAATGACGGCCTGATGATATCCGGGGACCACAAAGGCCTAAAGTTACCCTACATTAGTACATTTGTATCACAACTGAGGAAAAATTTTAGCTAGATGAGAGGAGAGAAAGCGTTCCCAGCGCCACAGCGGTGGTCTTGAAACTACTTATCACATGAGTTCCCTTATATACTACTAGCATGTGCCCGCGGCTTCGCCCGCGATAATTATTTCAAAAATTAAAAATTAAGAGCATAATAGTTAAATCATTATATTTATTAACACCTAAATCACGTGGACTACATACCACGATTAGATAGCGTCGCCTGGTAAAAGCGACCTCAGATTCGAGTTCCTTGGCCCAGAAAACCCCTGTACAGTGAGTTTCGTCCAAATCGAACAATGTTTGACCATATTTAGGCCTATATTGATTATCCCTCTTCCGTGTAGGTTGAAAATTTCATATGTCTTCGGGCCTTGATATTCTAAACAAATGAATCGTCCAGGATGGACTTACAAAATCAAGCGGTCGCCCGCGATAATTATTTCAAGAATTAAAAATTAAGAGCATAATAGTTAAATCATTATTTTATTAACACCTAAATCACGTGAATTACATACCACGATTAGATATCGTTGCCTGGTAAAAGCTATCTCAGATTCGAGTTCCTTGGCCCAGAAAATCCCTGTATAGTGAGTTTCGTCCAAATCGAACGATGTTTAACCATATTTAGGTCTATGTTGATTATCCCTCTTCCGTGTAGGTTGAAAATTTCATATGTCTACGGGCCTTGACATTCTAAACAAATGAATCGACCAGCGTGGGCTTACAACATTCAAGCGATCGCGATGCTTTTATTTCCACGGTATGACAAAAATAGCCAAAGCCAACTGCAATTGATTTGATATTGAAATGTATTACTGAAATCTGATGCTTCGACAGCGCTAAAATCACGTTTTCTGCCAGTTTTTCACTCATAACTCGCGAACGAAAGCTAAAATTAAAAATTCGGCTTCGAGGTGCATTCGCCCACCTTTCAGTCCATCTATCTTTAAATTTTCAGATCTTTGCGTTCAGTAGATTTCGATGGGTATCGTGGACAGACAGACAAACAGCATGTGCCCGCATGTGCCCGCGGCTTCCCCCGCGATAATTATTTCAAATTATAATTATTAACACCTAAATCACGTGGAGTGCATTCCACGATTAGGTAGCGTCCCCTGGTAAAAGCGACCTCAGATTCGAGTTCCTTGGCCCAGAAAACCCCTATATAGTGAGTTTCGTTCAAATCGAACTATGTTTGACCATATTTAGGGTTGATTATCCTTCTTCCGTGTAGGTTGAAAATGTCATATGTCTGTGGGCCTTGACACTCTAAACAAATGAATCGTCTAGGATGGACCACAGATATACTAACAAAATCAAGCGATCGCGTTGCTTTTATTTTCAAGGTAGGCTATGAGGTATGTTGACAAAAATAGCCAAAGCCATCTGTAAGTGATTTGATATTGAAATTTATTACTGAAACTGATGCTTCTAAAACGCAAAAAAATGCACGTTTTCTGCCAGTTTTTCACTCATAACTCACGAACGGAGGCGAAAATTAAAATTCCGGCTTCGAGGTGCACATTCCGACCCTTTAGTCCACCTACTTATAAAATTTCAGATCTCTGTGTTGAGTAGATTTCGCTGGGCATCGCGGACAGACAGACGGAAGACAGACAGACGGAAGACAGACAGACGGAGGACAGACACTTCCTTTTATTAATATAGATTGTGCAACATTTTTCTACTTGCATTTTTGTGTGGACTGTTTAAACAATGATTGAATTCAATGTTACATTTTGGAGGCATTTATTTCAAAAACCACTGAACACGTATTGTATTTTTAATAGTAGGCCTAGCCTATTAACAAAGCTACAGATTTAAAAATACTTTAATGAGGACAATTTCAGTATTTTGTAGCAAATCTAATATTTAAGATGCGGTCCTGCGGGTAACTGTCTCTTTCCACAAAACTTAACCGGCTTGAGTAATAATAATAATTTTTATGATAATAATAATGGTAACAAAGATAATGTTGGTAATAAACTAATAACAATATTATAATAATAACAATGATAGTAATAATAATAATAATAATAATAATAATAATAATAATAATAATAATAATAATAACAATAATAATAACGTACCTGAAAAATTTGTGTAAAGAAGGAGGTGCATATAATACGAGGCGTGTTTTTCAAGTTAGTACCGACAATTTAAAGAAAAATAACAGAACATTATTTTCCAAATAGGCCTACTTTATTATAATTATTTATTACCTTACACTAGTTCTCCACACAGTCACCGCCGTTACTCAAGCACTTGTCGTAACGGGAAACCAGTTTTTTTGTATGCCTTCATCAAAGAATGATGCCTCCTGTGATGAAAGCCAAGTCTGCAGTTCTTGTTTCACAACAGCATCATCGTTTTGAGACACTGCGAAAGCTCCGTCGTGCAATACAGAACAAAAGGCGTGGAATGCTTTCGCGTGGAATCCTTTTGGTTCATGACAATGCCCAGCCACACACAGTCAAACTAACTCAAGATCTGACCGCATCATTTGGTTGGGAACAATTCGACCACTCTCCCTACAGTCCCGATTTGGCACCAAGCAATTTTCATCTGTTTCTTCATCTGAAGAAATTCCTTGGTGGAAAACGTTTCAACTACATAACATGCATAATTTACATAGTTTTGACATCAATAATTTTAAATGAAGGCGAGACAGCTCAGGTTCGAGAAAGGGAAAAATTGGGGAGCGGGGCTGGAGGGTGAGGATTATGCTTAGTTTGTTTGTCATTATTTTGTATTAATTTATTTAATTTCTTGCCCTCTTTCTTTTTTGTGTTATGTTCATTTCATCAGACTGTACTTATAAAAATAACCTTTTATACAATTTTCCTCAAACCTTTTCCGAGATTTATTTCATACCCCTTATCATATGAAAAACTTTGACAGTATATCACATAATTTTTGGTCATACTGACGCCACCTGATTATGTTTTAAGTCTTTAAGATGCATTGATCTTTTTATTTTTATTTTGTACTTGTGTAAACTTTTTATCTAGCATTCTGTTAAAAGGTTCTAGACGTAATGGAAATAATTTCATTGATATCGGAGCTTCATATCTTGTAAAATAACTATTCACTTGTACTTGAACTTCAGTGCTGCAAATAATTTTTTAGACAGTCGAATGCAAAGGAAGCACTTTTAACGGCAACTTAGATTATATTAATTAAAAGGAGAAGTTTGTGCCACTCCACGCTTACCACATTTGATTGCTTCACATAAAAATAATAATAACGTAATTGATTACAATAAATCTAACGTTATTATTATTATTATTATTTTATTTTTATTATTATTATTATTATTATTATTATTATTATTATTATTATTATTTCACAAGTCTTAATGGCTGTCAAAAAAATAGTGTAGGATGCATATGGTAAAATTATTGTATTTTTCTCGTATGATTGCTACACTCACTTTACGGGCTCGTTTCGCAAACATAGCCTACTTGCAAAATAAAATCTCCTCTTAACACTTGGATCATAAATAACTATATTAGGCTATACCTGCGTCTATAATCGCTCTTTGAAATTGAAAACTGTTTTACACTCCAAATAAATATCTGGGCTATTCCGTCGAATTATATTTCATATTCCAGGCTTACTGCAGCAGCTACTTCTTATTGAGTTGCCTTTATTAGTATCGTGTGTCTAATTGCTTATAAGTTGTTTATTTTTTCTTTCTTTTCGGAATGTCACGTGTTTGACCAGTTCCAATTTAAGAAAAGTACTCACCGTGCCATTTGTCGCTCTCAGACATTTTCCACGCCATGCTGGTGGAAGATGCCATTCCCGGTTTCAGAGCTTGCCCTTTGCCTTCCAACACATGCTCTGTTCCATCATCCTTCTTTACGGTCACATGGATGCTGGTGCGAGTAAGATTGCCAACTTTTTCGGCTGAGTATTTTAGTCTGTCACAAGTCACTACTCCCGGACACTTGATGGGGCGATATGCTTTGGAGACCACATACCAGTCACCTGAAAACTGAATTACATCGACTGAGTATGTTATATCGGATATAATGTATTACATATGGTGATAAAATATACAAGCAACTATTTTTGACTAGAACAAGTCGTTGCGAGTATTTAAAAAAGCAGCAGTAATGAACTCTTGAAATTTTAATGTTTCTCCACGCAGAATTTCTTTGATATGGGAACTTTTACTTGAGTTCAAATTTCAGAGATGTTCGATGGGGAAATATATGATGTTGAAGCTACTATTGTATTTAACGCAACTATTTACAAACCATTTCATGAAGTATACCATAGGGCAATACTTAGACTGAAGAATTATTGCACTCGAGACATCTAGAATTGTTCATTTAGAATGGCGATTATATAACTGAAATATTTTAAAAGTAAGTTATATTCCGTGGCCGAAATTGCAAAATAATATAAATTAAAGAGCTGCTGAAATCCTATTAGCTTCAAGTAGAAACTTTTCCCAGAAGACAAAATTACCAAAATTGTTAGTCCGCGGTCTAAGCGAATCTGTTTTATGTTTCGATGTTTTTCTTTGGGGGGGGGGGGTATTTATCTTTAAATACATTCGGAACATTCTAAAATAACAAAAGTTTTGGTCTACTAGTTAGATCGCCATAAGACTGTCTTAAACATTTCGGGAAAATTCTGAAGACTTCAGCAGAATGTTTTAACTTCTTTTGCCGTATAACACCTCCAGTCTGCAGAGTTTTCGTCCCGTATAAACTCATCAAGTTCCTTGAATACCGACGAAACGCTAAGGTGTAGGGCATAATTATCATCACTTGAGTATTGGAGCGTACCTTGGCCATCAAGGTAAGGTTTGATAAAGGAAGGAAGAAACTGCGAAAGTTCATATTTAATATGACATAGATTGATATATTATTTCGGAATTGGGAGGCGGTAATTTGATTTCGCATTATTATGATGCGCACTAGGAGTTAGAGATAAGCTACTGGTATATATTATTACATTTTTAGCAAAAAATAGAGTTAGTAAGCCTGTACTCCAATACTCACCTGACGATATATCACAATGCGTGCGTTTATGTCTACATCAACGTCGGATATATTATACTATATAATTCAATAAAGAAAAGTCTAGACTCATTTAAGTCAAATAATAAATATAACATTGCGTAAATTACACGTACGTATGTCACATTTATATTATTTAGGACTTGACGTACGCTATTCGCGGGTTTGTTTTCCGATAGATTCACTGAAATTGTTTAATTTGGCCTTACCTTGTGGACTTGTGGTGGTAGCACTGTGGCCTCTAACATAAGAGAGCACCAGGGGAAATCGTAGTTGGCCAGTGCGTACTATTTTTGTGTAACATTAATGTCTAAAAACTCAGGTATCTCCACCTCCTGGACTCCTGCGACGAAACATTTTTAACGCAAGTGAAATATACGTTTTAACCCCTTGTTAGTATTAGAGAGGGGAATATGGTACACAGAAAACGTTGTTCTGATCTGAAGAGTCGGCCAACGGGTACACATTTTAAAGGTTGTGAATTTAAATCCCATGCTCGACCGACATCAGTACGGTTATTGCAATTTGGGCTCACATTAGACTTAACGCCGAGATGGAAATAGTAGTCTACAAAAATTGAACCCGAATGACCGTTTGTTGCCGAGATACCTTTAAAGTCTACCTATCTACTACCTATCTACTATTATTTTCACTTGTGGTGAAACTCATCTGGCTTTTTATCGTAATCCATGATGTTGCTTCTATCGTATGAATGGAACATAAAAATGTAAAAAAAATAACAAAGATATTAACTAATGAGAATATTACATTTCAATAGTGCAAGAACATAATATTAGGAACAAATCATAATTACCTTCTCCTCGTCGAAAGGATACTTCCCGAGTGCTGGCAGACATTTGGTGGTATGGAAATGGTGATGGCTAGACACCAGTCCGCAATAGATGACGACTAAACAGGCTATCAGTACCTTAAACATCTTGAATAGGCTTCTGAGGTTCCATTTTCAAGACCCTGTCTTTTGTACCGCATCTTTGTGACGTCATGCACGACATAAAATGCTTGAGTGCATCTTTTTTATTTTAAAATCCTTCAGTAATCGTCAAGTGCGAAATCTGTGCTCATCATGCTGTTTACGTTTTTAGGTACTGGGTGATACAACTTCTTTTTCTTCTCGTCTTAAAAAATTGCAAGGTTAAGCACTGCCGAAGCATTGTGTTTTCGTGTTTGACTAATAGGCTTAGCGATTTTTATAGCGTATTATTTCTGAACAATTATTTGGACATTTCCGCTGACATTCATTTGGATTTTTTGATGTACACAAATTGAAACAATGAAACACTTAGCAGACAAGGGCTAATTTTACATAGTCGTCATTCTGTGCCATAGCTTAAGTTCTTTTTTACTTATCTAGTTTTTTTCAGATATAAGGTAGGCCCTACATATTATTCGAAATATGGCATTTCTGCTTCGCTTCTTCTTGAGAGTACTGTAGAGTATTATTTTGTGGGTAAAGAAATATGCATTTGAAAACAAAAGAAAACAACATTTCTGAATTTTATTGCTCTACACATGCTTCGAATTTCTTGAAATTCATTGACTCATGAATAAGGACTTTAAAAAAAAAAAAAGGAATTGTAGTTACTAGTAAGAATCATTGAAGTCGGTCTTGAATAATTGCTTCCAGTCTATAGAGCGTGGGTCATAGGGGGATCTATAAAAAGAGGTAATTAAAAGTGTCGGTATAACAACAAAGTCACGTGGATACATTTCTGACAAAGTAGTACTGATCCAGCTTCTTCTTCTTCTTCCTTCATGCATTAGACATTTCTGCCTGTTCAATCCACATATCTTATTCATGGTATTAATTTTAAGTCTACCTATAGGCTTACTTCTATGTCCTCTTGGTTTATAATTCACAAAGTGGTGTGGTAATCTTTCGGGTGCCATTCTCTGTACATGAGTTATCCACTTAGTTTTGTATTCTTTTACTTTATTATTCAGGTTTTTTATCCCTAAATATATGATGATCTATAAATAATATAATTTATTTAGCATGGTTTAATTTAGCAATGAATTATCCTTACTTAGATCACTGAATTTCTGTATCAATTAATGCAATGTGTAGTGTTATAATAATGTTCACATATAAATACAATCTACAAACCTACAAAGAAAATAAAACAAAGGGCAAGCAGGACCCTCTCTCTTTGGTGGGCGTCTACTGAATCCCGTACAGTTGTGGACAAGTGTGTATTGGAACCACAAGAAGAAGCATCAGCACCAGGCTGAAAGAACATAACAGTCAGTGCTAACTGGGAAACACGGAAAAATCTGCAGTTGCTGAACATGCACTCTAGTCGGGCCACGATATCTGCTTCCACGAAACGGAGGTGCTCAGCACCATACCACAATATTATCCCTGTTTATACAGTGAAGACCCACAGAAAGTACATAAGACATAAGACATGGTTTCCGGCTATAACAAAAACGAAATGCAAAAATAAAAAAACTGAGAAACAGTTTAGAAAAATGAAAAATGAACAATATCCCACAGCGGAGCATAACCAATTAGCGTGATAAAAAAACAGTATAAATATAGGTCTTAAAAGGAAAAAGGGAAACGGCAAGGACCGCAACTCTTGAACTTGCCCTGCATAGGTTCAAGTCCTATGCGAAACACCGCTAGCGTAACCAAATTTAAGTTATATGTTAGGAACCCGTTTTCATTCCCAGCAATGCATTTCGTATGCAAGTATGGAATCGGAGTCGAGGTCATCGCATCGCGGGCGAAGGTAAAGCAGCAGCAGTTGACAACGGATAACCATGTATAGCTGCGTCTCCATTGATATACATTTAACACCAACATGTTGCAATTAACATATGCTAAATGTTTATCATCAACTTGTTGATGTATACAAATCAAGTGGTTTGCCAATTAACAACTGTCTCCACTACAATGTTATAGGTTAACTTGTGTTGGCGCGGTTACGAACAGAAATGAATAACATTCAAAAAGAAAACGCCTCTGAAGAGGGCAACCAACATTACAAAATGAGAGTAGTTTTATATACTCGTTATTATTTTCTTGTTGACTGCCTATGACTTTCTTAAATACTAATTTTGTACAGATGTCTTGATCTTTTAAAAATAACTATCACATTTTTCAACAATGGAGTATGTCATAAAACATGATTTTAAAAGTAGATGCAATACTATTGAGAACACTGATATACCAAATACTCACATAATACAAAATGGATGCCGGGAATATTGAGGAAGCTGTCGACTGCTTTTTGTTCACCCGGAAATTCCCGAACCAAAGCCGATTAAGCTGGCGATAGCTTTTCGTTTCCCGGAAATTCCCGAAACAAAGCCGATATTGACCGAATAGTCAATTGACTTGACATGTTGTCCATTTTCTCCGGAAAACAAATTAACATCTGAAAATGTTAAGTGCAACACGCTGGGTTTGCATGTCAAGTAAATTGGAAGGCGAAATTGCAATATACATGTCAATATCAACTTGTTAATATTGACATGTTGATGTTAAATGTATATCAATGGAGACGCAGCTGTACACGCTCTGAAGATGCCCGACGCAGCTCGCGGCGAAACGTAAGCCAACAAAACTGACCGACCACGGCCCATAAGCCCGGAAGAGTTGAATCAATGTTCACATATATCCTATGTTGAACATCATGTTCAGGGTAGCAGGGAAAGAACTCAACGAAACTATTTTTTCCCCAGTAAATTCTACAGATCAAACAAATAGGAGAATCTGTTCTGGTGATAAATTAATAGCTTTTATATTGATGATTGTAAAAAAAAATTAACTGCACCACTTTCGTGAGTTCCAGCACCAATGGTTCTGGTAGAGGTAGGGGCCTTGTCCATAGGGATGTGTATGGGAGGGAGTTAGGAGAGACTTCATATTCATAGCGTGAAAGGCAATGCAAGTTGTATTGTTTGTATAAACGGCCCTAGGGGAACTTACTTTATGGACGCTTCTCGTATAACATACTTATAACCTAACCGTCTCTATCACTGTCTCTTGACTGTCAATTAAATTCTATTGTGGAGCGATTTCAGTCTATTTTGAAACGCCTTATCGCCTACTGCAGGTAAATCATTCCAATCCTCTATAGTCCGGTTTAGAAAATAAAATTTTCCTACGTCTGTTCTCTGTTTTCTTTGATTTATTTTATATGAATGATCATTTTTTGAAAAATATTTCATTTTTTTTTTATAAATATTCATTTTTACCCTTGCTATAAAAATAGAAGGGGTACGCCGTAGCGTAGTGGTTGAGGCGCTGCGCTACAAACCGGATGGTCGCGGGTTCGATTCCTGATGAGATTGTTGGAGTTTTTCAATTGGCCTAATCCTTCTGGTGGCACTATGGCCCTGGGGTCGAGATTTTCATAATTGATTCGCAAAGGAATCAATTCATTTCTTGAACTAAATCATGATCGTTCGTACATTACAATGATTCATTCATTATCATTCTGAAAGACCATTCAGGATTCGCCACTCATAGACAAATTGTCTAGACCGTTGTAAAAGTAAGAAGTGGTTTCTATTCTGCATCGTGAAGTGAAGTTAAGTATTAATAATTACATTGCAAGGAAATGGATCGTTTTTCAGTGAAACTGGGTAAGGACTCCTACTATTGTAATAGAGGCTAAGAGAGAATCGCTATTTCTTCCCCGACTCTGAATATTAAGTTTTTACTGGCTCCATTCACATGGAAAATTAACTATAAACATAAAAACATAAAACTAAACGCAAACTTCAGCAAGGCATTGAGCATTCACAACGAAAATTTAAACATTGGTAACAACCAAACACAAAATAATAAGAACGTTAAGAGCCCATAAAATGACTGCCAGAGACGAAACTGAAGTAGCTCTCATGTGTCCATTAAACACATTATAGGAATTGAAATCATACAAGGGTATGCAGACATAGGTTTATAGGTTTACATTATAAACACAAATATGGGCTGTTCATTTCTTGGAAAATAGTGTTCATATATCTTGTTTTGCAATGCCGCATATTTGTATAGGCCTAATGGGTAGCTTTCGTCATACGGCAGGCAATTTTCTCATCCATAGACGCACACTCTTAACTACCGTATTTTACGGACTATAAGACGCTCCGATCCATAAGACGCGCCTTGATTTTAGGATGGAAATTTAAAGGAAAAGAAATTTAATGTGATTCTAAACAAAAAATTTAAAGAGAGTAATAAACTTCATTCCATAAACAATTATAACCTTGTACAATAGAATCAGTGCAAATCACTTCTAACTTAAAACTTGCGTTGTACGAAAATCTCTTCTGTACACTTAGGTGGCATCGAGTAAATTTTAACAACTGAACTGATTTTTCATAAAAGACTGAAAATACTTTTAACCCTCTAACTCTCAATTCATCATAAAGTAAGTGTAATGGGACTAGGCTGTTTAGAGGTCACTTGCCTTTATTTAAACCATCCGGTGGAGAAAAACTCCTTTCATATAAAAGAACTCAACATTCCCTTCTTTTCGCATTGTATACCTGGCTTCCAGCTGCCCTCATTTTACGATTGTGACAAGTTCACTGTTGTACAGTCTGTCACAAAATTTGTAACTAATCGTTTATAACACCTTGTTTATAACTATGGTATTACCGGTACCGGCAGTATTTACCAAAATTTTAATTTTTTTAGTGTACTTCGGACCATTGGACGCACCCAACTTTCAAGACTCTGCTTTCAAGGTAAAAAAGTGCGTCTTATGGTCCGTAAAATACGGTATTATTTGTTGAATAACTTGAGATTTTTCCTGGCGTATGGCCTGATTGTAGTTTTCTATTCTCGGGTTGCTAGCCTGGTGAGTGATTGGAAGACCTCCGACCTTTCAGAGGAACACTCTTCCTCCATCTTCAGAGAGGCTGAAGTGTCGAGTAGACCAGACCAAGCCAAATAAACTGAGATCAGAGCAAAGCCCGCGATGCGATGACCTCCGTTTCGTTCCATACCTGCATACGAAATGCATTGCTGGAAATAAAAACGGGTTCCTATCCTAAAACTCATATATCCTTTCGGCAATGAGGTTCGAACCTATGTAGGTCAAGTGTAATGAGATATAAGGGTCGGGCCGTGTCCCTTTTTTATATTTATTTATTTATTTAAATATTTGACCTGGCGGAGTTAAGGTCATAGGCCTTCTCTACCACCCAGCTAGGGCAAAAACATGAAATACACAATAATAATAATAATAATAATAATAATAAAAATAAATGAAAAACAAGAAATGATATACGGTACCTAAATGCAAGAAACGTACATTAAATACAAAGACAAAAATTAAAACATAAAGTACTTGAATAATATATAATACAAATGACTAAAATAAAGAAATGAAAAAAAAATGAAAGACTAGACAAATACATTCTTAGTTATTACAAATAATGAAATTTTAAAAAAATTATATAGTTCCGGTATTCACCTTACAACCAGAGAACCATGGAAAACCCTGGTCGGAACTTGCAAAAAAGATTTGGTCATGGTCCTCCATTGCCTGGTTGGAGTTAAACCCACCAGTTGGTATAAGTGCCAGCTGAAGGCTTTCCCGTAGGGGAGTTGGGCTTATTTAGGCTGAAGGCCTCAAAATGTTTTGACGATTTTATTCGTCCCATGAGAAGCGCAAGCGTAAGATCTTCGTGAATCTCCCTGTTATTGATGTACCAAGGTGCCGCCCGTAGCAAGACGAAGACATTTCGACTGCACGACTTGTAGTCTTGCAACATGCGTGAGTGCCGCGGACCTCCAAGCTGGACTGGCGTAGTCGAGCAGAGGTCAAATGAGTTGCTTATAGAGCAGCGCTCCATTCGCATGCGAAAGTCCTCCTCTGGCGTTAAGCACAGGGGCTAAAATTCCAAGCTGAAATGCACACTGGAAGGACTACCAGGCAATTAATATCTTTATCTTTTTCAGTATCTTTGCGTATCTTTTTGGGTATCCGCAACCATTTTCAAGTGGAGCAAGGTTCACAAGATTGCGCGACATCAATTACTATTTTATTAATTTTCTACAAAACTATTGAAAATTGGACATATGTTCATATGAACGTTTTTAATAAGTATAACGTGACAAAATAATTGCCTGAGTATTGTCTACTCTTCGTGAATAACCCTGCATATCCAGCAAAAATGCTTTATTTTGTGTCAACTTGTAGGCCTGCTTCTTCATATCAATGATACTGACATTCCAACAAATATGCCAAAGAAAAAAAGTAATAATGATAATAATAACAATAACAACAATAATAGTAATAAATAGGGACCAGATTCTTAGGTTTTTACCTATTTTTTTCCTTACTTCCAAAACAAAAAGCGCTCATACACGTTTTCGAATCATGTCCATAGAATTCACCCACATTAATTCTGTGGCACCTAAAAATACCTAAATGGGGTATAAAAACCTAAATATACCTAAACGGGATATAAAACCTAAAGTATATAATTTAGGCTCCTTTTTTGTCGTTTTTCTTTGTCAGTTGAGAAATTGATATTTTGCGGGGAGAGAATAATTTTTGTCGGGTAGAATTAATACCACCAGCGGTTCATTCAACCCATTGTCGTCTAGGATGGACAGTATCAAGAGAGGAAAAGAATACCGGCGTATTCCTTTTAAAATATTCGTACGAACAACCATTGTTGCCGTGTCTGAACAAGGATATAGATAGATATATGAGCTTTCACGAACCACAGATTATTGTCTCTGTTGGACATTACATGAGAATATTAGGATATAGATTTCTGTGTTTTAAAGCGCTTGTTTGCCTTTATTACTTCCCTGTTATTCATACTGAGAGGTCATGCTGTGAGTTTTAAGAAGAGGTGTTAATTATGTCGAAGCAAATGAAATCGAGTTTATTACGACAGTGGATTGGCGACGATCTGAATTTCACTACAGATGGTAATGTAATATTTTGTCAATCCTGCCAGAAACACGTATTGTTTACCTTTCTAGAAAAGGAAGATCTTCACAGTTGAGAATCTTGAAAGATATTTAGTGATATACTGTAACTAGAAAATGTGAGGCAATCTTATTTTCACTGCTTCTTTTGATTGTTTATGCTTTCTTTCTTCAATTGTATAATGTCTTAAAGCAAGTTTACACAAATTTAAGTCAATTTTGTTAAGTTAAACTTTACAAGTATTATGTACTCAATCCTATGTAGCACATTCAAATTCATTAAACCAATTATTAGGTAGATTTTCGAAGAAAAATCTACCTATTGCAATGGATACCACTTTATGATTTTCGAAAAATTCTTTCATATCTTTACGTTTCATGCTCCCCTAAGTACGAAACCACCGCCCGTTCAAAAAAAAAATTTGTGATATTTATATATATATATATATATATATATATATATATATATATATATATATATATATATATATATATATATATATATATATTTATATATATATATCTTTACACGATAGCGGCCGTAATTTTGAAGATATTTGAACCAAATTTTATTATGTTATTTCTAGGCCCAATAGTTCGGACAAGTTCGTTAATGGGCAAAATTGGCCCAAGGGGGTGGTCGGGGGAGGGGGTTGAAATTTTAAAACATTTATATCTCGGCCCCTATGAAGTATAGAGGGAAACTTTGTTTGAATAAATTCGAGTACTCCCTATGGAGTTCACAGTGACACCAACAATTCGGGAGTTCGAGTGAGGGTGGGGGTGGGGGTGGGGGTGGGGGATGAAAATTCGAAACTTTTGAAACCACGTCTTGTGGGGTATCGTTGAAAAGCTCTTGATGAGTACTCTACAAATCAATAAATAGTTTCTTGATAGCTCTCATATGACGCGAGATTTTAATGTTTGAAAATAATAACACTTAAAAGAATTATTATAATATCATAATTTTGTCTTGTTTAGCGGCTTTGCTAATTTTATTCATTGTTGATCTAGCGCACGGCCTCCCAGAATATTATATCCTATTCTTGTTGTCAAAACAAATGATTGTAGGCTCTTCCTCTTTACTGAATTCAGTTCTTATTACTGCAGGTTTACCATGCCAAGGCTAAAGAAAAAGAGTGCTATGCAGCGACAATAAATTAAACCAAAAGCACTTCGAAATCTACCTCCGCCTGTAGGCCTGCCTAAAGGGATTTTTCTACCCGAAAACGATATTTTGGAGGAAAAAAACCTAAAAAAAAAACTATTTCACCTAATGGAAAACCTAAAACAGTGTTTTTAAAAACCTAAAAATCCGGTCCCTAGTAATAAACAATCTACTTAATAATACGCAGACAGTGGAGTGCATTACAGTAGTTTAGTAGATTTGTGTTAACCCATTCCCGATATCTCAGATTGAGTCAAATCCATTCTAGATAAAACAGCAAACAAAGCTTTATACTAGTAGTCCATTTTTTAAAAGTTTATTAACGGCATGTTCCATTACATCATAAGTTAGTAATACCACATGCTAGGTTTTACATTCTTTCGTTTGTTTGTCGTTCTACATATTATATTACTTTTTCTTTTACAGATGGCTTATATTTAGCCTACATTACAATAAATCAAAATTTATTTTGTTTACTAATATTCAGCAAAGTCTTTCCTGTTTTCTCTAATCAATTGAGTTTTATCAGCTGGCCATTTGACCCGTTTCACTATAATTTTATGTTTTAGACTGTTCCTTATTGACTCTTATTGACACGAAAACAGATGAATTGAATTGTAATTAAAACTGAAAGCTACTAGCACTGATGGGTCTACAAAGTAAGCTTATTTAGTAATAACATAAAGGATTTTTAACAAACTGATTTATTATTATTAACAGAATGTTATTTTGTTTGTTTGAGCCAAATGAGCTAACTTTAAAACAGTGGAATTTTTTTCCTTCAAGTACATACGCCTTTTAAGTTACACTTATAGAAGTACTCAAAAAAGCGAAAACGATAGGTTTCCAAATTTTAGTTAATACATCCACTTTTTTTCATGTCCCTCATCACCCATAGCTTGAGCGAAAAGACTAATTTCTTCTTCAGTCATAAGATTTAGATTTCTAACTAACGGTATATACAGTCCTTAAAGATTCAAGAAAAATCACGCAGTCAATTCGAAACCATCCTCTTCGCATGCCTCGTAGTATAATGTGGCTTTTAAATTATTAATCGTTTTAACTGTTTATGAATGTGGCCCCGGATTCTAATATCCTCTAGAACTCTATTTTAATGCCCTCCCGGATTTCCAAACAATTAAGCCATTCCTCCGGAGTACCAAAATCTGGTTCCAGAAAATGTCCCTAACTTCCAGTTACTGAGTCCTTATTCTGCATTTAGCTGGATACAAAAAAAGGAATAACATAGCTTCCAGGCTGCAAATGGTAATTTAGTTTGAGAAATTTATGTAGGTAGGCTAATACTGTATAGAAAACATAAAAATCCATCTGTGTTTCTTCGTTTCTACCTCTCCCTTTTAGGGACATCTAAGCGACCCACACCGTCCGGGCCTTACAGGGTCGGAACCTGTCGGGAGAGGGATTATCTATGAATCACATAATATTTTTTTGACCAGACAAGGAACAGGGAGGGCCTCCCGGATGAGTGATCAGCCCAATGCGGGGGCCACCTCCGAGACAACACGAACACATAGGAAGAGAAACACCATACACACACACATTTACTCTGAACAAGGTGCGGATGGGATGAAGTCGATAATGACGGCTAGATGGTATCCGGGGACCACAAAGGCTTCAAGTTACCCGACATTTGTCTTACAGGTGAGGAAAAACCCCCAATCAGGATTCGAAACCCGGGCCCGCTGCGTGAGAGGAGCGAACGCAACCCCTACGCCACAGCGGTGGATTACATGTATTTGTCAAGAGAATAATTATTTAATTAATGGATTAAAAGTGGCAAAGGTGTTAGGCCTACACGATTTATGACTTTTGGAGGCACATTCTGTAGTGACATGTAGGCCTATATGATATAAGGATATCTCGGCGCTGATTATTGATGATGCCTGTCACGTTAACCAAAGTATCCAAGTTTTCGGCTGCTGCCACATCTGCCGCCTTCCTCAGGGAACTGAGACCTCTGAAGCCATAAAATATTTACGCTTTTGGCTAACTGAGAGATATGTTCATGATGATTAACTTGTAAATGTTAATAAATAGAATGTTTAGTTGCTTCGCTTTTAAATAAATTTTAAAAATCCAATTATTAAATTAATAACATCAGGTAACCTGATATAACAAAGTGCCAGTATGTTTTTGTTGAATCAATTATAATTGCAATTATGATATGCAGAAAATAAGTTTTTCTAATCAGATTAAAATCGACCAGCATCAGCAGAACTAAAGATTTGTGATACCTTGACAATCACGCACGCACATAAAAATAAAAAATAAAATTAAAAAATCCATGTCGAATCGGCAGGCTTCGGGATTCGACCCGGGGACCTCCAGAATACGCGTCCAAGACGTTACCATTTGGCCAACTCAGTCAGTTTGAAGGTGTAGTTTGATAAGCATATTGAAGTAATAGTGTTAACTGTCAAATTATACCGGTAGACAAAAATTAAAAAAACACATGTGACTTTTAATTAGTTGTTACTCTGGTACCGGTCAACCGATTAGGTCCAACATTAATAGGCTTCTTCCATAGACGTTATAAATGCTTATACCAAGTTTCATGAAAACCCGATAAAGCATATTTGAGTTATGGGGCCTTTTGTTATATATACCATAAAAATGCACTAAATTGGGCATTATTCCGGTACCGGCCAACCGATTTGGTCCAATATCAACAGACGTCTTCCCATGGACATTATAAATGTGTATACCAAGTTTCATGAAAATCCGATAAAGCGTATTTCAGTTATGGCGTTTTTAAATAAAAACACTAAATTGGGTTTGACGCCGGTACCGGTGAACCGATTTGGTTCAATATCAATAGGGTTCTTTCCATGGACATTATAAATGCGTACACCAAGTTTCATGAAAATCCGATAAAGCGTATTTGAGTTATGGCGCATACAGACAAACGGACAGACAGACAGACATTTTTCCGTCCCCCACACACAATCTCATAAAGTACCATACTGGCACTTAATAAACGCGGGCACCTGTTAGTATAGAATAATATACTGTGTAGCGAGAGTTCATATTCAATTCTTTCAGTCTAACTTAATGCAAAGGTGAATTGTTCACTACGCAAGTCTTACGGCCTGGGTTTGTGAAACGGTGACAGGTTTATAACTACCCTTCAAATAATTTTTACGAAAAATCAAATAAACATTTTAGCTCTTAGTAAAAAAACACCTCATTTACAAAATTTAATGATACTGATAATGGAACCGTTTTCAAGATAATCATGAAATTTTCGTAATGTAAAGTGTAGAAAAAGTAAGAGAATATGGTCGCCAATCTTCGTATTACATCCCTCAGACGATAAGCCTATCTAATCCTAGTACAAAGTTTCGTTTGGATTCGAATTTTCGTTCTCGAGCTCTGCTGTTCATAAATAGGCAGACAATTTCTGAAAATTGTCCCTCAAACAAAAATGACATAAAGAATAAGATAATATTTAATACTATAAGCCAGTGTTCATAAAACAGTTAACAAAACAAATGACGATGGAGCGTGGAAGTGTATTGCGTTGGTATTGCGCACGAGTTGACGTAGCCATTCCTCCGTAACTGATTTCAAAGCGGAGGAAACTGGAGCTCTGTTTACTTCATTTTTTTAAATTTTTTTTTATTTTTTTTATACCGTTTGTTGTTTTACTTATTTTTCATACCACACACAAACACCCATGCCCGAGGCGGGACTCGAACCCACAGTCTCCTTCACCGCGGCTCCAAAGCACCATGCCTTAGCTACCTCGGCAGACCGGCAGTGAATGGTATGGCGCATTGTCCATTACAATGATTGAATTTTGAGGTATATTCGGAAAGAGTTCGTTCACAAACCAGCTTTTAAAGACGTTTCCTTACGTTTCTTCGTGATAATCCTTTGTTATCTTCGATCTAAATAACAAACTGTTTGAGACAATTTAGCACTCCGACCCAGCATGAAGGACTATAAATCGTTGGTACTCATGGTAATTCACAGCGATGAATCAAACTCTCCATCAGAATCTTCACATATCCATTTTTCCTTTTATGTGGTTAATAGTGATCCATGTCTCGTTCAAATAGATAATTGGGTGTAGTGAACTACGAAAATCTCTCATAAAAAATCTAAATTGTTTGACAACAATGTGACTTCTTCCATTAAAATATTCCTTCCTTGATTATTTTCAAGTACCGAAATTTCATTTTTTAAAATATTTCACGCAGAGCCTAGTTGTTTAATAAACTAAACTAAACTAAACTCCGTGGCGCTACATCCCTGGAGGGATTTGGCCTACCCCCCGACCGCTGCGTCATCTACCATAGGCAGATGGCAGGATTGGGGGCATGTGGTCAGCATGCCGACATCCACGGCCGTTAATGGTGGTTTTCATGACCGGAGCCGCTACTTCCTCTATCAAGCAGCTCCTCAATTTGAATTACGAGGCTGAGTGCACCCCTACCAGACCTCCCTACCTCAGAAGAATCCAAGGAGGTACCGGGAATCGAACCCGGGCCGACGGACCTGTAGTCAACGACGCTAACCACAAGACCATCCCGGCGGTCCCACTTGTTTAATGCCTCCTTCATATTAAATTGGCAAAAATTGTGTGTCATATAATCCATGAATAAATTGTAGGGCGAATAGCCTCTAAAGTCCCCGTGTATCATATATGACACATCAGGTTTCGGATTTCTTTCTCGCTCTATGAAAGAGTCAAAGTAATGAAGGCCGGTGGTATCATATATGATACATTCTACACTGCATGCTCTTTTTTTTGCTATCTGTGTCTGCTAACTTATGTATCGATAGCTCAAATAAAAAAAACATTAATAATTAATATAGGCCCTACAGTATGTAAGCCTATCATTTCATAATATACGATATGACTCTAAAACCCCCTCAAAATAAAAATAAAATTGATCTATTGAATATCCGCGTGGTTAGCAACACACATTAATCTTAATAAGAATATTTATAGCTGTCCAAATACCATTTTAGACCCCCGAAAAAGCTCCTACCCTCATTTTTACTTCCCTGCCCGTACCATAGGTACTATAGGTAAAAGAAGTGTTGTTTTCGACCCTCAAATTCGAAGTTGAGTTTTTAACATAAATACAACTTTGGAGGTACCCTGAATCCAAAGATTTCGATAGGCGGCCCATGAAAGAGGACTGAAGGGATAAGGAGAATATGGAAGATAAAATTATTAGAATATTGTTTTAATGTTGTAGATACACAAATTTGGGGTACCCTGAATCCAAAGATTTCGATAGGCGGCCCATGAAAGAGGACTGAAGGGATAAGGAGAATATGGAAGATGAAATTATTAGAATATTGTTTTAATGTTGTAGATACACAAATTTGGGGTACCCTGAATCCAAAGATTTCGATAGACGGTCCATGAAAGAGGACTGAAGGGATAAGGAGAATATGGAAGATAAAATTATTAGAATATTGTTTTAATGTTTTAGATACACAAATTTGGAATGGGATAATACCAGGACAGAGTACTGACGCGAAATTTTATTGCAGTGGAAATAAACTTTCGCACACTTCATGAATCTGACCATAGCCGGACTTGCCAAATAGGGGTAAGAAGGAAGTTCGTGCGGGCGCTCCCCTGTGTGCGCCTCTGATATTGAAACTATTGTGACATTACAGGAGCTAAAAATTTAATGGGACGTGTAATGTAATTTGAAGAGGCAATAGTTATACAACTATAACAATTGACGTTGCAGCATTCGAAGTTTAACTGACTTCTTTGGATAAACTATTCGAATAATTAAATCTTTGTCTATTTGAACAAACTCCTTACTCTTTAGGACTAGCCCACCTAGGGAGTCAAACTAGAGGGCTTTTCCCTGCAACAGCAAGAGGCCATGGCCCTTAAGGGATTCTGAAGGCTAAAATTCATTCATTCAATTCATTCTACTATGACAACAGGGACCAGTTCATTTGCTAGAATTCCCTACTCAGAATTTACTCTGTTCTACCAAATTTACTCCATTTTCGCATAAAATATTTTAGACTATTCCATTCATACGCCGCGTGTTTGATATTCATTGATAACATTGATAACATTGACGTTTAGTAATTTCTCGGATAACTTATAGACCAATCACGGTCGTTTATCTTACAATATTCTTGTAGGAATCTCGAGGATGCCGTTTTATAGAACAAGTATAACATTTTACATATCTGGGTTGCACATTTACTACAGGATTTGAAACACAAAAAGACATTTATATAAAGCTGTCAAAATTTCAACAGATATGCGGAACAATTCATAGGACATTAAGGCGAAAAACAAGAAAGGAAACAAGAATAAAATTTTATAAAACGATGGCTGTTCCATTAATTCTCTATGGTTGTGAAACATGGATACCTAAGGCCGGTATTCCACTATCCAAGTTATTTGATCAAATCGTCTAGAAAAAAGAAAATGGCCGCCCGTTGCTTCAAGGAAACCGTATTGGACGAGCATTTGAAGACTTTCTGCATGTCGTTACATTGGATCAAAGATTTCCCGGCATTCATAGCATAGGGGTTCAAAATGGCGGCTAAACATCGACTGTTTTGAGAAATAAACGGCACCAAAATAGTTTGATACCACATTTTCTTCAAGTAGGCCTATATATGAATATTCAGTATTTAATCCACATTTCAAAAATGATGTACCGGTACTACATGCTATAGTAGTAATATAGGGATATATTTTAAAAAGCCCTGCAAGCTAACCTAAACTCGTCTCACATAACCAATGTAAACAATGATTCAGCCTGATTTTGTCATTTAGATATTTCTCAAATGCAGGGTCACTGCTACAAAAACATTTATAAACTAATAAATTTATGCCATTATTTATACTGTTTTACGATTCACCATCGAAAATCAAGCCTTCTGTACATAGCCTGCATTTTTTACTTAGTATTGAGCAGACCCAATGTATGTCCTCATTATAAATCACAAACATTCAAACAGTACTTTCATGGCAGAGCATATATACTATTTAAGCCACATTTCGAAAGCGACATACCAGAAGATATAAATATTGGCATTGCAAGCGAACCTAAACTCGTGGTATCGTTAACATAACCTTCAATTTAAAGAAAGTAACGATTCGGCCTGACTTCCTTGTCATTTAGATATTTCTGCAATTATGCTACAAAACATTTATATAAAACTAATAAACTAATGCCATTATAAGAATTTTTTAATGATTTAATCTTCGAAATTCAAGTTTTCCCTATACAGAGAAAACTGGTTTTGGTCAAAGCTATTGGATGTAGTGTAATAGCGCATCTTTGATTCAAATATCGCCTGACAAGTTCTTCGTGAAGTTCTTGTCCAACGAATTGGATAGTGGAATACCGCCCTAATAAGAAAATTAACAGCAGAATACAGAGTGCAGAAATGACTTTCTTGAGAAGGACCAAAGGTTGCACAAAACTAGATCACATACGAAATGAAGATATCAGAAGTGAATTACAGATATATTCCCTACATGATAAAATACAACAATATAGAAATACATGGAAACAACACTTATATCGTATGGAACAAACAAGATTGCCAAAATTAGCATACCGATACAGACCATCAGGACATCGAGACATAGGATGACCCAAGAAAAGATGGGAAGATTTGCTGTGAATACGGAACAGGCGTTTCGCGTAAACCGTAAAGTGAAGAAGAAGAAGAAGCTATTGCTTACCTGAATGCAGTTAACTGTGTCTTACATGCACAATTGGTAGCACTGGTCACAACATGGTAACTCGAATCGATTCATGGATAGTTGATTCATAGCATGCCGTGATCTCGCAGCTGTTTGTTTTGTTTTATAACAAAGCACGAAAGTAATTATTATTTGTATAATTCATTTCATTTTATTCATGGAATAGTCTTAATGAATCCAACTCGAGTTGATGAGTTTCACCAGATAAATCTATCTGATCCATATCGATAAACTCGTCAACTCTCGTGGGATTACCTATTCTAAAATTATGAGCTCAAAACCTTCATTGTCCATCTTGATGTTAGAGACAAAGCTTTGCGTCCATAAAGAATCACTGGTAGAATAACTGTTTTACGCATTTTATTTTCCATGCTCTGAAAAGTATGATAAAAAATGGTTGTAGCGGAGTAAAAATAATCGTTGCAAATTTTTATTCTAATACTGTTTCCATTTTGTTTTCTTTTATAATTTGTCAAAATTAACTTCTTATAAAAATTGACCATTTCTATCATTTGTCAAATCGGAATTAGGCTATATAAGAAAAAAGTTTTACTATTCTATGAAGTGTCTTAAAAGTGATATATTTCTGCTAAGTTTTCCTCTTCAATTTAAGGCACTTTGTTAGTTACGTGTCATCTTATTACTGATCTTAGTCAGTGATGCTTTGTGATATGAAAGTATTAAAACTAATGTTTACATGAGAGAGGATTTTAGCACTAACACCTCACGAAACCTCATGTTAGAATTAAAGATGGTGCACTCTCAGTCAGAAAATTGTACTACTAAAGAAAAATATATATAAAGTCATTTATAGCTACGGGAAAATCAGAATTGGTGGAGGAAGAAGAATCGTGGGGAATAATGATGACGCTAATTTCTAAAATTAACTTTATCGGACTCTTTACATTAGATTTGTACACACATTTACTTCCAAAGGTATCACATTTACAAGCTAAAATAAGAAAATATATTCTTAATTACGGAATGTTACTTAATGAATTTACTCTTCAACAGGCGGAATTGTCCACATCTTCCCACTCATCGTCAGCAATGTCAATGCTGCTCATCACTGACTTGAGAGTCTTGAGGAGAGTTTCATCAATGGTGGCGGACCTACTCCAGATCTGGTCGAATACCATCTTGCTGAACATGTCGGTCTTCTCGTCGTAATGTTCTTTACAGGCGTGGATCAGGGCGTAAGTCTCATAGTCAGTTGCCAGCACTGCATGCTTTAATACACCTGAAAATATCGAGTTATAGGTAAATTATTATACCTGTAGGCCTAAGTGTGTATGTTTATATATATATATATATATATATACCGTATACCGTATATATACCGTATTTTGCGGATCATAAGACGCACTTTTTAGGTAGATTTCGAAGAAAAATCTACCTATTGCAATGGATACCATGTCATGATTTTCGAAAAATTCTTTCATATCTTTACGTTTCATGCTCCCCTAAGTACGAAACCACCGCCCGTTCAAAAAAAAATTTGTGATATTTATATATATATATATATCTTTACACGATAGCGGCCGTAATTTTGAAGATATTTGAACCAAATTTTATTATGTTATTTCCAGGCCCAATAGTTCGGACAAGTTCGTTAATGGGAAAAATTGGCCCAAGGGGATGGTCGGGGGAGGGGGTTGAAATTTTAAAACATTTATATCTCGGCCCCCATGAAGTATAGAGGGAAACTTTGTTTGAATAAATTAGAGTACTCCCTATGGAGTTCACAGTGACACCAACGATTCGGGGGTTCGAGTGAGGGTGGGGGTGGGGGTGGGGGTGGGGGAGGGGGATGAAAATTCGAAACTTTTGAAACCACGTCTTGTGGGGTATCGTTGAAAAGCTCTTGATGAGTACTCTACAAATCAATAAATAGTTTCTTGATAGCTCTCATATGACGCGAGATTTTAATGTTTGAAAATAATAACACTTAAAAGAATTATTATAATATCATAATTTTGTCTTGTTTAGCGGCTTTGCTAATTTTATTCATTGCTAATCTTGCGCACGGCCTCCCAGAATATTATATCCTATTCTTGTTGTCAAAACAAACGATTGTAGGCTCTTCCTCTTTACTGAATTCAGTTCTTATTACTGCAGGTTTGCCATGCCAAGGCTAAAGAAGAAGAGTGCTATGCAGCGACAATAAATTAAACCAAAAGCACTTCGAAATCTACCTCCGCCTGTAGGCCTGCCTAAAGGGATTATTTACCTTGAAATAGAGCCTTGAAAGCTGAGTGCGTCTAATGGTTCTAAGTGTATTAAACAAAGTTAAAATTATGTGTAAATATTGCAGGAATGTCATAGTTATAAACAAAGAGTTTTAAACGATAAGGTGGTTACAAATTCTGGCACAGACTGTACATCAGCGCACTTGTCACAATCATAAAATGAGGTTAGCTGGAAGCTAGGTATATGTTACAATGCGAAAAGAAAGGAATGTTGTGTTCTTTTATACGAAAGGAGTTGTCTCCACCTTGTGGTTTAAATGACTGCAATGACCTTTAAACAACCTTTTCCTGTTACACTAACCGTATGCTGAATTAAGGGTTAGAGGGTGTAAAAGTATTTTCAGTCTTTCATGAGAAATCTGTTCAGTTGTTAAAATTTACGCGATGCCACCTGTACAGAAGATATTTTCGTACAACGCAGGTTTTAAGTTGAAGTGATTTACACTGATTCCATTGTACAAAGTTATAATTTGTTTATGCAGTGGACTATGTTATTCCCTTTAAAAAAAATCATTTAGAATCACATTAAATTCTTTTTCCTTCAGTTTCCATCCAAAAATCAAGGTGCGTCTTATAGTCCGTAAAATACGGTATACATACATAAATACATATGTATATATAAGCTAAATGTGTGTGGCACGGGTAGAGGTAGAAAACCGAATTAATCTATGTCTACCCGGGTATTAAGTAAAACAAAATTTCCTTCAGTTCGGGCTATATCCAGGTAAAGCGCGACCTACTTTCATGACTATAAGGAAAGCTGGCTTTTTATTTTGTTAGGGGTCTGAACATGTCCCATTAGATTAGATTAAGTTGTAAGAGTACTCTTACTGAAGTAATAACAGAGAAAAATACATTTGTCATTAGCCTATATGCACTTACGTGTTTATTTTTCCCTTTTGCCTTCTCGGGTTTAAATGATGGCTTTCTTTTTTGCGATGGAGAAGTATAGTCATCACTATCTGACGCCGTATTCATTTTATAAATCACAGAAACTTCAAGAAAGATAGCAGTTAACAGAGGCGCCGAATTAAAAAAAATATTTTGGAGGGGTTAAGAATTGGATTTTTAGTAGTTACATAGGTCTCATATGATAAAATATTTCAGATTTTCTTAAAAATCTTTAAGAAATCCCCTACAGGGGAGAAAGTACCTTCCCCCCCAACGTTAATACAACACATCTACGTTGATGCACTTCGTGTTACAGAATGGCCACACTCGGAAGTCGGAAGGTACATCTGGAAAGCTAATCCAAAGATCCTGTAACCTGTTTCTTTGCACTTTCAAAGATCATACTGTTGACAACAGTTACGCTATGTTTAGTTAAAGCTAGATGGCAGGGCAGTTGTGTATTGTGATAATTCGTACTGATGTCAATAACACGAAAATTAATTCAGATAGAAAACGAAACAATTGCGGGACAAATTACAAAATACCTTAAAACGCAGGACGGTTGGTAACCCTAGTAGGATCTTTTATCGACTTCTGACTAGCATACTCAGTTTACGTTATAACACATTGTTTAAAATAATTTTAATTTCTGTTGTAAACACCTCTTTTCCTTAGCTAATACAAAGCCTACGGCATTGAACAAGATACCAATGGATAGGTTCTTTAACGACATTTGACATCGCATTCTCAGGGCTACCCATCCTTTCCACAAACTCAGGCTTAAAGCAATGTCTTTGCATGCGGCTGAGAAATTTGAATACGCACACCCGCAATACGGCTCTTATTCTATATCGAAATGTCCAATGAGAAAATGGTATTGTTCATGTAGGGTAGAGGAAATTATGTGAGTGCACATTATACTTTTAACTACATGGATTCATATAGCTTTTCTTGATTTATAGGAATTAATTGCACCAATATCATTTCTAATTTGATCGATCATGTCAAATTCCAGTACCATGTAATTTCTAAAGCCAGCTGTGTACAGTGCAATCAAAGAGTTTTCATGCAGAGAGCACATCGGCTTCATTCGCACTAAATAATGTTTTTGGGGAGGTGGAAAAGAATACTGAATGCACGAAATTTTCGCACGGGTTTACCGATATATTATATCGCGTAACAATACTTCTGGAGTAGAAGACGCAACCCTGCAGTCATCCAAAATGAGGATATTGTTAAACATTGATTTTAATATTTGATTCTGTTTATCTTATAAGGAGCATGGGCAAACAATCTATACGAGATAAGGAGAAACGCCAGGCAAACACATACAATGAAATTTTAGAGTTAATTAAGTGCATTTTAACATCTTCATCTTAATTACTTTTGTATTTCATAACAACATTAAAACAGAAGGCTAAAGAAGACAAAGGCTAAAAAGTATTAATTTTATATTCTTGACTGTAAATTCGGAGTCGCGAAGGCCACAATGATCATGCTTTAAAACTTCTACTACTAACAAACTAAGGGGTACGCCGTAGCGTAGTGGTTGAGGCGCTGCGCTACAAACCGGTAGGTCGCGGGTTCGATTCCTGATGAGGTCGTTGGAGCTTTTCAATTGGCCTTCTGGTGCCACTATGGCCCTGGGGTCGACTCAGCCTCCAACAGAAACGAATACCAGGAACATTCTTGGAAGTAAAGGCGGCTGGTGTGTAAGGCTGACAACCTTACCACCTTCACGTGCCGAATGTCCAACATCTGGGGGCCTCAACCTCCTGGAACCATCTGGGCCTCCATGGCCTGTATAGGGATCACTTTCACTAACAAACTGAAAGGATTCTGGGTGAAGTGGTAGACCTTGTCTTGCCATGGGATGAATATCAAATGTATTTTTGGCTAATATTATCTTATCGCCTCTCCTAAAAAAATTGTTGGAATGATTCCCGCCTCGCGAACAACGAAGCTTTGGCTTGAGGGAGAGATAACGGCATGCAGCTCAGCCACTAAGGACTATCCTATTTTGGACTGTCGAGAAAGAGATAGCAAGATCGACCCTTAGGGTAGAGAAAGTAGGTAAGGATCTCATTCGGACTTTTAAATAGTAAGAATTAGTATAGGTCTTTAGACTACTTTCGAACATTAAGAAGCTGACAACATCCGTGAAATTCGCGAGACGAGATAACACGAATAACATTGTTTCGAAATGTGCTTTGAATTTTTCCAGGTGGTTAGTAGCCCGGAAAAATATCCTATAACATTCTTTCGATTTCGACAAATGTTTGCAAACTTTTATTTTATTGCCGACCATAACCCCAAAAACGTATTTTTGATTCGCAAAATAACGCAAATTAATATAATAACGGGAAAAGTAAAAAAAAAATTACTTTTGAAACGAATTCCAGAATTTTATAATTCATCCAAAATATCAATAATTAACTCATATAACAAACCAATTTTCCTTGTCGACACATAAAATAACAATTTTATCAGTGATGGTCGAAATGTTAACATTAGGGATGGGTCCTCGATACTTTCGATACCTCGATACTCTCGATACTTGCGTGGTATCGGCATCGAACGATACTTCAGAAAACTCGCTCGATACTTTTTCGATACTTTTGTAATTCTGAAATTCTGCAATTAAGTGAGAATGCTAGTATTTCTTAACAAAACTTGTAAGTCGACTGTTTAAAAAAAACTAATTTTAGTTTTAATGTAAAGTTTAAAAATAATTAGGCCTATAGGCTACTGATGATATTAAATTTTGTCTCATTAAATATGCAGACTTAATTAATTTAGTTTGTATTACACAGTTCTCTCAAATTTTAATGTTTAATGTACCTATTTATTGAAACTGGAAATGTTGTAGGTATCGAGTATCGAAGTATCGAGTATCGAGGAAAAAGTCATGTATCGGTATCGAGTATCGAGAAAATCTGGTATCGACCCATCCCTAGTTAACATTAATTGATTTTACGGTATATTTTTTTATAATTTCCTATACTTAGTCCCTCATGAATTTGTCATCAGATAAATGCGTCGCATATGCATGTTGCGGCATATTCAAAATACTGTTCCATAACTTCTAGCTTCTATGCCTTTTCAAACTTTTTTGGTATGTTGGAATACACATTGAACTCGGTTTTTAAGAAATTTTAACTTCTTAAATTCTTGCTGATATGAAAACTCAGTTACGAGCATTCACTATGAACTTATGAAAAGTTCGAAATGAATAAATATTTCCTACAATAAATGAAAATAGAAGCGGCGGAAAGTTTGAATTAAGCTGACACAAAAATATCTGGTTTTTAGTAGAATAATTCATAATAATGGTGAGTGGATTGTAGAATTTTCAGTCATGTTGGTCATGTTTTAAAATAAACACTTCAAAGTAAGTAATAACACCGAAATACTGAAATTATAAAACGAATTTTTCCTAAAAATAAAACCATTTTCACTTATCTCTAACTATAGGCTTAATCTTACTATACCATATTCCTAATCTGACGTATGCATACTTAAATAGTTACATTTTATAGACCTATGTACAGGTAGGGAAAAAAAGCGGATCGACTAAAATACCTAAGTTGCCGATATGAGACACTGCGCATGCACAGCGGCATTCACAGGATAGCAGGGAATGTATTGAAATTTGTTCTAGTGTCGACTGTTGACTTAGCTAGCCCATTTCAAAACCCACAATATGGTTTCTAATCGTATTGTTTTACAACTGAATATATTAATTATTAATATTATTATAAAATAGTAACACAAATTATATTATATTCAGCTACAAGAGTCGGTCCGCTTCTTTTCCCCCTACCTGTACATTTAATCTGCGGTCGAAAATCCATTCACGGAAAGAAAATATTTCCCACATATTTCAAAGTAGGTCAGATCTTTCCCGTATTTGAAGAATGTAATAACTCACATTAACTTTTTGTGTTAGTGTATTGAAATACTTGTTGTACAGATAATAATAGGCTTGTGACACTCTCATGCCTATGGAAATCCCCAGTGCAGTCATTGATTGATAATTCTCGTGAGTTATTTGCCTCATGCAAGTTATTCAAGGTACCGGTGTATAGATCTTTTATAAGCTTGAACTTGCTCCTTTGGCATGCAGAGCTATGCAAAGAGTTGTCACATATGTGAAATCGTATTATTTCGTCAACATAACATATTGTCGCTTATTTACTTTGGAGCTTATTTGTCAAAATAATATTTTTAGACAATATAAAAAAAATGTAAATTCTTTCACGATCAATGTAACAGTAGTCGATCACTACGTTCCTTTGAACGACAAAATATTATCATGACATAATCCTAAAAGGTGAATAATCTTACAACATAACAATAAAATGTTAAGATATTTGTATAATTCCTTGTCATTTTATGTATTTTGGAGTACAAAGTCTATTAGTCTACATTATATCAATTGTATGAACAAAAACTGAATTATTTTGTATTTGCATTAGGTCTAAGTTAATACTAGCGTGTAAATGAAAGAAAAGAAGTGCACAAGTAATATCTTGTGGATGGTAAATAAACTCTAGTGATAGGGGTAAACCAGAAATTCTTAAAATATTTTCTTAATTTCGAGTGAACAAGCGAATTCTCATCAATACAAGATGATGATGAGGAAGTGTTCAGCCCGGAGGCCGCTCCTGCCCTGGGACAGAGCAATGGGGGGGGGGGGGGTGAGGCCCACGCCATACCGAGGGACACTATATAGGCCGGTTGATACCGCGTAGGGTGACCAGTTTCTTTTGCGGGATGGGAATGAGGACACAACACCCAGTCCTGACCAGTGGCGGTTTCTCCTATGTGCTGCAGTGCTGCAGCACACAGCTTGTTTTCTGCTCGTCGTATAATGTTATTTTCAAACGCAATATTATGTTTTCTTTTGCGTAGATTTTGAACTTGGCGCGTCCACGCGAGAATTTCTTAGCTGGTAGCTTGGGAGTCAAGAGTCGGTAATGTGAATATTATCTTTTCCGCCTCGTGAATGCAGTTTGTGAACAGCGCAGCGTTCGTAGGGTGTGACGTCATGCTCGACCTTGGCTGCTTGGCGTATATGGGAGTTTTAACCTGCAAAATGCGCTGCGGCAGCAGGCAGCCGAGTGGGATTGTGAGGGAGGTTCACGTCTCGCCGGCGGCGAGCTGTTAGTTATGTGAGAAGATCTTCCACCATCTGACTGTAGGGGACCGTGATGTAACGAGTAAGCAATGCTTTTCATCTTTACCGTCAAATTCGAATGTGTTAAATTCAGAAAAACCCGGATTCCACAACCCCGATTAAGTATTCTGTCGCAATGGGAACACTAAGCGACTTCCTCTACCTCGATCATTATAAATACTATTTTCTCGTCTCTTATTCCATTTCGGGGAACTCTCACGCGATTTTCCCTACCCTAATTATTATTATTATTATTGTTATTATTTATTTATATTATTATCTTTATTATTATTTTTTTTATTTTAATTTTTGCTATTTTCTCTCGTCACACAACTCACACAACGTTCGACGAGACGAGAGAAATTAGCAAAAAAATAATTAGGGCAGAGAAAATCGCGTGAGAGTTCCCAGAGATGGATTAAGAGACGAGCAGTTTAGATAGGCCTACTAATAATTTTTAAAAATATTTTAAGTTTGCTGTATGAAATAGTATTTGCAGCACACTTTCGTTTTGAGCCACGAGCCTTTACATCTCTGTAAAATCCCCTACCCGGGCCGCTCAGGTGGCTAGCATAGCGGCGAACATCAATACGAGAGAATGCGGTATTTCCTTTTCGGCAACGTTGATCAGATCTAGATGGAAGAGCATATGCGTATCCATGAGATAAAAATAAGGAAAGGTGAAAGTTTATCATATAAAACTGTATTTTTTAAAATGATGCAACGATGAAATCAATGATAATTTCTCCAGTAATTTGAAGGACTTAAACGTGGCCAAGACAAAATGTACAGAATATTACAAATCGCTATGGTGACTGGAGCAGCTTCACTTTAGCAGATGGCTGAATGCAGCAATCGCTAATAAAGTTTAAAAGTTCATTCTGTTTTATTTCATTTCATTTTTATATATTACACAATGTATTATGTAAACACAATGTATTATGGTCATCGCCAGGTTGAGTGCTTTGCACATAATATAGACGTAATCTATTAAGATTTAAAATGCAGAATTAAAAATTACAGATTACAAAACGGGGATTTTACACGTAAAATCCCAGTCACGTTGTAAGAAGGATTATTGAGAAGGCAACCAAAAGTAACTCTTTTTAAAAGTTGGTCTATTGAATTGAAATATGTAATAAATATGTAAAAGTTAACCACTTTGATTGCCATACATTCGTAGTTATTTATAGTCTTGTTCAGACGACATTATTGTGTATTAAAATAATTAGCCTGTCACGTTCTATGGTTTTGTATAAAATTTCTTGGAGTATCTTAGGCGATTGTCCTTCATATAAGTCATAACGAAAGTTCATTTATTTGTATGCAAGTCATAATTTCACCTGTATAAATATTGGCCTCCAATACTCTCTGGAGTTGAAATGTTCTAATATGCATAAACAATTCTATTGTATTATGAATACATTTCCTATGTGAGAATTTTTGCACCATAGTAAGCTACCTTATTTTAATATACTTGGAAAATGATAAAAATATGCTGATTTAAATTAGTTTCTGGAGGTACAATCCCTTAAACTTTTTAGTAAAAATAACTTCGTTGCAAGTTTAAAACAAAAATGTGCTCAATATGAGTTTTCCAGGCCAGTTTTTTCAATGTTTTCCAAATCAATGAATTTGGTATCGAGTTTTAATCCGAGCATGTTGATGGAACTATTGTATCTATCTGAATTTAGTGTGCAAATTAGAGATTCAGATTTAGACTCGTTTAGCAAAAAGCCATTAGCTTGAAATTATGATTTTACATGATCTAAGTCGGAATTCAATTAAATTTCTGAGCCGATTGTTTGACGATTGTGGAAATGAAACAGCCTAAGTCTTTGATTATTAACAAATCACATTTCAAAAATAAATCGCAATAAAGGTACGTATTCGACGAGCTGTTGAGTTCCAGGAGCGAAACGTACATGTGGAAGTGAAATAACTGTGCAGATTTTCAGAGAGCAAGAGTCATGTTGTTTACCATATAGGTGAAAATTTTCATTCTTTGCCAACAGAAGTGGGCAAAATTTATTTTGCAAGTACGTATGTTTGAGACACGACCAGCAATATTTTGAGTAAAAAAAAAATAATAAATAAATAAAAAAAATTAAATAAAATAAAAACTAAACAAAAAACATTTATACACTGTTTTCAGATAGCAATTAATATTATGAACAAGTTAATAATTATAAATTTAATTTATTTCAGTATTCAAGTTCGTTCCATCTAAGTTGTTACAGTTCACTAATATTTTTCGCTTGTCGGCGTCTCTCTTCCTGCCTCAGTTATCGATTGGTGTTTGGCAATGCTTCGTGACTATCGAAAATAAATTAATATTATCATTGAAGTTAATTTCGAAAAAAACTGTATTGTCATAATATTCATTAGCCTAGAAAATTTGTCTTAAGTAGGTCTATATTTTAATAGCCGTCGGATTCAGTACTAAACCAAAGTTTTTTTTCCTCTGAAGTGCTATAACATACAAAAATTAGCTGCCTAAAAAAATTGTTTCGCCAACTTTATAATATTGTTTCAATGAATACATGTTAGCCATACAAATCAGCTTTTCACATTTACGTTTCAAAGACAAGGGGTGACTTTTCTCTTTGAAATTTATATTAACTTTACTATTTCTTTGTACGTTGCGCACAAAGGAGAACAAATCTGTTTATTGTGAGGAAACTGGTATCCATATCATCCTGATTTTCACGAATATCAATGACTTTGTTCTAAAGAGATAAATCGTTTCGTAATAGCTTATTCAATGATATTTGTAAAAATCAGAATTCTACGAAAAGCTACGATTCTAGTACGTTCGGAGTAAAAATTATGAGAACATTTTCGAAACAGAATATTGAAAATTATATCAGCATTTTTCGAAGACCCTTAAACAGTTTCGTCGTCTTAATGAACTCCCATGGATCCGCGTACTGAAATTATACACTTTTTTCCGAAGTGCAGAAAACGTTAAATAATATTCTTAAGAAAAGGTACTCACTGTGCCAGTTGTCCTCTTCTGAGTTCTTCCACGCCATTCCAGTGGAGGATGCCATTCCAGGCTTCAAAGCTTGTCCTTTACCTTCCCAGACATGCTCTGTTCCATCGTCCTTCTTTATGGTCACGAGGATGTTGGTGCGAGTGACGTTGCCCATTTTTTCGGCTGAGTATTTCAGTTTGTCACAAATGACTACTCCAGGAATCTTCATGGGGCGAAATGCTTTGGAGACCACATACCAGTCACCTGAAAACTGAATTACACTGAATGTGTTAGATTAGGACCTATATATTATTATTAAATGATAGAGTATAAATTGTAGATAGTAATTATTTCGAAAGAATATGCCAGTGTGGATAAAAATCTGTGATAAACGAGACCCATAATTCAATGAACGATACAGCAGACCTAAGATATGAACTTAAGTCCATCACAGCCTTGTCGGCCACGGTGGGGTGCTCTCCTCTAAATATCCGAAGGTCGCGGGATCAAACCCGGCCGCGGTCGATGGATTTTTCAGGACGGAGTCCTCCGGAAGGGCCCGTGTCGTAGATTTACGGCACGTAAAAGAACTCCAAGCCTAAATTAGAGCCTCTGGACAAAATTTCTCTGCTCTTTCACGTTCAATGCCTCAGTTTCCGGAGGGGGGTTTAGAGTCGATGGGATTACCACCTGATCCTCTGCCCTCTCTCGGAAAATAAGCGTAACAAAATTCAATTCACATAAGTAACAGAAACCTCCACTTTGAAGCCTTTCGCCCCAACACAGGGGATATAGAAAACAAATACAGATACAATCACAGCCTTTTCCGCCATTGCAGCATCCTGCAATAAATTCCACCGCGGTGAACCATGCCATTTACTTGCAATTGACATGTTTTCAATTTGCGTTCATAAAAATCAATTTCTTAAAGTAAATACCGCTCTCATTGCATAGAGCAGGGGCCGGCAAACTTTAAGAGAGGCTCAGATCGTAAGATAGAAAGAAAGAAAGAAAGAAAGAAAGAAAGAAGAAGAAGAAAAAAAAGGTTCGGCGGGCCAGGTTGCAAATTCTAACCATGTAGCCAATATATTTTAATGGGTTCTTCTATTTATAAATGAAAAAGATAAATAACTCTTATGTTATATTTATCTAATGAAAACTTATTTTTACGTAGAAAAGTTTAAATTCTTGATGAACAAGGTTAAATCCCCTATCCCTATAAACCATTGAAAAGGATGTCGTTTTTAACAGTTCAGAAGGGGGAATGTTCTGGACTGTCCAAAGTGTTGTTATTACGAGTAAAACACAAGTGTCCAAAGTGTAATTTATTTATTTATTCGGTTTTTGGTATGGTAATAAATATTTAAATATTTGTAAAATTTAGCTTTAAGACAGAGTTGAGGCCAGGCTTCAGTTAAAGTTCCATCACGGTTCTGTAACTGTTTATGTAAATAGTTAAAGAAACTGTCAGTTGTTTAAATCTTCTCCGTTATCGTTGTGGAGAGGAATTTAAATCTCATGCGTCACAATATTGTTCCATGTTAATGAAATATTTACTCGCGGACCGGATTGAAAACAGACGGCGGGCCGTAGTTTTCCGACCACCGGCGTAGAGCATTAATTTTTAAGACTCCTGTATAAGGCCAATATTCGAATTTTAAGTGATTCAGGAGTTACAGCAAGTGAAAACAGTCCCATAATTTATTCCGAAATCCAATAGAGAAGACATAGGCTACGGATTTTCTCCTTACTGCTCTAGATTTGGCATTGTGACCACCTACAGTACATGCAGCAACATCATACACAGCGGCTATTCGCTTCCATGCAACTTTCTGTAAATTTTGAAATTCCTTCTGTCACGAATCCGTGAAAGATTTTACTGAATTTTCAGTGCACACTTTCCCGGCTGAGGGAATTTAACTTCAGTTTTTACGTCAGGGAGGATGGAGAGCGTATTCGCATTGTATGATGAAAGAGTTTTCTTGGGCGGAGGGATTTCTCTTGAATTTTTCATTTCCAGAATTTCATTCAACCATCATTCACCTCCTTCCCTTTTCTCTTACTTTCGATCGTGTTAATCCCGTTTCACAAAATATCATATGGCTACACAAGACGTGTAGCTTCATGGCAAGGTTGCATACGAATTTTTGAGCTTTTCTGACAGAAATTTGACCAGAGAGATGGGTTCGGCTTTGTAAGGTCGAAGTTATTCTCGTACGACCTCGAGGCTTGAGAGGAGATCGGCTCACTTGGTTAAGCATTTGCCAGTACAGCCCATTGAGAGAGGGGCTTATGGATGGATATCTTACGAGTCTGCCATGCATATTCCTACACCTCGGCCCGTACGTAGTGATAAAGGCCATTCCTGATCCTTCAAGTTAATAAGAAGTTGCCTTAGAAACCCTTAGGCAGGGTTCACACTCAGGCGATAAGCGATAAGCGATATATCGCGAGCGATATACGATACGCGACACGCACGGACAGATACTTGAAATCTAAAGGGAGGCGATAAAAAAGGTTCACACTCACGCGATAGCGCAACATATCGCAAGTGCTATATCGCTCGAAGTGCAGCATGCTAGTCGCCTGAGCGATTTGTTGCTTACGATATTGTAACTTTTGTAGTGAAGATTGTGTTCCCACCACATTTTAGGTAGATTTCGAAGAAAAATCTACCTATTGCAATCGATACCATGTCATGACTTTCGAAAAATTCTTTCATATCTTTACGTTTCATGCCTCCAAGTACGAAACCACCGCCCGTTCAAAAAAAAAATGTGATATATATATATATCTTTACACGCTAGCAGCCATAATTTTGAAGATATTTGAACCAAATTTTATTATGTTATTTCTAGGCCCAATAGTTCGGACAAGTTCGTTAATGACCAAATTTGGCCCCAGGGGAGGGTCGGGGAGGGGTAGAAATTTTGAAATATGTATATCTCGGCTCCTATGAAGTATAGAGGGAAACTTTGTTTGAATAAATTAGAGTACTCCCTATGGAGTTCACAGTGACACCAACGATTCTGGAGTTTTGGGGGTACGAGTTGGGGTGGTTGGTTGGGGGATGGAAGTTCGAAATTTTGAAACCACGTCTTATGGGGTATCGTTGAAAAGCGCTTGATGAGTACTCTACAAATCAGTAACTGGTTTCTCGATAGCTCTCATATAAGGCGATATTTAGCACATCGAAATCTACCTCAGCCTGTAGGCCTGCCGATTTATCGCTCGCTGTGTGAACCTTCCTGGCAATATATCGTCGCAACTAATTCCTTCCGATAAATCGCTTATCGCTTATCGCCTCAGTGTGAACGCGGCCTAAGAACAATGGCATGTATTGATAACGCACTTTAGACTTAATGTAGACCAATTCATAGGATCCCTGCCTGTAGTAATCATCCTCCCATTAATTTTTTCTGGGTCTAGACCTGCCTTCGGACAGAACACTCATAACCAGCATTATCAGCCTGCGTGTCAACAGAATTGATATTTCGGCTTAAGCCTCGGTCACAATACTAGATTCGTCCACTAGACCATATTTTGCGGAACTTACTTGATACATAAATAGCATTCCCTTAAAAATAACCTGAATATTATTCCTCAATACTCTTTTTGTTTTGCTTGTTTTTTATATTAATATGTAAGTAGTTAGTAGATGCAGTCGATGACAAAAGTTTAGGTCTGCTAGACAGTATTCCATAAGACTAACTGAACATTTTCGGAAAATCTGGAAAATCTAACCTAGTGTGAGCGTTAGTGTTTAGGCTACAGATAAAAATGCATTATATAGATGTCGATCTACACGTATGTATGCCATATTTACATTACTTAGGACTTTAGAGGGTTGCGACGTAGCTCAGTTAGTTGATGTATTGATCTATAATCCAGAATGTATGGGTTTTTGTCCCCGCTGGGTTTCACTGAGATTATTTCTATGACCTAATCCATCCAGTGACATTATGGCTCTGCTGTCGACTCGTCCTCTATCAGAAATGAGTATAGAAGCAGGAGGGAATTTGGCCGCTGTCTAAGGATGACAACTTTATCCCTTGTGGTCCGATTGTCTAAAAATCCAGGAGCCTGAATCTCCGGGACTCTAAGGGCCTCCATGGTCTGTATCATAGGAATAACTTTTTCTTACGGTAAAAGAAAAATCTATAGGCATACTAATATTGGTTTTAACCCTTGTTGGTATAAGAGAAGGGTATTAAAAATGCGATAAATGCCTATAGACAGTGTTTTCAGGCACACAATCGGAAGATCGAGGGTTCTAGTGTCATGTACGGGCTTTTACGATGGTTTCCTCTTTTGAAATTTGGACTTACTTTACACTTACCCCAATATAACTAACAAGTAGATGAAGTAAAATAAATGTAAAGAGACTCGAATTACCTTTAGTTGTCAAAAGATTTTTAAAGCATAGCCTGTCGACTTAAATGAGTTTTCTTTTTATTTTAAATCTGGATTATTGTTGTAATCCAAGGTTCTGCTATCGTAAGAATGGAATACAGTGTAAAATTAAACAT
This sequence comes from Ectobius pallidus, assembly GCA_964059195.1. Taxonomy (NCBI): domain Eukaryota; kingdom Metazoa; phylum Arthropoda; class Insecta; order Blattodea; family Ectobiidae; genus Ectobius; species Ectobius pallidus. Next base: position 22,916,270 of record CAXKWD010000008.1, read on the forward strand.
TTTCAATAAAACTAATAACATATTAACATATAGCATATTAAAAAATCAGAATTACCTTCTCCTCGTCGAAGGGATATTTCCCGAGCGCTGGCAAGCATCTGGTAGTATGAAAATGGTGATGGCTAGACACCAGCCCACAATAGAAGACTACTAAACCGGCAACCAGTAACTTGTACATCTTGAATAGGATTCTGAGTTTCCATCTTCAGGATCCTGGCTTTTGTATCATATCTCTGTGACGTCACACAGGAGGTATGCTTCAGCGCGTCTCTTTTTAATTTAATATCCTTCAGAAATCACAAAGTGCGAAATCTTTGCTCATCATTAAGGTGTTTATGTTTTTAAATAATGGGTGAACTTTTCTCTTCAATTTAAAAATAATGCAAGGTTGCACAATAATGCAAGGTTGCACACTGAAGAAGTGTTGTGTTTTCGTTTATAAACTAATAGAGTTTTTGTAGTATTCTTACGGAAAATTTATTGTAAATTTCCGCTGATATTTTTTTAATCTTTTAATTTAGCCTACATAAATTGAGTAAAGAATTTTAATAATCGAAAGATAAACAGCCTGAAATCAGCGAGCTCTAATTTTACCAAGTCGTCAGTTGTGACATAGTGTAGCATCTATTATGTAGTAATACTTAATAGTGCGACGCATAAATAACATACTGATTTCACATTAGCCCTTTGTAAATGAAATATGATCATATTGCACTCACACAATATTGAGTAAATTAGGCTCATCTAATTTTTATCAATTAAAGTAGGCTAAATTTTATTTAGAACCTATTTCACTTCTTATTGAGATGAATGTTATTATTTATGTGTAAAGAATTTTCTGAATTTTTACTATCTGCTGTATAGGCCTACATTACAATTTTTGTAAACTTAATGACACGCACACAAGTAATGTTTTATTCTTGTAATGAAAGGAGAATTACTGAACATAATCACATAGGCCCAAGTCAGCTTCAGAAAGAAATATGAGCAGGTATGACAATGAAATCTATGCATTCAGAGAGAAAAAATAACAGGAGATGGATAATTGCTTCGCCAATTCATAAGACAAATTCTCCTCTATTATCTGCCCTATCTATTGTATTATTGTTAACTAGCATGTGCCCGCGGCTTCGCCCGCGATAATTATTTAAACAATTAAAAATTAAGAGCATAATAGTAAAATCATTATATTTATTAACACCTAAATCACGTGGACTACATACCACGATTAGATAGCGTCGCCTGGTAAAAGCGACCTCAGATTCGAATTCCTTGGCCCAGAATACCCCTGTACAGTGAGTTTCGTCCAAATCGAACAATGTTTGGCCATATTTAGGCCTATATTGATTATCCCTCTTCCGTGTAGGTTGAAAATTTCATATGTCTGCGGTCCTTGATATTTTAATCAAATGAATCGTCCAGGATGGACTTACAAAATCAAGCGATGGCCCGCGATAATTATTTCAAAAATTAAAAATTAAGAGCATAATAGTTAAATCATTATACTTATTAACACCTAAATAACATGGACAACATACCACGACTAGATAGCGCCGCCTGGTAAAAGCGACCTCAGATTCGAGTTCCTTGGCCCAGAAAACCTCTGTATAGTGTGAGTCTCGTCCAAATAAAACAATTCTTGACCATATTTAGGGCTTACAACATTCAAGCGATCGCGAAAGTTTTATTTCCAAGGTATGACAAAAATAGCCAAAGCCAACTGTAAGTGATTTGACATTGAAATGTATAACTGAAAACTGATGCTTCGAAAACGTAAAAAATGCACGTTTTTGCCCGTTTTTCACTCATAACTCACGAACGAAAGCGAAAATTAAAATTCCGCCTTCAAGGTGCATTTTCCGACCCTTCAGTCCACCTATGTTTAAAATTTCAGATCTCTGCGTTGAGTAGATTTCGCTGGGCATCGCGGACAGACAGACAGAAGGAAGACAGACACTTCCTTTTATTAATATAGATAAGGCTACTGAGGTCATGGTTTCTACATTTAGAGCAGGCCGTACTGGCGCACGAGTGTGCAAAACCTTTATGCAGTTTCTTTTTTTATTCTTAATTATGACACCTTACAGTATGTTGAAATGCAGGTTGCCACCAAATATTGTGGTCGAGCTTATCTTGAGCCGCCTTTGAAGATGGCGGATGAGCCACATCATGTTTACGCCATTATCCCGCGATCCTTCGTCTAATCTTTCTGATCTTTTCTTTTAAATAAAAGGAAATTAAAAATACTGTACAACTAAAAATATTCTTACACATTTTTCGATATCTTCTACTCTTTGCAAGTTATTTAAGTGCAAAGTGTTTTTTAATATTTATTCAAATAGTATACTGAAAAATAAAACTATTTACAATTGATTTAACAACTTTTAAAATTGATTACATTCAATCCTAGTACGTACATATATTTTTATTCAGTTTTAAACATAAAATACATTTTTGCAGTCCTCAGCAATACCACACATAATGGTATACAGTTCATTTGCTTTTTATAGCTTGCAAATAAATGTCGTGCAGCGAGACCTGTAATTGCACGGTGGTCTATGTAATCAGACACTGCCTTTTTTTGTAACATACTTTGGTAGAATTTCATTGATTTTTTTTCCCCATAACCAAATTCCCTTAAGTCTAGTGGCTCGTACAAGGGGTTAAAAACGTTTTTCCATATGTATGTTTGAGCTGATGCACGTAAAGCATCTGAAATGCATGGAATTCTGTCTAATGACAAACCAGGTCCCACAGTTCGCGATATGGATATATAATGTGCTTCGTCTGCTGTTAGTCCCACTCTTTATTAATTAAAATAGCTATCTACTTCATTTATTTATCCCATACAACACTTAGGCCTGGCGCATACTTGGCGTTTAGTGGTCGTGTCAGCCACAAACGCCGCCACCGGTGTTCGCCGCTAGAAACTTACACGACGAGTGGTCGACACTTCTACCCAGATATATTATAGTAGCGTTATTTGAGAAAATACTAAATTATAAAGGATTAAAATAATTATATAATAAACTGCTAAAGGACATTAAATCAATAGCAAATGTCAATAGGGATTCTGGGACCAATCTTATTTTACACACATACACAAACAATTATATATATATATATATATATACAATTTATTAAAATTAGATCTGAAGAAGTATAATGGTGCCTCATATTCTTATGCTGATGATACGGTGGTGATCTTCAGCGGTTTAACGTGGGAGGATGCCTACAATAGTGCTAATGCTGGTATAAACCTGATAAAAATAAAGGGGTTGGATGTTAACTTTCTCTCTTTATGTTACTAACACTATTTTAACGGCTTTCTCTGTAACAGTTTCTGGATTAAAACAATTAAATCCACTCGAACATTTAAAATTAATAATTCATAACTCTGATTGTGAAGACCTTACGGTTTGTGAATGCCCTTCTTTTAAATAATTATCATCTGCAGCATTGAAATTTTTGGGGATTATTACTGATCAACATTTGAAATACCGTATATATTTCATATATGTAATAAATTACGAAAAGCAATACAGTATATCAATTTGTAAATCTCCGTAACTGTATGACCATAGTTTATTTAACCTTAGTCGAATCCATTTCTCAGTATGACATTGTTGGATAGGGTAGCATTTCTAAAACTTTCCCTATTCCATTAAGTTGATTACAAGAACGCATAATCAAAATTTGCTTTAAAAAGCGGCTGGACTAACCAGCTGAATTAATCTATTCCGAGTTTAAAGTATTTAACATTAACCAAATTTATAGGTACTCTTTATTAAAATTCTACCATAAAAGGTAAGACAAAATTCCTGGCTGTTCCACATGAACTCTGCACGGGACGAAATAAACCTAGTAGGCCTACTTTAGTAGAACCCAAATGTTTAACTTCTGCTGGTCTCTCGCGTAGCTCTATTTTCGGTCCTCGTCTGTATAATTCTAAAATCACATTACATCCAGGTTTAAACTAATGTAGTTATGAAGTCTTTGCATGTAGAATTAAAAAAAATACAAGTTTTAATTTTTTTATATTTTAAATATTCTCTTTATGGTCCTGCCATCATATTAATTATTTTTCATTATTATAATCATTATTACATATATCACTATTGAATCATGCCATTGCTCTCAGCCTTTTCCATTCTCCTCTATTACTTTTTTATTGTATTTTGTCTACTTCTTAGTTTTAAGATAAGTTTAATTCAACATCACACTTCTACTGTAAGACATAGGCCTGTATAATTGTGCCCCTAGCACGAGCTCCTGCTCTTTCGGTGTTTCAGGACCAACATGTGTATTATTTAAATATTTATGTAATTTTGAAATAATCTTGAAATTTGTTAAGCAAGACTTTGTAATTTTTCTTTAGGCCTACGTGATATTTTATTCAGTTCATGAATTTATTGTAAATAATGTAGACTGATTGAATTATTTTTACTCTATGTTAGTAATTCATGATATATTATATGAATTGTATACAGAAATAATGAATATATTAATGCACTTAGCAATGCTAAAGGTTCTAATCTCTGTAGGATACAAAACATTGAATAAGTAAATAAATAAATAAATAAATAAATAGTCTATAACAAAACGAAATAAAGAACATAATCGGTAAGAATGTTCTATTCAGCATAACAAACTTTAAATATAATAGCCCTGTAACAAATAAATAAAAAAAAGAGTGCGCGTGGAACGCCACGTGACAGAAGTAAAACTTTATTTATTTATGTATTTTCTTCAGTTTTCCTTTTCTTTGTCACTTTCATCCTCTCACGGTATCCTCTTGCTCTTTCTGCAATTGATTTCGGTTTTTTAAAGTCTGTGTGTGCCTTTTTATGAGAATTATAGTTTGTATAAGGCAAAATAGATTTTACCATAGGTTCACACGTATCAGTTCTATCATGCACTTCACTTACTGATGCTTCACGAGCATTTTCTAATGCTATTCTTCGTGATCGGCTTTCTCTCTTGCGTTCTGCTGCAGTTTTGACCGTTACACTTCATGTATTTTCTTCAATTTTCCTTTTCTTTGTCACTTTCATCCTCTCACGGTGTCCTCTTGCTCTTTCTGCAATTGATTTCGGTTTTTTAATGTCTGTGTGTGCCTTTTTATGAGATTTATAGTTTGCATAAGGCAACATAGATTTTAATAGCCTATAGGTTCATACGTATCAGTTCTATCATGCACTTCATTTAAAATCGTATGCGTTTTCTGCTACGACTTTGTTGATTATAGTGCTGTTCAAATTTTTCAAAATGTACACAGTCAAACGAAAAGAAAGATGCAGTGTAATTTTCGAGAAGGCGGTGGCTAGTGCTGTTCAACTTTTTTCAAAATGTACACAGTCAAACGAAAAGAAAGATTCAGTGTAATTCTCGAGAAGGCGGTGGTTTTAACACACTTTACCAATGTCGGATAATTTATTTAAATTTTGGATAAGCTTAGTCATTGAGTTGAATCATTGAGTTTATTGTTTTAATTTTTGGATGTTTTAATTTTTTTAGTTTTGGAAATTTGTATTTTTTAATTTTGGATTTTTAATTTTGGATTTGCGCGGTAATCAACCTCCGGGTTCCATAAAATAGATAATATACCTTTAGATTGCTTAGGAATTGTCTATTGCCATTGAGGAAGTAATGTCTGAAAAATGTCCTTTGATTACTCCTAATCATTGAGTTGATTGTTTTCTGTGCAGTCCGCTCCGAAACACGTAGTTTTGAGTGTGACTGATTTTGTGACTGATTTTGTGACTGATTTCGTTTTAGTGTGACTGATTTTTCCGATTTACCCCAACCGCGAGAAAAGAAGTTTTACTTCAAAATAAAAAAAACATGTTCAAAGTAGGGTACCAAACTAGGTAACATAGGACTTGTTACTGAGTTCTTTACTTCCTTTGTATTTCCCTTCGCTTAATAATACTTCTTTCATTTTTATTTTCTTGTTATTTAGTGTACCTTTCGTGCTGTTTCTGTTTCTTCAATTATTTCAGATTAACCAGTAGGAAAGTTTGACCCAAAGACTGTGGAATAAAATACAGCTTTGAATGAACTTCATCAGTTGCTTATCCTCAACTTTTTAATTATTTCAAGGCATTTGATAAACTTTCAAATTTTTTATATCACTATTGAACGATAGCTCGAATATACATAAATGTGTATAATGAATTGAGTAAATAAGAGCAATTTTTGTGGCATTAATTTGCATTTTTCGTTTTCAACATAAATGTGTATTTTAGGTATCTGGTATCTTTTCATTTGTTATAGTTTTCTATGATTTCAATATGCAGCCAATTGTTTCAGTGAAGTTACAGAGAAACATTTCCATTTACGATACAAATAATTACTTTCAGGCAAAAGAAAATCATTTTCATTTGAGAATCTTCGTCAATTCAGATTTTCTGTATTCATTTTAAATTTCACAGATCCATGTGTCCCAGTATCATTTACTTACTTTATTAGCAAAAAAAAGATAGTGATTTTATTGTAAATTAAATATAATGCCCTATCCCTTATTAAATTGCTCTCTGAAATCAACACATTACTTCCAGAAAGCTAATTATCAGTAATAAGTAGAGGGCGGATTTCTATGACCTAAAAATTTGGATATATGCATGCATTTATGACCTAAAAAACATTAAAATAAGACCAATACAATTTAAAATGTGACTTTACCACTTACACATTGTGTATATTTTTATAAGTTTCATTACAATACATTTTATTAAAATAGCCTGTAGTGTTAATTATTTAAAATATCTGTAAATTCTCAAAATGTATCATTATAATGCAAAATTTACAAAATATGATACGAAATTTCAAAATTTCATGCACACAAATATGCCAAAAACATGACCTAAATATGCACATTCATACTAAATATGCTACAATAGTTGAAAATTCCCTAAATATGCAGTTATATGCACAATAAAAGCCGTTCCATTTTCACCAGGATGCTTGAAATCGGGTTTAAATTAGTCGGAAACCTGAAATAATGCAAAGGGGAAAAATATGACATGTCATAGAAATCCGCCCCCTAGTAATAAGGTATAACCTATTAATTTTTTAAATATTTTAGGTCATGAATGTATTTTTAATTTTAATATCTTCTATTTTTTATTCCTTGACCTAGTCATTAGGGACCCAAATTCTTCAAGAAGGGAGCTCTATACCAGTGTAGAACGCCAGAGGGGGATTAGAAGCGACCACTAAACGCCTAGACCAACCACATGCGGATACCACTAGTAGCGAGACCAAGTTTCTCCCTCAGCTCGTGGCTGATGTTCGCTTCTGCAGCAGTCAAGTGTGCGGCTACCCATTTAAACTCCGTGTAAAAGCCTTCCCGTTTTTAGGAATGAAGATCACAATTTGTTCTTAGATGGAAAAGTAAAGGCGAGTGTCAATCACTTTGGTGAGAAAGGTAATAAAACTTTTTTTTTCAATGCACAGACGTAAAAAAGGGTGCTTATATTAGAAAAATGGAAAAGGTGATTGACGACTTTAAAAAGGAAAAGACACAAAGAGAAATATCGTAATTGTTAACAGGAGTTATTCAGTCATTCAGTATCATTCAGGATCATGGAGAGGCACAGAAGGCGTCATTTAAGAGCCAAAACTTAGCACATACAAGTTTCAACTAAAGTGATGAGAGGTGAATTCTTAGGCAGATTAAAAGAAACAAATAAAGTGCTACTGAATTAGCTGTAGAAGTGTAAAAATATCCTAACAAAAAAGTTACTAACTGAGTCCATTTCGAGGATATTAAATAAAAATAGTTTTCAAAGAAGAGTTGCAAACAAAAAATGTTTGTGACACTTACTTCTCTTACCACAGAAATTGTTCTAATGAAGTTTATTTTCTCTGCAGCCAATATTTCTTGAGGTATGCTATTAAGATTTTAAAATTTATTACAATTATTGCAAATAGGACGTACTTCTGTGATAGCTTTGATCTATTTAGGAAGTAAGTACTAGGCCGGGTTTAAAATAACTAATTCTTGTTATTGTAGCGATTGCAGTACCAGCGTATTGCGTGCTTTTTTTTAAGCAACAAAGTTTCCATGTGATTCTTCAACACATGCAAGTATAACATCCTTTTGAAAATTTCCCGCTTCGCAGTATTTTTTTCTTATCTGTGATTTAATTATGACATGTAAGAATTACAATAATATTACGATTAATTCCTAAGTTCAAGAAAATTGTGAATAAATTACGTTAATTTCGCTCAAAACATTAATTTTTACTTCCTCTACCCGTACCAGAAGTACTGTTGGTATACAGAATACAGCACAGATTTGCAATTGACATTTACTGGAAGATCGTTCGTGCTTATGTTAAAATGAAAAGGCTCTAAAATAGACGCCTGTGGGACACCACACTAATTATTTTCACCCGGTTAGAATTCCGACAGACCATCATAAGTAACCTATGCCGGGAAAGCCTCAGGTCTCTTATAAGAAATGTTTGTACGGTGTAGTGGAATAAACTCATTAGTAGACCACATTTCAACAACAATAATATAGAAATAAATATAAATACTCAATAATGTTTACAATGTAATTGTTAGGTTACGTAACTTGTTTACCTGACTTCTCACTGACCCATTTCTGAAGTGGAAAAATTGCTCATAAAATCCTAAATTAGTTGTAGGCTAATCTTAATTACACGGATATGGTGAGTTGGCACGGTAACTCTCCCTTTGGAACTTGAAATGTCCTCAAGTGAAGGACTTCTTGCTTTATCGCTGCTTATCTTCTAGGCCTATATTAATTCACCAATTAATTGCTAGTTTCAGTGCTAGTAAAGTCGTGAATGTGCGACAATATTTTTTGTCGAATTCCAAGAATATTATTTCCGTTGGTCTAATCCAGTACACCATGTCCCTAAAGTCCGTAACACTTTTCTTAATTTATTACACAAAAACTATAAATGATACAGATACATACGTACGTACATACATACATACATACATACATACATAAATACATACATATATCATAAAAACGTGAATCTCAAATGGTTTTGTCTTCAATGTTTGGTTTCACAATACCTCGATATGGGAACCACGTAGGTATAACTCGGCATACGTCTACACCAGGGGTGACCATAACGAGACTCGCGAGCCGCATGCGGCTCTTGACCCAATCTCGTGCGGCTCTTGAAACCAAGCTAAGAGTAAATATAATATAGATTTTAAAGAGTGTTTAGTTAATACAATTTAATGAAAATATATTACGAGGAAGTGAATACTTATTTATGATTGAGCGCAGAGTGTAGGCCTATTTAGTTTTCAGAGCAAATTAAGACTCTATCGGAAAACCTTGAGACTAAACATTCACATATTTCAAATTTTGAAGAAAATTACTGAAAACCTTCCTGAAGTTCAGGTGGAAACAGAAGATTATTGTGTAAAATGTCTGGTCTTGCTAAAGAAATCGATGGCAGATTTAATGATTTGAGAACACTTAAGGGGAGATGGTAGTTACCAGTGTCAAAAAAATCGATTTTATTTCTTAGGCTCATGTAATAGAGCATAGTTTTGTGAACATTTTGGTATATAGGTCTTATTTTTTGTGTTATTATTAAGCCAATCAGAGCGACCTGGAGCTCTCTAAAATGGATAAAATACCATACGGAACGTCATTTTCTTTTCGCTCTCCTGTAAAATTACATTTTTTGTACTTCAGGTACCATTTTCTGAAAAGCTATTCATGCTAAAATAATGAAACTTTCAGGAATTCATTATAGATGGATGAAAAATCTCTCTTAGCTGAATTATGGGAAAAGTCTTGACTATAAAGAATTTTCAACTATTTTTATTTAAAAAAAAGTATTTTTTTTTAGTCGTGAAAGTTTTCATCCAGTTTTCATGCATTAATATTGTACATATTAGACTGATTGTGGTAGGGTAAATAGTAGTACGTATTGTTAGTAAGTTCCCAAAGTTTCACAAATATCTAAGGTACAGAAATTGAATAAAGTGTACCTATGTCAAGGGAAGTAACTGTAAAACAAAATTATCCCCTATGTGTTAAGAAATTCTTTCCTACCAAACAGCGAGTTGTAGAACAACCATTCTCTGCTTATTTTAAACTGCAGAGTGCACTTGCAAAGCATTAAAAAATTCAACTAAATCTGACTGTTAATACCTGAGTTATGGCTTCTTGAACATACGATATATTTTCTATCATTTTGCTAGCGGTAACTACCATATTCTCCCCAAACCTTGAGACTAAACATTCACATATTTCAAATTTTGAAGAAAATTGCTGAAAACCTTCCTGAAGTTCAGGTGGAAACAGAAGATTATTAGTTAATTTGAGGCTTTCACGGCCGGAATCTTGGAGTTGAAGCATCTTCCGGGCTGTGGGCCGTGGTCCAAAGGCAAAATTACAAGTCTCGCCAGACGTTTCGCTCCCGCTGTGGGGAACTTCTTCAGTGGCTGCTATCTTGACGCTGACTGAACTGCTTATTATTGTGTAAAATTATTGTGTAAAATTATTGTGTAAAATGTCTGGTCTTGCTAAAGAAATCGATGGCAGATTTAATGATTTGATAACCTTAAACCTTCATTTTGGTTCCTGGGAAATCGTTTTGCTGTTGATGTTGTGGGCGATGGCTGTACTGTTTCATCACCAATTACAAAAGATACAGTTGGAGGAGAGTTGGATCTACTGGAACTGCAAGAGGACGAAGGACTAAAAGGACTTAAACAAAGTGGTGTTTTGGCCATAGAATTTTAAAGGAAATTCCAGAAGAAAAATACGTACTAACAAAAGAGTGTGCTAAGAGACTTATCTCGATATTTTGGACTACTTATATGTGTGAATCTCTGTACTGAAAGATTATGTTAGTTAAATCTAAATATTGATGAACATTTAAGTGAACTCGTGCGAACTGCGCTTATCGATTATCAGCCAGATTTCAAACAACTAACAGCAACAATTAACTCTCGAAAAAGCACTTCTCAAAAGTGAAATCTTATTTCTTGTTGTGTAATTGAACAATAATGTTTATGTGTATAGTAAAAACAATATGGTTTGCTTCGAACAGCTTCACAAATTTGCGGCTCCCAAAGTTAAGGTTAGTGGTCACCCCTGGTCTAAACGATAAACAAACTCTTGCCATACCCAGTTACAGTAGTGGTAACTTCTTCAGTCCTATGCTTCAGTTCTTCTTTATTTTATGGCAGTGGCGACTCCTGGTTTTTTAGTTGTGTAGGATGGTTGGAGAGAGCGAATTAACCCATTCACTGCTATTGACGTACATATGCGTCGCCGTAAAAAATACATAAAGGCTGAGATGTAAATTTAATACAATAATGCTTTATCCTAAAATATGAAAATATTTAACCACGTATGAAAACTGTCGTTTACGGAAATCAGCTATTCCGCTATAATTTTCATAGTTGATATCAAACTTGATATTACTCCAGGAATACTTATATTGAAATATAAACAGCACTGTAAAGTTTAATAATAGCTAGGCCCATAATATATACCAAGAAATGAAATAAATAAATATTAATAAAAGTATGATCACTCCCCTCTTAGAAAACAAGCTATCGAACGTGAGGAACACAAAACACATGTGAGGAAGGACTGTAGACGTCCTCAACTTCCTCCATATGAAACTGGCTTCTCACAACATTTCCCTTCCCCGCCTCCCCTTCACATGCCCCAGAGATCTAACAACGACATGAACTGCGTAACACCAACACCGAGGACATCCTCGCAAATACCAACCTGCTCAAAACAGAACCGCTAACTTCCTTCCCGAGTGCTCTACAATAACGCTGTTTTGTCATTATATTGTTTTAATTTTGACAATGAATACTAGTAAACATTTATGTAGATGAATTATGAAGTGTAGGATGATCCTCACATCCTATATGGAATAATCGCCACTGGGTGGTAGGCCTACATACACACAATCTTTGATGAATCCCCTTAGGTTAGGACGAAGTCACAGGAAGTAGCCTAATAATCGGGGATCTGGGTGGCCTTTTTTCTAAACAGTTATCATTATTCCCTGCTCCTCCGACCAAAGATTGTTTGTATCTACCACCTTTAGGACTATTATAAAATCTAGAGGAACTGAAGTGTAGGAATTAAGAATTTCCACCACTCGCTTTACAAGTTTCATAAACACACTACTATCTTAATCTATTCAATTATAGGTTAGTTGCATAATGTACTGTTATTTGATAAGGTTACTCATACGTTCGCATACTGGTTTCGCAAGTTACTGGAGATGTATTACTTATTAATGATTATCGCTGCACAGGGGCGTATCCAAGATTTCTTTTCGGGAGGGGCTATGATAAGCCTAACACTATTATCACTAGGACTCAGAAGTTGATGATCTAAAAATGCCTGAAAATGACCTTGAATTTATGAAAATATGACTTAAAATTTCTAAATACATATTTTTAAAAGGAATATACTGTAGTATAATAATAAATAAAAAGTATTTTATTTTACTACTTTAATATTATGTTTTCTATTATTGTTATGTTGACTATAATGTCTCATAGCTAGGGACTTACGAGATCGCTTTGTTTGTAATGTTGGAAAAGTTCGTTCTGAAGACAAAATAGGGAAAATGCAACGGAAAAATGAAAATTTCTTAAAAATTACTAGCAAAGAATAAAATAAAACCTTTTAAGAGTCAAGATGTGCAATTATATTGTCTACTATCTGTGAAATTAAAGTTCCCTTATGTGCAACATATTAGCATTAGTTAACGTTTCGGGGGGGGGGGGCTGCAGCCCCCTCAGCCCCCCCTCTGAATACGCCCCTGTCGCTGCACTTCTCTTTAATTTTTGTTACTGCATACTGGCAAAAGACCTTGAAACACAATAAATTGTGAACTTGTAATTCACTCGGAACCTACGTTTATCTGAACGGTGTCACACCCGTTAACAGTGGAGTTAGTGAAGTGAGCTATTTATGTTCATGCAGGTGGGTGCAAGTTATTTTTAAATTGCTATTTTATCATCAACTCGTGTGCCTACTCCGTAACATATAAATAATATTTCAAACTCTCAACCTGTCTACCTTGTCGCTAAATTATCAGCGATTAAATTATTCCCTGTAGCTCTGTTGTAGACTGAAGCATGTCATTGTATAAGGCGTATTTTCTTAAGTCTCTTATATTCGTGGTTCCACTGAAAATTCTTACCTAATACTGATTATTTTAGGGTTCCCGTGGGGTAGAATATAATTCACAAATAGGCCTTAGCCGCAGGCCTGCATATGACTATATTAAATGTATATTGCAATTTGGTTAATGAATTATGTAGAGAAACGAAATTTATTAATTTTAATAGTAATAATAATAATATAATAATACAGTAGTCCAAGACCAAAGCGTATTAAATAAGACTTTGCCAGTATTGTAAGCAGAAAATTGGCAACAATTAAAACGGTTAAAAATGGATACTTGCATTACACGATAAAGATTCTTCAATAGGATAAAATGCTCTCTAAAAAAGCCAATGATATAATTTTGCTTTCAACAACGAAATGGATGCAGTTCTGACTCTCACAGGGAGCATGTAATAAACACCATTTTGGAAGCATGTGTTCTTTGTCATACTCATCTGCATTTTGGGAGGTCTAGCTTAAGATTATAATCTAGTATTTATATGGTGAAAGTTTGATCTAGTATTAAACCGTCTAAATGTCTGTGTAGAAATAAAATAAAATTGTGGATGAATAAATTAATTACTGTGAGGTTCCTGAGTTTGATAAATAATGGTTTTTAAGACTCTTTAGAATTGTTACTTAATATTGTTCTCAGTGTTCTTTTTTGACACATAATTTCTTTCGCATTAGGTGTGTGGCGCTCTAAATGAAGTCCATGAGACACATGACTCTGAAATAGAGTAAAATAGACTTTTCGTAATCCAAAATGAGGTAGCCTATTTATGATCATAATTTCTTCAGCAAGAAGACAACTCTAGATTTTTTTTTAAATTAACATTTACATGTTGATTCGATTTGAACGGACGTAGGCCTATGTTACAAAATAGGAAGATTGTACTTTTTTTAGAGAAACTTGACCAAGACGGAAATTAAACTGTCACTTTCAGTTTACTATGTTGGCGCCAAGATAGTTCAATTTCTCAGTAACCTACTACTGTAGTTCAGTTCTAAATATTTTCTAGATTAATCTTGAGAAAGTCAGCTTTAGTTGAGAACGATCCTTCAACTATGATATATGTTTTGGCGTGGCACCGGCAGTGGCGTTGCCAGAAAATAATTTCGGGGAGGGTCGAAAGTGCCGGGGGGTTTGGAGCTCACCCCCGGAAATTGTTTAAATATTGAACTAATGAAAATCACATTTTACGCTACTGAAAAAAACTAGTTAGCAAATTTGTTTACTATAAGACATGCTAACTTAAACAAGAAATCGTCTCCTAAGTTATAACACTTATTACTATTAATAAGGAAAGTTAAATAACACATGGAACAATGGAAATAATAGGCTTGCATTTATAAGTTCAGTATTTTATTATTAAATAAAATAATTAAATATTTGATAAAATAGAGCTAAAATAACTTTGATAGAATATTAGGTTTTGATTTAGGGGGAGGTCCGGACCCCTGGACCCCCCTTCCCTACGCCATTGGGCACCGGCAACACAGCTGAAGTATTCTGGGAGAAGAAAAACGCCCATAGAGATGGTCTTTAGCGAGCCTGTTCTAGATCCTTAAGACCTTGGGTTCTTAACGTTATTCTTTTCACGCCCCTTTTGAGATGTGGAAAATCACTACGCCTACCTACCATTTTTTACTTGAAGGGAAGAATGCAAACTTAAGACAACATAACAGGCACAACATGTTTAATAAACACATAATTTTACCAACTAGTTTAAATAAACTAGTGAAAGTAATGATTAATTAAATAACATTGTTTAGTAAAATTAAGTCTGTATTTTCATGTCAGTGAGATGGTTGACACTGCTTTGCCTTCATTATGCCTCGTATGTTTGGTTTCAAATTTGACAATGCACAACTGAGAACACTCGTGACTTCTATTCTAGCCGACATCGCGGTTTTGTTTTCATACAGTCAAAGTTGAGAATCCTGGCTCACATAAATATGTGGACGAATGGCACAATAACGGTCATCGCAACTCTGGCTACTTGAGGATTAAAATGCTAGATGATTTATTCAAAAGTCCTCCAGACCTGAAGTTTTAAAATATCTTCAGAAGAAAAGAACAAAGCAGTCAACGAGTCACCATGTTTAGTTACATAACGTAACAACATTCTTCTTAAGGTTTTAAGAGAATGTACCATTTTTTCGAGCTTATATAAAAAATGTTTACTAATTCAAAATTGTTCTGCTCCCCCTAAGACTGTTAAACGGACCTAGGGGGACGCGCGCCCCAGGTTGGGAACCCCTGCTAAGACACCAACACTTCTAAATATACTGAAGAAGCATGGAACCCTGATTCTATTATATTATTAACATTTTCAATTTATCCTAAACTTTACTGGTATAGCCACGGAAGAAATTTACATAATAAAATTAGCATCACTGTTACCTCAGTAGGCCTACATTGTGGATACGTTAGCTTTCTAGTGGTGAGATTTGTAGGATCTAAGGAATATCTGAGGTGGAACTGAATAAGTTTTAGCAGAAACGAACTTAGCATCAGCACACTAAGTCGATAACATCCAGGACAAAATTTTCTCAATAAGTCTAGAGAATAGGCTATAATATGAATTTTGGTTCAATAATCGGAGTTCGTCATCCTTAAGATGAGCTAAAATCATAGGAAAATTAATACATCATACTTCATTACAACAAATATTGCTTAAATATGTGTATTTTATATATGCTTATCAATTTTGGTTATGAGTTTGTTAAGGGAATCTTATCAATGAAATTTTTTCTTGATCTATTGAATGAATCAATATTGCATTACTGTTAATGCTGTTTACTGTAGGCCTATATCCCCGTACAATAAGTATATGACTTATTCGGTCAATTAAATTTCATGCAAGTTTGTGTCGGATTACCTTGAAAAAGTCATTAATTTTTAATAGTCATAATTCTTTGGATAAATTATTTCCCAACTTACTGTGAAATGGTTAAGGACCGTATTTTCTGGTTACGCGAAATCTTACAAAACTGCTTTCGTTAGCTATATTTAGCTTTAGGCCTACAGATGTTTAAAATACCATTTTGAAGCAAATTATATAAACTAAATATCGCGAAATTTGTTAGATTTCACGAAGTGTGTAAGTACGTCCCCTCCTGGATGAATATTGAGAAATGTTTACGAAAATATGAAAATATGCCAGCTAGTGTTTATTAATATTTTTGACTGTAACTTATTTCTCATTGCTGTATTGAGTATTGAGTATTAATGGATTAAACTTCTTCAATGTTAAATGTATTAGATCTAGTTTATAAAAAAAAAACTTATTTCGCAAAATAACCACAGATATAGAAAGAATTTAACACCAAAACCAGCCGTTTTATTTTTCTAAAAATTAAATAAAACTTCAGGCTCCTAGAAGTAATTTATGAACACTCATTTTAACGATTCTTATGGAATGGGGAGAGGCAAGTTCTCGGCCAGACCATAGTGACAACCAACAAGATTTTATAGTTATTTTGTAAATGGTTTTTAGCAATAGCTTTGCACCAGCAACGCTTTTTTTCGTACGATCACTTTAACAATAATTTTTTCTAAAATAAATTGCACTTAACTGGAGTTTAGGGACCACAAGAATAAACAATCCGGGTGGACGGAAACCAGTTAGTGGCATTGCAGTGTGACTCAAACTGCAACTACAGCACGTCACAACTATTGACAGACATTTTCTGCTAGATGTTAATATGTTATATAGTTAATGATAATAAGTTAAACCAATTCAGCATTGGCAATATATTTATTTTAAATTCATTTATACAATTTACTTCTCTGCCTATTTGAAAAGATGAATACTGTCTAGGTGTAATCGTTTGAGGATGCTGAAAGTGAAGTCGCTGGAGCGTATAAGGTTGGGCGGTCCATGCACAAGGCCAAGATATTATCAGATGAGTTTTACTTTTAGTTATATAACTGCTTCTTGTGTGCGTGTGGAGAATTAAAAGTTCTGCGCGAAGTGGGAATTGGTCGAACATCGTGGAACTGTAAAACATATCTCATCACATTTACGACATACATTATTCCGGCAACTTTATTTGGCAATTTCTTTCATGCCGTGTTGTGTTAGTCGTATATATTAAACCAGAAGCTTATATATATATATATATATATATATATATATATATATATATATATATATATATATATACATTGATAACGTTTTATTCAGGATTTGAAGTGGAATATTTTTCAAGAAGGTAATGCAAACTGTTAAAATGAGCATGACAACATTTTGTATGATCGGAAGGGGTTTAATAGCTATTACGTTTCCTGTAGGTCTTACGAGAAATCAAAAATACATAATTCACGGTAGTTCTTTCCTTTCCATAAGACCCATAGTCTACTGATAAGAGGACATCCATGATGGACGGGATGGAATTGAAGGAAGGTTGGGCATGATGCGGCGATAATTTTCCCAAGAATCCCTTTCTTTCTGGATATAAAGTTCCTTATAAAGTGCCGTAAATGGTCTATAAGAATTTGCTTCTCTTTCTGAAGGAAGGTATACTGCTGTTCACTCACTCACTCAATGCCAATAGACAATTCCTCAGCAAGCTAAAGGAGTTATATCTATAGGCCTATTATGGAACCCGAAGGTTCATTGCCGCGCTTACCTGAGCTCGCCATTCAACTCCGTTCTGAGCTAACTTCATCCAACCATGCCCCGCAAATCCTACTTCCCTTAAATCCATCCTAATATTGGCCAACCCATTTCATCTTCCGTGATTTAGTTACCCTTACTATATCCGGTGAAGAGTATAGATTATGTACAGGTTACGTACTATATCCGTCGTTATGCAGTTTTCTCCAGTCCACATTTTCATCTCTCTTAGGCTCAAATATTTTCCTAAGCACCCTGTGTTCGAACACTCCCAGATTATGTACTTCCCGAAGAGTAAGCGACCATGTCTCACTTCCATGTAATACAATCGGCAGGATAATAGTCTTATAAATTTTTATTTTTAGATTTGTGGACAGAAGATGAGAAGATAAAGCTATGGTTTGTCTACGGCGTTTATCGCTGGCGATCATCGCTGCCTCTTGCTCTCCATGTATTTTTTTTTTGGGGGGGGGGCTCCACCGCCCCCGGAGCCCTCGACCATAGGCCATACTCCAGTCCCAACAACTGTTCGGTGCTTGTGTTCTATTACTCTACTTTTCGCTCTTGTGTACTTTACGCTTGTGGGTATTGTGTTTTGAGCCATCTGTTTAATTCAGCACTAATAGAACTGTGTAACTCTGTTTGTGTTATGTCATCTGTCTGTCGGGGTCGTCTCTCCGATCCGGTATTCACCTAATGAGTGAGGAAAAACCCCGAAAAACCCCTCTCGGATCGGCTGCTGTGAAAGTTTCCCACAGCAACCCGGGCACTTGAACTATTGCCCATATAATAGTGCTCGGTTTAATCCCAGGAGTCTGAGCTTTCTCCTGAGATACGTCTCATAATTAGGTTGTCTCGAATCTGGTATGTTTAGACAACTTCAATCTCCTGTTGTTTTCTTATTCCTATTACATACGTTGCAAAGTCTTTGAATACTGTGTTTGCTGCTTTAGTTGTCCAGCACTTGAGTTCTGGCGGCCATCGTTCTCCTGCTTGTGTTGCCACCTGAACACAAGCAGGAGAACGATGACCGTCAGATCAATGCAGCCGGGGTCGGCGGTGATCGGTGATCGGTGATCGCCGGCAGTTGCTTCTGAGGCAAATTCAGGGCGATGAACGTCGCAGATTATGATGTATATAGTAGGTCAAGAAAAGCGGAAGACAGCCATTTAGCGCAAAGTACTGTCAATTTTCCCAAGTTGCAGATGAAATGTTATAGATTTCGTGTCTAAACACATTGCCCTGTATGACATGAGCTTAAAGGACCATAAATATAGCTTAAAAAAAAGTCAAATGGTAGATAAATTGTTAGAAAACACTGTTATCTGTACAATTTATGTAACATACAGTAAAATTACCAGTTCATTTATTAGTAAAAATATTTTCATTATATTATTGCCGGTTTTATTATTTTATTATTCGTTGAACCTTTTAATATTCAGTTCACCAAAAGTGACTTTCCTTTGTTCCTGTCAGCGTTTTATCTTGATTGAGTATAATATGTTGAGGTTATGAAAGCTAACAAATTTCCAAATTCCATGTCCCCCCACCACACTGAGCTGTTTGACATGGCCAACTATAACTGTGGATAGCAACAGTATCATGGGCGATGATCGGTGACCCCGGCGGTGATCGTAGGTGATGAATGCTGTAGACAAACCATAGCTTTAGAGTTTCTGAACCGCATAAAGGCTTTTAGTAGACTCTTAACGTCTACCTTAATATTATTTGTATCTGTAATCATTGCTCACAGATATTTGAATTTCTCCACTTGTTCGAAGGTAATGCAAACTATTCTAATATTATAATATTTTGTAACGCATTACTTTGACGTTTCAGGTTTAAAAAAAATTAATTTCTAATCCAACATTCCTGCAGGCATCGAAAGGACTTTCTGCATTTCTCTCGATTGTGTTTATGTCATCGCCCAACAGACAAACGTCATCTGCATAAGCTAAAATCGGGTGCCTGCCATTTACCTCTGTGCCTACCTTGTTTTTCTGAACGTTCCAAATGGCATAATTTATTCCAGATCAAAATTAAAAAGTAAAGACGATAGTGCATGTGCATCTCTTTGGTTCAAGCCGCTTCTAATGGCAAACCTATCTTACACAAATTTCTCTACTTTGACTTTGCTATAGGTTTCATTTAGACACAGTTTGATCAGCCTAACTAACTTCTTTGGTATCCCATATTCAATGAGGATATTGTATAATTTCTGAATAGCTCATTCACTCATCCCGACTTGAGCTGCAAAACTAAACCTTTCTAATGACAAGGATAAGTTATCAACCACTCGATTGCTGTATCTCCTTCCATATATTTAAAGTACATGCGAAATATATCTTCCATGCACAGACTGCACACGTTGAGCGGGAGTGCTTAATGTAACCAAAATACCGCGATTAAAGAGAAGGTAAATGTAGCTGTGGTAGAATGCAGTAAGTTACCGTAAACAGTACTTTGACATAATTACACTTTTAGGGATTTTTAAGACACGACTTTATTATTTATGTAAAAATGGTTTAATTGATGAACTGAAAAACTCTGAGTATAAACCCTCTTTAAGGGAGTCCCAAAACTTAATATTTAATAAGATAATAAACATGATCCTTGAAAACTATTTTGCTCTAGTTGGGACTACTTTAACATGGCGTTTAACTTTGTTATAATTCAAAACAGTTTCATTGCATGGGTTACTTTGATATATAAAGCCAGCATTAGGCCTATATAATAAAGTATCTGTTAAAATATAGCCCATCACAAATATGTTACAGCTATAAATTTATTGACCAAAATAGCAAAGAAGACGATGATCAGAGTGTTCTTACGTGAATTCTGTAATCTGTAACCTCATAGTAGGAGGTGCTTTGATGTTCAAAAAGTAAGTTCGTTAAAGAAATATCTACCATAACATTTTATAGCCAATGTGTGTTTGAAAACTTTGATGAAAAATAATTTAAATAAACATGAGCTTACTTAATCATTTATTTGTTCTTTATTCTTACCTTATGCTTTAAATGTATTAAGTAGGAAGTGTAAAATGCAGATATAGGCCTAGTTAAAACAGAAAAATTCAATACCTGAAGGAAAGAGAAATGTTATATTAAAGGACAACTTAGTAATAGAAATGGCAACGGCGATAAGTACAGGCATTGGAAAAAAAAAAAGCGGACCTACTAAAATATCTAAGTTCTCAATATGCGCCACTGCGCATGCCTAGCGGCATTCACAGGATAGCAGGGAATGTATTGAAATTTGTTCTAGTATAGACTGTCGACTTAGCCCATTTCGAAACCCATTAGAAAATAAGCTAGTCAAATTCATTTTCTGGGAATAATCCGTTAATTAAGTAGTTAAATATTGCGGTGTGTGTGACAATTAATGTTTCTATGATATACTTTAAAAACTGACAGTCGCGGGAATCGAACCTGCGACCTTTCTTATGCGTCCCAAGCACCTGAGCTATTCAACTAAGACGAAGGCGTGGCCGTTGTCCAGCTGCACAGGTCTAAGGAATACGCGTGGACACTGGTGTGAACATGACTCTGAAATCAGCTACAAGAGTCGGTCCACTTTTTTTCCCCTACCTGTATATCTTAACATTACTTTACCCTATAAATATTGATACTTTAAATTAGAAAACGGAACTGGGGTGGGACTAAATTGTTGATGAAGTACTTCGTTCTGATTCCTTAATAATTTTTTTATTTTTGAATCTTCAAATATTAATTTGGCCTGAATGAATTTAAATTTCAGTGTGAATTTGTAATGCAGATGACAGTAAGAGTAGAAGTAAATAGTAACTGTATAGTAACGATAGTGCAGGTGTAATCTGAGAATGATTACAAAGTATTGATTTCATAGCATAGTTGTAATTGTTTAATCTTGTAACTTAAAAAAAAAAAAATTATACACAAGGTGTTTGTTTAATCTTATAACTTTCAAAAATTTTATATTTTTATACACAAGGTGATTGGACACTGATAGACTATTGTGGAAAGTGCAAACAGCCTACAAAAAATCCGTTCAAATTAGTCTGACAGAATTCGGACATTCTTGCTTATAATTAGACCTGGGATTTTAAGGCAAATGCCTATTTTGTGCCTTATGAAATAACATGAAAATGTTGAAATATGTGGACGTTTCATGATAAATCACTTGCATTTATAGAGTTTTATAGTGCCCTAAAATGCCTTTTTGGACCTTTAGAGCCTATTTTACTATTTTAGTGCCTAAAAGGTTTTTTTTCACAGAAACTTGATTATTCCAAACAATTGTCACTAAAGGAATGCTGACTGACGGGGGAGGGGGGGTTTAAGGAGGAAGGACTACTGTGTCAAGTCACCAGTGAAAGAATATCTGTTTAAGTGAATATAGTTCGTGATGCCTAATTTTGCAGTTAATTCTGTTAATAGGTATACAACGTTCTTAAAAAAAGACCATGTTACAGTTTAAGTGTATATTGTAATATTTTAAAGTCTATTTTATATCTATTTACACATTTTTAAAGCAAATTTTAAGTGCCTATTTTCTCTTTTAAAAGCCTATTTACTTGTTTTAAAAGCCTATTTTAGGAACTAAAACTAATTTTTTTAGAGCCTAAATCCCAGGTCTACTTATAATCTAAAACCACAAGCACCAACACGAAAAAAGGCATTTTGCACGTAAAACTATGTAAAAAACTAATTTCCCAGTCTGGCGATACAGAGCATTTTCTACTTTGCTTGTTTTGACGACACGCCCACTAAATTACTGTAGTGAGGCTCGAGGCAACTAGCGCGATAATTTGTGATGAAGGTCATGGAAGTTAATGACAACGATGAGTCGACAAGGCCTGCAGACAAAGGGATGACAGGGCGTAGGGATGGACAATCCTAACATAATATAAAGTAATTAGTAATTACATTTTGAGGCGGGGCCTCATTTGTATGAGCAATAAATAATGTCCCATATTGCTGATATACTCTTCTAATTTGGATCGTATCCTTTTCGTAGTATGATTGATATCATGCTAAAGCAGGCTGGATGATGGTTATTAGACAGAGTACAAGACTTCCATTGCAATGAATACATTGAATGACGTACTGTAAAAAAAAAGATATCTTAATGGTTTCATATTTTGAAACGTTTCACCGTAATTTATTGCCATTACAATAACAATTTCAAAATTATTCGTATGATAAAATTCCTTTAAATTTATTATCGGATTGCTGTGATCGACAACATTTGAGATGAAAATAGTTTTCCGAACTTTGTAACTCCGCAGTCTATTCTAAGCTTGCCACCTGTCGTCGATAATAGCGATCCATTTTTATTTCCTCTGCCCGTACCATAGGTAGCCTACTATAGATAAAGAAAGAATTGTGTTCTCCTCCTTAATTCGAAGTTGAGTATTTGACATTAATACACGTTTTGAGCTACCCTGTATCCAAAAATACTAATTTCAGAAAGATGTCCGTGTGTGTGTGTATACCTGTGAACAGTCAATTCCAGAAAGAAAAATACAGTAATATGAAAACGAAATCTTGTATTTCGGTTAGGTAGCTTCTAAGGATGTGCCACGAAGATTGGCAGCGACTTTCTGTTATTTTTAGTGCCACCTTGCATGAAGAGAATTGCGTTTTTTTCTCGAAAACGGTTCTACCGATTTTGTTTAGATTTTGTACAAGAAGGGGGGGGGGGAGCGGACCGACTAAAATATCTAAGTTGCCGATGTGAGTCACTACGCATGCCTAGCGGCATTCACAGGATAGCAGGGAATGTATTGAGATTTGTTCTAGTGTCGATTAATTGCTTGAATTGAGAAATAATTTCACGTAATTTGCATTATTTTCCCCTATCTGTACATGAGATGCTTATACTAAGAGCTAAAACTATTACAGTACTTGAAACATTTTTCGCAAGAATTCTCTGAAGGGTAGTTATAAGCACCCACTCTTTGTAGAAACTTAGTCTTGCCTAGTTAACAATAAAGTTATGCCTCAGGTTAAAGAAGCTAAATACGTGCTCTTTTCAGTAAGGCCTCTTGTTCTATATCAGAATGCGGAATAAGAATGGTGTATTGGCCATGCTTAGAGTAAAGAAAGTTACGTGAGTGCATTTATCAGATTTTATTTGGGTTGTGTATCCTTCGGGGATGCAATGCAATGTGATTATGACATTCTCTTCATTTTTACAATATTTACACGAAGAGAGTGTCATATATATTATATTATTATACTAAGGGACAAAACTTATTTTGGCAGAGGAAGTTGTGTGTTTCTCATAAGATTTTTAACCATATTTTCCATAAAAAAGAAATCCCTGGAAGTCTCTGGAGTCGGACCATAGGCCTATGCTTCTTGAAATGGTGTGAAACCAAGACTACTAGTCATAATTTAAAACAATGGAAACTTTAAGTCACCCGGAATGAAATTTGCAAGTGCGGTGTTGAATTATAAGTTTTAAGGATTTTTCCACAACCCTTGACTTTTTTCATGTTCAACAAGCACCACAAAAGTCACATGACTTCCATCTCAACCGATTAAAACCCGTCTTGCAACGTTGACTATCAGGAAATCCTTTTTATGATATAAAGGATTTTTCGAATCTTCTGTTAACATATGTCTATGATGCAAAATTTCCATATAAATATAAACAGTGAGTCCCACGTAGCCTAAGAGTTGGCCAATCGTGCGGGTTTCTGCCTCGCGGCGGCCGCAGCTCTCGAATTTGTTGATGAATTTGGGTTAAAGGTTTTATTCCACACTTCCTTTTAACCCCAGATTTTCATTTATGTAATTAAATTATTAAATGCACTTACGTAATTTCTTTTTACATCTTTACTTTAAAAATACTTGCTCTAATAATGTTCTAAGAATTAAATTCCTACACATTTGACTGTGAATAATGAAAGATTACTGTACTCGTTTTCTTTATAAGAGAAATATAGAATGGCTTCTCTCCTTCAATATCTTCTTTCTATAAGCTACATATTCTATAATACTAAATAATAATTAAATGTTAATATGGTGAAGGTGTAGATAATACAGTGTGATTCACGTACGAGTTGGCCAATCATGCGGGTTTCTGCGCCGCGGCGGCCACTGCTCTAATTCCTGGGCGTTCGGGTGAAATATCTACGCAGATAAAGCGCTAACGATGTAATGATTCAGGTTATCACAATTACGGTTAAAATTACAATGAAAATACCCACGTACCTCATCACAAGAGATGTTGGAAATGTCCTCCTCTTGCATCCACACAACACTGGAACCTTTTTAGGAGATTTTCTTTCACGCACATAAGTTAAGCTTCCGAGATATAGTTAATTTCTCTTGTATATTGTCTTTAAGTTCTTCTGATGTATGACCTATATACAAGTTATGCCATCAATAATAGTCACATACTGTTAGAAGAACTTAAAGACAATATTACAAGAGAAATTAACTCTATCACGGAAGCTGAACTTATGCGCGTGAAAGAAAATTTCCTGAAAAGGTACTGGTAGCCTTAACCTCAAGGAAGCCAAAGGGCCCCCACAGCCTGTGAGGGAAAGTTTATTTTAAATTCTTTAAAATTATTTAGCTATTTTAATTTTGTACATACAGTAATTCTGCTTTGGTATTTTGACAGGTCATGGAGAAATATTGCTTACTGGGATGGTTGACCATTCTGTTCATCTGCAGAGGCTTTCAGTCTGCAGAGGGGGCGAAGATCTTGGCCCTCATGAATGTTCCTTCACGTAGTCATTATATATTTAACAGGGCTTTATTAATAGCTCTTGCTGAAAAGGGACATCAGGTAAAGTAACAGTAGGGTTAAAAATAGAAAGTTGTTAATTTATGGTTTAAGTATATCAAAACCAAATGTCTCGCAATTTCTCGGTGTAGCAAACGAACATTTATGAAAATGAGTAATTAACTAAGGACATGAGAGCATTAGTGGTCTAACCAATAACTTTGTCAAATAGGAGGTTTAACATTGCTTAAGTAAAAGTTATCTCATTTCCAACATATTTTCCAGCCCCTATAAAATCGTTTTTCTAAAATAGTCGAAATCTTGATGCCATTACCATTCTGTAATGAAAATTACAAAAATCATTGAAACTTAGTTTCTTTTTTGGATTCGCAATCATATAGTAAGGGACTCACCTCGTCTGAGGCTGAAACAACTGAATACTCATTCCCCACAATAATAATAATAATAATAATAATAATAATAATATTTATTCGACACCATAAGTAATACAGAGAATCATTGGCTGAGTCAAGTTTAGATGCTAAATACACAAATTAATAAACAATACACAAATTAATGAACAATACACAAATTAATAAACAATACACAAATTAATAAACAATACACAAATGAATAGACAATTAATAACATATCAACTCTCAGTGAAATTTAGACCTAGAAACTCATCTGCGCTAAGAGGCATATATTTCATCAAAATATTTTTAACATTATTCTTAAAGGTTTTTCCTGTTGAATCCTTTACATTACCCGGAAGTTTATTGTATAAAATAATACCCTTGTGGGAAATACTTTTCAAGCTGTTTGTAATTCTATGCGTGCTAAGGTGTATATGATGCGAAGATCTAGTATCATGAGAGTGATATTCAGAGTTCCTTTTAAATAAGTCTTTATGATCATGAACAAAGTTAACTGTTTCTAAGATGTACAAACATGAGACTGGCAGTATTTGCAGATCTTTGAATACATCTTTGCTGGGTGTACGTAGGGGGACTTTTTTAATTAATTTGACTATTTTCTTTTGTAATTTATATACGTAATTGATTTTTTAAGTGGAACCCCAGAAAGGTATTGCATAGGACAGAACTGATTGAACATAAGCGAAATATGCTATTCTCATTACTTCAAGTGAAGTGGATTTATTTAGCACTCGGAAGGCAAACACTATGTTGTTCAACTTATTTAAAAGCTCCTCTGTGTGGAAATTCCAGTTTAGATTTTTGTCTATCCAAATGCCTAGAAATTTTGTGCTCTCAACTTCCTTTATAGATGTGTTGTAAAGGTCAATTTGCAATGGTCGTTCACATTCTTTATTCTTGTTGAAAATTATATAGACCGTCTTATCAAGGTTTAAAAAAAGTTTGTTGCTGCTTAGCCAATTCTGTAGACCAGAATTTGTATCGTTTGTTTTGTGCTGAAGCCCTTCAAGAGTATTGCTTTGAACTAGAATATCTGTGTCATCAGCAAAAAGAACTGTATTGGCATGTAATAAATTGTCAGGCAAATCATTAATATATAATACAGGTCCTAAGATTGAGCCCTGAGGGAAACCATTTTTCATGGGCAGTGAAGAAGAAACTCTGTGGCCTATTTCAACAAGTTGTGTTCTGTTTTCTAGGTAAGATTTAAACCAATCATTCGCTAGACCTCTGATGCCATACCTATTTAATTTATTTACCAAGATATTGTGATTTACTGTGTCAAAGGCTTTTGACAAGTCTATAAATAAGCCAAGGATGTAATCATTATTATCTTTTGCTTTTAGTAGTTTATCAATAAAAAAATATAAAGCCTCATTTATGGATTTACTTTTACGGAAGCCAAACTGAACATCTGATAGTATAAACTTGTTATTTAAAAATGACATGATACGATTATACATTAGTTTCTGAAGGATTTTTGAGAAAGCTGAAAGTAAGGATATGGGCCTGTAGTTTTCTATATTAGTTATACTACCTTTTTTGTGTAGAGGTTGTATTTTTGAAATTTTTAGGGAACTGGGGAATTTTCCTGAGATGAAGGAGGAATTACAAATATCAGTCAGTGGCTTACAAATATGAGGAGCACATTTTTTTACAATAATATCAGGGATACCATCCAGGCCACTTGAGTACTTGTTTTTTAAACTTTGTATTACTGGACTCTTTTTCTGTAATACCAAAATGTGAAGTGAGAAAATGAAATTGCCCACGCCAGGATAGAGAATGTTATTAGAGTGCATCACATCAGATTTTTATATACGTGGATTTCTATCACTATTATTGATTTATAAGAATGAATTCTATCGACAGCCATGCTAAGTAGATCCATTATATCAAATATCAGTATAATGCGATTTCCCAAGCCAGCTGCACATTGGTTTCATTTACCATTCAGTGTGAATTTCTTGTTGCGAGTTCAGTTTAAGATTTATATGTATGTATCCAAGTTAAAAACAAATAGGTCTAATGTATTTTAACCTATACTGAATAAACCATGCTAGAAGTCTGTAAAAATCCTAACAACTGATACCTTATTCATTGCTGTAAGCTTTGTATTAATTTAGAAAAAGGGGCATTGACAACAGAAATAATAAATGATAGGCAAAATTTGTACAAAAACAGCTTTGAAACTTGAGCAAAGCTTCTGGAATTTGACTTACTTTTGTATTTCTTTTTTCTGCAATCACATCTTTTGTAAGATAGTATTAATAATCTGACTCAAATATAAAGGCCTAATCATGATTGTGATGGTTGTGGTGATGATGATGATGAAAATAATAATAATAATAATAATAATAATAATGATGATGATGATGATGATAATAATAAAATAATAATAATAATAATAATAATAATAATAATAATAATAATAATAATAATAATAATAATAATACTGTAATAATAATATTTTTTCACATGTATTTTACATACCAGTGTTTTTTCACTAAATTGTTTTGGAGGAAGTGGCTTTTGCATTTAATTGTGTTATGGTGCAAACCAAAAAAGCTCTACTTAACTCTTGTGCTCTTTTGTGTTTTTTTATTTAGTTATTTACCTATTGCAGGTTACAGTTGTAAGTCCAGATGTTGAAAAGAAGCCCATCCGTAACATCAACTCAATTCAGCTAGAAGGTATTTACGATGCTGCAGCAGGTGCCTTTGACTACGATGAATTCTTAGAATGGTCATTGTGGGACATGATATTCGGCATATTTGAGTGGGGTTCTTTAGCTTGTGAAGCTGAAATGAAAACTGCAGGGGCACAGAAGTTGCTAAACTCTTCAGAAAAATTTGACCTCATCATTTCCGAAGTTGGTTGGGGAGAATGCTTTTTCGGATTTATCCACATGTTTGGTACTCCACCAGTTGTAGCCACTTCAGGAGTTGGCGTACCTCCTTGGCTTTCCCTATCCATAGCAAATCCAGAGAATCCTTCATATGTGCCAAATTTTCTACTGTCGTACACTGATCACATGAGTTTTAGCGAGAGATTGTTCAATTTTGTTATTCATAACACTGTGTTGTTTGTGTACCAGTATCGCCACATTCCAAATCAGGAAGCTATAGCTAAGAAGTATTTTAAGGAAGACTTGCCTCCTTTTAGAGAAATCGCAAGAAATTTCAGCGTGGTTCTTGTGAATTCAGTGTTTGGACTTGACAATCCACGTCCATTGCTTCCTAACGTGATACCTATAGGAGGGATGCATATCAAAGCAAAACCAGATCCTCTCCCGAAGGTGTAGTATAATTTTCTTTCCTCTTGGGAATACATTTTTCTAATTCTTATAACATAAAATTTACAGCAGTGCTATTTCACCAGGCTGGCTCTATAAAGAAAGATCCTTAACACCTTCTTTTCGATTTCTGTGCACAGTATACAATAGTATAGTTCTTCTTCCAATTATAGTCTGCTGGAAATTGCTTCTTTCTTGATACAGGTATACTTTTGTGGGGTAAGTGGCAAGGGAATAATGAAAACTGTCCAGTCGGATGAAAATTACATGCTTGCAATAATTTTTCTAACCATTGTTCTCATTATGATCCTTTTTATTTTTTACCAACTTTTACTTTCGACTTAAGTCTTATTATAATAGACTTAGGCTCCGTGAAATGTGTCAGGAAGGTGCAATGAGTACAGAGAAATGTATTTTAACCAACGTGAGGAAAAGTACAGATAATGGAGCATAAGTCATGGCAACTATTTTTTTCCCTCAGTGTAAGGCGATGGTACCCTGAAAAGTTTATGTCACGGGTGAGTGCGACATATGTAGTAAAAGGACACATCATTTAGTAGCATTGTGATGTATGCAGTGGCGGCTCATAGCTAAAATTAGTGGGGGGGCTGCTCCAGAAAATTTTTAGCCTTTGTTTTAAAATTGTGTAAAAGGAAACTATATATATATATTCAGAAATTTGATAAAACCCTAAAAGAACAAAATATTTTTTTTTTACTTGCTTCAATCTAAATTGTTACATTTCAAGCTTGATCTTGTCAATGAAATTCATTTTTCTTGTTTTAATTTTCACAAAAATAGCAATAATTTTCTCCTTGATCTGCCATGGTTAAAGTTTTCTGTTAAATAAAAGAACCAAAAAAATGAATCATATAGAATGGCTGGAAACAAGATAATCTAATTCTACACTTTATCACATTCAAGAATATGGTATGTGGTTTTTAAGCACAAAACATGCAGAATAAAAAAATAAAAAAAACACTACCTTCAACCAGTACACCACAGTTGGCACTGTAGAAGCAACAGTGCTCTTTCTCCCTTGCAGCTGGCGTGCCATGCACCTTCCTATGTCCGCATGCTCACAACAGTCAAACACCACACCGCTGGAACTGTGAAGCGCAAATTTCCATACAAAGATTTTCTTTTCTCTTTTTAATAAACTGGGGGATGGCTACTGGTGTTAAGCTTAAGGACTGTATATTGTACAAGTATAAAGAAAGAATTAAAGAAAAAAGGACTCATTATATTAAATTTTATCGATAATGAGTGGAAATGGGGGTGCTGCAGTTCCACAGTGCCTATACATGAGCCACCACTGGATATAAGGCTATCTGAATAGAGGCAAAGGAAATTTAGTTGTGAGTCAGCACCATACAGAATGCATATGACAAGATGTGAACAGCATTGTTATTTCAAGATAATCACAATTCGTGGGAGAAAGGCAGAGAATACCACAAGGAGCTGATGGAAACTTTGAGGGATAATGCCCATTCGTACCAAAATTTAAGGGATCATGAAGTGGGTGTGTGTGTGCTTCCAACTGCAGCAATACATTCGAGTGACATGATGCAGTGGCATATGGATGTTTATGGGTGATTGTTTCCTTCACTTTCCTACATTAGTATTAAAAAACTGCATTATACATACATTCATACCCTGCTCTTTCATATTTTTGTATATTTCAAAATGTTTAAATGGCCTCACATTTTTAAAATAAAAAATTGTTGCTATGAGTTATGCCCCATCCCTTTATAAATGAGCTAAAAATAGTGACTGATTAGTAGTTGAAGTATAGCATGGATTGTTTCTCAAATTTATTAAATTGTCAATAATTAATATTTATCAATAGGTTAAAATATCAAGACAAAATTTGTTATTTATAAATGCATCTTAGTTTTAACAGTCTAGAAGTATAAAGAACTTATTAGCTTGCTTGTGACTGACACAACATCCCTATAATACACCAGACTTGTGGCAATTGTCCATTCATTCAAAACAGCAATATTCAGGAAAGGTTTTATTTCACTAGTTATGCTATGCTTAGAAATCTATCATGTGCCTTTGCGAATGTAGAACCTTCATAGATAAGCAAAATGACAAACTTTTAAATCTGGGATTATGTTATTATGTCTCAAGAATCATCATTCCTTCTTCTTAAGAGCTTCATTCACGCACTTGCTCATTTGCAGTCTAAAAACGAAATTTTGAATGACGTAAAGTAGGTACTTGGAAATAAAGCCGCAAAAAGGAAATTGTAATAACCAGGGCCAGGATTCTGTTGACCTAAAATTGTTTGAAAAATGACCTATCAAATGACCCTAAATTTTAAAGAAAGTGACCTAATAATTATAAAAAATGACCTAAAAACTGATATTTTATTTATAAAAAATTATTATTATACACACAAAGTTATAGACTAGTTTGTTCTTAATTGTAAAAACTGTAAATAACTGTAATGTTATGAATGTTCTTTTCTCACGGAAATTTATACTGGCACTGAGACACTGGTGAGTCAAAATTCGGCACATCCTTTTGTGGATTATATTGTTGTTTATTGAGGGTAAACAATAGTTTGCACTCTCAAATCCAAGCATGTGACAGAATCTGGTGCCATGTCAATCTGTGAACAATAGTAATATAGTACAACATTTTGGCGTTTCTTTGATTCTCACTTCCGACTGAGACATGTCAACACTTTAACGCCGAATTTTTCATTTTTGCATTAAACAAACAACACTTCAAAGACAGCACCCCTAGCGGCGAAAAAAAAGTTAATACACTCAATGTAAATACATGAAAATGACTAAATAAGGAAGCAAATGACACGAAAATGACAAAATAATAATGTAAAATTGAAATAAATGCCCTAAAAATATGAAATTCCACAAAATGACAAAAAAATGACCTAATAAAAATGCATTTCTATAATGTAGAGGACATGATTAAGATTTATCCAGAAGTTGGCAATGTCTATGCAGCATCAATAAAAATATGACATGTCATTAGAATCTGGGCCCTGGTCATAACAGGCGTCTCTGTGTTGATTATCGCATTCCTGGGAGAGAATGTAACCAGCGGTTCATTCGATTGAACATTTCGAAACGCTCTAACAATATTAAAACACAAAATGACGCTCGCTAAGAACTGCGTCTGACTTCCTAATGAATGGAGGAAGTAATCGCACATGCTCAAAATCGCAACGTGCAGCAGCTTCAGCAGCAAAATATTTGAACGGTACGTGATTTAAAACACGTCGCTTATGTTGGATTTGTAGGTTATTTAGCGTTACCCAGTGTGCACCACGTGGAGGCAACCTACTTTGCACACCAATGCCCCCTAGATGTTATGGGGGACTTATGATTCCAGATGGTGAAGATCAAGATGCAACCTGCTAATTATCGCTATGAATGTCATGCTCTGTTGTATCTGTACCTACCTCTCTATCCGCTTCTTGTTCCCACTCATAATCCCTAAATCTCATTCTCCCCTCTATCTCTTGCTGAATCCAGTCTCTCACGTCGCTCTCCGGATCTACACCATCTGGAACCCAATATTCAAGAGGGTTCTTAAGAGGAGCAATGGTCCTAGTCCCATTTCCCCTAAGAAACCTATTGAACCCTAAAATTCCAGCTCCTAGGGCAATGGCCCCGGCGCCTAACTTCTTAAACAAGCTTGCATTCATGTCGCAAAATTGTTTTTTCATAAATCAAAGCTAAGTTTATCGCATAGCAATGAATTTATCGGAAAATGGTCATTGTTTACAGGCCGTATCCTCAGAAACCGTATATGCATACATATGCGCACGAAGAGGCTAGCCTAATAGGATTTTTAAATTAAAAGAATGCAATGAATAAACTCCATTCCCATGAAGGGAAAAGGCCAATCCCCGCTGTTTTTATATTTCCTCTTTTGACAGATTTACCAGATGGCATGCATGTAGTCAGCATGCATATACCACGGCCTTATTGAAAAAAATTATTTACGTAGTCGCTACTTCTTTATCAACTAGTAACTCAGTTGTCCTCATGAAGCTAAGTACACAGAGTCCTAGACTTATTTCGAAAATCCAAGGAAATACCAGGGAACAAGCCCGGGGATCCGTATCCATAGTCAGCAACGCTTATCTTGAGACCACGTAGACTTAAGAAATCTGATCGTGATCTCAGTCTTGGGACGCATGACTCAAAATTCTCTCCGGAGGGTCACGCTAAAAATATGCTTTTAGTATTTACGGTATGTGTAGTTGTAAGTAATTTGATACTGTAAACAAGGATTATTCCCAAACTTAACAAATCCTTTAATTTTGAAGTTGCTCCTTGCACAACTGTTTTTGTTCCATAGGCTTGCAATTTTATACGCAAATTTCAAAGTTAATTTTATATATTCGTAGTTTAGATTTTTTAAATACTTTTTAAATCAATTATCCCATATTAAGAAATTAATATAATATCATGTTGTACAAATAATATATATATATAAGTTATATATAAAGTTATTTAAGTGTAACGATGGACTTATGAAAAATGATTTGCCTAATTTGAAATTTCTTGTACAAGGAATGTTTCTTTCAACATTTGTTCATATTATAGAAGAAATAAATATCATAAAACCTACTCAAGGTAACTTACAGGTGCCAAATTCTAGGTGGAGTGCATAACAACACATTGTTAGAAAGTGTTACATCCAAAAAAGTTATAATTATTTGTATATTCATCAGACATTCTTTTATTATTGGGATTGTCTCTCCAGGAAGTTCTCATAAAAGTGTACAGGGCTAAGTAAATTGCACACAGAATCCCGCTTTTATTAGCAAGTAATGTAGCAGTCTACTAATTTAAAAGAAAAGTTTTATGGGTCTTGACAATAATGCAATTGCGGGTATTATACCTAGCCCTGGGGGAAATTATCCTTAAAACACACCACTAATTTCGGCCTCAGTAGCGCAGTGAATATGGCGCTTTCTGTGGCGGATTTGATCCCGGCCGATGTGGATGGCGTTTATGTGTGCATATATGCGTCTGTAGATTTGAATGTAAAAGAACTCCCGCAGGACAAAATTCCGGCACACAGGCGACGGTCACAAGCCTAAGTTGCAGTAGGCTATACTCCGTCTTTAAATAACCATAAAACGAACCCAACACTCTTAAAAGGATACAGTACTGGTATAATACATTCAAAATAATGGTACGTCATATTTCGTATTTTCGCTTACCCTGGCAACTGTATACAGTAATAAGCATGGCCCGGATTCTGATGACCTAAAATTGTTTGAAAAATGACCTATAAAATGACCATAGATTTTAAAGAAAATGACTTAGTAATTATAAAAAATGACCTAAAAACTGATATTTTATTTATAACAAATTATTATTGTACCCCACACAGCACGATATGTATAATATACGTTTAATATACAAATAATATACGTAAAATACGTATATTATACATATCGTGCTAGACTAGTTTGTACATAATTGCAAAAATTGTAAATAACTGTAATGTTGTGAATGTTCTTTTCTCACGGAAATTTATACTGGCACTGAGGCACTGGCGAGTCAAAATTCGGCACTTCCTTTTGTGGCCTGCTGATTATATTGTTGTTTATTGAGGGTAAACAGTAGTTTGCACTCTCAAATCCAAGCAGGTGGCAGACTCTGGTGCCAAGTCAATCTAATAACAATAGTAATTAAATACAAAATTTTGTCGTTTCTTTGATTCTCATTTCCAACTGAGACATGACAACACTTTAACGCCAAATTTTTCCTTCTTGCATTAAACAAACAACACTTCAGCACCATAGGCGTAGCCAGGCCGACCATATGGGGGGGGGTTATAACATCCGCGGGGTCTGGCGAGTATGGAAGGAGAGGGGGGTCCGGGGGCCCTCCCCCGGAAAATTTTAAAAATTAAGATGCAAAATAACAAGTTTTAAGCTTCCGGGGGTTCTCCCACGGAAAATTTTAAAAATTAAGATGCAAAATAACAAGTTTTAAGCTTCCGGGGGTCCTTCCCCGGAAAATTTTAAAAATTAAGACGCAAAATAACGAGTTTTAAGCTTCCCACGCTTTATACTTGTATTAAGCAATTTATGGGCAGACTTAAAAAAATTATACAATTTTCCTTTTTTTAATCAATGGGGGGGGTTCAAACCCCCAAAACCCCCCCCTCGCTACGCCTATGTTCAGCACTGCTAGCGACGAAAAAAAGTTAATATACTCAATGTAAATACATGAAAATGACAAAATAATGACCTAAAAGTGAAATAAATGCCCTAAAAATATAAAATGGCATAAAATGACAAAAAATGACCTAATAAAAATGCATTTCTATAATCTAAAGGCCATGATTAGGATTTACTTACAAGTTGGCAATGTCTATGCAGCGTCAATAAAAAGATGACATATCATTAGAATCCGGGCCCTGGTAATAACATAAACTGAACCTTTAATCACAATAAAAGCATTTTTTCATTGTATCAGAATTTATCCGTATGGGACTTCATAAAAGTGATAACATTATCCGTGATTACATTAAGCGGCGTTCACTGTATTTGGTTAAGGGAATTTTTTGAGAACCAACTGTACAATAATTGATAGTACACATTCTAATGTTTTCAGAACTAATTGTATAATATTAAAGTGACGTTTCATGTTTGTTGCATTGACTTTATTTTTTTTTAAGTTTTATAATGTAAGTTAATTTATACAACTTCTACTATTTTTTCTAATTTATAATGTTATTCAGCTAACATGACAACTTCAACTATTAAATTACTTTAGTACGAGACCATACTTCACTGGTTCTGGAGCATATATTACAAATTTCAGAACATATTTGCATGTATATTTCATCTTCTGATAGAGCAATATCTTCCAGGCCTTACTAATAACAACATGCGATTTTGAAGTGCACCATAAGAACATGTCCAGGCCAAAAAAGATCAAAAGGCCGTGATTTATAGAAGACTACCAGAAATATTTACATCTGCGATTCTGTTTTGATGGTACAAATTTCGAAAACTTGATCAACTTAAATTGCTACCAGGTAACAATACTCTTGCCCTGAATGAAATTATATTTCTACTGAACTTCTATCTGTAGCCTTAATGATGCAATAGTAGGCAACCATCTCAGCACTGATGGTCACAATTAGCCAATAAATGTGTTAAAATATTTCTTATTCTAATCCAGTATTTTGATTATAAAAGAAAGGAATTCAATCAGTACTGTTAATTCTAATGAACGTGACAATTGAAAATTCTAGTACTGTATTAGTTATAAAAATATTTTATAATATTATATTAATATTGACTCTCAATTTTGTAAATTATGTCCTGACGTTTCATTCCTGAATTATGGCAACCCCAAATACCTAAGTAAAACATACCGTAATAATGCAAGACATTTGTCCTTTTACATGGTCTGATTTTTAATTTAGGATCTTCAGATATTCCTAGACGAAGCCAAGCATGGTTTCATCTTCTTCAGTCTGGGAACAAACCT
This sequence comes from Ectobius pallidus, assembly GCA_964059195.1. Classification (NCBI taxonomy): domain Eukaryota; kingdom Metazoa; phylum Arthropoda; class Insecta; order Blattodea; family Ectobiidae; genus Ectobius; species Ectobius pallidus. The sequence continues at coordinate 22,953,007 of CAXKWD010000008.1, forward strand.
TAGAAGTGATTTTATAACAGGGGTTAAACGTCAAGCACTTCTGGATGCATTCTCACAAATTCCACAGAAGGTTCTCTGGAAATTTGAGTCTGACGATCTTCCTGGGCTTCCCTCGAATGTAAAGATATCGAAGTGGTTGCCTCAGAGTGATATATTAGGTGAGTTTTAGTATACATACATAATATATATAATGCTGTGTCAACTAGGTCTTTTTTAATATCGTAGATCAGTTTTTTGTAAACATACCAAGGAGCAATGATATATTTTAAAACTTTCATCAGTTTATTATTATTATTGTTATTATTATTATTACTATTATTATTATTATTATTCTCATTATTATTGTTATTATTATTGTTATTATTAGGCCTACCTTACTAATGCTTTTATAATTGCTTTAGTATCAGTGTCATACAAATCTATTGTCAGTATGTGATAATTAGAGACTGGTTGTTAGGCAAAATGCTGATTCTTAACCATTATAGATTTAATCAAAATGACTTAATATAAGTAGTTCAGTCCATTACCCTTTGAGCTGTTTTCATAAAATTAAATCTGCCTACTTTTGCCTATTTCAACTTATAATGCATATAGCCTTCATGCATATTTCGCCTTTCTGAGATAAAAACTGCATATTATTAAAATAATTAGATAAAAATACTGGTAAATGAAACACATGCAATTTGCACTTCATGATTTCTTGTCATTTTGTAGGCCTACATTACTTAAATTGCCTTGTACCCACAGTCAGATGTCTTTATAAATTATCATTATGATGACGAGTTTAAGGAGAAGTGCTTTTCTGATAGTCTACTAAGTTGGTTCATAGGTGTAACTCATAGTAAAGGTATGCACCCATACAATAGGCTGGGGTGGTCCTTGTTCAGTTGTACAGTACGTACAAGAATTAACTGCAGTGGAATTTATTGTCTGGATAATCGACATATTAATCCAAATAATTACAAATAATATCCAGTTAACCATGTGTTCCAATAAGAGTTAACTGTTTTGTCTTCTCTGCAATTAATTATCGATGCAGTTAACTGTTATCCAGATATTTGTCGCAGGACTAATGTAAATAACTACATTTCAGTTTAATAATGAGAATGTAAATTTGAATTATGTAAGAAGTGTTGTTGCAGCTCATCCCAACATCCGGCTCTTCATCACTCATTGTGGTATGATGAGCACCATGGAGGCAACATACCGGGGAGTCCCCATTGTAGGAATCCCCTTCTTTCTGGACCAGAGAGTGAATTTGAAGAAGTTTGTTACAAGGGGCGCTGGTGTGGAACTCAATTACAAGACAATTACAAAAGATGCAGTCCTTGAGGCGTTAAAGGCTGTTCTGAATAATAACAGGTAACACGCTATGTTTTCTTTAAAAAGTGTCACTGTATAAAAAGTGTCCTATTGCATATTTCATAAAGTAAAAGACGATTATATTTATAATATGATCTCTGTACAGACCATGGAGGCCCTTGGGGCTCCAAGAAGTTGATGCTCCCAGATTTTGAGATATTTGGAATGTGACATTATAAGTAAGGCCCAGAATTAATGCTCTATCAGAATGCCAGAGCCAATAAAGTATATTTTATCATTTAAGTGATTTTAATACTTTATGGTTTCTTGTTAGCTGAATTACATTATAAATTAAAAAAAAAATAGAAGTTATATAAATTACATCACAAAACCTTCTAAAAACAAGGTCAATGCAACAAATTTTAGATAATTGAAAACTAATAAAGTGAAACGTCACTTTAATACTACATGGTCAGCTCTGAAAACATTAGGCTAAGTACTGACAATTATTATTGTACAGTAATCAAAACATTCACTTATCCAAATATGCCGTAAATGTTTGAAAAAACAGATATATGCTCAATATTTAAAATCTTTCAGAAATATGTAATTAAAAATGTGACAAATTAATGAAACATGCACATATATTTTAATATCAAGGAAATATTATGAAAATAAAGTTCGAAGTAGAAACCACCTACAGACCATTATCAAACTAGACAAAGAAATAGTATCTGAAAATGAGATATATAGCCTATGTATTAAACAGTGCTAGTTTATTGTGAAACAGCTGAATACACCATTTAGGTATCTCCCAGCTTTAAACAGTTCTGGTGACAGACTGAAGATGTCACAGACTGGTGTTGAAATGCATTTCTGAATACTGGGACAGGAAAACATAGCTGTAATAAGAAACTGAAAGAAGGTAAGTTGATAAAACAGCAGCAGTTTAAAAACAACATATTTTATAACAACGTAGTACCTAATTATAATAGTGAAACCACATTATCAAACAATATAGGGATAGTGATGACCAAATTTTAGTACATTGCATTCTAGCGTGTGTATTTCAGTCGCAAGTATATTTAAATTACTTGACTAATACACACTACTAAGCTAATGAGAGTGCTTAATATGTAAATATTATTTTAGATTAAGATTACTGAACATAAGACTTTGACAACAAGATATACAATTTTAGCATTTATGGTGTATAATACAGTATAATTAATTGAATTGAGGATTCTTCTTGTAGTAGGATCTGACTGGTACACGCCTACAAAATACAATCAATTTTGTATATGAAGCGTCCAATTACAAAACTGTCTCAATCCATTTTTTAAAAAAATTGAGATAATGGCGGTTTCGTCATCTACCTACATATCTCTAACAATGTAGTAATGAATATTGTGCCTAAACTTCCTCTTTCCTTCCAAAATTAAGCTTCAGAAAAGACAAACAGTTCCAAAACTTTCTCATTCCATCCCATGTACTGTTACAAAACTGTCTCGTTCCATACATGAATTTCTTTTTCCTTATAAATAACCTTTCATTTTATGTTTCCAGCTGTTGTCAGCAGTGTATTAGCACAAATTATAATTATGAACGTTGTAACTCTCATATACCCATTGTTAGAAGGCAACAAATAGTACAGACTCTGTAAATAAGAAGATAGTGTTTTCTATGCATTGCTCACAAATACAAGCTAATTAAGCACTATTATTAAGAAATGGATAGTAATAGGCTATATTGATATCACCTAGTGGTAAAGGACGGAAGAAATGGAAAGATCCTTCGAAATGGGGGGCAAAAATTAAAGAAAAACGCAAGAAGTAGGGGGGAGAAACTAAGGTCATGAAAGTGTATGCAGACGGGTGCCCAGGACAAAATAAAAATACTACAATAATGGGAATGTTAATGTCTTGACTCTATAATAGCATACCAACTGTAAAGAACTCCATGTTATTTTCCCAATTGTCGCCACTCTTTTCTCCCAGCCATTAGAGTTTTTGTGAGAATAGAAAATATCATTAGGAAGAGGGATACTATTATTAAACTATGTAAATATAGAGACATTATTGCACAAAGTGCAAATCTGAAGGAACTGGGAGAGGATTTTGTTATCATTGATTGGAAGAAAATAGTGCAAGCTACTCTCAAACCTAGTGGGGCATTTCCATTTTTCAACAGCTAAGCGAATCATTCTAAGAAAACTGCATCTGGAAAAAATGTGATTGTAAGAGGGGAAGTAAATTAATAGACATAGGAGCATTCAAATCGGTGTTAAAGAGAGGAAAAACATTTTGCAGATGATCCCAGAATCTCAGAATCAAAAGGAAGAGAAACTATCTGATCTCAACACTTTGGTTCCGAGTGGAGAAAAATTACTGATTTATCATTTTACAAGAGCGTAATAGAGGGTGATTCAAGGTTAAACAGAGAAGAAAATGCAAATGAGGATTTATTTATGGAAAAAAAAGACTTAAAAATTTGAACTGAAGTGTAATAACCAAACAGAATAATCTATTCATTCTGTATGACCATTACTTTAATATTTGAATTCAATGTCATAGACAAAATAGAAATTTAAGTAATAGATTATTGTATTTAGATTAATAAGAAGCCTCTTCTAAAATATTAGAAACAAAAAAGACTCTCTCGTTTCACCCTACAGTTTCAAAACTCTCTCAATCCAACCAAAAATATGAAATAACTCCTGAAATATTGATCCCTGATTTTCAGGAATATCACTCATGAGAAGAGTGTTTCTCAACTGTAAAATTTAAAAAAATTGGAACACTGCAAACAGTTAGGAAAAAGTTATCAGTTTTTGACGTTTCCTGAAAATTGTTAAAACTGGATTGAGACAGTTTTGGAATTGGATGCTTCATATACTTTTAGATCGTTGTGATTGTTATTTGTGTACCTTTTATTCTTTTGACTTTTTATTGTATTGATATTCTGAATGCACATAACATATATTCATCACCTATATGCCAGAACTACGAATGTGCAAAAATTTAAATTTTGAGTAAAGTGCATCGCTGGTAACTATTTACATTTATTTTTGTTCTGCAAGAACTGTAAATGCTGTATCTACTTTCCTTGGCAAGTAATAGCTAGTTCCATGAAAATACAAGTTCTGGTGTATTTGTTATGCCACAATCATGAATGTTACACATTCCCGAATTTAGCAGAACAGGCACAGCACTTGCGTACCAAGATGATATGGTGTGTAAGTACCACATCCGTTAATATAGCAGTTCTTATCTATTTAAATAAACAACAAAGGTTATTGCAAATATGAGTTATTGCAAAACTAACAAAATATGCAACATTTTGCAAAACGAATTCATCAATTTTCTGTTATTTCTTTCATGTCTTGAATGTATTTTAATACTAGCATGAAATAGAGTTCATTATTAAAAAATCCCTTTAGGCAGGCCTACAGGCGGAGGTAGATTTCGAAGTGCTTTTGGTTTAATTTATTGTCGCTGCATAGCACTCTTTTTCTTTAGCCTTGGCATGGTAAACCTGCAGTAATAAGAACTGAATTCGGTAAAGAGGAAGAGCCTACAATCATTTGTTTTGACAACAAGAATAGGATATAATATTCTGGGAGGCCGTGCGCAAGATCAGCAATGAATAAAATTAGCAAAGCCGCTAAACAAGACAAAATTATGATATTATAATAATTCTTTTAAGTGTTATTATTTTCAAACATTAAAATCTCGCGTCATATGAGAGCTATCAAGAAACTATTTATTGATTTGTAGAGTACTCATCAAGAGCTTTTCAACGATACCCCACAAGACGTGGTTTCAAAAGTTTCGAATTTTCATCCCCCTCCCCCACCCCCACCCTCACTCGAACCCCCGAATTGTTGGTGTCACTGTGAACTCCATAGGGAGTACTCTAATTTATTCAAACAAAGTTTCCCTCTATACTTCATAGGGGCCGAGATATAAATGTTTTAAAATTTCAACCCCCTCCCCCGACCACCCCCTTGGGCCAATTTTGCCCATTAACGAACTTGTCCGAACTATTGGGCCTAGAAATAACATAATAAAATTTGGTTCAAATATCTTCAAAATTACGGCCGCTATCGTGTAAAGATATATATAAATATATATATATAAATATATATATAAATATCACAAATTTTTTTTTTTGAACGGGCGGTGGTTTCGTACTTAGGGGAGCATGAAACGTAAAGATATGAAAGAATTTTTCGAAAATCATAAAGTGGTATCCATTGCAATAGGTAGATTTTTCTTCGAAAATCTACCTAAAATATAATTTTCATAAACTTCCAACCCCTTGAAGCTTTCCCACTGAAATATAATTAGGGCTTAACTAGTACAGTCTTTTTTCTACTCAAGTACAATCATTGGGGCGACTCAGCCTCCCAACAGAAATGCGTACCAAGAGCATTCCTGGGGTAATGGTGGCCAGTGCTTAAGGCTGACAACCTTGCCACCTTCATGCCGAATGTCGAAAAATCTGGGATCATCCTACTCCTGGAACCTGGCCTTGACAGCCTATATAGGGACCACATTACTTTACTTTACTTTTAAAAAATGTTGTTTTTGAGTAAACCTATTGGCTATGTAATTTGCTTTGTATTTTCTTTAGTATATAGGCCTACCTGCTTTTGTGGGTGTGTCTTTCTGTATTAATGAAATAACTAGCCCACACGAGCTCTATTCACTCCTACAACTCTCTGATGTAGCATTTTCTTGCATTTCTTGATGTCAAATAATGTAAAGTTATCCCTGTATAGGCCATGGAGGTCCTTGAGGTTCCACATGTGAGCTCTTAGCACCGGCCATCTTTATCCCCAGAATTGCTCCTGTTACTCATTTCTGTTATAGGCTCAGTCAACCCCAGGGGCATAGGATTAGGCCAATGGAAAAATCCCAACGACTTCATCAAGGATCAAACCCCATGACCTTCTGGTTTGTACCACTGTACCTCAACCAACTGCATCTTGGTGTACCCCCATATTCTAGATGAATGATTAGACATAAATAAGCAAATTATTATTTTAAATTCATATAGATTCAGGTTGGTTTACAGTAGGAAGCCAAGTATTCCAAGTTAACAACCTCTTTGAATCAAAAGCATGTCATCGAGATTAGTGTTAGATAAGATAATCTAATATTACATGTCTTCACTGATAAATAATTGTAGATAACTTCACTCATCTAGGTGATTATCCTCTGTAGAAGATCTTATCAGAAGTAATCGTTAGAAGTGTAATCGTTACTATAGTAAGCATGGGTCCAAAAATGGTTGTTACCACTTTATTTTCAATTCCCAATGAGGTTGTTGAGATTTTTCAATTGGCCTAATCCTTCTGGTGGCACTATGGCCGTGGGGTCAACTCAGCCTCTAACAGAAATGAGTACCAGGAGTATTCCTGGAGATAAAATGACTGGTGCATAGGACTGACAACCTTGCCACCTTCATGTGCTGTTTTCCTCAATCTGGGAGCCTTAACCTCCTGAAAACCCTATGGGTCTCCCTGGCCCATAAAGGGATTGCTTTACCACTTTATTACATCATTTATTTAGTTGATGATCTTCCTTAGTTAAATAACTAATTATATGGAAGAAACTTTGATATTAATTTTTTTTTATCCATCAGTAACTGAAGTATCCTACTTTTTTGTTGTTGTTGGATCAAACTACTTCCAAAAATGTTTACTATGTTGACCTGTAATTCGGGTATAGGTGTTATATTAAAATTATATATTAATTCAGGAACTTCAAAGATCCAAAAGCCAGACATTGGTGCAATGGTTATTATGTACGCCGATTTATATTTTTCAATTGAAAGTAATTTATTATATAGTTGAAGATCACATTTTCCTCTTCATGCACATTCACCGATTGGCATTTTATATATATATATTTCCCCCCCCCCCCCCAAATCCTGTAGGTAGATCAATAATAATTATTCTCAACACTAGAAAGTCAATCAAGTTATTTTGCCCACTCTATAAAGTTTTGTAATCTTTATCATTTCTGTCTTATCTATTACTGAGTGACTTGTAGTTTTGTGATCTTTAATTACTTTATATCAATTTACCTTACATGAGTTTGGGAGTTTGCAGTTTTATTATAAGTGGAAGTATTGAAGCTACTCTTAAGGCTGGATTGAAAAGACCCATTAACATTTCTGCAGAAACACAGTATTTCTGTGAGGTGTTAAATGTACTAGGTCATGGGAGACAATAAACAGATAATTTATTATGTTTGGCATAACAATGAAGGGAAGCCTACACTGAAGAATAAAGAAAAAAGAATTTCTAACCAGATTTCTGAACTTTTAACCACATGTTCGTAGGCAGAACTACAGTTCTCCTCCATTAACAAAAATTATTAAAATTGTTAAAAATTAAACCTAAAGTAGTCCCATTATTTTGAAGAAAAGGACCATTAGCAATGTGCGTGGTGAGGAGACTAAGTCACTATTGCCACATCTCACAGGTTGGCAGGCTGCTTACTCACCCAAAGATAGCCTAAGTTTAACTTCCAAAATGTATCATTCACACACTGTAATTAATAATTTTTTGTCTTAAAAATAACACAAGGAGCATTTGATTGTATTAGCCTACACCCCTCCCTGTGAACTGTGATTCAGATCACTGAAAAAACGAAGGAAATCATTGAATCAGCGCATTTTGAGGTAAGAGAAGACTTTCAATTCTTTCTTGAACCAAATTGTGGATTTCATAATTGATTCACAATAGAATCAATTCATTTCTTTAATTGAATCATGATTTGTTCATTTGGTACAATGATTCGTTCATTATGAATGACTCATTCATGATTTGCCCATTTTTAGTGTCAAGACAGTTGGAAAAGTAGGAAGTGGTTTTTATTCTATAGTGGGAAATGAATTTTAATTCATATTTACAATGCAAAGAAATGGTTTGTTTTGTTGTGAAACTGGGTAAGGCCATCTACTGTTGTAATAAAGGCTAAGTAAAATGTCTGTATATTTTTTCTCCCAAAATGCTTATGGAACTGACTGGTTTGAAACCCTGGCTGGGGTGAATTCAATTCCTAAAGAGAATCGGAAATAATGTATGTATTTATTTATTGTTTAACATGAATTAAACATATACAATGTGATTAACTTTATTTTATTTTGTTTTATTTTGTTTTATTTTATTTTATTTTATTTTAGAAATGATATATCCAGTTTTCTTTGTAATTGGTCATGAAATAAATTGTGAATTTCTTGTTTATAGTTACCGGCTGAACATGAAGAAATTGTCTTCAGTATTTAAAGATCACCCACAGACTGCACTGGACAGAGCCGTATTCTGGACAGAGTACGTCATCAGGCATGGTGGAGCTCCTCACCTACAGTCGGCAGCCTCTGACCTCTACTGGTATCAGTACTTATTACTGGATGTCATATTTGTGCTTAGTCTTGGGGCATTTGTTTTAATTCTCATTGTATACTTCACATTTGTTTCTTTGTGGAAGTTATTCATTTCCCTCAGAACCCCAATTAAGGAGAAAACGAGCTGATTTCGATTTATTTACATTTGCATGTTATGATTAATGCATATAATAATTCGATATGTAGATATTTGGGCCTACTTTACAAAATAGTAATATTTATTTATATCTTTTTGCCCATGCAGACAGTGAAGCAGTTTTTATTTTTTATATTTTAAATGTATGTGTAAATTAACTTCCATTTCAAAATTTGCCAATTATTTTAGCGAATCTTTATTTGTATCTGTATTTAGGTGGTGAAATGTAAAAAATGAAGAAATTCAGAATTTTAGTGACATCTATGGGTAAAACTGAACAACATATTCGACGAAGTCTTTGGAATTTTTCAAATGGCCTGACAGCACTAAAACCTTCAACTCAGCTCAACCTCTAACATAAATTAGTACCAAGTCAATCCTGGGGTTAAAAGGAAGTGAGTGCCTAACATTGATAACCTTACCTTACAATCTTACCACCTTGAAGTGATGATTTGTAAATCATTAGGAAATCTTAAACTCCCCCCTTCCCCCGGTTTAGGTAAGGAACATCTTTCGTTCTTTAAATGGTCCGGTAAATAGATGTTGTTATAGGGATTCTAGAAGTAAAGTATAAAAAAAATGGATTTGAGGTTTCTGGCACAGAGTAGGGATGAACGTCAACTTGATCAAGGCAGCATGGGCCTTTGAACATCAAAGAATTGTCGATCTTCAAATGTAACAACCTGAGAGACTTTTGTTCATACCTTTATAAGTATGTACATCCATGTATAAATACTTGACAAGTAGTAGGTACCGGTAACTGGAAGTGGCATCAAACAGTGTGTGGCATCAAACAGTGTGTTCAGAAAGAAGTAGTCACAAGTTGTTTCTTTTGCGGTAAGTAATGATAATCTGGGAACTTTCAGTTTATCATGTAGTAAGCTGAAATTGTTTGAAATATATCTTCTTCTTATTTTTCTTTTGTTTAAGCTTTCGCTTGTTCGTCTTCATGCTGAATCCGATGGAGATGATAAACATCCTTCCTTCCATCTCTTCTTTGGACAACGTCTTTCTCTTTTTCCTTTTGGTACAACATCTCTTGCCCCTTTAATCAGTTTATTTCTCTCTGCTCGTTCAACGTGGGAATTCCATTCTCGTCTTCTTACCTTTGTGAATTTAACCACGTCCATTATACCACATTCTTGTCTGACTGTTTCATTTCTTACTTTATCTAATCTTGTTTCCCCCAATATTGTTCTCAATGTATTCATTCCTGTTGTTCTCATAGGCTGTGTAGTTTTGCTATTTTCTGCTCTAGTTTCTGTACCATATGTTAGTATTGGTGAAACTGCAGTTTTATATATTTTTATTTTGCTCTCTATACTAAGATATTTATTTTTCCAGATCACATCACGCAGACATCCCGAGATTCTAGCTGCTTTTTGCACTTGATTTCTTACTTCATTTATCTCATGGCGATCACTCGTTATATCCACTCCAAGATATATAAAATTCATCACCTGTTTGATCATTTTCTTACCTATTTCCAGTTTACATCTTATTGGTTCTTTGGAGATACACCTGCTTTTACTCTTTTCTGTAGATAAGTTCATATCATATTTCTCGGCATTCTTTACAAAATGATGTAGCAATCGTTGTAAATCATCTTCAGTACTGGCTATCAGTACCACATCATCAGCATAAGCAATTGTGTTAAAATTTTTATTTCCCATCAAATAACCCCATAGGTCTCTCACGCTACATATAATTTTGTCCATTATTAAATTAAACAGTAGCGGACTGAGGGAGTCACCTTGTCTTATTCCTTTGTGACATTTTATCTCCTCTGTAGTTTGTTCTTCTATATAAATTTTTGTAGTTGTATCTTTATTCATGTCTTCTTTTACTTTAATTATTCTGGTATTTCTTTTTCTCTCAGATTCCTTACTACACCTTCTAGTCTAACTCGATTGAAAGCTTTGGTTAAGTCCACAACTTAAGCAAAAAAAGAAAAGAAAAACTGGTGTGGTATCTTCAATCGCTTTTTCGACTATTTAGCAAATAATAAATATAGCATCTGTTGTACTTCTATTGTGACGAAATCCTTGTTGTTGTTCACTAATTTCTACATATATCATAATTTTTCTTTGTATTATACCAGATAATAGTTTTAATACACATGATAGTAAGGTTTTCCCTCTTGAAATATATGTAAATGGAATATATGAAGAAGTCCATTGCTTATCTACATGTGGATGCAATAGATGATCTGACATTATAGCCATGGTCAAAGGGAACATCTGCCTCCTATATTGAATCTACCATCCGATATGAAGCTGACTGTGCTCAGCAAAAGATGTCGATGTCGATGTCGATTTAGAAAAGAGATGTATAACTGAAACCTGTATTCCCTACCTGAGTCACTTCTGTAGCATACATGACGAAAATTGGCGAATACATGGTTTACTGTTAGATGCAAGAGGCAGATTGACATCAAAGTAATATTAAGTTTGGGTTTCAGCCAAAAATGTGAAGAAAAATAATTTTGCTAAGAATCTTGCACCAACACATATACCGGTACATTTAAGAAATAATTTGTAACAGATCTTCTTATGTTTTAAAATTTAAACTTTAATCAATTATTTAATATTAAATAATTAAATTGTTTTCCTTTTTTAAATGAAAATAATGTCAGTATTCTGGACCTGAGTGGTCTCCTGTACTTCAAAAGAAAATAAAATTTTTATCTCTCTCTCTTTGGCACTTAACTATAAGTTACTGGCAAAGGAAACTGCTGCTTAAAAGTGAAGTTCTGTAACTGTTATTATGCATTTAAACTTAAAATTGTGCTTACTGTGGATCTGGAATCCTGGTTTGATACCTGATGCTACAGTTCTACAAATTCTGAATATGAGCATCATCGGCATAGGAAATATTGTTGCTAATTGAGTACTAGGCTTGAACGTGAACATGAAATTTGCTGTGTGTGCAGAGTGAATAAGTCAGTTAATCATTTGGAAGAACAGATAACGCAAAAACATCCAGATAATGTAAATGGTCTTTTTACTTACAACAATTAGACAAAATTCTTAACATCTTGAATTTATAAAACCAGAAATTCAGAAGAGTTAAAAGCAACTTGAAATTTTCAATTGCAAAGAAAGGAACATTCTTTCGAGTTTGTGAATCATATAACTTAATGTACTTCAATTTATTTCTTATTAAAAATTTGAAAAGGTACATACTATATGAAATTCAGTGTTGGGCTATGAACAGCAACCCCTCAATGACGGATGGGATTTATATGAGGAGATATGTTTCAAACCGTATTAAGTCCACTTTTGTAAATTTTTCAGGAGAGGAAAAAAACTGTTCAAATGTAAACTAAGGGAGGTAAATTACTGGAAGGACTAAGTTTATCAGAATACATTCTATTTGAAATCACTTTCACATCAGGTTGCTCTGAAATTCAGAAAATATCTTAGACGTAATAGGGTTTGACATGAATGCATGAAATAGAAAGTTATTTTGACCTCAATAATTGTGAAAATTCAACCAAAATAATGTTGTGCAAGTCACAGATAACACTACTTGATTTACTCGTAACAAATAATGACTCACAATGTTCCAATTTTGTTCATAAATCAAAATTTGTACAAAACTATTACTAACATTTTCTGAACGACCTATGGTGTCCACCTACATTTTTCTATTTATCTTCTGGAAAGACCGAAACACAAGTCTTGTGATTTGAAAAATGAACAGAAGCTTAGTAATGGAACAGTAATAATAAAATATAATGGTTTAAATAATGAAGAAAACGTGTTCCTTCACCATCTTAATAATGCAAAACACCTCATTTTTCAAAGCCATGGCATACCTCCCTCGAATTCCCAGCAGTCAGATTCTTCCAATTGTTCGTTGGCAGGATGAGACAAATTCCGAAAAAGTAGGCCTATGATGTCAAGTTTGGAAGTTGTTATTGTCCCTCCAGTCACTTCCGAACTCTTTCTTTAACAACTTCTCTTTTTCTTTTTTTTTGTGTAATTCTACTTTGTAGAGGAATAACTTTCAGTTCTGGAATATTATGGAGTCTTGTACCTTTCTTTAATACTGAAGAGTAGGTTCCATACACATTACCACATTAACGATTCCATACTTATTTATTATTTTCTTCAGCCAGGTACACATCATATTCCTGAACCCATTTATCTTTTGTTACTTAGGATGTGGACAGAACCAATATTCTTGTAGATTTCAGTGTGTGGTTCAGGTATCAGAATCTCTCTTCCTTGCTGAAACTGTTATTCTAGAATCCTGAAAACCCAAACAGGAGTGGCCCCTCAAAGGGAAATAGAATATTATGTCTTCCAGATTTTGAGGTCTTTTGTGATATAACAATAAAATCACTGCATAAACTACATGCACACTTCCGTTTTGGTCAGTGCAGCCATCAGCAAAGAGCTCAAAACTGAAACATTTCTTGGAAACTCTAACTTTTCTAGAAAGTTCCACAACTCACTAACCAACTGCGCTATGGCGTGCCCTTAACAATATAGTACAAAGCTAATACTACTTGCCGCTTTATTATGTACATTCCGAAGTTCACTTCGTTGCTGTTCTGCTGTTTTATTTTTCATACTTTCCTGCTTCCTCTGCTGTTCTCACCTACAGACACTTCTCCCTCATTTTCATAAATATCACATGCACAAATAAACTGCACTAATGTCGACAATGGTCAATACTGTAAATTAGTACCAGTTGTTCTCAGAGTAAGAAACTTGACTGTTGACACACAACCTTAGAATTAACTAATATTAATGAACATAATATGGTTTGATGTGGACAAAGGTTTCGACATAAGAAGGTTTGTCATGAACACTCAGGTTTCAAACATTATTTTGAAGGGGAAATAATAAAGTTAGACTAAAACAGACTGCATATGATGATAGAGCATACTGAAAACTATACAAAATCATATAAAACTCATTTTCATCCGAGGGTGGACTTAATATGGTTTGAAACTTACCTCCTCATATGTATTATATTATGGACAAAAAATATTTAAACATCCAGCCACCAATTAAAACAAAAATACATAAATAGTTACAATTAGTTAAAAACTAATGGATTACAACACGGAACCCATAGTTTCCCTAGCACATGATTTTTTTTGGTTGATCAGATAATCTCATAAATATCCTGTTTAAAAATAATTCTGCAAGAAGTCCTGCAATATGAAATTTTATGTGAATCATACTCTATTACCATTCCAATAGAGGTATTTTAAAATGTAATGTAATTCTGATTGAAAGGGAATTACATCCATAATGACAACCATTTTTTATTAATTCCTTGAGATCAGTAATCATATCACTGTGGGTTTCAATGTCTTATACAACAAACATTAGCATTAATACCAGGCACAAATAGGCTAATAAGAATTAATAGTAACATTTTTAATATGCTACATCTGTTCAATTAAAACCAGATTATTTCATTTGTTGGTTGCATCCAATAAAGAGAGTATATTAGCATTACATTGGTTGCTTTAAGACTTTCTTTATGAATATCATATACATGAAATAGAAGAAAACGGTGGTCTACTGTGTCACAGCTGCTTTATCAATTTGGTCCTACATTTTGTGTCTGAAATCTGGTCACCTTAGATTTGGTACCCAGAATTTTCATGTTCTGCAAATCATTCGACCGTGGCCAGGCTTGAATCAGCCACCTTTGGATCGAAAGATAGGCACAGTACCTCTACACCGTGTAGCCAACAACACAAAATATAAATCTACATTAAGAAGATCCGAAAATACAACATTTTGAAAATTTTAAATTTAAGTTTTTTATTGTTTCAATATAAGTGTAAGTTACTACTCACTACTAAAAATTTGTTTTCTTGTAACATTACGTGGACATGTTCAATCCACAAGCCACCTGCAAAATCTAATTATACATTTCGATTAGGTGATATTGTTAAAGATGTTGCCATGGAAACAATGAATAGTGGCACAGAAAAAATTATCAAATAAAATGAAATTGTTCCTTACAACTCTGCAACGCTTGGTGTTAGCTAACAGAATAGGAGGAAGGCATAACTCACAGATATATTTAGCTGGGATATATTAAACTTTTCAAGGCCATTTTATACAAATTACTATTTTCTGAACAAAATATACATTTTGTAGGCTATTGTTGGTTTCAGAAACTAATGAGTACATCTTTGAGAATGATTTGACATGGCGATTTTATGAAATTCTGTGGGTGTAAACTCTCATGTCAGGGAAAAAAGGCATTAAAATGTGCATTTTCCTGTATTAAAAATAACTTCTAGATTAATTAACATTTTAAAACCCCAGGTTAATTTAATTTCAAACATTTCACAATAAATGCTGTAATATTTTTATTTATATTATTGTCATTAGATTTAAAGAAAACAGGTACATTAAAAACTATTATTTTAATATAAATCAAGATAGGAAGGTTTCTGTTTCCTCAAAGTGAGTTTTATTATCTTTATTTTACATGACAAGGACAGACACATTGCACATTGGGAAACATTGCACAGTTAAAAAAAAAAAAAAATTATTATCCCAAGCAGTTGCGGCTCATGGCTTAAATGGAGTTTGTGATGCAGATAATATTTCATATGCCTACATTTAAAATAAAGAAAATATTTTTTAAGCCTGAGAAGGACCACCATTCAAAATAGGGAGAGCAGTGGAGCAAGGAGATCCAATCTCCCTGAAACTGTTCACAAGCCTATTGGAAGACATATTCCGAGAAGTGAACTGGGGTAATAGACATGGAATCATAAAAAATGGGTACAGGATCACAAACCTTAGATTCTTGGATGATGTGGTGCTATTCGCTAAAAGTGCCCAAGAGCTACAAGCAATGAAACAGGAACTAAGCTACAGCAGTAAGAAAACAGGCCTATCAATGAACAAAAACAAAACACAAGTAATGACAAATAGCGAAACCATACCAATCAAAATTGATTCCAATGAATTACAGTACATGTCAGAATATATCTAATTAGTACAACTAATAGGATTCAGAAGCAACATGGAAAATTAACTGAAACGCAGAATATCAATAGTGTGGAGAACTTTTTTGGCCCTAAAATTTATTCTACTGGATAAGAAAGTAAATGCAAAATGAAGATCAACAAACTGGAGTCCTGTATTTTTCCAGCATTATTATACAGATGACAAACATGGAACTTAACAGAAACACACATAAAACATATTCAAATTTTCCAAAGAAAGATGGAGAGGAAAGCACTTAGAATATCTCATAAGGACAAAACAAACAACAGACTAAGGAAAGTAACAAACTTGGAAGATGCCTCCCAAGCAGCCTCCAGCCTAAAATGAAAATGGGGAGGCCATATGGTCAGACTTCAAAACACAATATGGGCATACATATCAACAATGTGGTAACCCCACATCTGAAAGTGACACCGAGGATGACCTGGAACAAGATGGGCCAACACTTTCAAGATGGAAGTAGGACCCCACAGGACAAGGAAGGCAATGTACTGCAGTAAACCTGGTCATAAGGAAGTGAGAAAATGCATGTAGCCCTGGAGTGATTAGTGTATAAATGTAATACTAGAACAAACCTAAGAGATGAAATGAGACAGTATGACACTTATGCAGATTAGCTCCCAGCATGAGCCTAATAACGAGCTCTTTCTCATAAGAAGTTGTGGCTCTGGTCATGACTCTAGGTGTCAACATGCTGACCACATGATCCCAATCCTGTCATCTGCCTATGGTAGATGATGCACCGGTCAGGTGGTAGGTCTAGTCCCTTCAGGGATATAGTGCCACGGAGTTTAGTTTTTTTAGTTTCTCTGCCTTTCAGGGACATAAGTGGTTATTCAATCATTCTTTCACTTATAATGAGGAAGGTATAAGTAACCTATTAAAGTTGAAAGGATTCAACATTGTTGATTTTCTAAATATAATACAACTTAACCCTCTGGCAGGCATGCTGTTGTAAAACATACAACAGCAGCAGTTTTTGTGCATTATCGATGCCTTAACCTTGAGCTATTGCACCAACCACATAATTTATTCCATTGTTGATGCTTACTCAACAATTTCGCTATGGCTCCAGTTAGTTCTCTTGTTTAGCTTTTTCAGTTGATTTTCTGAACTTTAAGCAACGAGGCGTTGAATGTTGTAAAAAATACAAAGCGTGTCCTCTTATCACAGATGCATGTTTAGTTCAAGCAGCCAATATGCAGAAAAATACGGCTTCATGAAGTTGCCTCTGACTTTGTGAAGGGTACTAATATTTGTGAATGTTCAGGAATGTGAAAAATTTAGCCAGTGGCTATCATCTTGTAATCCTTGAAATGGAGAAAGAGGCACACATTTTATCTCCAACGTAAACTCAATCTTTTGTCATGTTGTTGTCAATGTAGTCACAAAAAGGTCTTATGAAAGATCTAAAGTGCAACTCAAATCACTGCCAGCTGATCTCACTGTATTTCTTATGCAGTTCTAAACTGAATCATCGACTTCTGAAGATCAGATCCTTGAACCTCCAGCAAAGAAGCATGGGACTTGTAACTCTGTGGACGTAAAAAAAATTCCATTCACTTCAATTAAATTGATTGATTGTTTATTCACTATATGAAATATTACAATTTCTGGCTATGTGATAGATGCCAAAACTGCTTGTAAAAAGCACATTAAAATACAAATTTGTGAAAACTGTTATGAAAGTGAAAGTTTCAGAATACCTGGACAAAATGGTATCATGAACAACTAAAAGATCTGAAATTTTTGTTAAAGCATGTGATAACTGTGGACATGTATTGTTTTCTTCAATATACTAACCAATTTGTATAGCAGAAGCTTGTTATTATATTAAAATGTCCATGTTGTAAATTTTACAATGCATGCCTGCTCATGTGACAAAATTAGGCACGCCTACCGGAAGGTTAATATCGGTAGGCCTACTTCATTACCTCTTTAAGAAAAATTTATAAAGATTATTTTTTCTTGCTTAGTTTGTAATAAAAGTACAGTTCTGCACATTTTCCCAAAGCCATGATTTGTTAAGAAAGGTTCTGCTGAATATTCCGAACATCACACCTGCAGATCCATTTCTTTTCATACAGTTTCAAATTAAATTTCCTTGTATACTCGGTCTTTTTGCTGCTGCCTATAAGCTTTAGACTGATCTAAATTTGGAGTAGGTCTACCTATCTGTTTAACTCCCACTTTTTCCTCCAAGTTTTTCTTGAAAAGGGTCTCTTTAATAGATCATCTACAGAATTTGCCATGATGCTTGTATAATACAATATGCCCACTTAGAAAAGAATTCACTGCAATATACTTAGGCTAAATAAGTTATAAATATTCATTCCAATTTAAAAAAAAAAAATCTATCTTCTCTGCTCCCACAGATACAGCGAATGAAGTGGCAAACCACAATGCAAATTAGCCATGGTTCTGCGTATGACATTATTCATAACAGACTTGGCTTTCATAAAGTTTGTGCATGTTGGGTCCCAAAACAGCTTACTGAACAGCACAAGCACAATCATGTATCTGTCTACCAATGCTTACTGGACCGCCGTGCTAACGAAGGTGAAACTTTTCGAAACAAATAGTCACTGGAAACAAAACGTTGATCCATCCCTTTGAGCCTGAAAGTTGTGGATCAAGTGTATTGAGAAGCAAGGGACTATGTCTTTGCCAAGCTTCAAGTCACAACTGGACTAGGGAAACGTTTTTCCGAAAATAATACAATTTGTTTTGTTCCACCTTGAAATTCTATGTTCATATTCAGCGTTAATAGAAGTTTTGAAAGTCCTTTCAGTCGAAAAGAAGAAAATGGCCTACATATCTGTGTGCTCGGAATAGAATTGTTTATATCTATTTCTATCAAAGCATTTATTCACATACAATTTTATTCATAGTAGCTAAGTATGTCGCAACTACACTGAAAAGGCAAAAAAAACCGATCACTTAAAGAAATTTAAAAAATTAAGTTTAAATAAAAATTATGTAGTAGGCCTAGTGCTTGAAATAAAATTACAGCAATTGTACACGTTTTCAAGATTAAAATTTAATGACACATTTCACACTTACTTCCCCATGTTGCCTCTTGCACCGTGGTGAATGGTGAGTCTAAGGTTGCAGCGGCATAACGGAGGCTGAATCTATCATCAATTAGAGCAACAGCTTTGGCAACGTCTTCGGGACTGAGAGGCATAATTTCAACTAAACTTACTGACAGAATCACTTCGATGCGAAGGGAGACAGTTTCCTTTCAGTTTGGAAGGAAATGATGCAATACAACAATGAAACACCTTGCAATGTGTATGACACAAGCTAGTGCACATAATCAGATTGGAATCACCCTATTGCATTGTTTTTTTGTTTTGTTTGATGATAAAGTGAAGATATGAAGAAAGAAGATATGCTGTATTTATAGCTAATGGTCCAATAAAAATAATAATTCATCCTCACCAACAACAATGTATGAACATCCAATCAAAATTATGTTTAATCTTAAAATTACAACAAATTTTACAGTGATCGGTTTTTTTTTGCCGGTCAGTGTAGTTGCTTGTACGTGGAGATAAGTAATTGACATATCGATCGCAAACAATTAAAATAAAATCTTAGCCTACACACGGCCAGTGTGAAAGAATCATTTCATTGTGACCTACTAGTGGTTTACTATGAAGCCCGGGTCTCAAAGTATTTGAAGGTTGTAAGTCGCCCTGGATTGTTATCTGATATTGAGAACGCCTGGTGGTATACTGGGACATGTGAGTCGGAGAATTTAATGTATTACCGGCATGTTGCCATGGTAGCTCAGTTGGTAAGAGCATTGGTACGGAGAGCCAAAGGTCCTGGTTCAAATCCCGGCTATGGCATTGAATTTTTCAGTCTGACTTCACCTTTCCATCTTAGCCTACACATGGCCAGTGTGAAAGATTATCATAAGATTATAATGGTTTCTAACTTATGAAGAGACCCTTGGAATTTGACCACTAACTCAAACAGCTGTTTATCTTATTTTTCACGTAAGAATTTACAATTATTTTTCTCTTAATAACAGAATCTCAGTAAAAGAAAAAAAGTGACATCTCTTTTTTCCTGTCTTTTCTTCGATTCTGTTGAAACATGCTTCCCACCACTGTATCACAATATTTTTTTTTATAAAATTTAATTTAATTTAATTTTTAATGTTACAAAATTACAAATTGCAAAAATCCAGTTAAAAAATTTTCTAGTATGGAAAAAAGATAAATAAAACACAAAAAATTACATTTTTTATACATAATGCAATATAAGTAGTGTAATATTAAGAAATACACCCGAATGATCAAGGTAGCTCTTGCTAGGGTTCAAGTCCAAAGAGAGTGACGAAAACTCTGTGGACTTCGTTAAAAAAATCCATGAAAAATGGTCAAATATGATATATTGTTCTTCAGAACCTGTAGAATATTATATATGCACGTTTTTCTTGTAGGACAGTTTTCTAAATCTAAGTAAAATCACAAGTCTAACTGTCCTAAATGGCGATAGGCTATAAAACCTCCCCAGAGTAATTTGATCAGTTTTAATTCAGAAATAATTATGCCTCAAAAAAATTTCAAGCTTTTAGTATTATTGTACATACAACATTTTAACAGGTCACATATTTTTTCTATCTGACCAGTGCTATAGATGAATATATCTCTCGAATCCTCTCTCGAATCCTATGCCCCCATGTTGGGGCGAAGGGCCTCCAAGTGGAGGTTTCTGTTTACCTATGTGAATTTTGTTACGCTTATTTTCCTAGAGAGAGGAGAGGTACAGGTGGTAAGCCCATCGCCCCATAACCCCTCTCCGGAAACTAAGGTATTACTTGGACGTGAAAGGGCCGGGAAATTTTGTCCAGAGGCTCTAATTTAGGCTTGGAGTTCTTTTACGGGCCCCCCAGCTTAAACTCCGTGCCCAGGATTTTTACGTCCTGAAAAAACCCATCGACTGCGGCCGGGTTTGATCCCGCGACCTTCGGATCTACAGGCGGGCACGCTGCCTCTAGACCACCGCAGCCGACAGTTGACTGCGGACTGTGAGCTACCCCTAAGTCAGTAGCAGGCCCTTGCCCTTAAGGTATCTAATGGGCTTATTTTATTATATTAGTATTCTTTTATAATTATCGGCGTACTTGTGCCACTTTTGCGCTTTGGTCATGAATTCTCAAAATGGTTGTCATACTGCCTAGCTTATAACTTTTCAGAGTGAACTTCATATTCTACGATTAAAAATCAATGCAGCAATGCTCCTTGGTTCTTGTACCATTACCAAGTAACACCAATACCTAAGTAACTTTCCTTTGTAGCCGCGGTGATTAAAGCAACAGCCTATGGAGTCAGATCCCAACTGGAATCCTGTATACTACGGAACATTTGTATAAACATGACTGAAATTGAAGAAATCATGTGATGTAGGCCTACTAATACAAGGAGACTCAATGATCTATGAACCAGCTGTCCGGTGTTTTATCCACTGGTCGTATGAACACGGGGTTTCCACCGCTGCTGCAATGAAGATCACGCTACTGACGTTGGCTTTGCTCTGCTCTGCAGTATTGCGTTGACCGTGATCCGGTGCGTTCAGTGTGAGTCTGTGTAAATTAAAACACAGAGTGTAAAAACAAACCCACATACCCTAGAAGAAATAAAACAAAAACCTTCGCCAAATAATTGCTAGCTTTTCGCAACGGGCGAGTGATGGATGGTTTCTTAAATAGGTGCCAAAAATGTGTGGACGACAGTGGCCAATTTCAGCACCCTCTTTCATAACGTTGGTAAGTAAAGCCTACCTAAGGGAATTGTATGGTTGCATCAGCACCACTCTATGATAGCTGGAGACGGGAATGCGCGCCGCCATCGCCAACCGGAAAAACACCGCGCAGCCGGTTCAGAGCTCATTGGTCCTCCCTGTACTTGAAATTATAGGAAACTACAGAAAGGATGGTTATTGGTTCTTAACGACCGGGATTTACTGCAAGTTAGACTCATAACCGTCGCCGGTGTATGGAATTTCGTTTCGCAGGAATTTTTACATGCCTGTAAATCTTCACACATGACGGCATTCACAGGATAGCAGGAAATGTATTGAAATTTGTTCTACAGTCGATAAATTGCTTGAATTTTTATTTATTTATTTATACAAATTTATACAAATATACAAAACAAAACAAGACCACCCGAATGAGCAAGCGCTCGTGCTCGGGCACAGTTCAGCCATTTACGTTACAAAATACAAATTACAAATATATAAAGAAAATATAATATTAAATCAATACCTAAAAAATAATAATAAAAAAGAAAGAACAGAATAGTAAAAAGAAAAAAAGGAAAAGTAGTAAGAACAAAAATTGAAACCCTGAGTTATTACAAATAAAATAGTTCCTTAATTGTCTACTAAATACAGAGTGAAGTAACTTTTGAACTATGAAATAAGATTTTTGATAAACTTATTGAATGTTTTGTTGTTCATATGTACTATTTCTGGATGTGACCTAATTATAGAGTTATAGAGTCTTGGACCATAATAAATGCTATGTTTAGAGCCAGAAGAGGTGAAGTATTTTGGTTCTATTAAAGGCAATGTTTTATTTCTTCTAGTATTGTAATTATGAGGATCCGATACATGTACGTTGCGGTATTTGTGAAAGTATTTTAAAAGTGTGAGCTAATAAATTTGTTCTACAGTCATCACATTCAATTCAGGAAATATCAATTCTGTTGGATATTCTATAGGCTTTTTTAAACAAATTTTTATAATTCTCTTCTGTATTAGAATCAAAGGAGTTAATACAGATGTGCCACTTCCTCCCCAGCCAATGATACCATATTGGAGGACAGATTGTATTAGAGCTAAGTAGACTGTCCTTAAGACTTCAGTCGGTAAATATTGTTTTAGACAGACAAATTTGTATAATGTTTTTCTTAATCTGGTACATAAATATGTGATGTGTTTGTCGAATTTCAGATGACGATCTATAATAATACCAAGGTATTTGACCTGATTTGTCTCCTTCACAACCTGGCAGGTACATGAGTCAGATTCACAGTTGATATCATGTAGTCTTACGCACAAGTTTTGATCCATTTTTAATTGTGGAGTACCAGCAGTTGTTAATGAGAATGGAACACAGTTTGTTTTATCTATATTTAATACTAACCTATTGCAGTCAAGCCAACTTTTAACTACTCTTAATCCCTTATTAGCCCATTTGTAAGTATCCTGCCAAGTTGGAGCGGAAAATAGCAATACGGTATCATTGGCATAAGAGTAAAGACAGCCATGGAAATTATTTAAGTCCAAATGCAGCAACTCATTTATGTAAATAATGAAAAGAATTGGACCCAAAATTGTTCCTTGTGGCACACCAGTATCCACTTCTCTGATATCACTTAACTGATCCTTAATTTTGGTAATTTGCGTTCTATTATGTAAATAAGACCGAAATAAATTTAGTGCAGTACCTCTTACTCCAATTTGCTCTAATATTTCTATAAGTATCTTGTGGTTTACAGTGTCAAAAGCCTTTTGCAAATCAAAAAAATACCTAGACTTTTATTTCCCGCATCTAATTCTTCGATAACTTTTCCTGTAACATTAATTATGGCATCATCTGTGCTCAAGTTATTTCGAAATAATTGAGAAATAATTTAACGTAATTTGAATTGCTTGTGAAAACAAACGTTTCCGTTACATCTCTTACATTTATTTACGTATCACAAGGCTCTAAAATCAGCTACAAGAGTAGGTCCGCTTTCCCCCCCCCCCCTACCTGTATATATAAACACCGTACCTTCGACCCGGCCCGGGATCAAACCCGCAACCTCGAGTACAGAAAACCTGCGTCATACTCACTGCGCTACCCAGGCCGACAGAATAATCGGTAAGGAGAAGAATCATACGTCAGTTAAATGGTCGGGAATGGAACAAAGACTGCATTCATTTCAAAAAGTGCTCGATCATAGTTTGTCCCATAAGTCTGTACATTTATATCAGGTGCAAACAAATTTATAATCTGTAAGGATCAAGATGTTACTTTAGTAAGTCTTTCTGTATCTTGGACTTATTTTGTTTTTATCTGAATGACGTCATAATGTTTGTATCAGATAGGGAAGAGAAGTCAGCCGTCATTGTACGAATATAGGCCATTATGCTGAATTATATAACAACTTCAAGAGGACGTTTGCACATCAGTTGAAGATACCAAGGTCATACACACACGCATACAGACAGACTATCTTCGGAGTTCATCAATTGTTCTTTTCTGCGCTCAGTGCCAAGTTCTTCACGAATACAAGTAAGTATATGTCTACAATTAGTTAAATAAACGCAACCTTTTGTTTATACCGCGCGCGCGTGTGTGGATACTTTACTCATAAGTTAATCGTGTAAAAAAGGTGACTAATTTTTTAGAACATGTCAGATTTCAGCAAACTGATTTCATGGAACTTTATTTCGCAGACTTTACAATATTATTAAGCTCTGGTTAATGTACGGGCCCAGATAAACGCGTAGGCTGAGTAGACAGGAGCCTAGCAAAATGCATACTTTATTTTCAGACTATATTTCTTAAGACACTTCCTGACAAGCGATTTTAACTTGATTCCATAGTGCTTATTTGCTTATTCTTAGAGACAGACGATTTACTATCTTAGTTTATGATTTTGAATTATAATAACATATTTTCTCCAAACGGTCACATTAAAAGCACTCCACTCTTTGATGTCATTATCACCACTTTCCTTATTTTGTCGGTTAATAAAATTACTAAGAAAATCCGGGCTGTAAAATACCCTGTCAGATATCTAAATTGCTTTCCGGCGAAGGAACAGATATTGAAGAAGAATTTAATCAAAGTTGAAATATGTTTTCACTTTACTAATCCTTCTTCACTCACGGACAGAGGAGCTCCATACAAGAAAGTTTTGGATGACCTTACTTATATAGGCTACTGTAAGGCCGGGCGCAAGTTGAGACGCAGTTTGGTGACGTGAGGTAGAGGTGACTCACCGTAAGTTTAACATAGAATTAAATACAACAACGAAGGTTCGCACGCAGGGTGAAGTGAGGCAGATTCAACGAGTCACGAGCTGCGGACGTTTGTGATCGTGCCACAGTTTCTCACTAGTGACTTCTCACTGCGCGTGAAAAGTTGTTTGTCCACCATGGACATTGAGAAGAAATTAATTATGGCAGGTCGAGGGAGAAAAAATTGTACGACACGTCAAATTAAAATTTCAGATTTGGGAAGAAATTGCGAAGGGCATTGGAAAGAAATGTGATAAAGTTGTTTATAATGTTTTTATACTTAAATAAGATGGATTTATTTGAAGGGAACAAGGGAAAAGCTATAGTAGTGTCCGTTTTTATGGACTTTGAGATAATAATGCCTTCTAATAGTGAATTTGGAATTTTGGAATTAGTTTAGACAGAAAGCGGTAATATTATAGGGGAAAAAGGATCGTACTCCATGCAGTTTGAAAGATTGATGTCCGCTCTGAAAGTAAACAAACCCTCTTCAACTCTTCATATGTATTGTTTATCAGTTTGTTGCTATGCTCTTTTCAATCAAAAGCGTTTCTTGAATTAATGTCTATACAATGTGTTCAATTTGTTATCCTTTTTCGTTTTCCGCTGTACCCTTCATTTGTTTTAGATAACATTTTATATGCAGTAGATTTTCGACGAAAAGAAAAAGGTGCATAAGCAGGCATAAAAGTGTATATTTTCTATACAGATGTATATCATAACTAGTATAAGCCATAAGAATTAATTAGTTGGGAAGTTTCAGATTTGTAATTAAAAATAAAATGAAGGAGTCATCTTGAAATTTATTTTCAACTTACTTTCATAAATGTTTTATAATTATGTACAGTAAAATTGCTCCATGTTCCTTAACAAACGTTTCTGAAATGAAACATTTTCTCAAAATGATTTTACCAATTAGTTCCGTTTCGCTTTATAATGTTTTCCCGTTCAGAGTTAAACTTAGTATCTCACCGGAATTTGAAAAGTAACCTTAATTTAAATTGAATTGAATAATTGAGTGTTATAGTGACATTAAAAATAAGAAATTAAAGGGTATTATATTTATTAAAAATTATATATTTATTATGTCTTAATGATGAATTTTCGTATCATAATTATTAATTATATGTATATATGATCGCTGAATGTAAGTATTCGCAACATTACATTAAAAAATATTAAATTTGTAGGAAATTAATACATTCTTCCCAGTGTCGACTCGTAGCTAAAATTACTGCGATTGCTGCTTCATAAAATGTTTAGCCTTCGTTTTGAATATTGTGCAAAAGGAAATATACATATTTAAAAAGAAAATTGATTCAGAAACTTGAAAAGACCCTAAAAGAACAAAATCTAACTTTTTTACTTACTGTAATTTAAATTGTTACAGCTCAAGCTTGATCTATTCGTTTAAAAATTAAATCGATTATTCTTGTTTTAATTTCCGCGAAAAGATCAATAATTTTCTCATTATTATTGATAAACTTCATTATGCAGCTTAGTGTATGAATTCAACTAGTATAAGATAATTCAAGTTTTGGCAAGAAATTCAACCTGTATACTAGTAGTCTTAATAAACACCATATATTGTTTCGAATCCGATTGTGAATAAAAATTTTGGATTATATACATTCATTTTATTAAAGCATGTCTATATACAATTGTCAAATACTAAGTTGATTTTATTTATTATACACATGAACATTTATTGAACATTGTATCTCTTTTTGTTTGTCAGTTGGTAATATTTGATAATTCTTTGTATAATAATAATAATGACACCTTAATTAAAATTTGACTTCTTTTCTTGCAGTATTGTTATTTGACGTATTGAAAAGTAATAAGTTAGGTTAGAAGTCACTCTGCGTCACCTCACGTCACCAAACTGCGTCTCAACTTGCGCCCGGCCTAACAGTCGTGTAAAAGATCATATTTCTACGAATTCTAGCAATTTACTTGATTTAATGTGTAATTTGTTTTTGCTTATTTTGGTACTTATTTCTTACATTTTTCATTCTTATTTACCTAGTTATAAACCCGGGCTTCATTTATTATACTAGGAATGTAGGCCTATGAAAGTGTTGTGAATGCCTGTTAGAAATTATCATGTACAAGCGGTATTCGTTTGTGAACTTTTAAGCTCACTTTGCAGTTTTCAATGATATGGAACTGCCTACAATTCTGGCTCATATACATTTGGCCATTTTTGAAGTGCGGTAATTAAACGCATGTTTCATCACTGAGGATGGTTACAATTTGGTCGAAATATATTTGATTTCAACAGTTTAAGGGCGGAGTTACTGCATTTTAGTAAATTAAAGGGAAGCATTGTATAATCCAAATCAGCACATGTTGACATGGAATTAACCACTTCACTTTCTCTACCCGTACTTGGTAGAGGAAATGCTGAAGTAGTGTTCGATTCTGAAATTCCATGCAGAGTTGTCAGCAGTGATGACGTTTTGAGATCCACTGAATCGAGAGAGAGAGAAAAAAAATTAAAATTTGGGGGAAAAATTTGTATGAGTGTATGACTTAGTGAGAGATTAGTCGAGTAGGAAAACCTTAGAAACAACTTTAAAAAAAATAGTTGGATTAAATATCATCTGAGGATGTGACACAACGATTAACGCTAACTTTCTCTTACGTTACATGATCAGAAATTAATTTTTCTCAGTTTCCTAAAATAAAGCTATAACCATTTTGTTTAAATTCAATAAGGAAATGCTAAAATAAGAGCTAAAACTTGTATTTGAAAAAATGATTTCCCAAAAGTTCACGGAACATCTTTTTCACAAATTCAGGCTTGTCTTGTATGGTGAACGATGCACTTTTGCGCGAGGTTGAAACAGCTGTTTAGGCCTATGCACTCCCTACAATTCAACCTTTTATTTTACTGTATATTAAAATAGAGTGTGCAGTGCTTAGGGTAGAGAATTAATTTGACTGTATCACACCAGCTCTTCTACAACGATAGAAATTCGGGGTCCTCATTGTTTACTTTTAATATCAATGTTGTGATATTTAAATATTGATTTCGAAACAACTTTACTACAGCTCCTATTAATATTATCATAAAAAATTCCAGTTGAGACTAAAAGAAAGTAATACGATTCTATGTGTAGGTATTATTTTACTGTTTTAACATTTTAAACAAAATCTACGATTATTCGATATATCTGAGGTCCATTGTGTCTGTTCGAATGAGTTAGATCGGCGTTACTTTGTTTGCATTAACCCTATGGATTTACAGTAGGATTCTTCAACAACTAGGTAATAAAGAGATAAACTTAAGTAAATTAATGCCACTTTAATTCGAGGAATAATGATGTAATAGGACTTCATTAATTCAAATGTTTTACATTTCAAATCTTGAATAATTCGATCTTTTCATCCAGTTCCTTTTCAGTGTTTGAAAAGTATTAAAATTCTCAAATCATCAGTTATTATTTTAACTTGCAAAAATTCACCAGTTATATTAAACTGTTGGTTAGAATGAGATAACACCGGGCGTTCTCAATACGAGATACCAACCCAGTGGTGACTTACAAACTCGTAAATACTTTAAGGCCCGGGCTTCTTAGTAAACCACAAGGAGGTCAGAGTGGAATGATAATTCTTCATTTCTACAGAATGACGTTTGAGCTAAATAGTAATTATAAATGCAACTCGTGACTTGGAACTTTTCTAGTTCGGTGAAATCCAAGTCACTCTGCCATTACCGAGGGTGATAAGTAGGGCTCGGACTTTTAGGTAAATACATATTTGTTTTGCTATTACTTATGATTTCGACTTTGTCAAAGTTCCGCTTGGGACCTTTGGATTCAAAATACAGAGTTGCATATCACATAAAAAATAAATATTTTTGGTAACTTAATTCTTTTTTACATATTTTACCACATGTCTTGTTTAGAAATGAATATTTTGACTGTTTTTGTAAAATTGCGACATATTTTCAATGTGTTGCGTTTTTATGTTGAGTCAGACAATAAATCAGGGCTGATTAGGCCTTTATTAGTGTAAATTTCTGTTTCCTCTCAAACTGCATTACTAAGTTGGAAAGAACAAAAAAATTGTTGACAGAATCAATAAAAGAAAACAAACTTAACAAAATCAGTGGTTCAAAAGCAAACAAAATTAGAGAAAAATTCCTGTCATGCCTAAATAAGAATGAAGGGTTACAAGTGTTGCGCAAGATTTCAGATATTTTAATGGGTAACAGTGTAGATAAGTTGGAGCAGATGGAACATCTGAGTGTCAGTGAATTATTGTTACAGTGTCAGTGTTACAAATATGCAAGATTGACATCCTGCAATGTTGAACGTACATTTTCAAGATACAAGTCTCTGTTCCGTGAAAATCGTCACAGCTTTAAGATGCACAACTTAAGACCTACTATTGTCGTTTACTGCAACAGTTCTACACTTGCCGACTAGAATGACTAGATGAGTACTTCTGTAAATATTGGTTAAATAAATAAATAAAATTGTTTTATATTTTTTAAACATATTTTCTACTTTTTAACCACATAAAAAATAAATATTTTCGGTTTTATAAGCACCTAAAAGTCCGAGCTCTAGTGATAAGGGAAGACTCATTCATAAAATAACAGGAGGAGTAAGGTGAGAGCGCGGAGGGGGTAGAGGGGCCCGCACTTCTCAGTTGCTCAGGGTCCAGGGGCGTATTTAGCTACTTAAGCGCCCCTAGGCAGAGAAAAATATTTTGGCCCTCTTATTTTCACATGAATATACCACAAAGTAACCTACAATAAGTATTATTGTAACTGAAATAATAGGCTAATAATAATAATAGTAATAATAATAATAATATTATATAATAATAAATAAGTAAATAAATAAACAGGTGCATATTGAACTCACCAAAAAAATCGGGCAACGAGTGGTTTGAGCGTATTGTTGTCATTGTTATTCATTTCTATTTCATTGTGCGTTACATTAGTTTACTATTATGAAGAGTTATGAATAAAATGTTTAATATATATATATATTTAAAAAAACCGGTTACAGCTTAAAAGCCGCCCCTTCAAATCTTCCGCCCTAGGCTGCTGCCTAGTCTGCCTAGGCTTAAATACGGCACTGCCAGGGCCCTGTCACCAGACCTGTCTGTGTGCGATGCCCAGCCAGATCTAGGGATGCAGAGTTCTGAAATTTAGAACATAGATATCCGAATGCACATCGAAGACTGGATTTTTATTTTGACTTTCGTTTGCAAGTTATGAGTGAAAAACTTGCAGTAAATGTGAATTTTTTGTGCTATCGAAGCATCAATTATCGCTATTGCTGTTATTGCTAATATTTTGGCATAAAAACATGGAAATAAGAGCATCGCAATTTTGCCTGCTTAATGCACGGAATTTTTGA
This sequence comes from Ectobius pallidus, assembly GCA_964059195.1. Classification (NCBI taxonomy): domain Eukaryota; kingdom Metazoa; phylum Arthropoda; class Insecta; order Blattodea; family Ectobiidae; genus Ectobius; species Ectobius pallidus. The sequence goes on from CAXKWD010000008.1 coordinate 22,983,276, forward strand.
TCTTTCGATTTTGTTTGCGCAATCTGATGAATTCATTTCTTTATAATATTTTGAGAGTAAGAGATGTGAATTTTTGCAAAGGTGGACGAAAGAGCGAGGAATGTAGGCCTAACTAAGATAACATTGAACGATTTGGAATGAATTCACTATGCAGAGGTTTTTTTGGGGCCAGGGAACACGAATCCGAGGTAGTTTTTCCCCAGACGACGCTTTCTAATCGTGGAATGCACTCCAAAGCCGGATTTTTAGTTGTTTAATTATAGTTATTACTCGTTTAATTTAGCAACGATTTCCGCGTAAGTGTTAATAAGTTTAAGGTTTTAAATATTTTGCGCTTAAATAGATTATTTAAAAACCTAGTGTTTGAATTAATAATCGCGGGTGAAGCCGCGGAACCTGCTGGTAAGTACTATAGTAAGAGGCAGTATTGTGTTCGATCCCAAAATTCAACGTCTAGTTTTCAACATAAATACACAATCCAAAAAAAGCAACATCTCCATATAAAACAATCAACCCACCAAGAAAGCTAAAACTCACATTACTGCGAGAAAGTCAAACTTGCGCCACTTAAACCCGAAACTAGAACACAGTCCTAACATGTCATAAACACCACATATCCCATGAGGATGAAAAACGGGCAACCGTAGGTACAGTACACACTTGTAAAATAAATAGATAAAAAAAATTTGGTTTGACCGGAGGTAACCAACATTGATGTTGGGCACTCGGGGGTAAGGGTGGGCAAAAAAAAAAAAAAAAAAAAAAAAAAAACTATTTTAGAAACATGTCTGCCTGTCAGCGTGTGTGTGGGAACAGAACAATCGTACAGAAACAAAATGTTATATTTGGGTTAGGTACCTTCTGAGGATAGAAATGAGTACCAGGAGCAATCCTGGGGGGTAAAGGCGGCCGGTGCGTAAGGCTGACAACCTTACCACCTTCATGTGCCGAATGTCCAAAATCTGGGTGCCTCAACCTCCTGGAACCCTCTGGGCCTCCATGGCCTGTATAGGGATCACTTTACCTTTACCTTTTACCTTCTGAGGATGTGACGAGATTGGTGAAGACTTTCTCTCAATTTTAATGCCAGCTTACATAAAGAAAATTTCGTTTTCGCGATTTTATCGAAAACATTCCTAATGATTTTGTTAAAATTTTGGAAATGAAGTATTTAGGCCTATACTAAAGGCTGAAACATTTAATTTTTTCGCAAAAAATCTCTCAACGATATTTATAAGCCAGGCACCATTCCTAGAAACTCATTCTTGCCTGGTGAACTGTAAAACTTTGCATCAGGTTGAAACAACTGTATTACGTAGCCTTGTCTCTTATTCTATATCAGAATGTAAAGCAAGAAAAGTGCATTACTCATGCTTAAGGTAAAGAAAGTTATGTGAGTGCATTACATAATATTTAATTTGGGAATGCGACACGGAGCTTGTCAAGTCATTTCATTTTTATTTAACCACTTTACAAGAACATTTTTTTTTTAAATTTCATCTGTGTTTATACTCCTTTCAGCTTCGAGGCTATATCAGGAGTTCGAGATCTGTGTCTGTGTAGTAGGGTAGGCCATGGAACTATTGTTACTAATGTCAGTGTATTTAATGGAAGAAATTTCAACTGATATTAATTTAAACGGATATGATACGGATGAAATGGTGAGGATGATTCTTGGTATGTAATATCCAATTTAGCATTTGCCTCTACGACTGGGGAAACCATGAAATAAGTTAACACGTATCAAGTTGGCCGGCCCGGGGATTTGAACCTGGAACTTCCCGAATGCGAGTCCGAGACGGTACCATCTCAGCCACCACTCTCGGTTAAGAAGAGAATGTTAAGTTTAGTAATAAAATGTCCAACTTATACCCTCAGTTTTATAAAGAGACCCACAGTTTTGTCATAATATTTATTGTTAAAATTAAAATGTTAAAAACAGCTCTTTGGCTTACTAAGTGACTTAAAAGCATTAAAATATTAATTCTCAAATAAAAATAAATAAATAAAAATATTTTGAGAATCGTCAGAAATAATATGTCTTATTAATGATACACTAATAATTGTCATAAAAACTCAGATGTTCACTGTAGTATACTTAACACTGGTGCTAGCAGTCGTGTCTTGTTGAATAAAACTGATGTTTGCAGTCGGGTCTTGTTGAATAAAAACTGTTGGTGAATACAGGATGTTGAAGAAACTTCATGTATTGGAGATTGATAAACACTGAATAATTCTTGATGGATTTTCTTGCTTAATATTTTTATGTAGTTCATATGTTAAAGTACATGACAATACCTAGGGCACTCTTCAGTTTAACGGGATGCATTTCGACTTATAAATAAGTCATCTTCAGCCTATAAATAGAAATATATAAATGCAAACGAGGATAAAACTTCGACGGAGGAATGTAATTGTAATGTACTAAACTTACAAGTCTACCCTCATTGGACAATGAAATTTATTAATACTCACAAAGAGAATGTTGTTTTAGTCGATTTACTTAAAAGCAACCTTAACAATTTTCTTGAAATTTGCTACACGAATTGCATAGTATGCATTTACTTTTATTTTGGTAGAGGGTGTTATATGTTTCACGTTAGATTTTTTACATTTCAGATACCCAACTTTAAAATAGTTGAGCTTATTTTAATCCTGATGGCGATAGAATATCGGTTATTTTCGGGCAACTAGTCTCATATTTAGCAAGTGGATGGATTAAATAGTAGGTCAGCATTAACAGATAAAAGAAAGTAAGTATAGGCTGTAGATGAGCTTGAAATTGCAAATTCAAGTAGGAAATTTTATTATAATCCATGTCTTCAATAATAAAATATACTAGTAAATCAAAAGTCAGATCATTTGATATAATTACGCACGACGGCTGCAAAGAAGGACAAGACGCAGGTAGGTTAGGTTAAGAGCACTGGGTGCAGGAAAATCAAGTTTCCACCATGACAGCGTGATAGCATGGTTGATAGTATGGATGAAAATATTCTATTGTCCAAAAATATATTTACAACGCTTCAAAAACGTTCAAGTGAAACAAACATTTATTTAGCTCCCTGTAAAGCCCAAGTACCCTTGACCTCCGATGAGCAGAAATATTAATTATTATGCATGTCAAAATAAGTTAATAAACAGGGCTTTCCAAAATCGGCTGACAAAGTAGCGGTTTGGAAATTTTCACCGTTCATAATATGAACAACAGGTAATATTATTCAAAGATTGATTAGTGCCTTTTTTTTCCAGATAATAGGACCCAAGCATAGAAAGAAAATGCACTGGATTCTGGGAACCTTCTGTTTGGTTATTCTCGCATCGGTTTGGACTGCGGAAAGCGCCAAGATCTTAGCCCTACTGAACGTTGTTTCACCAAGTCATCACATATTTAACAGAGCTTTAAGCCGAGCTCTTGCAGCTAGAGGTCACCAGGTAATGTTTTAATTCCTTAAATAAACCTAGCACCCTTTGTAGCATCACTATATACCACTAATCATCATATTTATCCTTCTATGTTTTTTTTTTCAAAATAGCTTTTCTTACAAAACCTAGTGTAAAAAAGTCATCGATACCACTGAGTGAAGAGTAAGTCTGAAGGCTACAATTTTCATTAGAATACTGTTGATATTTTTTTTAGTGGTTGGTCGGATGCCCAACTTTAGCGAGACAAGTTAAAAGCGAGATGCGCAGAATCACAAACAGAAGCAAGTAGGCGCAGCTTAGCAATCTTTTTTCTGCTTAGCTATCTCACCGACCCGTAAGCTGGTCACGTGTTCCTCAATCTGCAAATTTGGTGCAAATCAGTTATCGATTCCTCCGTTATTATATTGGCTTCAAAATTCAATTTAATAGAAGCAGAAAACTGTTAGAGGCGAGTTCACTGTTATAAATTTAGATTACATTTCCATGTAGGCTACTGCATGTGTCTTGTTACAATAATGAAAATATTAACTTATATAGGGGCTGGCCGGTTGCGCGCTCGCCGCTTGGCATCAACGAAAATGTACGGAGTCTAAAGTATGGTATATTCATCGGTCTGGTGATAAGAGCAGAGAGAAGGAGGACGAACTGGAGGTAAAGGCGTGGTCGATGCGTAGCCCGCATATTCAAACGCTTTCAACCTAACTTGCCGCACTACCGGTATAGCGTAAAAACGTAAAGTGTAGTGGGGAATGTCACTCATTGCGTTGGATTTACGCCGGGTAAAGTTTCCATGCGCTATGCAGAATTTAGTGTGAATCCAGGTACTTCAGTTTTGTGTAGTATCCACTAACAAAATCGGGATCGAATCATCTTTTTTTTCTTTCTTTTTTCTTCTTCTTCTTCTTCTTCTTCTTCTTCTTTATGATGTGGGAGCATTACTTACTTACTCAATGGCAATAGACAATTCCTAAGCAAGCTAAAGGAATATTATCTACTTTATGGAACCCGAAGGCTCATTGCCGCACTTATCTGAGCCCGCCTTTCAACCCTATTCTGTGCTAACTCCATCCAACCATCTCTCGCAAAGTGAGGTAGGAGTATATATAACGTAATTCATAGGCCTATTAATAACGGGTCTCAGCCATACGAAAAGATGTACTGGCCGTCACGCAAGACTTCAATTCTGCGTTTGTACGAGTACTATAATGTGACAACTTAAATAACGATTGTTTTAATATTCAGTCTGCGAATCGACCACGCATTTAGCTTTAGTTTCACTCCTCTCTGCTCTTACTACCAGACCGACGAACAAATAGGAATGACTATGAGAATTCGTATCGCAACCGATCAGAAGCCTATAGAAGTAAAATTTTCATTACTGTAATAATAGTACCCTTGAAATGTAATTTTATTTTATAATATAGTGAACTTAACTCAAACAGTCTTCTACTTTTATAAAACTTGATTTGTAACAGTGGAGGAATTGATTTACATTTTCTTACACACACAAGTTTTTGCACTCAGACTTAGGAATACGTGGCCGACTTGCGGGATTCTGGAATAGCTAAGCGGAGAAAAGAGGGTTAAGCTGCACCTACTTCCTTCTGTTTGTGCTTCTGCGCATAATGTTGACTTAATTTGTCTCGCTATAACTACCCTTCGAATAATGTTTGCAACTATTGTATAAGTTGGCGTTATAGTGTACAGCCGATTAAAAAGTATGGGCAGGTTCTTGTTCGTTAGAAAATTAAAATTCTATGGAGCGTATCACCAAGTGTAAATGAACTTACAGGAAATGTTGTAATCTGTTCATTGACAGAACGCCTATACTGAAGTTTATGGGTTCGCTTCCCGTAAATACGCTAATAAGCACTGTTAAGGTAGTTTAAATTTCCTGGGAAAAAAAAGCTTAAATAAATAAACATATTTTATTTTATTCTGGACACAAAAAGAAACAAATTCCATAAGCAAAACGAAAGGAAGGCCTGCTGTTGCGATTAGTAGTTTATTCGCTTGCTAGATATATGACCATAAACTTCTGATCAAAATAATTAAGAATACCACAAATCATTAATTTAGAGAGTTTATATCCTCATACAAGCTTGCTAATTTATTGTATTAACTGATCTACCATAATAAGAATTTATGAGGAATATTCAGATAGCCTGCATCAATGGTATTTAGCCTATATAAATTTATTTTAACATTCATGGTTGTATACTTAGGCTAATAAAAACCATATATGTGTCAATTTGACACTAGTTATAAATCAAATCCTTAATTGTCCATGTTTACACAATGTATAATATATTAAAACCCTTAAAACAATTTAAATTTTACACTATATATAGGCTATGTGTGTGTGAGAGAGAGAGAGAGATAATATAGGCTATTATACACCATTATAATTGAAGCCAATACATATAATATATTTCCCTCGATTTCCCTCGTAGTTCCAATATAACACCAATTTATGTCCGTCTTAAATATTAAAACTGTGTTAATACCAAATTGAACGAATACAGCGTTATTCTGTTTTGTAAGCACTGGATGTATCTTAAATTAACAGTCCTATTGATGATGGATGATGTTAGGTCTATCACTTCGTACCCGTGTATCAGTAAAACAATCTGGATATGGTTCTCTTAATGGATATGTGCATTTCGGCATATAACTATGCCATCTTCAGTCCTAAAAAATTGATAAAAATCAATTAGTTATAATTATATTATATTATGGCATTATTATAATAAATCATATATATATACAGTATATATATTTGACTTACTAACCTGGGCAATATAGGCAGATGTACTTTAACATCCAACAACATTGACTACTAATCTGGTACTGTCGTTAAATTATTGCGTTTGGTGGGGGTAGAGTTCATTGTACAATTCATAAAGGTCATTGCGTTCAACTGGGTTTTCTTTATTATATATTTTTGTCTGTATATTTCTAACTGTCCACCTCTGTAGCGTAGGGGATGCGTTCGCTCCTCTCACGCAGCGCGCTCGGTTTCGAATCCTGGTTGAGACAAGTTATCTAGGTTGATTTTTTTCTGGGGGTTTTCCTCACCTGTGTGGTCCCCAGATATCATCTGGCCGTCATTATCATCTTCATCCCATCCTCGCCTTGTTTGGAGTGAGAGTGTGTGTGGATGGTGTCTCGTCCTATGTGTTCGTGTTGTTTCGGAGGTGGCCACGACATTGGGCTGATCACTCATCCGTAGAGGCCCACCATGTCCTTGTCTGGTCAAAACAGTATGTATGCCATCCATAGATAATCCGTCTACCGACAGGTCGCGGCCCTGTAAGGCCCGGGGTCGCTTAAATCCTCAAAAGGAGATGTAAAACTAAGACAAAGAAAGAAGAAAGAAAGAATATTTCTAGTTTTTCGAGTGTATCTAATGTCTGGCTTTTACTGAGTGTGTGTCGTACATTCAGTCTTTTGTCAATGGGTAGAATTTATGTCGTTTTGTATTAAATTGTACTGGTATGCTTCATCTTAATGTAACTTTCATTTGGAGAAAGCAAACATATAACGCAGTCAATCAAATAAACTTACATATAAGTACCAGTAACATTAAATATTAAAAGTCGAAATAAGGAAAACTATACACAGTGAAATGAGTGTTGAATCACTGCAAGCATTATGATCGGTAGGCTTACATATATATAAAAATTCAATTTTGTCTAACTAAAATTGTGCACTTACATATAAATCCGAATCCTGCCAATAATTGCTGGGTCTAAGGAGAAGATATTATTTACTGAGTTATATACACCTCCACTGTACCCTTCCAGAATGATATAAAAATTGTCAGTTTTACGAATGTAGTTAGGCCGAATGTAGTCATTGCGCAGGTCATTATATTACTGCATATACATATTTACAGAATTACTGTGCATTGAAAATACAATAATTTATTATTATATTCTTTAAATACTTCCAGGTAACTGTTCTGAGCCCCGACAAGGATAAGGATAATTTTCCCAATCTAACATATATACATATGGAAGGAGTGTACGAAGCAATTCATGCAGAAATGGACTATATGACTTTAACAGAAGAAACCCCATTTCAGATGGTACTTACCATGTACGACTGGATTGGTCTCATATGTGATATAGAATTTAAGACTGCAGGAATGCAGAAGCTACTGGATTATCCCTCCACAGAAAAGTTCGACCTGATAATAACAGAGGGTGGATTCACTGAGTGCACTTATGGATTTATACCGAAATTCGGTTCCCCTCCAGTTGTGGCCATATCAGGATTTGGAATTCCTGCTTGGACTGGTCAGTTAATGGGAACTCCAGAAAATCCTTCGTATATTCCGAATTCTATATTACCTTATACAGCACAGATGTCTTTTGCTCAGAGGGTATACAATTCATTGATCACTGGAGTAATGGTGTTCTTGTATGAGTATTCACACATACCTAATATGGAGAAGTTAGCCAGCAAATACTTCAAGGAGAAGCTGCCCTCATTCTGGGAGATTGAGAGGAACTTCAGTATATTCCTTGCTAACATGGATTATGGATTGGATGGAGCACGTCCAGTTTCACCGAACATAATTCCAGTAGCTGGAATGCATATCAAAGCAAATCCTGATCCTCTCCCGAAGGTGAGTCCGGGTTTCAAGTTCTTTTTAACATTTTTACTCCTATGGACGTATCAATTTGTCACTTCAAAAAATCGTATAGAAGCAGAGACATCATATTATTAGAGTATTGTTTTACCTAAAATTTGGCGATTTTTATCCACGTATTACAGTTTTTCATTTATGGAGGTAGAGCCCACTGATGATTTGACTTGATGATTTCGTATATGTATATATGAGTATGGGTATATATGTGTACAGGTATATATATATATATAAGTGGTGGGTCTCTGCCCCCACGGCATGGCGCATCCTCAGGTTGTGGATAGAGGATACGGCCTCCAGATTTGGAGGGTAGGTACGAATATGTTGAATAAGCAGTCGTGGACAGACGACATGAGATGGTCCTCCGGCTTGGGGTTTGGCGTGAGGTTAACAACCTCTCACACTAAAAAATATTAAGTAACATTGCCTGATTTAAGGATCCTAACAGTGTTAAGAGTTAAAATAGTCCCTTGTTCGGATCTCCGGGTAGGGACTACACTGAGGGAGTTTAAAAATATTAGGAAATATAGATTGGGAACGTGGAATGTCAGGAGCTTATATAGGCCTGGGGCGCTTAAATCGATATATAGAGTATTATAGAAATATAGATTAGATCTAGTAGCAGTACGGGAAGTTAGATGGGAGGGTGAAGGTTCAATATAGACAGACGCGTATTCCTTTTTACCTGTCTTGTGAATGTTGGATCTAATTACGCGTGTCGTCTATACAAAGTCTTTATGAGTAATTTGCAAATCAAACGCGTAAATATATAATATCTGAGTGTTTGTGCTATCAATATGTTGATATGACGTATCATATCCGATCAGTTACAGTAACTACGGCATTCTGCTGCCTAAACAATTACTCACGGTCGTAGTATGTGAAGATCTGATTACACGTCTACCCATGGTCGTGGGTAGCGAAGTTCTGATAGACGTCTATATTTACACACTAGCACACATTACTGACAAATAGTCTAACTTTGCTAAGCCACTTAATACCGACTATTTGATTGGTTATATTCCCAGGGTACTTGCTTTAGGAATATAAGCAATTATTTTCTATTGGCTAGCTAGAATATGGGCTGGCTCTACTTATTAGAATCTTATAAGAGTTCATTAAGATATCTTGTATATTGAAATCTTTCTTACTCATTATATTCTGACGGACACTGATTGATATATACATGACGCTAGTTTAGAAGTGCACTGCCTCAGGATCGTCCTTAATCCCAATCCTGTCATAATTCTGCCATCTATTCATACTTCACTCAAGCTGTTTCAGCCTGTTCAGAGATTCTTCCCAATGCATGAATTTTATGGCTTCCATTTCCCTTAAGCTGACTTCTAGTTACTGCAAAACTGGCGTTGGTTTTACCTTATATTCACATGAACTAAAGAATTACATTTACATATACTTAATGTGAAATATCAATCACTGGTAACATTCATCATAGCATACCTAGGTAGATTAAACTCAGAGATCCAAAAACTCATTCTTATGATTTGGAAAAAGGAAGAATTGCCAAAGGAAAAGGGTGATAGGGCCGAATGAAATAACTATCGGGGAATTTCTCTCCTATCAACATCATACAAAATTATATCATTAAATATACTACTGTCAAGATAACCCCATATGCAGACGAAATCATTGCAGATCACCAATGTGGATTTAGGCGAAATAGGTCAACCATTGATCATAATACTGTATTTTGTATTCGCCAAATCTTCGAGAAGAGTGGGAATATAATAAGTCTGTGGATTTTAAGAAAGCATATGATTCAGTTGGGCGAGACAAATTGAACAGTATCCTCATTGAGTTAGGGATACCAAAGTTAGTTAGGCCGATCAAAATGTGTCTAAATGAAACATATAGCAGAGTCAGGGTAGGGAAATTTATATCAGATAGAAGCAGCTTGAAACAAGGAGATGAACTATCACCTTAACTTTTTAATTTCGCTCTGGAATATGCCATTAGGAAAGTTCAGGAAAACAAGATAGGCTAAGGAATTAAATGGCAGTCCCGATTTTAGCTTATGCAGATGACGTTTGCTTTTTGGCCGATGACACAAACACAATCGAGAGAAATGCAGAAAGTCTTTTCGATGCATGCAGGAATGTTGGATTGGAAATTAATACAGAAAAAGCTAAATACATGGTCATGAAACGTCAAGATAATGCTCTACAAAATATTAGAATAGCCGGTAAATCGTTCGAACTAGTGGAAAAATTCAAATACCTGGGAGCAATATTTACAGACAGAAATAATATTAAGGCAGAAGTTAAGTGTAGACTCAAATCAGGAAATCTTGTTTTTATGCAGTTCAGAAACTCTTAACTTCTCGTCTTCTGCCCAGAAATTTAAAAATAAAGATTTATAAGACTATTATCATGCCGGTTGTATTATATGGATATGGGACATGGTCGCTTATTCTTCGGAAAGAACATAATCTGAGAGTGTTCGAAAACAGGATGCTTAGGAAAATATTTGGGCCCAAGAGAGATGAAAATGGGGACTGGAGAGAACTGCATAACGACGAGATTCATAACAACCGTTACTCGTCACTGGATATAGTAAGGGTAATTAAATCACGGGGGATGAAATGGGTTGGACATGTTGCACGCATGGAGAGGAAAGACATATTTTAAAATAGAATGAAAATGGTTCTAAAGAATAAATCTTGTTACCGGGAAAATACTTAATAAAACATTTTGTCTATTCTCCGTTGGTTGATTGCCGTGTTGATCCCCAGTATAACTTCGTTTTATACACCCTGTGGAATTAAAAATACTTTTTCCTTCTGGCATCTTTGCAAAGCATCGGGCCTATTAGCCACTTCATCAAATTTGTTATTATTTTGCGGGCAGAGTTGAGAATGTTAATTCTAAAATAACCGTGAAATGACGTTTTAGTTTGTTTTTAATTTTGGCCCCAAAATAGCTTCAGGTAATTCCAATTTAAGCGTATAAGTGCCATGTTGTTTTTTAATTATAACGTAGAAGTTTGGATCAGGTAGCAGGTTATAAGGCACAAGAAATAGAGAAACTGGGCAACATAATTAACCCTATCCTGCACACCATTTTCTCGGTATCATTACCGCCCTCCATTTGTAATATTCTCCTCCCCTCACATCAGGGTAGTTTAAAGTACCAAGGTATTTTGATAACCCCATATATTTTCTTAGTTTTTTTAGTCTCTTACCAATGCACTGTGCTTTCTTAACATATTGGCATTTGTTTTAAGTATGTACTCCAGTAAAGAATAAGTATAAGAAAAAAATTAAAATATACTGCACAGTGGCTCAAGGTACAACACCCTAATGTACCATGGACCATACTGCATAAGGGCATAAATAGAAATTTCCAGAGGCTGAAGCCTATGCGAAGTGTATGGGGGGAATGTTACCATCACTACCACCAGCAGCTGATGCCTTTTCCAGAGCATCAATAGACAGATGTGTCTCGTGATTGTCCAAGATCAAAAGAACCCTATTTTCTTCAGTTAAGAAAATGGTCAAGAAACTTTAAAAATGTTGCTTCATTTGACCACCCAGATAAATTAGCAGCTCCCATACACCCTAGAAGGCCACCAAACAACATTATGTCCTTGAAATGAACAAGAGGGAATATGAACAAAGGAGGTAGTTAGTTTCCAACAGCATTCACAGCTCCAGTCATAGTGACTAGTTGCCCTCTTTCGGTTGATGTTGCACTTCCAATCTGTTTTATACTTTTAGGATCAACGATGTTTGACTGTCCCTGCACAGTGCTTAGGCCAGTTTCGTCCAAGTTCCATATGTTTTCGAGAGGAATGGGACCAAATCTGTTGTGAACATTTTTTATGTTATCGAAGAAACATTTTCTTCTCTCGATCATTCAAATTAATTTTCTTAAGAGCCTTTTTCAAAATTCTTGCGTCAGCAGGCTCCCGGGTCTTACTACGAATCATTGTTGTCCTGACAACAATACTGGAACACATAAAAATAAAATATAATGTAACCTCTTGTACCATGGTCCGCCAGCTCAAGGTACAAGACGCAGTTGTGGCTCAAGGTACACGATTGTCTGTTTCCACACAAATGTGGCTATCGATATGATCTTCCGGTATCTAAATAACAAAATGTATGGTCATTTTACTCACCAAATAATAGTGAATCCAATGGATATTCGCAAAAACATCTTTATGCACAAGATAAACTTCAATTATCAAGCAACTGGCGAGGAAAAATTTTAGTTTTCACCAGAAAAAATAACTTTTTGGTCTTGCACACGCAGATCTGAAGCAAACACGTCGAAAATTGCACGGAGAATGCCTGAGGCCACGAGAAGCATATAGTTCCACAGTTAGCGCGCTAGATCTCAACAGTTCTCAGATATTAGAGCTGGTCCAAGGTACACTATGATCTTGGTACAACACTCTCCCCTACATGGCAAACATTTAACATTCACTACTGCTCACCGGGGTATTTGGTCATCCCAATGGTCTCGTACCAGGACACACACTTAATGAACTCCACTCATTCACTGACTGATGTAAAGAGAAGGCATTTCTGAAAGTACAGAAGGATGGGAGGAAACTTTAAGTACAAGCATATCAACTGTGAAAAAGAAAACAGGGTCGTGTGGGGAGCAGTCAAGGGTTAAGTGAAAATTTGCTGAGTTATCTAATAATATGTGACGTAAAGGTGAAAGTGTATTGTACATATTACACACGTCATTTTTATGTACACAGGACTTGAAGGAATTCCTGGATGGAGCGAACGATGGCTTTATTTTCTTTAGTTTGGGGTCAAATGTCCGCAGTGATAAATTACCAGCCGAAAAACGAAAAGCTATAATAGATGCATTTGCTGAATTACCTCAGCGCATTCTGTGGAAGTTTGAAACAGAGAACTTAACAGGATTATCACCAAACGTCAAGATTGGAAAGTGGCTGCCTCAAAGCGACATTCTAGGTAAGAGACAGTATCAATATTAATATAAGATGGAAATCTACAGTGAAGTGTTGATATCTGTAGCAAGATTGAGATCGGAAATATACACACTAAACTTCACTATTTACCCAGGATGATCATTTCAATGGGTCTTCCCACCGTCATCAGCTGATTCAGACTGAATCGGAATCAGCTGATGATCCGATTCAGTCTGAATCAGCTGATGATGGTGGGAAGACTCATTGAAATGATCATCAGACTGAATCGGAATCAGCTGATGATGGTGGGAAGATCCATTGAAATGATCATCCTGGGTAAATATACCTTTTAGTGAAGTTTAGTGTGTATATTTCCGATCTCAACCTTGCCAAAGAGACAGTATATTTTAGCGTAGTATATTGCGATATTAGTGTGTCTTGTTTTCTATGTTAATTTACCCATTCCTATACCATATGTATACCTTTTCACTGCTGCTAACGTATGTATACGTCACCTCAAAAAATTGTATAAAAGGAAAGATATAAGTTTAACAGAATAATGCTTTACTTAAGTTGCTTAAGTTTACTTAACTTGACTAAGTTTTCGTCTTTGATTTCAAACTTAGAGCCTACTGATGATTTCAGTTAATGTTTGCACATATCATTATATAAAATTCAGCTCTGAAAGGATTAAAGAAAGTAAAAAATAAATCTATTCGGTTCAATAATTATAAATTGCCTTCTCAATGGAAATATTTGTTCTGAGGTTATCTCATTCAAGGATGAAGATTACTCGAGAATTAATATTTGTACATGAACAGAATTGGAAGTTGGCTCATGCGGATTTTCTAAAGTTTTTGGAAGATGATCAAAGGCTTAGCAATCTATTGAAGAAACAATAGCCTTAGGCATACTGGACATACGGCTTTCGGGAAAATACCCTAATTTTAGTTTAAAGGCACCGGTTGGTCAGGGATAATAGTAATAATAATAATATTAATAGTAATAATAATAATAATAATAATAATAATAATAATAATAATAATAATAATAATAATAATAATAATCGGCCTATAATCTCATGCGGTCACAAACCCACTATAAATTTAGTCTACATCGAAGTATATAGTTATGATGTACAAGTCTTTCATCGAGGTTGAACATTAAGGGCAATCATAGGAGACAGGTTCCATTTGTAAAGTGAGTTGGTAGAGCGTCCTGTCCCGGAGTCGGATAAATATTCCTTATAATTACTGTAGTTTAAAAGTGATTTGTTTAACATCCGATTCTCATTGAAAACATAAGACATATTATTATCCGTATAATTTCGATATAAATCCAAACCGATATTCTGTTTATAATTTATTATCTTCACTTGAAAGACAACTCCCATGGCCATGTGGGATTCTTTCCTTTCTTCCATCCTTCAATATCCATAGTAGAAAACTCGAATGCTAATACTGGTTGTTGCCTGTTTCAGCTCACCCAAAAATAAAGATGTTCGTCTCTCACTGTGGAAAGATGAGCACAACAGAGGCTGTTTACAGAGGTGTTCCTATTGTTGGAATTCCTTTCTTCGCAGATCAGTTACTGAATATCCGGTCTCTGAAGGATAAAGGAGTTGCAGTTGGATTGGACATAGAAACACTTACTAAACAGTCTCTTTTGACTGCCATTAAAGAAATCCTGAATAATCCCAGGTAATTATTCCGATTTTTTCTCATCCAAAGCTAGATAATATCATTCAGCTATTCACGGCATAATACCGTTTCCTCGGCTTAGGTGGAGCATGTAGTAAGTCGCTGGCTATGTGTTCCAAAGTTCTATCACGGCCTGGTCAATGGCATTTATTTTTGGCGTACGTGCTGCAATCCATGACGTAGATCTATAATCTTGCAAAAAAGTAAGAATAAAATTAATTGATAATGAGGAAGCTTAAGCAGCAATAGGCCTACAGAATTGTTGTTTGGTAGCCACATAAACATAGCAGTTTTTTCTTGATATATTCAAGAAAAATATACGTGTAGGATCATGGAACATACTATTATCTTATAAAAGATACGATACAACCTTTCAACTGTCAAGTTAGGGTTCTCTTGTTTGCCTGAATCCAGTGTTTCTTAATGGTTCTAATTATATTTGGTTTAGGATATAAAAATATATAGATAGGTTTAATAATAATAATTAAGAGTAAATCATGGGTAGTTCAGATTATAATATACTCGCTCCGATCCTTGAGGGCTCTCGAGGTTCTCGAGAAAAACTTTTTTTTATTAATTGACACCGTATCTGAGTCCATGTATTTAGAATGCCATAGCATGTATTGTATTATATATATATATTCTAGTCGAATACCTGTAGAAGTCTGTCAAAGATTTTTAGCTCCGTTATTGAAGGTGCAATCGGTTCTATGATACGAGTTTCCGTTTAGCTACTATAAACTTCCATAACAGGATGTTCTGCGACTTTTCCGCCATTTTGAAGGTTTTAGGATAGAATTTGAAATTTATGGATTTTTTCCATCAGTTATAGGCTAAAAACTATAAGTTTGACAAATTTCAAGTTTGTAGCTCATCTGAAAGTGAGTAAACTTTTATTTCAGTTAGTCAGTGAGTCAGCCATGTGGCTTTATATTATAGGGATGGCTAATTTATTTCTATCGCTCGTATTACTTTTCCCATTCATTATCTTCAATGTAAAATTATAAGTGTAAAGCATCTTTTTCTAAATATTACTCGATATTCATCTTCATCTTCATCTTCATCTTCACTTCAAGGCTTAGGCATTTTCCTGCCTGTTCCGACTTCACATTATTAACTCCATCTCTTTCTCGGCCGTCCCACATCTCTTCTCCCAATGGGTTTATACTTATTTACAACGGCTGGGATTCTATTTTTGTCCATCCTGCTTAGATGTTGCCTCCATTTTCCCCCGTATTCTTCGATCTTCTCATTTAAATGATAAATTCCCAATTCTGCTCTGATATTTTTTATGTGGTCTCTCCTTGAACAGCCTTTAACAGTTCTCAAGAATCTCATTTCTGCTGACTGTATGTTCTGTTGATCTCTCTTTTTTTCCATCCAGGACTCGCTACCATAAAGTAGCACAGACACTGCCATTATTTTATATAGTTTTAATTTTGTATCTTTTCTGACTTTATTTTTTAAAGTTTTGTTTATGGTCCCACATATATTTTGAAATTTGTTAGTTTTTTGTTCTATATCTTTATCAAGGTTCAGGCTAATGTCACTACCTAAATAACTGAAACTAGAGACTCGCTCAAGTACCTTGTTTTCAATTACTATCTTAGATCGAACTGGGAATTTTCCATAGTGTGCCATAACTTTTGTTTTAGTAGCAGAAATTTTTAGATTGTGGTCTTTTCTTCCCAATTCATATAACCTATACACAGAATGCTATAAGTCTGCTCGATATTCAACAATCTTTATTTACACGCTATAATGCAATATATTTACATGATGCATCGTCAAAGTGCCCAGAATCAAGAATCAAATATTCGTCTACTGTCATAAAATTCCTATACTGAGGAATAAATGATTGTTTACAATATGAAATATAACTAAATGTGAGAATGAAACGAGATTAAAAAATGTTAGGCCTGACTGCCAATATAAAAATATTACTAATAAAATACCGATAGTAATATTGTATTATGAGCCGTTTATAAACTGATACAATAAAGCGTATAGCGCGATAGGTTAAGAATTATTTAGCAGTAACTTTAAAGCAACTGGCCATTTTAAAAGAGAGCATGTAAAATAAGATTATCTTTATTATTTTTAGCTACACAGTTAACATGAAGAAACTGTCAGCAGTGTTAAGAGATCATCCGGAGTCAGCGCTGGACAGGGCTGTCTTCTGGACGGAATATGTCATCAGACACGGCGGTGCTCCTCATTTGAAACCCGAATCAACAAGACTGAGCTGGTACCAATACTTTCTTCTGGATGTTATGCTATTTCTTCTTACTGTGGTGTTAGTAGTTATATTGGTGGTATATGTTATAGTAAAAAAATTGTACAGAATTATAACAGGAAGCCCTACGAAGAAAACCAAAATAAATTAATACATTTTTATAGATTTCTATTCAGCATGTAGTTTATTACTTATGTACAGATGTGTAAATTATTTGTGTTCCAATTATTGTTTTAAGTTATCTAAACATAGGAAACAAACGATATTGGTTTTGCATTAAAATTACAAGTCACTAATCAACAGGCCTAATTAATTAAGAAAGCTCTAGGCGAAAGAGATCAGCAAACGGTTTCAATGTTCTGGTAGCTACTAAGTGGAAACATTGCAGAATTAGGTTATTGGCGTTTCAAAAAATAATTATGGCCTTCATGCATATCAGAATCGTATTTCTCCTTGCATGTACGGATAACCTTTTCTAGTAGTACCGGTATATATTCATTTTCGGTTTCGCCTTTTCTTGTTTTACAATAAAACTCTTTTCCTCCCTCAGCCTTTCGTTTTCTATGATCCGTGGGGGCTGTATTAAAGAAACCATAAAGAAACCATAAAGGGTAAATTATTGTCAAAATACATATTCATGGAACCACAGAATATTGTTACTGTTCTACAGAAACTTTTATTGTTGGGGTCGACTGCCTGTACTGTAGGGGTAGTGGGTAACTTATAAGCAGAGACAGCATTTTTAAGGGAAAAAAATTATCTCAAAAGCGTAAAAAAGGGAAAATTATTGTCAAAAAGGGGCAAAGAGAGATAAATGAATTGATAAGAGATACACGTGTTTCATTTTTCACTTCATTTCCTGTTATAAAAGATAGTTGAATTTGATCACATTAACATTTCCACATGCTTGAATGTCAGATTACTCTTGCTTTGAATGCAAAATGTCTTTTTACAAAGAAAATGCCCTTTCAACAGCAACAAAAACCGGTGGTGAATACTTGGCTCGAACTTTGAATTCTAAATCATAGTACCTGAATTTTTAGCGAAACTTTGCCTGAGATTGTATTTGGCAAATCCCTTGAACATGTTGGTAACTGCAAACGTTCCTCCAGTCATGTGATAGCTCTTGATAGAAATCTGAGAGTGTACTGCATACAATTTAGTCCAAATTTGGGTTCCTCAGTAAAGCATTTGCTGTTGGTTGAAAGGAATTTTTTTCACTGGTGAACCAGTGAAATACTGGATAATTTACGTTATTTAAAAAATATATATTAATTAATGGGGATAAGACATAGGAAAGTTCCTGAAACAGGAATCTGAGACCAAATAGCTAAACAACGGGAAGTTAAAATCACGTAATTTTTAGGTAAAAAATACTCAATAATGTCCTTTTTAATTATATATCATTTCGTGATGAATATGGATATGAATAAGGAATTTGTTTTTAAAATCTAGGCTCTGCTTATAAGTTACAAAAACGAATGGTCTAAGTAAAAGTTATGTGACTAGTGCTAGTAAAAATATGTGGGAATAGGTCTAGAAAATTATTAAATATAATAATTGAGAATAGGGAAATAAAATTAAAGATGGTGCTTTACTAATTTTTTGTTACCAATTAAAGTTGTAAATTCTTGGTGTACAATTTGGAGTTTTTTGCCAAGAATTTAAATTTTATATTTGGATTAAATATCTTCTAGGGATGTGATTCTAAGATTGGCGACGACTTTCTCTTACATTTACTACTACTACTTTACGCGAAGAAAATTTAATTTTTAGCGATTTCATTTTAAAGAATCCTGATTATTTACATTTTATAAAGGAGATGCTTATGCTAGGAACTGGTATTTTTAATTGAAACATTATTTTGCAGAAATTCTTTGAAGGGTAGTTATAAGCTGACCATCGTTGAAAAACTCATACTTGGTTAATATTAATGAATTTACTTAGCAAAGAATGTCTTAGGAAATCGGGATGCTCAGGTACTCATTAACCTTAACACTGCAATATGTTGATAACCACTCTGAATGAAATTTCTCTAGGTTCAGACTAATTAGAACTAGGAGTTATTGAGGAAGTATCTACTGACTGAATGGTGGTATTAACTTTGTAGGTGAGGTCCCGGCTGGATGATGTAGGCTACTGTAGTTTGATTGTGGGTTTTAGGGTAATATAATTGCTAGTTCATAAAATACATAGCAACGATAAACAATCTTTAAAATACGATATCCACACCAATGTTATGACCTGATCCAAAACTTAATATTTTGAATCAGTACATTTCGTCCAAACTAATATAATATCCTCTACTCATGGCTCCTTTGCATCATTTGTTCTCTACTTCCTTGGAAGACATTGACAAGATCACTAGTAGTTCTGTTAAAGAGATGCTCTTTTTCTCTGCAGACATACCCAACAGCATGATGTGCGCCAGTAAAATTATAGAGGGCTTCATTTAATCCGTGCCTCCTGGGAAACGGTTCTCCAACATTGCAATATTTGCATATCATTAATGAGTGCAAACAACTCACATGTGAATGCACTCAGGAATTTGGACGATGAATTTAAGATATCGTGTTCCAGTTGAAGTAAGCAAAAATACAGTTAGAAATCTTCGAGACAGCTTGCAGCACAAAGAATATGAAAGCTGGACAAACTTATCTGGAAGAGGCAAAAGTGTTGAACTTTACAATGAAGTCAATATTCAAGCTAACACTTGACTCTTAAACAAAAGAGGTCTGTCAACATCTGAATGGCTGCCGGTCTCCTTAGCCGTGGTAGCCTTTGATCCGTGAGTAAGGAGGCTGTGGGTTCGAGTCCCACCTCGGGCATGGGTGTTTGTGTGTAATAAGAAAGAAAGGAAAACAAGGAAAAGCGAACAACGAAAAACAAAGTGGAAAAAAGAGTGATGTAATCGAACCGGATTGAAAAAAATGGCTAACCTGTCTTAAAATGAACTGCAATGTAGCAGCAGTGCGTTCCATTCCCAGTCGGTCCCTTTATGGAGCCCGGTGCAGATACTGACCGGAGATAGAAACCCTTGCACATGTCTTGGCCCTTGGGACAATGTGACCGTGGAATGTTACTTAGAAATTCTCGGTTTCTGCATTAAAGAAAAAGGGATGGTCAGTAGAAGTTTCTTGTGTGGCCACCAATGCAACGGTTCAACAAGACGGGTTGATTTTCTGGCATTTAAAACAAATGGAGATGGAATAATTGTTGATCCTACCATAAGGTTTGAGCAGAGTTGTAATCAAGCATTAGAAGTCCTCACAGAGAAAATTAACATCTACCTTTCTACCGAAGAATATTTTAAGGGTACATAGCCTATCATCAGATCTTCTGAATCTTCAAGTGTATGGACTTCTGATTGGTGCCCGTGGAGCTATTCCGAAGTTTTTTGAGGACTTCAGGAAGGAATTCGACCTACCAGCTCCCTTGGGGGGCAGGATTGTACTATCGGTCCTTCACAAATCATGTTAAATCCTCCACAACCATGCTTTGAATTGATGGACTACGTTTTTTGTTGTATTTTTGTTCTTTTTGCCTTATCATTTTTTGTTTTAATTTTGTGAATATACTGAGTCCACTAGGCTACCTCCAATGGGAAGCAGTGTATTTAAAAAATCAAATTATAGAAAATAGCTTGGCAACAGTGATGTTTGCTCCACGATTGCACGATGCACTTACACTTTAATTTATACCACGATCTAGCGAAAAGTAGCGAAATTACCTCCATATTTACTTCGCCGAATCGTGAATAAACTCGTGATTCGACAATAGTGATGTGACGTCACAGCGCCAGTACAACTAGAATTCCGGGTAAAGAGGTTGACCAACACAGCGAAGCACGCGAGAGATATAATAGAGGACAATGTAATAACGGAATAGGAGAATTCAGTATTCCCTACTAAACTATTATCACTGTTCATAACCTAACAGAACCTATCACCAACCCTAATGCCACTGTCCCTAACATAACGGCCACTAAACTAGAATCTAGCCATCACTACTGGCCTTAATGCAGAGGTGACTAAGGCAAATTATGGAACGCAAGCTAATCAGAATGACCCTGCTGAACTAATATCACTGTTCCTATCTTAACAGAATCTGTCACCAACACTAATATCTAACTGCCACTAACCTACGATAAAATCCAAATTGTACCGGTACTGATTCCGTGATACTTGGTGCAAGAAAGCGTAGTTGGTCATCCTGCTTCGGTAAAAAACAAAAAGTTTCACATCATCCGTGCAGACCCGCAATTATCGCGAGTAGAGGCCCTCCATATTGTGACTTTACCGATGTATATTGTCCATTGTTGTAATAGTCATCTAACCTAGGGTAAAATCCAAATTGTACTGGTACTTATTCCGTGATACTCGGTGCAAGAAAGCGTAGTTGGTCATTCTGCTTCGGTGAAAAACAAAAACCTTCACATCGTCCGTGAAAACCAGCATATCGCGAGTAGAGGCCCTCCATTATCCATATTGCGACTTTACCGATGTATAATCCCCATGTTGTAAAAGTCATTCTTCTTCATTTATTGAAATCAATAACACACTACTTTTTTTCATTTAATTGTGGCAAATGTGGGAATTGTTTATAAGATTTCTAGGTGCCAGATATAAGCTTGGACACTTCCAATGTACCTTACTGTTGCTAGTCATATGGTAGCCTATATGGGCCAATTTCACTTCCCAAACCAAATTCGCGGATTCTAGGTATGTCACACTTAGGTTAGGAATAGTGATATTAATGTTAGTTTCATGAGAGCTACTTTGTTGGCAATTAGGTTAGGAATAGTGATATTAGTGTTAGTTTACACGTAGAGCTACTTTGGTAGAAATTAGGTTAGTGGTAGTGATGTTAGTGTTAGAATATTATAGGAGAAAAATTCCTCAGACACTGGGACTTGAAAACAGGACCTTTGGCTATTCGCGCCAATGCTCTACCAACTGAGCTAAGCCGGAGTTCAATTCACAGCGCCAGATGGAACCTCTCTCCTATGACTAATTGCCCTAATGGTCTACCCCACACTGACAGACAAGTTATGTCTTACGCAGTTCAAGTCGCAGTGTCGGAGGAATTTTTCTCCTATAATATTCTCAAGTAATGTCCAACCGAGACAATAATCTGTGGTTCATGAATGCTTATATATCTATGTTAGTGTTAGTTTACACGTAGAGCTACTTTGGTAGAAATTAGGTTAGTGGTAGTGGTATTAGTTAGTCAGAGCCTCTTTGTTGGCAATTAGGTTAAGAATAGTTATATTAGTGTTAATTTCATGTAGAGCTATTTTGATACCAATTAAGTTAGGAATAGCGATATTAGTGTTAGTTACACGTTGAGCTACTTTGGTGGAAATAAGTTTAGGAAGAGCGATATTAGTGTTAGTTACATGTAGAGTTACTCCGTTGGAAATTAGGTTAGGTACAGTGATATTAGTGTTGATCGCCATCAAGTATATGGCCCTGAGTTTCTGCATCACGTGATCCAGATATTATGACGTATTAGCCAAACACTTTACTGGTTTAGGTTTAGGTTTATTTTCTGTGAAATTCGTAGGGAATCTACATATATTGTCAATATCCATACAGCAAAAAGGTGGTTTTATGTGGATTAAACAGGTTTTGAAGAACCGGATAACGTGAATTTTGACGATTTTTCGAGAAAAAAAGAAAGACCAAGATACGAGCTGTAGTTTCTCCGCATTATGATTTTTTTAAATGAAGCTCTATTATGCTTTTAAAAATTGGATATTTCAATCCCTTTTAACTGTCACAATGAAAGGTAAGATAGCTACCAAAGAAGTGCAATTCCTGTCATGTTTTTTTCTGCTGTATGGTTTGCCCTTATAATCAGCAACTTGAAACTACATTCTAAATAGGGGTTCATTGTTCATATTACGAGGATTGCCCAATAAATAAGTTTTACTATTCTTAAACTGAATTTATTGGTTGAAAGAACTTCTATTTTACACATTGCAATTCTTCTGCTTACTTTTACACATAATGCTAATCTTTTTACAAACATTTTTGGTAGCGTGACACTAGTTTTTCAAAACCACTGTATCCTGTTACTTAGCCAACTGTTTAATTTTGATTTCACTTCTTCATCAATATGAAAGTGCGTACCTCCGAGATATAACTTGAGCTGGGGAAACTAGTGAAAATTCCTACTGGTTTTTAAATTTTAATTATTTTTTAAAAATATACTTAGCCATAGGGCAATTTTTCTTAATTGTTTCTCATGTGTTATCGTTTGTTTACCTTGTTTTTCTTGTCACATACAAACACCCATGCCTGAGGCGGGATTCGAAGCCAGAGCCTCCTTCAACACGGCTCCAAGTCAGCATCCCTTAGCTACTGCGGCTAAAGAGACCGGCGTTATTACGAGAAAGATCTGGAGAACGTGAAGCATGTGAGAAAATGTCCCACTTGAATATCCTGAGCTCCTCCAGGGTGTGTCAATGAATACAGAAGGATCCTGTGGTGTATTGAGGAATCTCAGAGCTATCATCAAAAGAAAACTCCTTTGACTTTTGTCTCACGAAGTCCTCATGCTGCATGATGCAAAAGGACACAGTTGGTTGGTTCAACAGTGGTTTGGAAAACCTAATGCCACACTACCAAATATGTTTGCAAAAAAGTGGTAATTATGTGGAAAAGTTAGCAGAAGAATTGTAATATGTAAAATAAATGTTTTTCCAATAAAATATTTTTATATTTTTTTAACACTAGGCCTATGGAGAGTTATTTATAATACAATTCTCGTATTATAACTTACCTTAAGGCCAGGCTGTCAAAAAGTCATAAAGGATAGTAAAAAGGGTTTTATTGTTTTTAGCGCTCCACATGAATTCAGGAGTTTTGCATTTTGGTTTTCGAGTATATGCCTCACGATGTTTGTATCAGATGGAGAGCCGACTACATCACTGATATGAACATTACTGCTGAATCATAAACCGCCTTCACGAGATTGACACAATAAGACGAGTTCACAAGGCTATACAAACTCGTTCATCAAGTTTTATCTTGTTCACCCGTAAAGTGTTTGGCTAACACGTCATAATATCTGTATTCAGTACGAGTTATCAAAACAGGCAAGTAGTTACTATTATTATACCATTATATCATGCTCTTTTTTGTCTTTCTTATGTGTGACCGAAACGAATAACTTAGATGTCGACAAGTGGAATGCGAAATGTTTCTAAAATCTTAAACATCGAAAACTTAAAACAAGAGTGTAACTCGAAATATGATTTCGAAAATCAGTGTGATAAAAAGTCATAACTTAGACATCGACAAGTGAATCGCAAAATATAATTTCCGAAATAGTGTGACATCGGCAAGCAAAACGCGAAATAATCCTAAAATCAGTGTGACGAAAACTTAGACACAGACAAGTGGAATGCGAAATACATGGGTTGATTTTTTAGCAGTGGCAACTATTTTATTTCTCCACACATAGCATACGTACATGGTTCTAACTTTTATAGGCCTTTGATGTAACCACCACCTTTGCGTACAACATGTTCCCCGCGATGCGCAAGTCTTTGGAACCCGTTGGCACTGCCTAATTTGTTGATGGTCGGTTGCCTGTAAAACATCTTCAACCATACGAAAGCGAATCTACCAACTGGCTCCTTCATCTTCAGGATTAGATCAAAGTCGCAGGGACTTAAATCTGGAGAGTACGGAGGGTGATAGAGTACCTCCCAGTTCCAGCGAATAATCAGTTCAGACACGACTCCTGCTGTTTACGCCCTAGTGTTGTCATGCAGAACAATGGGTGGATTATCCGTGAAATTGTCGCCGTTTTGTTTTTAGAGCTTCTTGCAGATTGTTTTGCAAAAACGAACAATAGTACTTCGCAATAACGTTCTGCCTTGGGGGAACGATATGTTTTAAGATCACACCATCCGCGGATGGGTCAAAATTGAAATCTAGGAGGACAAAATTATTTTTCCTCATAGTTAAAAAATTAAAATTTATCACTTCAACGGCATTCACATATAACTGTTGCTCACTATGCTGCAGTATAAACGCATCTTAGTCTTAATCTGCTGTCACAGCTCCATCTGGAATGTGTCTTATCTAAATCCCTGCCTGCGCGCGTTGCAGGGTGAATGTAAGTGGCCTGTGTTTGGTTATTATAGCAGTTTTTGTGATGCTTTAGGATGGAACATACAGCTGAAGGTATGTTCTTTACATTTTATACTTTTTTCAATGATTATTGGCTGCAATTTCTTTATAATTTTAGCTATATTTACATAATATAATATTCAATTTTGTTTTTTTGAAAATTTTTTTCACCTAAAGTTTTAATATGTCAAGTCACTCTGCGTCACGTTCTAGTTTGTGTTAAAATTTAGCTAAAGTCTTTTAGTTTATGGAATAGGCCTACATAAGTTCGTTTGCTACTTTTTGCTACTTACTTAGTTATTTTACATTTTAGAAGATGCCGCGCAACCACGCTTACAACTGTTTGAAGCACTGGGTTCGAAGATTATGTCAAAATCCGAACTTTTGAACTTTGTAAAAAATAGGTTAGATAGAAAAATTCTCTGAAGAGGTAACTGAATGCCTAGGAAGAGATTTAAAGGATTTCGTTGATAATTTCAGCAGGCGGTGGAAGCAGGTTCGTAGAATTAAAGGAAAATTCATTTCAAAGTATTATGATTGGCTAGAAAAAGAGATAAAATTTTCGAAAATTGTGTATGATTCTAAATTAACAGAGCATTTGAATGAACCTACTCCATCCACATCGAAGGTCGGAAGACCTAGAAAGCTTTTTCAGGAGAGTAGCGACAAATCAAAGAGACGAAAAATTAAACGTCTACTCACCTCACATTCGGAACAAGATCTCATTCACGCCACACAAGTATCATTGCACATGTCTGGAAAATGAGATGCAGCAAAAATGGTTAAAGAAACTGTTAAGTCTCCTCATAGAGCTACTAAAATAAAAAAATCCTATATATCACCAGCTGTAAAACCTGCGCCACTTACCGGCGATGAGGCACTGTCATTCTTTGTAGATAATAATTACAGCAAAAACCAATACATCAATATGCGACTTGAATGCAAAAGTAGAAACTGCAATATTTTCCCACCTTACCACATAATTAGAGAAACAAAAAAGAAATGCTATCCACCAAAGGAAACAATAGTAATAACAGATACATCTGCCACAATAACTTTACAGTCATTGGTAGACCATACGATTGAGCGCCTTGAAGTAATACAAGAAGACGTTTTGAAACAATATATTTCTAGCAATGATTCAGTTCATATTGTATTTAAATGGGGATGTGACGGTTCAAGTGGACATAGCCAGTACAAACAGAAATTTACAGGTGACGACGGCAGTGCAAGAGACTCTGATATTTTTGTAGTTTCAGTTGTTCCTTTACAAATGTATTCCATGACTGTAGGAAGCAACGAGAAGAAAATTCTATGGCAGAACCCACGACCTTTATCGACACGATTTTGCAGACCTCTTAAATTATTGTTTGAAAAAGAGACTGTCGAATTGACCAGGCGAGAGGTTAAACTAACTGAAACCGAAATCATGTCCCTCAAACCAACTAAAATAGAAATATCCGGTAAATACATAGAAATCAATCAGACTCTACTGCTGATCATGGTGGATGGAAAAGTCTATAATTCTATTTCAGGCTCATCTGCACAGACTTGTTATGTGTGTGGTGCTGGCCCCAAAGAAATGAACACACTCCCAAAAACCACATGTTTTGAAGAAAACTATAAATTTGGATTATCTACCCTCCATTGTTGGATCCGGTTTTTTGAATGTCTCTTACATATATCTTATAAAATAGATATTAAGAAATGGCAAGCAAGAGGGGATGAAGATAAGAAAAAGGTAGAAAACAGAAAGGAATTAATACAAAATAAGTTTCGATCAGAGATGGGTCTGCAAGTTGACAACCCAAGATCTGGAGGTATGGGAAATTCAAACGATGGCAACACTGCTCGCCGTTTTTTTGAGGATCCAACTTTGTCTTCCGAAATTACAGGCATAAATGAAGAGCTATTCAGACGTTTTTGTCATTTTGACTGCTCTTTCTTCTCAGTTCCCTGCACACAGCTTTCAAGAACTACACTCAGGATACAGCAAAATTGTACCTGAATCTTTATCCATGGTATTATATACCTGTCACTGTGCACAAAGTATTAATCCATGGTGCAGATATAATTGACTCTTGTATAATACCTATCGGTCAATTGTCGGAGGAGGCCCAAGAGTCACGTAACAAAGATTTAAGAAAATACAGACTTGGACATTCTAGGAAATTTTCACGAAAACATACAAATGAGGACATACTGCATATGCTATTGACATCTTCGGACCCAGTAATATCTCATAAAACAAAAGTTCCACACAAAAAGAGAAGGACATTGCCGACTGAAGTATTACTACTCCTGAAAGAGCCAGATGTACTAGCTCATCATGAACAGCAAGAGGCAGCGAGTGACGATGATGATTCAGATGACACAAGTGACGAGTCATCAAGGTTAGCAGGGTCATCGAGTGACAGTGTTTGAAGTGCTGTCTGAAATTACCTACATATTCAGCCTTCCAAATTAAAGGTAAACTAAGTAATCTATTTTAGTTAACACTTACTGCATAGGCTCTATCGAACTTCTAGGAATAGGCAATTTCTTGCATGTGTAGGCCTATGTGTAGCTGTAGTTTGAAAAAAAAGGCCTTAACTATGGTTTAGAATGAAGTAAATAAATAGTATATGTTGTCTTCATTCTAATATCGAGATTACATTATAAAAATAATTTTGTCCTCCTAGATTTCGATTTTGACCCACTGGTCCCAATCATGTTTTACAGGCAACCGACCACTCTCTTCGCACCATCAACAGATTAGGCAATGCCAGCGGGTTCTAAAGACTTACACATCGCTGGGAACATGTACGCAATGGTGGTGATTACATCGAAGGCCTATAAAAGTTAGAACCTTCTACGTGTGCTATATGTGGAGAAATAAAATAGTTGCCACTACTAAAAAATCAGTGGACGAAAACTTAAAGAGATTGATAAGTGGATCGCGAAACATTTCTAAAATCAGTGGGGACAAAAAATTAAACATCGACAAGAGTGGAATGCGAAATATAATTTTCAAAATAAGTGTCATTAAAACGAATAACTTAAATACCGACAAGTGGAACGCGAAATGTCGTTTCTAAAACGTTGTGATATAATTTCAGAGGGATTTCGTATTTCTGCAATTGAAGGCATTTCAAATTGAATAATGAGCATCATTCTTCGCTGGTTTTGTATTGCAGTAATCTAACATTCTTCTTAGTTATATTATTAAAGATAACATGTCTTTGATGGGAGGGACGAGTACAAAATTGTTTAAAACTTACACAAATTGCAAAATAATGCCTTTAGAAACACCTGAAATTCAAAGTATAACCTATGCATATTGCTTAACTGCCTTTTTAAGAACCTGGGGTTTTCGTTGTTTACAAATGTGACGTTTAGGCCTACACATCATCTAAGAATGTTGAATGCTGACATAGAGAATAAAGAAAAATGTTCAAAGTTTCGTTGAACGTGATTTTACTTTCAAATTACTGTATTACACGATTACACTGCACTTTTTCCGCTCTTGTGTTGACATATACTTGTGTCAATGTCTTTATGTTAAACTACATTAAAAATTTTAATTTGATGATACTTTGAAAATAGTACTAATGTTATAGCCTATATTATTTCTCTAAAAATATACACTTTTCTTCGCGAGTATTACTAAGTTCTTTATAAATGATCACCCGTTAAAAAGGTATTTTCACAGCGCCCCAGAAAAGCATATTATTATATTTATCTACTCTAGCAGGCGTCCTGGGCTTCTCCCGCGTTTATTAATTCAATCGCTAGATGGTTTTAAATTTCTTACTTAAGAACACACTGATAAAAAACTTTTTATTAACGCTTAAGCCTACACGTAAGTAATCATAAACAAAACGATTAATAACACGTCTACGAGGTGCATTTCATGATTAGAAAGCGCCGTCCGCGAAGAAAACGATCTCAAATTTGAGTTCCCTGTCCCAAAAAATGTCCGCATAGTGAGTTTCGTCCAAATCGATCAATGTTTTCCCATTTAGGCTTAAGTTCATGATCCCCTTAAATATGTCCACCTATGTAAAAAAAAATCAGATATCTCCATGCCGTAATGTTATAAATGAATTAATAAAGCTGAGCAGGCTAGCAAAGTCGAAGCAATCTACAAATCCTTGCGTTGTGCTTAAAGAAAAATATATATAGGCCTATCAGTATACACGCACACACATACATACCGTAGATATAATTCAGCCATGTTTTCTCTTTCCCGGTTGCTATGGCAGTAGAGCAAGGCCACCTGCAATTAATTTCACAAAAATGAAATTGATATTTCGATAGTTAAAAAAGTCACGCTCATAAACTGGCATTATAAATCGTGGGATCCGTGTTGAAGATTAAGGCACGATAAAAGAACTCCAAGCCGAAATTAGAACCTCCGAACAAAATTTCCCAGCGCTTTCACATTCTGATAATCAAATACGTTATAAAATGATCTATGGCTACAGGAAAATAAACATAACCAAATTCGTCGGAGGCCCCGATATTTCACATACGGAGCATGGGTTGACTCATACTGAATAATCATTACATATAATGAAAAATAGATGTATATACACTATTTTACACAAGGAAACTATATAAGTTATCGCGATTTAGTATGTGATTCAAATATGACGTAGTTGTTATACCGGGAATTTTATTACTGCATTTAAATATGAAGGTATACAACGTATCAGTAGCATATTATTTTATAGGAAAGCACATTTTGCTGAGTATCCCTTAATGCAATAACGCCTGAATTCTGTTTGTAGGCCTAAATCACACTCCATAATAATCCAATTCAATTCGAAGATTAAGAGCACTACTCACACCTAATAATCATATCATTATAACTAACCCACTTTTTTAATTTAGAAAGAAGATTCCGATGGTTGTTTTTTAGTTATATTAACTTATGTTATGTATTGAGCAAAATAATGATGATGTTTGAGTGTTTTGCAGGTCACGTTTTCTAAACTGTTTCTGAAAATAACAGGGAACGGATGCAGTACAGGTAAAGAGAAGAGTGGGTGTATGTTGCAGCTAAAGGATTATATATTTTATATTTTATTTGGAATTCAAGAAATATTGCCCTTACAATGATCAATCTGACCAAGTGTGTTCAATCCCTGTTTCCTCTCAATCTCAACTTCAATTTCAATCACGGTCCAATCATTTTAATTAAGAGATATAATTATTAATTCAATATAATAAATAAATTTAATAAGTTTTCCAGTCGTCAAGGATTTTTACTTATATTCAGAAAATATCATTTTATTCCATAATAATGAAAATTAAAAATAAGTTAAAATTATCAGATTCCACAATATATCAACAATAGAAAACAAATACATAGTACACGAGCCACTGGAATACTCATACAACCTAACACTTGATAACATTTCTCTTGAAATGTGTATAAATGAAAATTGAAATAAAAATAATATACCGAGATATTTTTGCAAGTTAATAAATATATTCAAGAATTCACCTTATTCCTTTTCAATAAAAGTAGCGTGCAATACCAATTCATTTCAGCCGTTGCAATAAATTCTTATAATCTATTCCACTGGATTTAAAGTAGAGAATATAAGTTATCATTCACAAAAGATCAGAAAGAAAAATATTATTATTTTTATTCAATATCTTATGTATTTTAAAAAATGTGATCGGTTCATGTGGTTTTAACTCAGATCCCGTAAAACATTTAACACGAAGCCAAATTTCCATATTTACAAACTTATAAGTCTATGAGTTCGACGGTTTCATTGTGATCCAAATAAGTGGTTAAATAATTCCATTCAAACTGACTGCACTTGATATTCCAGTTGGATGTTTCCCCATCCTTACGTCAGACAATTATTTTGGAATTAATTCATGATTTTTTAGGTAACAGGGCATCTACAAGAAAAGAAAAATGCACTTGATTCAACAAGCATTGTGTTTGGTTATTATTGTGACGGATTGGACAGCGGAGAGCGCCAAGATCTTAGCCTTACTTAATGTGCCCTCACCAAGCCATCACATATTTAACAGAGCTTTAACCCGAACTCTTGCAGCTAGAGGTCATCAGGTAATGAATTGGATTTATTCTAGTGAATTTTAGCATCCTATACCGGTATACAATTATTCCTAACAATTTATCTTCCCATGTATGGAAGTCATTTTCTTAACATACAGGTAACTTAACTTCTCAAAACAGTTTCGTTGAAAGAGTAAGTGAATACAGCCATACAGCTTTTATCAGTTCATCACGAGCTTGTTCTTTCTGATAGAATATTGGCTGTAAGCTCTAAACTCTCGTAAACTATCCCCGTGTAAATCAGGCGTAATTTCATTTTCTAGGGAGAATACTCTCTATATCTCTCTCTCTCTCTCTCTCTCTCTCTCTCTCTCTCTCTCTCTCTATCTCTACTTTTGTTTGTTTGTATATTATCTTGAATAAATTTTACATATGAAATATTTCTTTACAAATTTTACACATCATTTTTCCAGACTTTATTTATTTACTACTAAACTAAAAAATACATAGTAGACTCTACTGATGATCAAATAAACAACAAGATTAAGAAGAACAACAAAAATAACACTAAAACAAATAATTAAACCAACATACTCAATTAAATACTTACAAATGAAAAAGTTAAAAAATAAAAGAACAATAATTACATTGCTTTGTGATTTTATGACTGCATGCTATACATTTTGCAAATAATTCTATAAAAGGCTGTTCTGGATTGAAATAGATCTATGTAAAATTCATTACTTAGATTATTGTAAAATGCATGATCTTAAGAGGAGAGAATTCCTGTAATAATTTGTTCGTTCATAATTTATATAAAATGTTCTATTAAGTCTACAGTATATAGGAGGAGCATACAAAGGTTCAATTATGAACGCCTTATGTAGATTTTCTTGTTTTAAGCTTCTGCGTCTATAATCAAGAACGATTTTTAAAATGAAAAGCGCATGTGAAAACAACACAGTTCTTCTTCGATGAATTCCTCTTCAATATCTGTTTCTTCAGCGGAAATTTCCTTTCATAAATATGACAGTGTTTTATAACCCGGATTTTTAAATAATTCATTTAACCGACAAAAGAAGGGGAACAGGTGATAATGACATCTAAGAGTGAAATATGCACTTTTAATGTGACAGTTTTCAGTAAAAAAAAAAGCTATTTAATTCAAATTCATAAAATAAGCAAGCAAAGTCGTGTCTCTCTCAGAATAAGCGAAATAATTACTATTAAATAAAGTTAAAATTTATTGCTTTCAGAAAGTGTCTTGCGAAATATAATATCTCTGCTTATGTTTAGTGGTTTGAAAATAAATATGCATTTCGCTTGGAAATCAGAGCTCTATTTATAGCACTTTATCACCGGCAGAAGAGCGATGTTTTACATCTGATTAGAATTTGTTTTTCCTGAAGCACGTTTCCGGAGATTGGTTCCTATTTGAAATATTGTCTACTCAGTCCCCTCTACTAGCCCTAGGAGGGGAAATTACAACTGCAATTCCGGGTTAAATAGATTATATTGCAAATTGTTCTCTGTGCATGTTTTCAGGTAACTGTTCTGAGTGCTGACATTGACAGGGATAATTTCCCTAATTTGACATATATACATATGGATGGAGTGTACGAATCAATTAATTTTGAAATGGACTTTGTGGCTTTAACAGAAGAATCCCCATTGCAGATTGTATTTACCATATTCGACTATGTCCAACATGCCTGTGAGGCACAGTTCAATAGTGAAGGATTTCAGAAGCTACTAGATTATCCCTCCACAGAAAAGTTCGACCTGATAATAACAGAGGGTGGATTCGGTGAATGCATTTATGGCTTCATACCAAAATTTGATTCCCCTCCAGTTGTGGCCATATCAGGATTTGGAATACCTGTTTGGACAGGTCAGTTAATGGGAACTCCTGAAAATCCTTCGTATATTCCGAATTCTATATTACCTTATACAGCACAGATGTCTTTTTCTCAGAGGGTGTACAATTCATTGATCACTGGAGTAATGGTATTCTTGTATGAATATTCACACATACCTAATATGGAGAAGTTAGCCAGCAAATACTTCAAGGAGAAGCTGCCCTCATTCTGGGAGATTGAGAGGAACTTCAGTATATTTCTTGCTAACATAGATTATGGATTGGATGGAGCACGTCCAGTTTCACCGAACATAATTCCAGTAGCTGGAATGCATATCAAAGCAAATCCTGATCCTCTCCCGAAGGTAAGTCCGGGAAGATGAAATTATCATATTAAATTGACTATATGTACAAAATATAACAGATTACATGAATTCAATTAATGTTTCGTTTAATTACATTTACATCATTCAGATAAGTTTTTAAACGATTGCAGTAACTTAGGCGCAGCTAAAAATATACTTTAAATGTACTTGCCTGGTTTGTTTGAAGGGCTATTGAAGTAATCGAAATATTCAAAATATCTTGCTGGCATTGCTAATTAATATTATTATTTTATGTTATAATTCAAAACAATATGATAAATTAACAGATCTTTTGATTTTGCTATATTTTATTAAATACCTGAAAGTTCCAGGGAAAATAAAATATCTAAGAGTTTGCATTATGAGAATTGATTTAGTAGAAATAACATTTTCTACATATATTGAAGTGGGAAGTTGAAAACCAATACATGATTAAAATTAATTAATTTTTAATAAATGAAATCAGAATTCATGTACATTCTAGATAATATCATAGCAGTTCCGTAGGGGGAGAAAAATTGTTTCATCATAAACAAATTATTAAAAAATGTAAATTTAATTATTAAAAATAACATAGACATACCGTCAAATGCAACATAATCATATTAGAGATTCTTAAGTTAAGTTTTCCCTCATACTGGGCGCACAGTACATAGTAATCGGCACGGTATAAAATTGTCTTAAGAAAAGTAGTTTCATTCGTTATTGCAAATTAGTGTTGATCATGCTTTGTTGGCATAATGAATCATTATCACTGACAACTCTGTTGTCTCTTCTGCAGGTGAAAACTATGGCAGTTTTTTTTACATTAATGAGCAAAAACAAGGAACCTCCTTCTATCAAATAATGAACAGTGAAATGAAATATCATTCCACAGTTTTTATTGATAGTTGACATATTCGTTCTGTAATAATTTTGAACAACGTAAATAATTTCCTAACATTTCATGACCTATAATAAACTGTGTTAAAATAAATTAGAAAAAAAAACGTTTAGCCTGTAATCTATTTCTCACTGCATAGAAAAAAATTTCCTTCGTTAGAGCGCCCTTATCTCTTTGATCCCATTCTTCGTCCCAGCGGCTGTTGATGCAATTCCTGATCTTGGTTTTAACATATTGTAACACGCATATATTTGAAAATATATGCCTGCTTCCATTTATCCATATTACATGAATTTTTCTTAGATCTATTAGCAACAGAGAGAATATTTTATAGTCTGTGGCTGCTGTAAAATAAGACTCTCTGTTAGGCATATGGGAAAGTTCTAGAAAACCGAGTGAGCCGAACGAACGTTCGGATATGTTCGGAATTGTGTTGGGGGGGGGGGAGAGGACTTCATTGTGAGAGAATGCATGGGCGTTAGCTTTGTCTTTGGGATATTCCGTTACAGCTCTTGATCGAAGCAATATGCTCCCTTCCAGTCAGTTCTTTATTTGATTGGATTTGATTTTTGTTCTGTCCATCGGAACATATTACATGTTATGGGATACGTCAACATACGTCTTGTTAGATGCAGAGATCTAGCCACTAAGATTCATCGTAACGTAATTACGTAAGTGAACCTTATTGTTCTTTCTATTCCTTTCTTCCTTCCTTCTCGTCTTGGGTTGTGTTAACGGGATTCTTTTGTTACCCGTTTTATTTCCTATCTTCTTTTTCTATCGTCGAGGTCCTATTGCTTGTTTGTTTATTAATACAGTAGTTTCTAATGTGTAGATTAATGTATCAAAATTCTTGAGTGAGCTGTAAATAACATCGACGTCATTAAGTTTTCAGTTCAGTTAAGTTCGGGCGAGCGGCCGGATTTGTTGTTATTGTTTTACGAGTCTATTTTAATACTATCGAGGGCAAAGTCGCAATGTAGGGGGGCCCACCTAACGATTTGTACAGGTTTCCACGGACGGGTGAAGTTTCTTGTTTTCCAGCGTGGCACGTTGACCAACATGACGCTTCTTGTACATTGCTGAATTCTCCCGAAATTCTAGTTTAGTGGCAGTTAGTGACAGGTTCTGTTAGGTTGTGAACAGTCATATTAATTTAGTAGGGCATTCTGAATTTTCTCGAAATTAGTAATTAGTGACAGGATCTGTTAGGTTGGTGAACATATTTCCCAGAATTCTACGTGGTCTGCTTGGTTTTGAAAGTGGGCCCCCCTACAATGCGACTTTACCCTATCGAGAACACTCGTATTAAGTAATTATATTTTAATTAATAGTATAATGTACATATTTAAATTGATTTATCTGTAATATGATGTGCATTGTGTGCTCAGTTAAACCGTCATATAAAAATGTAAATCTATTAAGAATTAATATGAAACCGCAATGGATTCTGCCCTGGGAGTAAATTCTTCATATTGAAGTTATTGACAGAGTCTGTTTGGCGTAACGTATATATTCAAAGTGTAGGTGCATCTGTTGTTCTTATTTTATATTGAGATTTATATTTATGTATGTGATTAACTATTTCAGTTTGTAAAGTTTTTTACTGTAGTTGAGTAATCTCGCTTGTAATTGAAAGTCTCATTTATGTAATACGACTTGTGTTTGAAGATTAGTAACATTTGCTGATCTCTTGTATATATATATATATATATATATATATATATATATATATATATATATATATATATATATATATATATATAATTTTGAAGTCCTCATTCAAGTATGTGATTACATTTTATATTTAGTTTTGCTTTCTGAAATTATATATATTTATTATTAGCTTGTGTTACGAGAGTGATGGTAATTTATCGAGTTACGTGTTATATTGGTACTAAGTTCTGTATCCCACGCTTTATTGCTAGTCATGCAGTGTTTTGCTTTCGCGGTTCTGGTTATTGTTTATTAAGCTTCTTCACTATCACGTAAATGAAGTCCGATTTTTGGCATAGATTTGAATACACGGTTTAACATGAAAATATGACAATATGTAATTAAATATTTTGCACAACTTCAATGTAAGTAAAGAACATTTAAATTAAAATAATATCCAACTATTTATATAACATACAATGAATGTTAAATATTTATTTCTGTCACATAATAATTTAACAAGAATATAATCCAGTATATTAATATGTAAATGTTTCAATCCTTCAAAATGAATACAAATTGTGCACTATTGATATTTTGACCTATCCTCGATGTAAAGACGCATGCACAGAATAATGAAGAAAAAAACAGTATGAAAGATCCGGACCTTTTTTCAATTGGGTTATGTTTATCCAGTCCTTCCTTAATTATGATTTAGTGTTTGTTGTTTGTGTTTTGGTTGTCTGAATATCTGTCATTCCATGAGAGCGTTTCCGATTATCTCTTTTATTAAAAAAGAACACACTGTTCCAATGTGTCCTCGTATCCAACACACGCATAAGAAGGTTTTCATTATCCTGAATAATTATTTTTTAATCTAACGTTTTGCAACTCTAAGAGAGAAGCTCTTTAACTCCCAGAAAAACATTATTTTTTAATTTAACGTTTTGCAACTCTAAGAGAGAAGCTCTTTAACTCCCAGAAAAACACGAAGAAGGCATACGAAAACTTCGTGGTATGATTATCTTAAGTGAAAGATTATAGCTTTAAGAGATAACTAACATTCGACGATAATTTTAACGGGTAAAAGTAAATTATAAATGATAAACGCATCCTATTTTTTATGCACAGGATTTGAAACAATTTCTGGATGGAGCGAAAGATGGTTTTATTTTCTTCAGTTTGGGGAGCAATGTCCGCAGTGATAAATTACCAGGTGAAATACGAAAAGCTATAATTGATGCATTTGCTGAATTACCTCAGCGCATTCTCTGGAAGTTTGAAACAGAGAACTTAACAGGATTATCACCAAATGTCAAGATTGGAAAATGGCTGCCTCAAAGCGACATTCTAGGTATGATGCAAAAAATATTAACATAATTAACATTTACTTATTAGTATAATTTACGCAACATTACACCATAGTTAACGAAGGGATTATAGATCTATTAAATTTAAAACTCTCGAATGTCCTTTAATCTATATTATATTTTTCGATGTTCGGTGCCCCGAAGCATTTTCATTGGCTCTCGAGGACATAGATTAACATTCAGTGTTGCAGAAGACTATGGTTACTGTTATGACTCGAAATGACCTCCATATGCCAGTACATTTTTCTGATGGACATTAAAACCCGAGTAAAATTAATACAAATTAAAAGTAATTAAAGCTTATGATAATGTACTAACATTACTGACATTAAAGTATTCTAGTAAAGTATACTAATAAAGAGAAATCAGACCGTGAAAAGGTTTTGGTATCAATGCTGTTCGGATTGCAGGCACGGAAGTATTTTTAATTTGTGGAGAAGACTATTGTACAATTTAATGCTATTGAGACTCCATGGAACAAGGAAGGGCAAGATTATCCCTATTTCTAATAACGATTATGTTTACAACAGTACTTTTTGTCAGCTTTTGTGAAATGTATAGGCTACTTATTAATTGCATACTTAGGCCTACGTAATTTTTTCTATCTGATTCAATTAGAAATTTAGAATTCATGTAATGTAGTCTCACTTCGATATAAAAAAGCCTCCCCCCGAAAGTAACATTTTATCACAGGCCGGATTAGTATTATCATTTGTAACAAACTATATAATATTGTGCATTGTATCGAGATCTTACCACATTAAACTTTTAATATGAATATTCTTCATGTTAAACGCTCCTCACTTATGTGTAAATAGGTCTAATGTATTTCTTGATGGATTGTTTTCAAATTGAATGTGATTTAGCTGTAATCCACTCCTAGCCTATAAATTACATCTGCTTTAAAGCCATAACCTACAGGTCAGTGAATAGTATTAATAGTATTAATTGTGAATTAATATTATTTCCAGTGCATTATGTAATTTTTCTCTACTTATATTGATTCAATTAGAAATAAATGATTTATGTAATGTATACAAATATATAAATGTAATGTAAATAAAATTTAAGCTAACATATTGCAAAATAATTAGTGTCATAGTTTTGTGTTTCTTGTGACTGAGTAGAAGCATTATGCACTGAAAAATTATTTTAAAAATATTCATACAAACACTATGAATCCAACTGAATTTTAGCTAGCACGAATTGCTAGTAAGTAATAAATTATATTCTATATGGCTACACAATACAGCCATATAAACACACAGAGACGTATACACACATACTCTTTACACTTCGCAGATTATCATTAAGTCGACCTTTAAAAGCAATAGTGAAATTAAAATGTGATATGGGTATGAAGTGGGATATAAAAACACTCGTTGTGGCGTATGTTTCAATTTAGTAAAACCTGACGGTAGCAGTTTTCTATCAACAGTAGATTCCAGAAAAATATTTTACCTGTGTATAGAGGGGACATAGACAAGCAACTTTTATTAGGACATTTTTGCTCTATGACGTAAAATGTGTATGCTACAGGGCATTAGAGTCCTTAAAATTTGGTGCTCATAACTCAATAATTGAGCGAAATAGGGTTAAAATTTTCATTAAATTGACTTCATGCCTTCCTAGTGATCGATAAAAACCTGATTCTTAATAATTCATCAACAGCTATACCATAATTTAGAATTTTCATAATCTGCAAAATTTACTGACTAATCACATGATTGCCCGCCACTGCATTATGTTTTTATTCCTAGTTCCAGACCTAACAAAAATGTTTCGTTTGTCTTTTTTTTTCCCTCAGAGTTGTAAGATATCGATCGTCATTTTTTACAATTTTCCCATCGTTTCAAGTATTAGAAGTCAGTGGCGTGCATATCCTTGGGAGATTTTATGTTATAACAGGAAGAATTGAATCCATAGAGCAAAAATCTCATAATAAAAGTTGCTTGTCTATGTCCCCTCTATACACAGGTAAAATATTTCGGTGTTATTCATTAACACCCAGTACATCAATACATCTATGGCTTGTCCAGCATGATGACGCCCTGAGTCTCAAAATAATTGATTTAACAACAGAATATGATTATGTAGAATTCCATTATAAATTCTTATTTTTATTGATCATACCTTACTTACCTTGTCAGTGTTGGACCCTTTCCTTCTTCCTTCCTTCCATCCTACTTCATAGTAGAAAATTCGAATGCTAATACTGGTTGTTGACTGTTTCAGCTCACCCACAAATAAAGATGTTCGTCTCTCACTGTGGAAAGATGAGCACTACGGAGGCTGTTTACAGAGGTGTTCCTATTGTTGGAATTCCTTTCTTCACCGATCAGTTGTTGAATCTCCAGTCTTTAAAGTCTAAAGGAGTTGCAGTTGGATTGGACATAATAACTCTCACTAAAGAGTCCCTTTTGACTGCCATTAGGGAAATCCTGAACAATCCCAGGTAATTACTTCAGTACTTCAGTAATTAATTGGTTGTTAGTTAGTATACTTCAGCTATGAACAAGTATTAGTTTCCGTCTTATTCCCTCAATATGTTCCTTTTCACACTAGAACAGTGACCGGCATGTTCCGTGCTCTGTGACGTCATACTACAGAGCAGCCGCGCTCTTTGCTCGGCAATATCTCCGTACTGAGCGTGGAGGAAGGGTTCAACTGGCCAGTGGCGGAACGACGCCTATGCATTGACAGAGTGCGCTCCGATCTTCGTAGATAGTATGGGAATAGCACAATTACAATGCATTTGTACGAAAACAAAATAGTACAACTGTGATAAATCAATGTAACAGAACAGTTTTGTTTGTAATGAAATTTAATATAGGCCCTACTTACACTAATCTGAAATGCATCCAGGTGCGGATGCGTCAGGTTATTTAAATGAGGCTCCGAAACTACTATAAACATACAAATACATAAAACATAAGAATACTTTAAGGAGTACTGCAAAACTTTGTCTACTCGGAAACTGAAAAATGTTAAAGTATACAAAATATACAAAATACACAAAATATACAAATTAAACTATACACCTTTGTGAGCACTATGCCAAGTATAGGCCTATTCAGACTTTTGATACACACCCTTACTTTGTGTCACTATCGTGCCCAAGCTCAAGGCATTGTCGAGATTTTTTCCCTCTTTTCTCGCGCACTAATTTTGCAATATTAGGAGACATAGTCTGGCTAACACACAAACGAGAACATTTTTCATGTTCTGATCAGATAGGCGGTTTCCATGTTGTGGTTTGCAGATCTTCATACAAGAAAA
This sequence comes from Ectobius pallidus, assembly GCA_964059195.1. NCBI lineage: Eukaryota > Metazoa > Arthropoda > Insecta > Blattodea > Ectobiidae > Ectobius > Ectobius pallidus. Next base: position 23,023,780 of record CAXKWD010000008.1, read on the forward strand.
GAACTATTCACATACATACGTCGATACAAATATACTCAACATTCTAGCAGCAAATATATTATGTAGTTGCCTGGGGAAATCTTCTATAAAATATAGATAGATCCTTTTTGTTTTGAAAGCGGTCTTTCATTTCAATATTCTTTTGCAAATCAATGACTTCTAGTTGCAATGACGTTGGAACACTGTCAACATCCACAGAAAATGGTGTCGCAAATATGCAAATATAGGATTGGAGTTTTGCAAAATCTTGAAATCTGTAATAAAATATCCTGATCCAGTTCTTCTAATATTTGTACATAATTATTAATGTCTGTAATTGAATGACATACTGTAGACAACTTTGGAAAATGTGGCGTGTCTCCGAGGGTGACCTGACGTTTCCGTAAGTCTAGTATTAATCTGAATGCACTAAATTTACCATACATTTCACTGATTAACTGACCTCTGCACCCTTGTCATGGTTAATGCACACAATTCAATGTACCATCACGGCTCACCTTAACCCTACTGCTGCACTGAACGCCACTGCGCTAGTGCGTATTAACAGGAATGCAACTCAACTGCTCGCTCTCTCAAGCTCTTGCGAGATGATCGGCTCTTACGTCACAACTGCAGCATCTGCCGGACACTGCACTAGAAGGACCAGAAAAATTTACTTACCTATAAAGATAACAGGGGCCAAATCTGGCATAGCGATTTGAGTTAGCTATCTGTGCTGAAATTTCTACCTTTACATAAACATGGTTACATAAATTTAGGAATAAGTTTTAACCGTTCGATGATTGAAGGGGGTCGCAACCGTTAGCCTGTACGGAATGCCATTTAGTATATATTTCCCCCCAAAACGCTCCATAATAAGATAATTGGTTAAGAATTATACGAGATGTAATTATTGGAGCAAAAATAACTCATCAGAACTTCTAGGTAGTCATTTTCACAGTTTGCTTAATGAAGCTATGGTAAATTACAGTCATTGTGAGTATTAGGCTTATACCATCAAATGGACGAGAAACATAAAATATTGAATACATTTGGCTTACTGTCTAGTTTGGAGCAAAATTGAAATTTGGAGGAAAAATGAGCAAAAGTGAAATTTTTAGAAGAGGCGAATTGGCCCCCTCGATATTTCTGGTAATAAAGATATCCTTAACATTGTCTATTTTCAATATTCAGTTGTACCTGTTGCAATATATTTGTACAATCTTCTTCATAGCTATAACCATAATGATACATTGACGTATTGTATGTAAAATAACCTATTTCCTAAAGAGAACGGTACATGTTTAAACTTGTTAAAATACTAACATATTAAATAATAAAAAATGGCTTTAGGCCTTAGGGTATAACGAACTCATATAGTTTAAAAAAGAAAGACTTGTGCATGTAGATTTAAACTGTTAAAAATCTTCAATCTAAATAGGCCGTCCTTAGTCCCAAAGTGCTTATAGTTATATTTAACCAACATGTTGAGAAATATATTGTACACACACACACACACACACACACACACACACACACACAGACATTTATATATATATAATTATTTATAGTCTTGTTCAGACGACATAACTATGTATCAACATTTTTAGCCTGTCTATGGTTATATACATCACTTCTTAAGGGATGTCTCAAGTAGTTATTCTTCATATCTACACATGGTCCGCATATACCGTACATGCTTATTTAAAACCAAGAAAAAGATTTAGAACAAATAATTAAATAAATAAAATACAAAATAACACAAACAAAATTTGAATATTCCTCACCCTCCCCAGTCTGCCGCTTTCGTGAACCTGAGCTGTCTCGCCTTTGTTAAAAACTTCCAAATGCTTTCCTCAACATCTTTGTCCACCAGTAACTCCAAACATATTCGTTGCTCTCTATTTGATTACATAGATATTGGTAGATATATTTTCTTCTAATTTTCAAAACCTCTAAAATTGCCAAAATAAGAAACCAAGATTCTTCCCCCTTCCATATGGAACGAATTCTCATTACGTTTTCATCTGTGATCCTAATCATTCGCCATGCACTAAGTGCAATCCAAACGAGCCCCAGTTTAATAATAATAATAATATTTATTGTCAAGCATAAATTTACGCATCCCTGATGTAGCGTAGGCTATTTACAGGGATGTTTGTACGCCTCAAATAAAGACAAGAAACAAACCCAAGCATAAAACAAACAAAAAACTATACACAACAAAACAAAATAAAACAGAATAAAATTCCACTAAAACCTAGTAGCAAGTGGACCAGATTAGGCACTGTTGACAGATCCCTCCCATACTGTTTTCACTCGGAAAAGGTATTTTCCTATTTCTCTGAGGATTTCAGCCTTGTCTGTATTAATAATTTTTAAGCAATATCTTCATTAATATTACTAAAATAAGATTCTAGCAACTGTTTCCTAAACTTACTAGTCCTGTTGCATTCAATCAAAATATGTTTGGCATCCTCCCTCAGATTACATAAGGGGCAGATGCCTTTTTCAGCGATTCCTCTTCTGCCTTTTAGTTTCCATATCCCTATCCTCCACCAAGCTATTCCTACCCTTTCTTTATAGTCACATACTTCAACATATTTTTCTTTACCCCATCTGGTTTTCATGTCTATGTAAAATACAAGAGATCTCTTTTCTTCTAAGCTCTGTGATAATATTTGCCTCTCTACATCATTGCATCTTCTCTTCACAATTTCATACAGTGAATTTCCATGTGCATATTGATTTAACCATAACCACATGAGACCTAGTCGAAAAAACTCCTCCTTAATTTTATTTAACCAATTGTTCTGAAAGCTATTGTTGTTGAGAAAGCTGAAACATTCATATAAAATACTGTCGGAGTTTTGCTTTTTAATACGGTTTAAGTATTTCAATATTCTGCACATTATTCTACCCCTACTACTTTCAATTCCTAATTCGTATCTGGCCGCCCCATTTGCTGAATTAAGAGGAGCCCCAGTTTACTGACTTTTGATCCTTTTTCTATGTATTGCTCCTTCCTCCACTCCAATTTTAACCGCGATTGTAATTCAAATTAAACCATAGTCATACATTGCGCATTTGCCTGTTGTCTATCAATATCCTTCAAACGGTTATGAACCTTCCTCCTCACACTTCTCCTATTTCCCTGTCCATCCATCCAGATATATCCAATCCCTATAGTTACTAATCCCTTAATTTGAAAGCCCATGTATTTCCTCCTATTCTTAACTGTTCTTGACAACATATTGCTCTAATTAGAGATTGATCCCCCAGCATAAGTTGTAACCAATATTTCACCACCCTAATTTTAAACTCTATAATCTCACTATGCGCTCCAAACTCTCTCCTAACTCTCTCCTAATGCCACAGTTTGCTGTGCCCCTTCCTATCCCCAAAATCCCTTTCAAAAATCGCGTTCTGACCTAATCTAGATTCTCCGTTTATTCCCATCCCCATATATCAGCCCATAAGTCATCGTCGATCTCACTTTTGCCCCATACAGTGTTTCCATAACACCTGTTGGCATGTATGGAATTTTGCTACGTATCCGAAGAATCTCCGCTGCTTTCAGTCCTGCTTTATGTTTCGTCATCTCACTGTGCTTCGCCTTACGTCCGTTTCGTTTTCCCCCAAGGGTGATGTAATTATATAATGAGTCAATACTGGTATAAATAGTGGGATATGGTGTAGGCATTTGGGGACATCGTTAATAAACGTCAAGCCAGCTGCGAAACTCCGTAGTCTTGAGAGGAGAATCCTTCTACGACTAACAGGAGCTTACAGAACAACGGCGACTGATGCCTTAACCACAGTCCTTGGGATCATACCACTTGATCGTATTATAAGGCAAAGAGCAGCTACATTCTGGGTTAAAAAGAGATTACAGGTTCGCGCAGAGTTAATACTTAAAACTAGAGTTGAAACAACAAGGGATGTCAAGAATGTGATACTGGATATGTGGCAAGCCAGATGAGAAGAAAGCAATACAGGACGTAGGACTTTCGATATTTTCATTTTCATGGGGTTGCGACATCTACAACCGTCCCAAAGTTTGATCCACTATCTCACGGGCCATGGACCCTATACGGATTACTTAAAGGGAAAGGGCATTGGGGACTTTAACGCATGCTCGTGTGGGGGAATAGGTACTCCTGAGCATGTGGCTTGGGAATGCCAAAAAAACTGCTCGGTTGAGGGAGCCCTTTCAGAGACTTCTTCGAGGTAGGCAAATAGGGAACATAATAAGAGACCCCTACTCGTGGAAGTTGTTGGATGAAGCAGCAAATAGAGTTTCACAGAAAGCAAAAGAAGACTATATAAATAGCAGACACGGACAAAGGCAATAAGACGTAAGATATAAGGCACACAATGAGACATAACGTAAGACAAATTACAAATAAAAGACAAAAAAAACCCGGATATGACTTCGTGGTGCCAGGATGACCTACTGGTCGACGCCGATGCCTGAAGTCTGGCTTACAGATTAAGGATTCCGGTGACGACTGGTACTCAACTGGTTGATGATGAGATGGTAGTGAGGACGCGGGAGTGCACTACATTTGTGAAAGGTGTGGTATGCTTAGGAGCGACCTCCCATTATCATCAAAAATAAATAAATTAAAAAAAACAGGATTTGACACGTACTGTAGTTAGTTACCGTAATTAGTGTAGGTAGTATATTATTAAGTTATCAATGTTTTGTTTTTCTTCATAAATTGTTAAACTTTTTTCTCTCTCTTTCTTGATATATTCTTTAGATTAAGTCATAATTAGTTTAGATAACCTATGTAATTATAAATTAGTGAGTTGCAAATTGTACAGTGGATATAGAGGCCTCTGATAGTAATCCAAGACAGGGGCCAAGAAGTGAAGGGTTCGGCTGTAAAACATGGTAACCCACACAGAACAACTTCTGAGATAATGATATCATAGGTTTTTAAATCAAAATTCTAATTTATTAGCAAGTTTTCTTCCAAATATGAACACACATCATAAGAATACAATGTTTTCTGAATGTAATGGCATATTTAAGTGAAATGTATTGGGCAAAGAGAGAACTTAAAAAAATTAAAAGTAAACGTGTGTAATCTAATTTATGTGGTTTAACATGTTTTACTTGAAGTGACTAAACGTGTCAACATGTTATATTACCGCAATGTACTTAACCAATTACTAATGCTCTATTCAGATTCTCCATTACTTTGTTCTTCATTGTCCTGAACCACTAAATTTGTGTAAAATGATGCATAGTAAGAAGGTATCCACTCCAAATAAGCAATGACGTCATCCAATTTTTTTTTCGCAATTGGTTTTCCTCTACTATTTTGCAGCCCGCGAATTGACAAAAATGCTTTCTTACAAACGCTGCCCTTCATGTGGAACAAAATATTTCACAATTTGTGACCTTCTGCTCTTAACGTTCTTGGTGTATTTACGTGCAACAGGATTAGCTTTCATACACACAAATAAATATGCATTTTGTAGGTTATTCAAACTTACTTTCCAGAACTTGGAAAAAATTACTGTACGTGTTTCATCACTATTTTATCAAAAATTTTAATGGACAATTGGACAGTTGGTCCAAGTTCCCTACCTGGAACCTCATCTCCTTTACCCCTATATTTTTTCCTTCTTCACTACTGGTTGCCTGGACATTCTCCTCTTCCTCTTCTTGTTTGGTCATTCAATAGGAATATTTTCACTTTCTTGTGTTTTACCAGCTGTATTATGCAAAAATACTCTGCTTTTCCCCACCACGTATCGTAATACCATGTAAAAACAACTTTAAAAGCCATCAGGAGCTATTATAATAATTTCACGTAAAATATGGTAACCCTCACTGTACATTTTAATAATCTTTTTTTACTTAATTTCATCTGGATCATCTATATCTTCCCTACAAGATGTAACTTAGAGTGGGAAACTTGGTATCCAGTGCCACTCTCGTTGCTTTCCTCTTCTTCACGTCCACTGGAAAAACTATTATTTTCCGTAGAGAAAAGTTCCCTCCTTACTCACTGAGCAGCCATCTTTTGAAGGTTACCATGTTTTACATGAAATGGATGTGGGTTACAGTAATATATCTTACTGCATTCTCCATCCATGATGAACATATTGAACTAACTGAACAGTTCAGTAGTTTCACAACAGATAGCCTAAACTCCCTATGTGATTATCTCAATTTTTGAAAATTTGTGGGTTACCATGATTTACAGCCGAACCCTTCAAGTATTAAAGTATGAAATACATAAATATCGTCCGTTCAAAGTAAACATCAATCCTAAATACACGAAGTTCTTCACGTTATCCAAACATTGTCCCGCATACGCCCACATCTGTTCACCGCTATAAACCGATCCGTCCTTAAAGGTCATAGTCTTAGTCTTTTTTGTATTAACAGTAATTCCTCGCAGTAAGTTTTAAGTCTGTCTAATCCCAGCTGTAGTCCGTTAATCATCGTTGAACACAACACCATGCCATCTGCGTATAAAACCAGAGAAACGAGAACACTGTACATTCCCCACTTCAGACACCCCCATATGTACCTGTCCTATTACTTCAACAATATCGTCTATAAACATATTAAATAGTAGAGGAGACAAAATAAAACCCTGCCTCACCCCATTTCGCTGACAATACTCTACGATGCCCTTGTACTATCGTATTTGTCAAAAAATTCCACATTTTTATAAATCGCCTGCAGTGTTACAATCATCTTCCCCGACATCCCTTTCACCCACAATTTATGCCATAACACCTCACGAATAATGGAGTCAAACACTTTACTTCAGATCTACAAAAGCACAATGCAGTTTTCCACGTTTTAGTGATATTTATCTCACATGTAATGTGTCCAGAATAAATACCCCATCTGTGGTACATTCCCTTCTCTAAAGCCAAATTGAAATTTTACTAAATTCCGTTACCCAGTCCTCTATTTTGCTATACAATATTCTACAATCAATTTCCTTCATAATTGGTAACAGAGTGAACTCCCTATACTTGCCGGAATTCCTTTGGGTCCATTCCTCTTATAAATTAGCTGAATAATCCCATGTCTCAACACCGAGGACAATTCCCACCACGAAACATATTCTTGAAGATCTGGAGCATTACGGAACCAAATCCATTAACACTTGCAGCGACTTTAAATACTTCAGGCGGTAACCCACCCGAACCCGGAGCCTTCCCACTTTTCAACCTTTTAATTACCCTTATGATCTTAAGTATAGTAATATCTTCATCCAACATTGGCACTTCCAACCACTCCTGCCTTTGAATCCAAATTGTTTTTCCTTCCCCCATGTTCCGCCACCGAAAACACCTATAAAATGTTCAAGCCATTTTCCGGAGAAATTTCACCAATTTTCTGACGATTCCCATTATATCTTTAACCAAACGCCAAGCCATAGCGTTATCTCAAGTCGAAGCGACTTCCCGAATTTCTTTAACCATTCTGCCTTGCCAATTAGTTCGTTTCTCCGTTACAATTACTTTGTATTCCTTTCTTGCATGAGTATACACACTCCTTTGATCATCAGTATTCTCCCATCTAAACTGTTTCAAGGCTACTATTGCTCGTTTCTTTGCGACTCTACAGTCCTGGTCATACCATCTCACTGTCTGCCTGTTCTTCTTCTTCTTCTTGTTTGTTCGCAACTTCATCCCAGCATATGTAATATGAGGACATCTGAAGCATTTGGTGTATAAAACACCTGTAATTTCCGAGATGGAATTAGTCGCCCGCATAATCACAGGGTGTGAATTTATTTGCAATACGCCAGGAATCTTTGATAGGGTACGTACGAGAAACTTTTCTGCAGCGCTGTAGTCTATGCATTCGTGCTGGAGAGAGCTCAGTTCCAGCAATACCTGCATTTAATAAAAGATAAGGTGAAATACATTCAGACAAAGTGTTATTTCAACAGACGTATACACAGTATTCGAAGTGTTCTGTTTTTCCGTTCCAAACAGTGAATTAAAAAGAAGCTTCATGAATTATCATTGAGTTACCATTTTCTTTATCTTTCTTTGCACTATTTCAATGTATTCAAACTTAAATCTGTCTTCAAAGGTAAGATATTGCGGTTTATTTAAAAATTCTCAAGTTAAAACACTTGTTGTGTAATAATAATAATAATAATAATAATAATAATAATAATAATAAAATGCATGTAACAATCGTATTGCATTCATAACTATGTTAACAACGAAATTCCATTTATGTTCTTTTCCTAGTGTTAGAAGATGTCGATCATCATTTTCTCACAATTGTCCCAGCCACTACACAATATCCACTGTTCCTCTGTTTCGCAACATGTCAAATGTTGGAAGTCAGGGGCGGGCTTTCCCTTGGGAGATTTTATGCTTAACAGGAAAAATTGAATCCATAGAAAAAAATCTCTTAATAAAGGTTGCTTGTCTATGTCCCCTCTATACTCAGGTAAAATATTTCGGTGTTGTTCATTAACACCCGTAAACGAGTCAAAATCATAAGTCTCTCCTGCATGAATAACAGTCTATAATGCTCTCTGGGGTTGCAATTTGATCATATGTGTAAAGTTTTCTTTTGTTATGAATACATTTCTTATGTTAGAACTATTACCCCATAGTAATGTAGGTGTACCATATTTTAATAAGCTTTGAAAGTAAGAATAGTATGCTCATTTTAAATAATTTATAAGATAGGACCCCTTAAATTTCTTAGTATAAAATCTTTGAAAGTTTAGAACAAAGTACGGTACACGTTTACCAAGTGATTGAAGTCAAATTTTCCTGGCTTATGGGCCGTCCTCTATCAGTTTTGTTGGCTAACGTTTCGCCGCGAGCTGCTTCAGGTATCTTCAAAGCGTGTCTAAGGCTATTGGGTGTCAACTGACATAGTGTCAATAGTCATCTGGTGTCAACTGACACAGTGTCAGCAGTTGACACCCGAAAGGCTTAGACACCGCCCTCGAAGATGACCTACGCAGCTCGCGACCTAACGTCAAGCAAAAAACTGAAAGTTCACGGACCATAAGCCTGGAAAATCTTACTTTCAATAGACGTCAGACCAATGTAAATTGTAAGCCGCGCTATGACTATAATGTTAAGGCGGCTTTGTAAATAAACTCGCTTCGCTCGTTGGGGGCTCTGCCCCAAACCCCCAGTGAAGAACTCTGGAAAAGCTTCTTTTTATGAACTCACTACCGATCGAAAATGAATCCGTGAATTGCCTATATTACCATTTAGCCATAATGAACCTAAAAAGTGCAGAATAACTTTAAGAACTTTTTGGGGTAAAAAATTAAAAATCTTAACTTTTTTGGAATTTTGCCGTTGGTTACAGGCTAAACGGTATAATTCTGCCAAATTTCAGGTTTCTAGCTCATCTGGAAGTGGGTAAACATTAATGTCTCAAAAATATTTCAGAATTTTCTTTCGGGGGTAAAACGTTAAAATATTGAACTTTTTGGCATTTTCCAATCGGTTACAGACTAAAATCTATAAGTCTGCGAAATTTCAAGTTTCTGGTTTATGTGGAGCCTCCAAAAAAAGCTCTGCAGAGACTTTATAGCTGCGTCCGCCATTTTGAAAGATTTTTTAGTAAATAAATAATTGAACTTTTTGGAATTTTTCCATGCGTCACAGGATAAAAGCTATAAATGTGCCAAATTTCAAGTTGCCATTAATGTCAGTGAGTCAGGTGAGAAAATTACATTATCCATGTCCAAGGTAGAGAAAGTTATGTGATGCATCACACCCGATATTTATTTACGTGGATTTCACTCTAATGATTTCTATCGCTAGCATGTCTTATTAATTATTTGTCAGAGCTCAGTTTATTGCAACTTCCAAAGCCCTATGTGAGGACTGCACACAATGTTGTCGTGAGAACTGAGCAGAAACTTTAGCTGCCTCCTCCATTTTGAAGGGTTTTTAGGGATAAAAAATTAAAAATGGAACTTTTTGGAATTTTTCCATCGGTTACAGGCAAAAAGCTACAAGTGTGCCAAATTTCAAATTTCTAGCTCATCTGGAAGTGGGTAAATATTAATATCAGTGAGTGAGTGAGTCAGTTACCCATATGGCTTTATGTTATACGAACTTAATTTAAAAAAGTTATTACATCTTTGGTAACATAAATCCAACTTAATAATAAAAAGTAAAATGTAAAAAAGGAATACTAACATCTTCGCTCCTATGGTAGCACAGCTTCCGCCCAACCGATCTAGTAGTAGGCCTACTATTTTATGACTAGTCTATAGCCCTACAACCGAAATAATAAAACGTAATAACCCGTTACAATAGGTTTAAACTCGTTAAGAGTTAAATGAAAGCCAGCCATAAAAAACTACATGTCATATGCTTTTTATGATTTTAGCTACACAGTTAACATGAAGAAACTGTCAGCTGTGTTAAGAGATCATCCGGAGTCAGCGCTGGACAGGGCTGTCTTCTGGACGGAATATGTCATCAGACACGGCGGTGCTCCTCATTTGAAACCCGAATCAACAAGACTGAGCTGGTACCAGTACTTTCTTCTAGATGTTATGCTATTTCTTCTTACTGTAGCGGTAGTAGTTATATTGATAGTGTATGTTTTAGTCAAAAAATTGTACAGGTTGCTAATAAGAAGCCCTACGAAGAAAACTAAACAAAATTAATACAGTTTTATATATTTCTATTCAGCATGCAATTAATTGTTTATCGAAACAGTTGTGAATTAGTTGTGTTCCAATGCTGTTTTATTATAATTATGTATGTATATTATGCTGAAGTCTGTCGTTGAAACGGAAATAATTGTGTCGAAGTTCAATCATGATGCATTTCGATGCTTATGTGCTTAGATAGACTGTCTATAAGTTGATGGTAGCTGAGCAGTGCTTAGTGGCTACTGTATTGTCTTCAATTACCATCGAAAAGTTGCATTCAATGTCTACGGAAATATAGAACTATATGCATACACTATACAGGAAATATGTCATATCATGCATCATCTTGTTTCTCATCTGTCTTGTTTTCGTAGAACTTGTGGCTATATGAAGTTTATAAACAATTGCAGTTTCTTCATTGCAGCAAACGTCAAAGCTGGTGACAGAGTTCTGTGTTGAATTGCGTTTCGATACCAATATGTATCATCATCAGTAAGTAGACCTGGGGAATTTTTAATATTGTGATTAATAAGTGGAAGATAGTAACTTGCTAACTACTAAGTCTGAGTTTGTAGTTATGTATAGTTATGTACAGTTATGTACTTACATTAGGTTGATGTTTGATCTAGAGAAAATCTACTCTGTGTAAGTATTGAATTGCTACTACTTCTTGTTTACCGTTAGGGTGTGGTTTAAGGTTTGTAAGTAGTTAAAAAGATCATTGTAGTCAACTGGGTTCTCCTTTATAATATACTGTTTGTGTGAATATATTTCTAGTGCTTCCATTGTGTTTAGTTTTGAATCTTTGGTTTGTTTCTGTAATACTTCGAGGGCATTTTCGATTGGATTTAGTGGGTGGTTATTTATTGTTATCTTACAATTCAGCATTAGTATTCCACTTCTGTTATTTGAAACCACCAGCAATAAAAATTCATTAATGATCTAAACTGTTCCCCAAGAAAAGATCGCCATGTATACGCGGACTCTGTCCGAAATGAATTTTTGATCCGGTCCTGTACAAATGGAGAGAAGGATCGGATTCAGATTCAGATCGATGTAAACGCTAGCGAACTCAATCATGGTGCACGCGTATACACTTGCAAGTCCATTCGTCATTTTGTTCTGTCAGATGATCCTTCAATTTAATCAAAGAACTTACACAGATTCTAATATAATTGCATGATTTAAGATTTTCCTGGTGTAACATATGAATAAATGCTCTATTATGCCATAATTTGTTCATGGTGACTAGAAATTAATCACTGAATATACATGGCGACTGTTTACACCGGTTAGCCACATGATTAGCCACACATAACCCATTTAGCCGATCTCAAAAAATCCAAATACACTACCAGAACTTTGCATCTAAACTGGGAACGTATTAAGTTGGGTTCGAATTCAGATAGATTTATATCCCGTATTGTAAACGTGGTAAATTACATTTACCTGATGGCTTACGTAACAATAATAGATAATGAGTCTAATGTAAAGGCATTATTTCGTTCTCTGAAGGGGGTTAAAAATGGAGAATAAGTAGTGAAATCATTACAATGCATGTTTATTTTTACGCAATAGAGTGTAAAATGAATATAGGCTACTAGGTTTAAATACAGAAGCCTCTGACAGAAGAAGATAACTTAATTCAAGGTTGATCAAGCTTCAAGGCCTTACAATACCGTCTTCTCTTGGCGGGGCGGGTCACAGTAGCAAGTAATCATTCAACTGTGAGGCTACAATTTTCGCTGTCGATACAAAGTGTAAGTACACTAATTTAGAATCACGCACTAAGTATAGACAGTGATATATTGATATAAGTGTGTTGTATAAGATTAACGAAATCGTAGTAGTGTGACAAGTGAAACTTAAAAAAGTTCGATTCAATTTATTTCCTTGCCAACATTATTGTAAGTTTTTATTTATTTAAACTTATTTACCATTTTATCGTAAGACAAGTATAAACAATTCAGGTTGAAGAAATTACAAATAGCTTGTTGTGGTCGACACAGTTAACATCCGTGTTCCAACAGTGGCGCTGAAGTCGCTCTTTGTACAAGACAGTGACAGTGTCATCTTCAGAGTCCGAACCTTAACAGAACATATTATTATCTGTAAAGTACCGGTATTATTTCGGTATTTGGTAGTATCGCCATAGTAATCCGAAGACCGTTAAAGTCGGTGTTATGTCCTGATAGGACGGGCATACCGGTTTAGACGGCCTCAATGTTATACCGGTACAATGTCGGCAAAAACATCCAAGATTACAGTAGTAAAAACATAATAAGGAATCGGAATCTAATTGAGAATAATTGCAACGTACTTCTGGTACGTGGTTCCTTTCACTTTTATGGGCAATGGATTCTTTGGCAAAGCCCATTTGCCTCACAATTTTGAGGTAAATTGTTATAACTCGTCTAGTTATTAAGGTATGTCCACAGACAGTGTGATTAGCAGGGCCAGGATTCTGATGACATGCCATCTTTTTATTGGTGTATCATAAGCATTGCCAACTCGTAGATAAATCCTAATCATGGCCTCTAGATTATAGAAATGCATTTTTATTAGGTCATTTTTGTCATTTTATGTAATTTTATATTTTTAGGGAATTTATTTCAATTTTACGACATTATTTTAGTCATTTTCATGTCATTTTCTTCCTTATTTAGTAATTTTTATGCATTTACATTGAGTATATTAACTTATTTTTTGTTGTTCTCTAGCTAGCATCGTCCCCAGCGGTGTTGTCTTTCAAGTGTTGTTTGTTTAATGCAAGAAGGACACACCCGGTGTTGAAGTGTTGAAGTGTTGTCATGTCTCAGTCGGAAACAAGAATCAAAGAGACGCCAAAATTTTATATTATATTACTGTTGATTGACTTGGCACCTGTGTATTCCATCTATAATGCAACATTTATGTAGGATCTACTTTAAAAATAATTTTCTACTTTTTATCTCAAATGCTCCAATCAAGAAAAAGAACAAAGTTTTTAAACCTATAGCATCCTTTCTGCATTTGCAGTTTTTACAATTACGTACAAATTAGTCTATAACTTTGTGTGTAGAATAGTAATTTTGTATAAATAACATATCAGTTTTTAGGCCACTCTTTCTAATTACGTCGTATTAAGTCATTTTCTTTCAAATTTAGGGTCCTTTATAGGTCATTTTTCAAATAATTTTAGGTTATCAGAATCCGGGCCCTGGTGATTAGCATTGTATCACCAGGAAGAAGTCCTGGGTATGGTTTGCGTCTTTGTTGTTGCCAGGAAGACATCCAAGTGCTCCAGCCTCTTGTTGTTGCCGAGAAGACAGCCTATTGTGGTTCTGCATTTCCCATTTCTCGCTCCGGTAGTCACTCGTACATGCTCAAACAACCGTAAGTTTGAAACGTTCAGGGAAGTGTTATGCGGTTTGCGGCCCGTCTTTTGTAAGGGGACTATTCGTTGCCAGGTCTTGGAATACCACAAAACACCTTGGCAGAATAACTTGACTTTAATAGTTAAGCAACAGGCCAGAATTCATTTAGTATTATAGTGCTATGTTGTTGACTTATCTTCTGGAGATATATTTTCTGTAATCACACAAAGTACTTATTTATTTCTATTCGTGGAAAAATATTTAAATAAGATCCCCTGCTATTTGTCACGTGTTCACAGTAATGCCAATCCGAATTACCAGTTATCCGCCTTTTGTAAGATCTTCAATTTGTTTTAAATGGGGTACAAGTAGTTCTGAAAGGTATATTCATTACGTATACAAAGCAAAGAAGTGGCCCTTGTGACCGACTGCTTGTCATTTCGTTGAGATAAATAATGACTCACAGACTGCTGTTTCATTAGATAGAAGGGAATTTAGTCACTAGTCAGGCTGCAGTCTAAGACCCGTTGTGTGGTGAGCAAATTAAAACAGGAGAAAATAAATAAATCCCGTATACCGGTAGTTTGAATATCAGTGAACATCAAACACATCCCGATGCATAATAAACAACTGCTTACATGTTGTGAAGGTATGTACACATTCTTATAATAATAATAATAATAATAATAATAATAATAATAATGATGATGATGATGATGATGATGATGATGATGATGATGATGATGATGATGATGATGATGATGATGATGATGATGATGATGATGATGATGATGATGATGATGATGATGATGATGATGATGATGATGATGATGATGATGATGATGATGATGATGATGATGATGATGATGATGATGATGATGATGATGATGATGATGATGATGATGATGATGATGATGATGATGATGATGATGATGATGATGATGATGATGATGATGATGATGATGATGATGATGATGATGATGATGATGATGATGATGATGATGATGATGATGATGATGATGATGATGATGATGATGATGATGATGATGATGATGATGATGATGATGATGATGATGATGATGATGATGATGATGATGATGATGATGATGATGATGATGATGATGATGATGATGATGATGATGATGATGATGATGATGATGATGATGATGATGATGATGATGATGATGATGATGATGATGATGATGATGATGATGATGATGATGATGATGATGATGATGATGATGATGATGATGATGATGATGATGATGATGATGATGATGATGATGATGATGATGATGATGATGATGATGATGATGATGATGATGATGATGATGATGATGATGATGATGATGATGATGATGATGATGATGATGATGATGATGATGATGATGATGATGATGATGATGATGATGATGATGATGATGATGATGATGATGATGATGATGATGATGATGATGATGATGATGATGATGATGATGATGATGATGATGATGATGATGATGATGATGATGATGATGATGATGATGATGATGATGATGATGATGATGATGATGATGATGATGATGATGATGATGATGATGTTGCTGATGCTCGTGAACTTGTATTTTGGAATAGATTTCTTCGAAATTTATACTCTAATTTATGAATTCAATAAAGTACTTATTTATGATTTAGGCCTATTTCAGTTAGGGAGGAACGAAACGGGTGAAATCAGCCTCACGATTCAAACTGAGAAGCTACTTGATAAAGAAATAGCGGCTAATGTATGGGAAATTGACCTATACACTTTATTTTTCAAGTTTCCCCATAAATAATAGTAACATACTGTCCCTAGTCGAACTTAAAGACAATATCACAAGAGAAATTAAATCTGTCTCGGAAGCTGAACTTATGTGCATGAAAGAAAATTTCTTTAAAAAGGTGCCTGTATTGTGTGGATGCAAGAGGAGAACATTTCCAAAATCTCTTGTGATGAGGTACGTGGTTATTTTCATTGTAATTTTAACTGTAAATGTGAGAACCTGAATCATTACACCGATCGCGGCTTTATTAGCGTAGATATTTCACCCGATCGCCCGGGAGTTGGAGATGTGCCCGCCGCGACGCAGAAACCTGCGTCATTTGCCAACTCTTGCGTGGGACTCACTATATGTTTCCATCCTATGACATTGCAAGTTGCTCATGCATCTATTTGTAGGCTATCTTTTATATGGGTTCCATTAATATTTAGATTAACAAATAATATTTTTTAATCTATATTGGAATCTACTTTTAAAACGTAATTATAATTATCCTCTTCACTATATTTAGATGAATTTTCGTGAGTGTTTGTGTTTATCTCCTTTACTTTCTGATCAGCAAAACAAACCTTGGCACTATGATTACATTTTAGAAAGTTCTTGCATTTTTTCCATATGCAGAGCATAATTTTTTCTTAAATCTATGTTTTTCTCCACAGAATCTGCACTGTTTGAAGAACTTCTCCTGAACTTTAATACTTTTATCACTTGTTTCGTCTAGCTCCCTTATGGATTCCTACTCTTCTTTCTTCTGCATAACTTGTAGCCGTTTTTCAGTTGCTTCAATAGTACAAAATTAATTTATTAATTTATTATTTTCTCTAAAGATAAATCATATAACCACAAAACGATTACGTATCATTTCATGTTCTAATGATCCAAATTCACATGTCTGTAGTCTTTCCTTAAGTACTCTTACGAATTCAGAGTATGACATGTCACTGTTTTGGTTAGGTGAGTATCAATAATGTTTACAATGACAATCAATATTCATGTTGCCATATTAGCACGGTTTTTTACACATTAGGCCTATATTCTTCTTCTTCTTCTTCTTCTTCTTCTTCTTATCCCTTATGCCGTTAGGCGTCGGGGTATCCTCGTTCTGTCCATCTCCTCCACTCCGCTCTATTCTCACACATTCTTAGGCCTATATTATTGATACATATTTTCGGAATCATTTAACTCTCGCGGAATACTTAGGATTTCCTCACAGAACACCGGAGGTTCCGTGGAGTACACTTTGAGTAAGGCTGTTCAAAGATAATAAGAAAATTATTGTATTATACAGTATACGAAATAAGCTATGAGGCCAACAGATGGGAATGAGCGAACGATAAATATACAGTGTAGGCCTACATAGCATAGTTAAGTCATATGCATGGAATATAATTTGTTAGTACGGAAAGAACCCAAAAAAATACAGTTTTCCCACCTATAAATTATTATTTTTGTTGCTAAGATAATACTATTTTTTTTTATGCAGGGCGATTTTTTGCATGGATAATGGGGATCGCAATTGTGTTGAGCTTTGCTACTTTTATAGCGATTTCCTTCCAGTTGGAGTCTGTTGGAAGTTCCAAAATATTGGCTTTGTTGACTGTAGCCTCACCAAGTCATCATATCTTCAACAGAGAACTTGTAAAGGCTCTCGCCAGTAGGGGTCATCAGGTAGTAAATTAATATAGCCTAAAGTCATCAGGTGGTAAATTAATATACCCTTAGGTCATCAGGTAGTAAATTAATATGGCCTAAGGTAATCAGGTAGTAAATTAATATAGCATAAAGTCATCAGGTGGTAAATTAATATACCCTTAGGTCATCAGGTAGTAAATTAATATGGCCTAAGGTCATCAGGTAGTAAATTAACATAGCCTAAGTTCATCAGGTAGTAAATTAACATAGCCTAATCGATGTTCTGCTATTCTAAAAATTAAGTATTAATTGTAATATTTTTTGAGGAGTGAATTTTTAAAAGATTTGAATTATGATACAGTTCATAATAATAGTCAAACATATAATTCACATGTAATTTTAATAAAAATATAGTATTGGAAAGGGGGAACCCAAAGGTTTGGGTATTAAAAAATAGGTGAAATTCATTATTTCTTTTCACAGTAATGAATTACTCAACAACCTCTTAATCTGACAAACTCTTTATTGACTACTTCTACAATTGCATACTACTTTCAGAATTATTCAACTTATTAAAGTTACGGATAATTATCGTTACAAAATGGTAGCAACGTTTCGTGCACTGAAATGCTGAGACAATTTGCAGTTTTTAAATGTTTGAAATGTGAAAGAAAATGTAAAAATTACTGTGAATGAGTTCATAAAAAACTTATACTATGGATATTCCAAAGATTGTGATGATGTTAATCATATGATATTTACAAATGGATCTGAACTGTAATCGAACCAGCAATATTAGGAACAGACTTCCAGTACCTTACCAAGTGCTCCATCCAGGTCGATAGCGAAACTTTCGTCTTATTGATCCTAAGCAGTCAGATTTTTATGTAAGAGACTAACAGTATGCAAAGTAACAGTATCTAATAAATCGATTTAGAAGTCCTATGTGTGCTGCAAGATAAATTTATTTGGAAAATAAGTTCTGATTATTTAGTGAGCACCATATATCCCAGCGATATATAGTTGTTAACTTTTAAGATTTCTGGTTGCTTTTTCGTAAAATACAATACAGTATATAAACATAGGAACGAAACATAAAATAACATGTCTCTACATGTCTTTAAAAAATACTGGAGAACTTGTTTAAACTATAATATAAAGAATAATGCTTTTTCCACCGAAACTGTTAATTATCCTTTATTTATTATGATTATATATTTATTTAATAACTACCAGTAATTTAAAATTAAAAAATGTGTTAAGTACACTGTCGCCAGAAGGAGAGGCATTTTTTTTGTTTGTTTCAGAGACCGCACTTTAAAGAAAAAATTTAACCTAAAAAGAACAAAAACTTGAAAATTATTACCTAAAAGGGGGAACGGAAAGGTATTAATAAGAGATACACGTTTCTCTCATTTTTCATTTCACCTTAAAAAATTGGTAGTTGATCACATTTAACGTTTCCACGTACTTGAATATCAGATTCTGCCTCTTTGATTGCAAAATACATTTGTACAACACTAACAGAAACAGTGATTACTTGGTGGGAATTCTGAATTATAAGTCATTGCCCATTATTAGTTTTTTAATGTCTGAACTTTTAATAAACTTTGGCAAATCACTCAAGCATTTTGGCAGCTTCTTCTACCCCATTGTGACTCCTATGTACTGCATACAGTTCAGTCTCCAAATTTGGTTTCTTCAGTAAAGCCTTACATCGCAGTGAAAGGAACTAGGCTACTTTTCATTCGTGAACCAGTGGAAACAATTCTCAATATTTTCATATCAAAATGCTGTAAAATTCACATTTTAGAAATATATTTACAAAAAGGAGTTTGGAAAGGGGAAGCTCATTAAAAAGACAAGTGAGACTAAAAAAGGAAAAAAATTAAAACAACGTAATTTATGGTAAATCACAATTAGTAATGCTCTTTTAAATTTAGTATTCCCTCTTAAGATGTCGTAATGAGTAGTATATATTAAACCAATTTAATTATAAAGCTCCCTGTGAAATTTTTTAAACTTTTCAATAAATTTGCAGTTAACAGTGATTCATTTTACAGGTAACAGTATTTAGCCCGAACTTCGATAAGGATTCTGGTCCGAATCTCACTTATATTCAAGCAGAGGGCGTTTATGAAGCCTTGAAGGAAAGATATGGCCATTATGAAGACTTTGCCGAAGAATCAACAATAGATAAAATAAATTTCGCATTTGACTGGGCTTTGTTCTGTTGTGAAAAGTCTCTTCAGTCCAAAGGGGCACAGAAGCTGATCAATGCTCCTCCTTCAGAAAAGTTTGATCTCGTAATCGCAGAGGACGGCTTTGCTGAATGCACTTTAGGATTTGTTGCAAAATTTGGATACCCTCCCATAGTTGGAATTTCGGCATTTGGTTTACCTGCGTGGACTGCTACCATGCTGGGAACACCAGAGAATCCTTCGTTTATGCCAAGCTTCGTGCTGCCGTACTCTGCTCAAATGTCATTTTCTGAAAGAGTTCACAATTTCCTTACACATAACTATTTGATGTATTTCTACCATTATACGTACATTCCAAAGCAGGAGGCTATTGCTAAAAAATACTTCAAAGAAGAACTACCTTCTTTTTTGGATATACACAAGAACTACAGCATTGTCTTGGTTAACACCGCTTTCGGACTTGAAGATGCACGACCTGTTTCTCCTAATTTCATTCCTATTGGTGGAATGCATATAAACCCAAATCCCCGAACACTACCGAAAGTAAGTACTGTCTTGTTTGATACTTTTATTAATTGTTTTCACTGTTATCATCACTTTTATTCATATTACCTTTCTTTATTATTATAATTATTGTTATTATTATTATTATTATTATTATTATTATTATTATTATTATGTTATAATTATTAATGTAATGCTTACTAAAAATGACCTGTAAGCTATTGTATGAGTATTGATGACATTAGTTTATTATCATTATTAGTATTGACATAACTGATCTTTTCAAAATACGCTGTTCTACTAATCTACTAATTTTATTTTAAATATATTGTCTATTCTTATAGGCTACTATTAAACACTTCTTTGCGTCTCAACTATGACTTTTTTAATCGTGTTTCTTCTAATAGTTTGAGTAAATAGATGTGAAACACGTAACTTTCTCTACTGTTACTATATTTCAGAGTAGTTTGCACGACTGTTTTGGAAGAGTGCACATTCAATATTGTCTCAGCCTCATTTAGATTCGCGCGGAAAGATTTAAAATCTAAGTTTGTGTATTGAATTGTGTAGCTTATAAATATTCTTCAGAAAATTTATTGGAAAAATTGTTTCAAATAAAAGTATTGGTTATTTCAATGCTAGTGAGTTAGTAATGTTGTTTTAAAATCAAAATATTCTACTTAGCCTACATACAGAAATAAATTATATAACTGATCAGTTTTCAATGTTAAGTAAGATAAGACAAAAGTTTCTAGCTGGAAACTTGAGGTAAGTTCCTTAAACACAGTATATTTTAAAATTACACCAATATAGTGTATTTTATATCACTTCAGGATCTAAAGATGTATTTGGACGAAGCGGAAGAAGGATTTATCTACTTCAGTTTAGGTTCGAACCTTCACAGTGACGCTCTGCCAGAAAATAAGAGGAAGGCGATTTTAGAGGCGTTCTCAGAACTCCCAGTTCGAATTCTGTGGAAGTTTGAATCTGATGTCTTACCTGGACAGCCACCTAATGTTCGAATAGGAAAATGGCTGCCTCAAAGTGACATTCTCGGTAAGCAAGAAGTTTGTTAAATGTTAACTTACGACTTCCTTAACACTTTCTTACTGGGATATCTTTGTACAATGCAAGGCGGATCTCCCATTTCTTCCTTCGCCTATCGTCCTGCAGATTAAAACGTAGGTCTACTCAACTTGTCCTGTCATGAACATCCCAATCCGAACACTCTCAGCTTTATGTAGGCCTACTCAAATCGTCTTCTCATGAAACTATACGTCACAACCATTGTGAACAAAGTCCAGTTTTTATACATTTGGAGACAGTGTATGGGTATGTTACCTGAGAGCATGTTCTATCCACTAGTGAATGAAGTGAGCAGTTCAATCGCATGTTTACGAATGGCATCTGTGATAAAGTTATGGAAGGAAGTTTCTCTTTTGTTAAAATCTTTGCAGTTTGATTTTTTCACTTGATATTAAATGGACTTGGTTCATTATGATTGCGAACCCCAGATAATATATACCTTCCGACTTACGATGCAGATGGCGCATAGGCCTGTCTAATAATAGGCTAAGTGGACAAGGTTCCAGAGTTCTTGATGCTGACTAACTGGTTATCAGAACAAATTTATATCCAGACCTCTATTTCCATCCAACCGCTGTGTCACAACCTCTTTCTTTCGAATTTATCCACAGACTGCATACTTGGGGCATGTGGTCAGTATTTTCATCTCCCACGCACGTTGTTGTAGTTGTTTTTTTTTTTAACATGAATCTCAGTTTCTTCATCAAATAAGTCCTCACGAGGTTAATGTACCTCACTCCAGACTAATTTTCTCAGAAAAATTCGGACGGATGATTTCAACTGGTACAAGCATAAGTTTGGCATTTTACAAAGGCCAAAGTTCGAATCAAAATTTCAGACTTTGAGTAATATTAGTCTAGACTCCAAATGAAATAAGTGACAGTAATTGAATGTGTCATTGCAGAAAGGTACCTAAGTAATATGTTTAGAAAATTGAGATATGATCATCCATGCACATGGACACACATTCTGAACAGAAATATATCTTTGTCATTGAAGTCTTATATTATGACAGATCCTGTAATTATGAAAAAACTGCACTGCAGGAAGGTACCTATGCTAGTAATCTAGACTGTTTTTTCTCTAAACTTTGCTTCAGTTAACTTAGCCTAGGCACCTTTCTGCAATGACATGTTCAATTATTTTAGCAGATACTGAAGTTCTGGAAACTGATTTCTTTGCAGCTCATCCTAATATAAAAATGTTTATCTCTCACTGTGGAAAAATGAGTACAACAGAAGCTTCATACAGAGGTGTTCCAATAGTGGGGATTCCTTTCTTCGTTGATCAGTTTGTGAATTTGAAAACGCTAATGGCAAGAGGGGTTGCTGTACACCTGGATTATAAGACACTCACCAAGCATACTATTATAGATGCTGTGAAAGCAATACTGAACAATGACAGGTATGTTTAAAATTTATATGTTTTTGGACAGAACTGTACAATTATTAGTCTTTGGTCTGAGACGGTTATTTCGAGCGAACCTTCAATCTCTCCTGAATAATCAAAATCGCGTTTGGTCCGTTTAAAGGGCCTTACATATTGCATATAAACAAGATTAATTAATAAA
This sequence comes from Ectobius pallidus, assembly GCA_964059195.1. Taxonomy (NCBI): domain Eukaryota; kingdom Metazoa; phylum Arthropoda; class Insecta; order Blattodea; family Ectobiidae; genus Ectobius; species Ectobius pallidus. The sequence goes on from CAXKWD010000008.1 coordinate 23,046,550, forward strand.
ATTTTCCAAAATAATATGTAGCATCGAGGAATGATCACAGAAAAATTGTGTCTCATTTTTAATTTATATTGATATTAGCTGGTGCCCCAGCCTTCGCCCCTGATTATTAACTCAACTCCTTGATATTTATTCAAATCTTTTATTTAATAGAAAAATAATTTAAACATATTTATTAAAACTGACATCGTTTTTACGTAAATTGCAGGAATTGCATAATTTTATTCTTAATTATATTGTTTAACGTTAAAAATATAAATAATTAAACGAACAAGACGAATCTTATGCTGCCATATGGGCATACAAATTACAAATGAAATTACTGAAATGAATCATAAATTCATGAACCTTACCCAATTCTTGCATAAACAATTTATTATAACGCTTGTTAATTAAAAAAATTAAAAACCCGTCTTCGAGGTGCACTTCACGAACAGAGTGCGCCGCCGGGGGAGAAAATACCTCAGATTCGAGTTTACTAGCCGAAAATACCCAGAATAGTGAGTTTCATTCAAATCATTCAATGTTTTCCCATTTAGGCGTGCTTTCATGACCCCTTCTGTCCTCCCATGCTTAAAAAATTAGATCTCTGCGAATCGTAAACAAAGGATCAAGATAGCAACCTAGAAAGGTCATCTTGAATTAATTTCACAATTGAATACTGTTTTCCACAACAATCGAATTGCTTGTTATCAAAATTTTGCTAAATCCTATGAAACGAAGGTACTGTCAAAATTTGAAGTTACCGTATTATAGTTTAGGCTCTACGTTGAGTCTCTGTCAGTCAGTCAGGAAAAAGTTGTTTATATCGATAATAGCTTAAAAGGCCCGGCGTCGCTCGGGTTTTGTATTTTGTAAATTCGAAAATAACTTAAAGGTTCTTATATAGGTATTTAGACTTTGAAATGAGGAAGAACGACTTATCACACTGAAACTATTCCCTCAGAAAACGATAAACATAGCTCTTTAAGGCTTATAGCAGTACCTGCGGCTTCGCCCACGATAATTAATCGAAAGATTAACAATTAAGAGTAAAATAATTAAAATATTATATTTATTAACATTTTTCACGCAAAACATTCATAGGTCTAAACTAAACGATTGATAGACCTAATTAATGAAACAGCTATAAATCCGGCTTTGAATTGAATTCCACGATTAGAAAGCGCAGCATCGGAAAATAACCTCAGATTCGAGTTCCCTGGCCCAGAAAACCCCTGCATAGTGAGTGTCGTCTAAATCGAACAATGTTTATGCATTGAGACCTATATTCACTATCCCTCTTTCGTCTAGGTTGAAAATTTCATATATCTGCGTGCCTTGATATTATACCTGTAAACAAATGAATTGACCAACATGGGCTTACAACATTCAAGCGATCGCGATGCTTTTATTTCCAAGGTATGACAAAAATAGACAAAGCCAACTGCAACTGATATGACAACTAAAACGTATTACTGAAAACCGATGCTTCAAAAGCGAAAAAAAAACACGTTTCCTTCTCGTTTTTCGCTCATAACTCGCGAACGAAAGCTAAAATTGAAAATGTACTATGCCAGAAACCTTCGCGGGAGTGTACTCAACAATTTCCCAAAGTTTCATGGCGATCGCATGAATGGTGTAGTAATGCATAAAGGACAGACACACATACATTCGTTTTTATATAGATAGACTAGACTAGACTAGACTATATAGATGAGATTATCACGGCCTAACAACGCTCGTCTCTTTCGTTGCCATGGCAATTGTATTCAAGGAAATTCATGCTCTTGGGAAGAATAGAATGTTGATATAACATAATCACGGTTTAGAGATAATCGGGAAAGATCATGGCTTAGCAGAAAACGAATAATCGAAGAATAGACGTAACTGCTTTTATTAATGATCAGAGAGGATTTATACGCTAACCATCCATCAAGTTCGAAAGTCACTAGCATAGTTGGCGAAAATTTAATTTCTACGTGCATTACGGTGTTGACTGGCGTAAAACAGGGACACTCAGTTAAGCACTTAAATAAAAATAAATAACACAGTATAAATAAGAATAAGATAATTATCGCAATATCATCAATGAGAGTGAGCATACCTTCTGCAGTTCCTGTATTTACAATTTTTTTAGAAGACTTCTCGGTCAATTTCTTAGCTTTCGTACATGCAGTATTTCGAGTTGGGACATTGATTTCATGAGTAATTTGTAGTTCCTGTCAACAATTCAAGCTATTGAATACCACAATATATCAGAATAAAAATATACTTCTTTATATTTTAACTAGATAAATGATTATTACATACGAGAAAATAGTAAAAAGGGAGGAAACTTCTAATTTACGAGACTGGCAAGGTTGGGACACGAAATTCCCCACAATCGGAAGAATGACTCTTAATTGTTAGGCCCGAAGAGACAATTCCTCGCTTCCTGGTACAGTTTTGGGAGGTTATATTTGTCCATATTGCTTCTTAAGAAAACAATTATTTTAGTTACAAACTATTGTTCAAGACCAAGTTATAATTGTTCGTAATCGTGTCTGATAATTGATAATTTGGCTCTGTGAGCATTCGTTATATTAACAATTTTGTTGAAATGGCACGCTTTATGCTTGAGAACTATATAAAATGCGCGAATTTATTGATAATTGGCAGGAATCTGTGAAGTAGCGAATCTCGAAAAATAGAGCACACATAAATACTAGACTCATATTTCATAAAAATCGCATGTCCTTCACTCTTGTTGTACAAAAATATTTTAATTAATAGATAGGAATGATCCTGTAATAATTCAACATATCTGAAATGCTTGAAGGTAGCCTACACAAAGCTCCCGTAAATTGTTTAACCCGAATTTGTTTGCCTGTTGTTCGCGAGCCATGAGACTTGTTATAAAATAAAAAGCAATAGAAAGAAAATATTACCAAGTTTCTGGTTAAATCTTGGCAGAAATTGGGAATGGCTGACAAAAAAGGCAAAATTGAGAATGTAAAAAATGGCGAATACATGAGAATAGCGTGCATCATTGAATTCCACAAAACACCGTATCTAATGATAGTTCAGATTCATTTTCGTACACGTTTTGAGGGAGAAGCACCATCCAGAAAGACAATCCGCAATATTGGCTTGAACACATCACGTCCTATAACCAAGCTCTTATGAAGTGGCCTCCCAGATCACGTGACTTGACACCCTGTGACTTTTTCCGTTGGGTACATAAATGATAACACTTAAGCACACTTTCCACACGAAATATGAAATCTCTGAGAAACAGAATACCAGTGGCTGTAGCCACAATTAACAAAAATTTTCTCCGATATGTGTGGCAAGAGATGAATTATCGTTTTGACGTTTGTGCCTCCTAACGGGAGGAACACGAGGGCCGTCCACAAAATAAGATTCCCTAGGGCCGTTTAAAGAAGCAAACAACATTTAATGGAAATATTTATTCCAAGAGATATAGCAAGTGTTCAGCTATTTTTCAACATATTCGCCACAGGAATTGAGACTTTTTCATACTGTGGGACCAACTTTTGAACACTTGTGTCGTAGAAGTCTGCCGCCTAGGATTTGAATCATTGTGTAGTAACCTTCTCCGTTTCTCTGTCAGTCTCTACCATTCTCTGTCATTCACTGTCATTTCTTGAGGGGTGCGCGGTCCGAGCTGTAGGGGAGAGACTTCAACACCTCCCTTCAAGTCTCCTGCAAAAGTTCGACTGGGAGGTGTTTCAACAACCACCCTACAGCTCGGAGCTCGCTCCCATTGATTTACATCTTTTCTTAGACCTCAATAAATGACAGAGAATGACAGAGAGGCAGAGATGTTTGTCACACAGTGGTTCAAATCCCAGGCGGCAGATTTCTACGACACAGGTGTTCACGGCATGATAAATGACTCAATTCATGTGGTGAATACGTTGAAAAATAGCTGAACACTTGCTATATCTGTCGCAATAAATATTTCCATGAAATTTTGTTTTGTTTCTGTAAACGGCCCTAGGGAAACATACTTTGTGGAGACGGCCCTCGTATATATGCATTCATGAACCACTGATTATTGTCTGTGTTGGACATTTCCTGAGAATATTATAGGAGAAAATTTCTCTGACACTGGAATTTGAACCCAGAATTTGTCTTCTATAATATTCTCACACATAGAAAATCCAGAGTTTACGAATTGAATGCGGAGAGGGAGAAAATTTCCGAATTGTGTACCAATGAAATCTAGGAGCTGTCCGAGTTGCGGCCAAGAAGGTATCCAAAACATGTAACATTGTCCTTATGATTGTTAGACCATTCTACTTTATAACGCACTGTTAGTAAATTTTAACATAAGATTACAATGTATCTTGCAACACTCCCACTTTTGTTAGTATTACTTAGTGCCTTTTGAAAATAAAATTTGAAGTCATCTTTCGTTTTTCTCACTCATCATAGTAGTTACTGTTGGATCCATTATCCAATAATTCCTTGGTTGAAATCACCTGAATACCACACGTTTCTTTAGGTACTATAAGTAAAAAAAAAACATTCTGTAAACTGTTCAGACTTGTTTAAATACTAAACTAAGATTAAAAAGTGTTATGATAATAGACTAAACCTATCTACTTGGGAATTTTAATTCACAACAAATGATGTATAGGTATAAATAAACGCCTCTTGTAGGCTTAGCTGAGGATACGACAAGAAAGAGTTACTTTGAATTTAATTTTATGCGTGAAAAACTGAAAACGTTATATATACTAGTATTATATATACTAGTGACTGTTATATTGTATCACTCATCCTGTTTTATTGCAATATTGAGGAAACCACAAGGTACTTCCATTACGTGATTCGCAGCCTGGTTCCTATTCGACGATTAAAGATACGTCCGAGGGCAGGCCAGCATGCAATTCAACTGTAACTTACATTTAAAGGTCCCAGCAAGAAACTAGGTTGCTTACTTTTTCCACCTGATTGATCCCGCATGCAAAATCTGTAGCCAATGCAAAATTTTCTTTATATTGCTTTTTATTTCATCTCTCTAGGACTATTTATATTTATATCTGTACATTATGACATGATCAATTGGTTCCTGTGAAGGGAGCAAACGAAAATCGAGAGTATATATTGAAAATAGAGATTAAGTCATGGCATTCCTAAGGTGATTTATTGGAATTATTTTTGTTGTACATTAATTAATAATTTTCTAGGATATTAAAGCTTTTTGACATTATTTTCAGTTACCACAGGAATGCTAAAAAGTTGTCTGCAATATACCGCGACTACCCACAAGGAGCTCTTGATCGGGCAGTGTTTTGGACAGAATACACCATCAGACATGGAGCGGCTACACACTTAAAACCAGTTTCTACTCAGCTCTACTGGTACCAGTATTTCTTGCTTGATGTGTTACTGGCACTCTCAGGTGCAGTGGTACTTCTTCTTTGCATTATGTTATACATATTAAAGTCAGTATTCAGCTTGTTTACCAGTAAATCGAAAGGGAAACAGAAGTTACATTTAAATTAAAATTAATATGGTATGTGGATTTACTGGATGGGTGCTTGTGTGAAAGTTTCAGGTAGATTATCATGTGAAAATGTGTGTTTTGTTTGGCAGTGATATCAGTGAAGATGTCTAATGTAACTACAAAGAAAACGCTTTGAAGAGTTAAGGGAATACAACACTAACGTTTTGGAATAGCGTTGACAAATATAGTGTCTGTTATATGAGATCCATAATCCACATTTCCAACATCTCTTGTGATGAGGTACGTGGTTATTTTCGTTTTAATTTTAACTGTAAATGTGAGAACCTGAATCATTACACCAACCGCGGCATTATTTGCGTAGATATTTCACCCGATCACTCGGGAGTTGGACCTGTGCCAGCCGCGACGCAGAAACCCGCGTCATTGGCCAACTCTTGCGTGGGACTCACTGTACTTCCTCTATGAGCCATAAAAAGCTATGTGAAGCGTTTTCTGAGGGAATAGTTAGAGTGTGATTAGTCGTTCTTCCTATTTCAGTTTATAAATACCTATATAAGGACCTAGAATTTAAAAATCTAAAGTCCTTCATAAGTTAATTTCCAATTACTGTATTAACTATTACGCTCTTAATTTTTAATTTTTGAAATAATTAGGCCTATCGCGGGCGATCGCTTGATTTTGTAAGTCCATCCTGGACGATTCATTTGTTTAGAATATCAAGGCCCGCAGACATATGACATTTTCAACCTACACGGAAGAGGGATAATCAATATAGGTCTAAATATGGTCAAACATTGTTCGATTTGGACGAAATTCACTATACAGGGTTTTTCTGGGCCAAGGAACTCGAATCTGAGGTCGCTTTTACCAGGCGACGCTTTCTAACCGTGGTATGTAGTATAATTAAGTATTATGATCTTATTTTTTTTATTTTTTAAATAATTATCGTGGGCGAAGCCGCGGGCACATGCTAGTACAGTATATTCGCTCCGTTCATTGGAGGCTCCGCCCCCCAAACCGCCGCTAAGGTTCTCGGGAAAGGTTACTTAAAAGATCTATGGGAGATAGAGTGCGTGTATTTAGTCTGCTGTATTGGCAGAGCCCTATGTGAACTCTGTTTGAAAATACCGTTGCCATGGAAACCGAGCCATTTTTCGGGGGTTTTTTAGGCTAAAAATTAAAAAAAAATACTTTTTGAAATTTTCCCGTGGTTTACAGTCTAAAAGCTATATGTGTATCAAATTTCAAGTTTGTAGCTCATCTGGAAGTGGGCAAACATTAATGTCAGTGATGAGTCAGTCAGTCAGCCAGCCAGCCAGCCAGCCAGGCTTTATATTATAGGGATGAATTTTATAGAGTCTAAAGAACATTCCAGCTTGAAATCTGTTCTCTTTGGATCCTGAAAGAAAATGAAACACTGCTTGCAGTCAGCTACATAATCCCCCGTAGCTAACATAGTAACATCATTTCAGTTTGTCTCCGTCTATAAAAACTGTTGCATGTAGTAGTAGAGTAAAGCCAGTGAGGAATAGTTTGAGAAACAGCTGACACACGGGACGGGAGTAAATTTCATCAGGGTGGCAGTCCTGTATGCGACATAATGGACTCGGCGGTGTTCACTTTGCTAGTGCTAGTGTGTCTGTTTTTTTAATGTTTAGTTAGTGATTATATCAGTGTGTGTGTCTAGACTTTCTATAACAAGCTTGTGGAGACAACAGAACTTCGTACACAGCTTGGTTCGACTAATGGTGAGTAATAATAGCATGTGTATGTGATTGTAAGTTAGCAATGACACTGGGTTGACATGGGAAACAAGGCCTTGTCCAAAGCTGACGTTACAAGCAAGTGCAGGTGACTAGCAACTACGTATTAGGAGGCTTTGGGATTTATATTTGTATGCTTGAATCACTGCCTTCTTATGAAGACTGTTCTTGTAAAAATAAAAGTAATGACATGACGGTGCAGCACGGAATTAAGAAGTTTTGTTACGGAAGAGATATAATGGGAGTCATATATTACGCTTAATAGGGTAGTTTATGAAGATCCTACGGGGAGAAAATAAATACATACAGAGTTACGTAAAAGTCATGCTTAACATAGACACATTTGATTTGTAAACTTGTGATTGCTGCTTGATCGCGGATGTTGAATCATCAAGCAGGCATCACAGCTCCGAAACTTAATTTCTAATAGGACGCAAGGGGAAGAGTGGATGCTCAAATCTTGGAAACTCTGAAGGTCATTACAGTTATTTTATTTTAAAGTGGTGTCAAGAATTTAAAAATATGATATTCGCAGGACTATAAGAGGGAAAGCTCCTCCCACTCAACTCACCATTTAAAGAATGAGAGACATCTAGATGTGAATGATGGAACTACCAGCAACGTTGAAAACTTTGAAAATTTTCCCCCTTTCTCCTCTACTTTTCCTCTTTCATCTCTTTCCTCCTTTCAGCAATTTCACAATTCTAGCATATTATGAAAACTATTTTTGTTCATTGCATAAGTTATCATAAATAATGAATTAGAACTCTTCTGCTCATTCTGTGAAATTTATTATGCCTTCTCTCCCACACTACATGCAAAGCATTATTTAAAATTTGTTTTTCAAAATCTATTACGGGTGGGACATAATTTGAACAATGATTTTAATGATACACAAAAACAGTTCATTTGCTACTACTGCTACTACTGTTAGGGTTTTAATGTTGTTATTAATGAAGATATGGGGGATTAAATACATAGTATTATAAACTGTTTCCAGATTGTCAGAACATTTATTTAACTCATTAATAATAATTTAATAAAACTATCAACTTTACTAATGGGACATTACGGGTGGGCTAAAAAGTCACTGTTTGTTATTTTATATATAGTAATTAACCACACATACTTTTTGAAGTTAATCTTATACCAAATTGTACCTTAAGATGTATGTTTTCTCAAATGAAATGGACATAGCTGATTACTCTTGACTACCTGGTATTAAAGAGTGTTAAAATCATGCTAAAATGACAAAAAAAAAAGAGTAACTCAACGCAATAAATAAGTAAATAAACCGATTTTACACATGAACCAACTTCAAATACACATAATTCCTTAATATTCAGCGAATTTGAGGTTTTTAACTTATACTTGACCACCCAATTACGGTAATTTTATAACATCTCTCTTTGGACCGCTAGCATGATAGCCAGTCGTTTTAACCACTACGCCATCGAGTGATCGTTGCAGTGTGAAGCGAGAATTTATCTATTTAAGTTTAGACATCTGCATGAAATAGCGGAGATTGATAATTTCGTATTAATTGTAATTGTTAAATATAGTTTTGGTTTAAAGGAAGTTTTAATTGGTACAAGGGTCGTTTTGGTTTTACTAATCAACTCTTCCTGAGGGTGGCATATCATTGAAATCTAAAAGTCTCGTTCCTAATTAAGTAAAATAAGTGAGATACCAGCTGCTTAACAAAAAATTATTTTATTATCTAACATGCATTTTCATAATCTCGTTCCCAAATCAACCTCTACCGTCGGTCACATGATGGGTCCTGAGTAACGCTAAAGAGACTCTGGTGGTGATTTGGTATACAAGGGTTATTTTCATATTGCCGTATTGTGCAAAAACCAAGAATAGGTCGCCCCTTAGGCTCCGCCCACTCCGACCGTAGCGTTGCTATGGTGTCGGCCGGGACCACCCGCTTGTCCTTCTACCCCAAGCCACCAACCTTTTCCTACCGGCACTGCAGCTCACTGTATAGTGCACTTTTAATATTGATGCATCCCGACCCTTGTACCAAAGCAATATACATGGGGGTCCGCAGAAATTGTATCAAGGGGGGCCAATGAACGAATTACTGCCATCACCACAATTATTATTATTATTATTGCTATTATTACTATTCACATTATTGCTATTATTATTCGTATTAATTATTATTGCTATTATTACTATTCACATTATTGCTATTGTTATTATTATTATTATTATTATTATTATTATATAATCAACATCCTTCATTTACTGTAGCTAAACTATGACCATGGATACACAGAAAACATCTGATGTAAGTTATACACACACTTGACTTTTCATACACCTTACAATTTCACAGGTACTATTAATATAAAAAATAAAATGTGACATTTTCTTGCCTTATCTTCATTATAGTAAAATGCTTGGGTATACATGGTATCAAGTTTAGGGGCAGTAGTTATTCCTACAAGTCAATATCTACTCAGCTCGTTTTCATCCAAACAACACGAACATACAACAATATTTGGAAACTTAAAACTCACTTTACATTAGTTGCTTATAGTCATTTAATTTAGAGGTTTATGTCTAAACAAAATTTCCAGGGAGGGGCAGCGGCCCTACCCTGCCCCCCCCCCTTCTGGACGGCCATGGCATGGGCGTCCACAGAAATTTTGTAATGGGGGGCCAATGAACGAATTAGTGCCACCACCACCATCACTATACTACTACAACGACTTTATTATTATTACTATTCATATTATTATTGCTATTATTATTACTATTCACGTTATTGCTATTATTATTATTATTATATTAATATAATCAGCATCCTTCATTTACTGTAGCTGGACTATGGCCATGGATAAAAATAAAATCTGATGTACGGTATATACTCACATGACTTTTTCACACACCTTACAATTTCATGGGTAGCCAACTATTCAAATGAAATATAAAATGCGACATTTTCTTGCCTTATCTGCATTATAATAAAATGTTTGGGTATAAATGGTTTCAAGTTTAGGGGAAGTAATTATTCTTACAAGCTAATATCTAGTCAGTTGTTAACAGCTCGTTTTCATCCAAACAACGCGAACATACAACAGTACTTGGAAACTTAAACCTCACTTCACATTAGTTGCTTATAGTCATTTAATTTAGAGGTTTTTGTTTAACAATTTCCAGGGAGGGGCATCGGCCCTACCCTGCCCCCCCCCTTATGGACGGCCATGGGTACTGGAAGGTTCCTTTTCGTTTTCTTCCTTGTGCTGATTTTGAAACAGCCATGTCGTATCGGTTTGATGTACTACTCGATTGGAAGGAAACTTTCCAATGCTTCTGATTTCTTCTAGTGTTTTTCTTTATTTAATGTTAGCAATGATTCTCCTCATATGTGTCCCACACCAGCCCTGAGTGAGTCAATCTCTTATTGGTTTGAGTTAAAGTCTGAACACATGCGTTAGCTTTGATAAATGCTCGGACACAGGTGAGCGGGCAGGAAGGTGTGTCACAACGCATGTCAGACCAGTCCCTGGATGAGTCCGAACTAGTATCGGCACTCAACATTAACCTACGAACACAGATCGGTTTTAGATTCAGGAGCGAAGGATTAGAGGAATAAGGCACTCATTATATGGAGGGTTGAATGATATTGCCTTGTTTTATATATTAAACATACAGTAATTTGAAATGAACAAAGGGCATGGACAACAAACTGAAAGTTATATCCCTTATCGAACATGGTTGAGATTAATTCTGAATTCGAGTATGATCTTACAACGATTCTAGAGGTTCTTTACCGTATCAGCCTTCGCGAAGAAAAAAGGGGAGGAGCTGAGGTGGGGAGTGGGCATGGCGGAGTCAGTTTCGAATTTCCTTACCAACATAATCCACTGTGCATCATATCGAAAAGATTCCTTGCACTCGAGTATACACCACTGCGTGTTTACATTTGAACTTGGAGGGAGGGGTGAGGCAGGGCTATCTTCTATCTTCTAGTAGTATCTATTGCTTTAACCTGACGGTAGTATGACGTCACATCAACAAGCTAAACAGATACCCCGAACTCTGCATGGTTCGTCAGTAATAGCTACTAGCTCACAGGTGGAACCCCTGGGAAGTGTGATAAGCTCCCTTGCCCCGCACTTTTTCTATCGGGTATAAACAATAAGATACGAGTGCAGTCGACTGAACGATAAAAACCACGTTTCTTTGGCATCCAACACAATGAATTAGTTCATCGTTGCAATTTTGTTCAGGATCTTATATTTGAATTCGCTCTAGTACTGACGGGTAGAAAATAGGAACAGAGATTGCATTACTGTAGTTATTTTCTGTAAGAGAAAGTAAAGATGTGAAAATATTTGTCATGAAAGTAACTAATGCTAGAATTTATTACTGCAGCGTTAAACAAACCGTGTTCGCGGACCACAAGTTGTTCGCGAAGTTTTTATTTATGATCCTTAAAAAATCAAATGAATTAAGCAGCCTATAAAATTGAAAATTTCAGACTTTGGAAACTAACAGAGTACTGACCCCGCCTCTCGACTTCCCACTCTACTCTTAGCACAATGAACGTGGATTTCTTGTCATCTTTTCCGTGAATATCTGGCGCCGGTACGAGGTTTCCTTATTTAACCTGCACTTTCCTTGCTCAACTTGCTACTCTAATTTAGTATAGAATTGTGGGACCTGGAAGACATAAATTTTTTCATGGCAAGCTTTTGGGGATGAATCAGGAATGGAAATTGAAAGAGTTGGGTACCATGTTTCATTTCTTTCAGACTTCTGTTCATAGAAGAATTAGATAAAAATAGTATGCGTAACTCAAATTTTCAGTATTAAAATGTATTATAAACATATAAATACAAACACAAGTATATACAGGTCACACACTCATCAGATTTTATGCTCATTACCACAAATTGTAGTAAAAAAAAGCTTTCTCTTTTACCTTAACTTAATTCAACTACTAATAATGCTCTTGACTTAGATTATCCAGTCTTTTCTATTTTACTTATCTAAGGTATTTCATAAAATTAGTTTATATCCATTCACACTTATTGATTTACGAATTGTACTGTACACATGAATGTTGGCACTTATATAAAAAAGAAACTGAAGCTGCAGTAATTTAAACGTCCTTTACAACATCTTTTCTGTAATTATCACAGTGCAACGAGATTTATGTTTCCACTCAATTCCTTCAAATATAGATAATAATAAAAATTATGATAAGGATATGTAATATACATATTCCTTTCAGTTTCATAGCTGATGTATTCAGGATATTTACAGCGCGATTTTAGCTCAAACTACATATAATGGACGGAAAAGCTCCATATTATTCGTATTCTTACTTTTTGCCGTTCATTCTCTTATTAATAACAATAACATTATTTATGTACTATGTACTATTTGTATACATTATTACATACACGTGTCTGAGGTAAATATCTCAGTAAGGAACTTCAATAAGTTTTATGACCCTATCTGACTTTCAGTCAGTTTTCTCCATTCCTCCTAACAGCTAACTTATTGTTCATTGTAGGCTACAGCATCACAGAATATCTGATCTAGAAAAGATTTCAACTTAACAACTTGATCGGATAATTTCGCTTAGGAATACAAACACAACATGTGCAACAAGGTGGAAATATATAATTTATTATTTAAAATTTGCGTTTTGCTTTGAAACGTACAACGCTTGAAAATAAGTTCAAAACGGACTTAGGGATGTAAAAGTTACTTAGCAAATATTTTAATGTAATTCCGAAAGGAATCAGGAAATCTAAAAATATTAATACTTTTGAAAAAGTTGAGTATATTTCTGTTGAATGAATGAATATTTATTAACTACAAGTGGGTTTCCACCTGGTGGTAGTTACATAGCCGAAGCTTATTAACTTAACGGAATGAATGCTGTATTTTTTTTTTTACGTTAGATAAATATTTCGAAACAGTATGACACCACAGTATACGTATTAATACAGTAAAGAAACTCAGTCCGTTTTTCTGCCATACGGACATGCGCGCGCAGATTCCATGCGATCCTACCGGCCATTGAGTAATACTACAATCACTACTGCGGGAAGAATGGAAATAAATAGGAGTCTTGAATTTTTATAGCAATGCGTGTTTGGAAAGGATGTTATTGTTCTGCTATAAATTGCAGTAACAATAAAGGAAGAAATCCTGAATTGCATTTCTCCACTTTCCCAAAAGATCCAGAAAGGTAAGAAGAAAAATACGTAATATTTATTGTATGCCTGCTGGCTTACTCTTGACACATGTTCTGGTGTGGTTATGTTTACATTTACTTTAATGTAATATTTTTATCTTTAATTATGTTGTAATTTCTAACAATAGATACTAATGAAATGAAAATGTCAGCAGTTTATATCACGGTTAAAGATAACAATATTTAGGATGTCGTATTGTGATCGCTTAAGATAACACAATATTTGCTGCGGTGCAGCTTATTTCCTATGTGCATTGTAATGTATATGTCAGGGCCGGTTATGTATACAAACATGTGTGCCGTGTTGGCAGTCAAGAATGGCTATGTGAGCTCTAATGCACATGGCCATTTTGCAGCATGTAGCCGATTTTTTTTCTTTGCTTGCACAAACCTGACAATCAAAGATCCACATGCCCGGTTGTAAGGATCAATGCTAAGGAATATCAGTGCACATAACTCAATTTCGTAAAAAAGTGCACATAGCCGATTTTACAGGCGGTACGATATTTATTTTCTCGAACACGATGTAGGCGTAAAGATGACGAAAACATAATCTTACATCATAAATTTTCGGATACATGTGCCATGTTTGCGACAGTAAACTAACATGACATCATTATCCAAACCTAGGCAAGCAATAGGCTTACCTAAAATAGGCTACTGTTAAGAAGCGTATCTAGTCCAAGGTTTTTCCCACCTTTAAAATCAACGTTTAAGTTATAAATTACTGTATATTAAAGAGTGACCTTTGAATATAGGTTTGTCACACTGCTCGTCCTCAACTTCATTGTTGAGATTGTATTTTGTTTCTGTATCTTACGGCTTCGATCTACCTTCAATTGTTGTAATGATTTCAGGTGTAAAAAATGGGTCATCAATAGTCGGCGAGAAGACTTACTAACAAAAACTGTAAAATATTTAAATGTAAATTGCCGCCTATGTTTGGAACACTTCGAAAACAGCCAGTTTATGAATTCCAATAAGAACTCTTTAATTAAAACTGCTGTACCGACTGTATACTAAAAGCAGTTTTGGAGTATTAGAAATTGAGAAATATTGATAGAAACCTATATTTTTATTTGAATTTTGTATTGTATCTTATGTAATATTGTATTATTTTTGTAAAATGATGACATTTCTATTCTAATGTAATATTAGGCTACTTTTAAAAATAAAAATGAGTTATAATTGGTTTTCCAAGAATCATCTTGAAGTTATTAAAACTTGTAATAAGAATAGCCCTAGGAACTGCAGTGCAAGTTACAGGTAAGTGGCATTTAAAAATTGTGTCTGATCTTAACTAAAATATAATATATGCTTCATTGTTTCTTAAATTTAAATTTCAGTTTTGAAAGAAGATTTTTTTCTCTTATTATAACATATTTTGTTATGTGTTTATGCATTTTCCCAAGTTATTTTATATGGTGAGAATGCAGTTTTACTCAACCGCCGCATGGAGCGCTAGTGTCGCCCAGCTAACAAGTTGTCATAGGACTTTTAACACACAGTTTCCTTACTGTATTAATACTTATACTGTGCAACGACACTATTATAATTTCAATGCGTGTCATTCACTCTTTGTAACACTGCCTCTTAAAGTCAGCCGTTTCTCGTTGGGACTTTCAATGTTAATAATTTTTTTAAAAATGATATTTTTAGTAAGCCATATATTGTATTATTAAATTTGAGCATCATTGTTAGGGGCAAATTAAAGAATGAATGACCTTGCCAGATGATTTTTAGGGCATGCAATGATTTAGCCTAGTAATAGTCTATTGTAATTGCACATACGTTTTTGAATTAAAACAAATGTTATGGTACGGAAAAGTAACATGCATCTGAAGTAAATGTACACATGTATGGGTCTTCACAAGGCGAAACTCTCGTTTTTTCCTATTATTCAAAGATAGGGCAAGCTACCTTGACGTGAAATTGTGCTCTCATCTCACTAACATAGTCTGCAGAAAATATCCAAAACTTCAGACATTATGATAGTAATCTTTCTCGTTTCCCTCTGTTACTTTTTGCAACTCTTTGATTGGTTTCTTCGTTCCACTCAGCTCCATTTGGATTTCGTCGAGATCTTTTCCCTTTGTTTCTGGTACCAGTAACGCAACGAAGATTGTGCCAGCCACGCACATAATGGCGAACACCCAGAAAGTGATGGGAGAACCCAGGATATCAAGCATATTCTGGAATACTTTGGTAACTGTGAAGGCGAGAATCCATGAAAACGAGGCTGTGATAGCAGATGCTACGCCCTTGACGTTGGCAGGGAAAAGTTCTCCCATCATGATCCATGGGATGGGTCCGAATCCCATGGAGAATACCACAATAAAGATGGCAACGCTAGCAAGCGGAATCCAGCTCAGAGATGCGACATCATGCCCATGGATCTGGAAGTAGAAGAAGAATCCGAGGACTGTGAGGCAGCTGCCCATGACCGTGGAGGATACGAGTAGCAATATTCGCCGGCCAGCTCTGTCCACTAGCAGAGTGGATGCATATGTGGCTGCTACCTGTAACAAAATAAAGAACATACCTTTAATAATACGAGAATCATGAAGAGGAGGTATTAGATTTTGGATAATTTTGTCTGCAATATCACTACCTGGTTGCCATCAATGCGTAGTTATTGATACTCGTTATGATTTGGCTACAGGGTACTTGGGAAAACATTAGGACCTAAGGAAATGGGGAGTGGAGAAAACTTCATAATGAAGAGCTTCATAACCAGTACTCTTACCGAATATAATAAGCATAATTAAACCACGAAAGATGAAATGGGCTGGACATGTTTGCTCGCATGGGGGAGGAAAGATAAATCTAAATAATAATGACTGCAAGACCCGAAGGAAAAAGACCAATGGGAAGACGTAGATTTAGACAGGGGGACAATATTGGAATAGATTTAAAGGAAGTAGGATTTGAGAGGGATGGTTTGATGGAGTTAGCACAGAATAGGATTGAATTGTGGGCTTATGTAAGGGCGGCAATTCACTCCAGGTTCCATAAAATACATAACATCCCTTTAACTTGCGTAGGAATTTTCTACTGCCATTGAATAAGTAAGGTAGTAAGTAAGTAAGTTACGACTTGGCTATAGTAGAGATTTATTTATAAACTGTGAATTGCAATCTTAACAGGTTGATCAATTGCAATACAATTGTGATGTACTGCGCAATGTACCGGTACATAACAGAGTGTGTGCAAGTCTAAATGTATGGATACAATAATAGATACATGTTTATAAACTTACGCTCCCATAATAATAACTAATATTAGTTGCAGCTAAGTCTAATTAATTTTGTAGTTCTTGGAGTTGGTACGTGATCGAGGTACTTGTGATAGGGCTAAGCATCTTGCATTTTGTTACGTTGATCGTAATCTTTTCTCTCTCTAAGAAGTAATATCTGGGAAACAAGCACCTATTTAGAAATCAGTTTCCGGGGGGTGGGTCCTAGACTGTTTAACCATAAATTACTGACATCTTCCTTCCTTATGCTCCGGAGGAGTCCTTTTATAAGGCTGAGAGCTAGACACATGTAATGTCACATTTACACACACATAAATGTCATAAACCTGCGAACGAAAGAGCAAAAAGTCATGCTTTACTAACTATTCATCCCAGCTAACCTTGTGATGTGAATACTTGCTCGCTGGGATTGGATATCACCTATTAAAATATTATTGTTATATTATTATTATTATTATTATTATTGTTGTTGTTGTTGTTGTTGTTGTTAAACGTTGGTATAACTGTGGAACATACCAACGGGTACTGAGGTATGCATGATAAGCCAACAAAATTTCGGTATAAAATGTATTTCAGTAGGCTGAATAATTGAGAGTAGGCTAACTACATTGCCTGCTTTGAATAGCATAATTTATTTTGTGAGTTAATATTTCATTACAGTCCACCGCTGTGGCGTAGGGGATGCGTTCGCTCCTCTCATTCAGCGGGCCCGGGTTCGATTCCTGGTCGGGACAAGCTACCTAGGTGGGGATTTTTCTGGGGTTTTTCCTCACCTGTGAGACAAATGTCGGGTAACTTTAGGCCCTTGTGGTCCCCAGATATCATTCTGGCCGTCATTATCATCTTCATCCCATCCTCGCCTTGTTTGGAGTGTGTGTGTGTGTGTGAATGGTGTGTCTTGTCCCATATGTTCGTGTTGTCCCATATGTTCGTGTTGTCCCATATGTTCGTGTTGTCATATGTTTCCCAAAGGAAAATTCTGATAAGGTTCACCGGTGCATTTAGAACAACTCCAACTCTCGCTCTGCTTGTGGCCACTGGTATATGGCCTCTCGACCTCCTTGTCAGGTGGAAGGGAGCCATGTACTGGAGGAAGAAGGAAAGAATGGATAAAATTGAGAGTATTGTGGGTCTCCGAACTCTGGATTAAACCAGAATTAGGAGACACCTCATACACGAGTGGCAGGAGGAATGGACCGCGGCAGAAGCGGGAGCTAGGACCAGAGAATACTTCCCGAACATCCAGGAGCGACTGCGACTGCGACATGTGACACCGAGCAAAGGTATGATACACTTCATCACGGGCCATGGTCCGTATGGAGTGTACCTGCACAAAATTAAGAGAAGACAGACAGATGAATGCGGAACTTGCGAGGGAGTCACAGAGTCAGCAGAGCACGTCTTGTTCGAGTGTACCGGTGCCTCTGAAGAAGTGAAAGAACTTAGAACAACTGTACAGGGTTTCCAGATTGCAGACTTGTTGAGGCGAAAAGACAAATACTCTTTACTTGAGACTCTGACAGACGTTGTCTCCAAGGAGGCAGCAGAGACGTTCAGGGTTGACAGAGTGGACAGAATAAACAGACACAGACAAGACGAAGACGAAAACAATGAAACTCTTACTCCCTCCAGGAGATCCAGTCGCCTACAGAGTGCTCAGAACCCTGTGGAGATTAGGGAGCCGGAAGCTCAACCACATGTGGAAGAGCTACCGGAACCCGAAGCCATAAACAGGAGGAGGGAACTCTGGGAATCCACAGCAAGATGAGAAGAGTGGGGGCGGCGAGAAGACTTCGGGAGAGGAAAGAGGAAGACTATAGACAATATTTGCAAGTGAAAGTGTAAAATGTGAAATTATATTATAGTAGGAGTAGAAATTTTCATTTTCATTTAACTAGAGTAGAAGCTGGAGCACACCGAAGAACAACATTGAAATGTAAATTTAAATGAATACCGGTGAGCTTCAGCTGTAGTGTTAGTAAAATAGCTCTAGAAGCAATAGTTTTATCTTTTATTTCATTTATAGTGTAGTATAGTATAGTGTAGTTTAAGTTCCGACTACTGGTCTCCAGTAGAAGGAACAAGTAGAGTAGGTTTTATTATTATTATTATTATTATTTTTTTTTTTCTTTTTCCTTTTCTTCTTTCTTAATAAAAGGACATATAGAATAATAGAATACTGTTCAAAGCATAGAAAAATTTGTCCTTAGTATATAATAATTGTAAAATGAACATTTGTATAAAGGCAATTAATAAAAGCCATGCGAGTAAGTTCTGGCTTTTATTAAAGATGCCAGGATGAAAGAAATAAAAGACGACTATTATATTATATATATGTCTCCTAGGTGGCCCCGGCATTGGGCTGATTACTCATCCGGGGAAACCCTCTATGTCCTTGACTGGTCAAAAAAGTATGTATGTGTTCCAAAGATAATCCCTCTCCCGACAGGTCGCGGCCCTATAAGGCCCGGGCGGCTTGGGTCGCTTAAATCCTAAAAGGGAGAGGTGAAACTAAGATAAAGAAAGAAAGAATATTTCATTACAGCAGTCGCCAAATGTTTCGACTCGGTAAAATGGAATTGGTCTTCCTTCTGGTATCATATGTATTAAAATTGGCCTTAGACTATAGCCTATTTACAAAAGTATTGCAAAGAGTACATTTGGTACAACTTATCTGTTCAAAATTCAAATAAATAAATTTCGAGGAAATAAGTTTAGAAGGGTAGTCAATATGTTTATCTTACTCGTTTGACCATCGAGGTCATATCACGAATCAGGTCCTGTGTTTATACCAGTAGGCAATGCAACTATTGATCTGTATCTGATAGGCTATCTATTGTTGATGGGTAATGACTTTTGTTAATTTCAACTAATATTTCATTGTAATGATTATCACACAGATAAAATTACGGTGATAGTTCATGGTAAGTAAATATCCAATTAAGGTTTTGCAAATACGACTGGGGAAACCATAAATAAAACTAAATTAAATTGGCCGGCCACGGGGTTTCAACCGGAGACCTCCCGAATTTCAGCTTAAGATTCTACGACTCGGCAAATTTTCTTAAATGACGTAATAGTAAAATAAAATAACTTTTGCTATAGGCCTATGCCAAGTTTGTGGGAAACCTAGCGATATCCATGACGCAATGCAATAATAAATTACTCTTACCTGAACAACTCCTATGACAATGGATGCTGTAGTTCCAGACATGGAGCTGCCTGAAGACTCAAAAATTTTCCCTGAATAGAAGATGACTGCGTTAATGCCACTGAGCTGCTGGAAGGTCATGAGTCCAAGTGCTACAATTAGCGCTTTGAGGATGCCTCTAGATGATATTATATCCCCAAAAGATGCCTTGTTCCTCTGTATTTCCTGGATCGTATCTGAAGCTTTTGTAAGTTCATCTTCTACGTCATATCCTTCACCTCGGAACCACTGGAGTGCCCTCTTAGCTTCTTCTCTCCTGTACATAAACATATTTCCAAGTTTAGCTTATAAAATATCGAGAACTCAAAACTTCACACTCATATCTAATAGTTTACTATCCTATCTCAGTAAAATACAGCATAGTGTTTGTGGACCTATACCCTTAGCAACCAGGGAAGGCGGTTGAGGCCAGGTAGGTTCCTTTACCCGCTAGCAGCCTCATATTTACAAGCAGAGGGAATTATGACCAACCGTAATTTCCTCCCCATGAGTCACCTAGTCTACTTCAATCAGTCAATCTTACATTTTTTTAATATGTCATTTTATCTTAAAATGTTTGTTATATATCAATTCTACATATAATTACAAGAAAAATGGCACCAAACAATGTATAATTTACTTTAATAGGAACATAGAACTTGAAAGCAGTTTTCTCGTAATTTTTATTTACGTATTTGTTATAAATGCTCCTATTAAAGGAAATTATACATTGTTTGGTGTCATTTTTCTTGTAATTATGTGTAGAATTGATATATAACTAACATTTTAAGATAAAATGACATATTAAAAAAATCTAAGATTGATTGATTGAAGTAGACTAGGTAACTCATGGGGAGGAAATTACGGTTGGTCCTAATTCCCTCTGCTTGTAAATGTGAGGGTGCTAGCGGGTCGAAGGAACCTACCTGGCCTCAACCGCCTTCCCTGGTTGCTAAGGGTATAATTACGACGTAATCATCGACTAGATCTAAAATCTTAATATGAACGACTGTCGTTATGCAAAGAATAAGTTAGATAATAGGAATGATTGTCTGTCTATACTTCACCTGTTTTTTGACATGAGGAAAATAGGCGACTCTGGCATCCAGATGAAAGTAACGAAGAAGACTATGGGAAAGGCACACAAGATGATACTGATGTATTTCACGTCTCCCACTAGACCTGCTAGGTATCCGAACAGAATTCCCAAGGTTATCTGGAGCTGAAACAGAGTACCTAAAGCACCACGAATGGAACTTTCGGCCAACTCTGCCGTATAAGTAGGCGCCGCGACGCTGATGGCTCCCACAGCGACGCCACCGATTATTCTTCCAAGGTAAAGTTGAAACACAGATTCGCTAAATGCAAGCAGGACCCAAGAAACGATCAGAGGGATCGCAAGAGCACACATGGTCACCTTGCGACCAATTTTGTCTGATATGAATCCCGCAGGCAGGGCACCAAAGAAAGCTCCAAGATTGAATAGGGAGCCCACCCATGAGCCTTCTTCATCAGTTAGGTGAGGAACAGATCCATCAGCCTGGAGAAGTGGAAGAGCTGGTGATGTCCATGACATGTAAGAACCGGCAACTAATGCTGAAAGCGTGGCTGGAAACAATAAAATTACAATAATTAGTGCACTGTATACTACTAGTCACTTATTCTGGAATACATATTTATGGGGTTTGCTCAAAAACAGATACATTTTTTTTTTAAATTTTGGCATGCTAATTGTAAAAATCGGATAATTTTTCCCTATCATGTATTGACTTTTCACTATTCATTTTTCTTCATACAGATTTTAATAAAGTTGTGCGCTTGAGTCATAAACTTTACATCAGTATATGATATTTTTCTGTTGTAAACTTCTAGTAACATGCACAATATCAGTTAATATGAATATTAAATTTCAACTACGATTAACAACAATTATTAAATTATTACATAGAATAACAATGGGAAACGCATTTATAACTTACGCCGATTGAGGACTTCTTCAAGTCAGTATCGGGGTTTCCTCAATCCAGGTGACTGAACTTCCGCTAGGGGCAATAGAAACCATTCCCAATTTTTTGCCAACTTTTGCCGCGAATTTAATTTCACTTTAACTTTATAAAGATACCGGCTTTAAAGAGCTCTTTATTAATTTTATATTAAACATCCAGAAATGTATTCAACTTTTCAGTACCTAATTGTATATCAGCATTATGTGTCTTAGATGGAAATGCAGCTGTGCGAATAAATTGATTAAAACCATAATTCTGCGTTTCTTCAACCGCGTACCGAATTTTCACAACACGTTCTTCTTCTTACCAGAGTAAAAAATCTGTAATTAGCAATATGTTATGTCAGGTTTAATTTTTTAAATTTACTTTTGCCATCGATGCATGCTAAATTAAGTCTGATAAAGCTACTTCTGAAATCCTTAAATAACGATGGCAATTGGTTCAAATACCGGTACGTCTGTAAAAATGTTTCTGATTTATCGTAAGCAAAAGAAAAAGATGGAATTAGCATTGGACAACTAATCAGGAATTTGATGTCAGATGTTTCACTTGGAACAATTAGCAACTGAATTTGATTCTTTTTATTAAAAGCATTGAAACTAATAAATCCTTCTTCTAGGGTTATGTAATTTAGTTAATTTTATAACATGATGGCAGATAAAAAAATAACTTTATTGAATAATAATATCTCTTATATGGTATTAAAATATTCAGTGCTCACAATGTGACATTAACATGCAATGTTTATGTTATTGAGAACTAAGTGGTGTGTCTGAAAAGTGGTCTATATCAATATTTAATTTTCAATAATAAGTAAGAGGGATAAAGAACACGTATTTAGTGTTCTAAAGGTTCACTTTTGAAACGCAATGCAAATTGCCTTGGTAATAAAAGGATAAAGATAAGGATTGTTGTTGACCGAGCCAAAGAAATTATATATATATTTTTAAATACTCTTTAATATTAATTGGCGGATAATGATATAGATTACATGTAATAAAATAGTATGTCCTACAATGAAATATGGGATCAAAATAGTACATTATTTCATTATTAAGACATGCTGAGGGTTTGTGAATCAAACAAATTAAGCAAAGTTAATTATTATGTTTTAATTTCAAACAATTTTTACTACTCTCACCTTTCAATGGTGCCGTTTTAAAAAATGGTCTACATAATAAATAGTAAAATTTCCTCTAACATGAGATTTAAATATATAGCCTATTAAAAGAATCCAGTTTTTTTAACATTTGTATTGTAAAGTTTAGATTGGGTAGTGTCAAAAGTATATTTTCGTGCAGTGAAGAAATTTGACAAAGTTTTATGAATATTCTTATATTAAATAATTTTATGAGATAGAACTTAATAATTTTCATACAACCTGATATCTAGCTCAGAACTCACCTAATATTGCAGCAACATACTGTGGGAACTTTTTAGCGGGCACACTATTTTGCCCTATTGTTAGGAAAGTCCGGCTGTTTTCCGACACGATGACACGACCCGCCATATTGAAATCGAGTGTTGAACACTATACTGGCAATAGATGCACTTGACTTGAAGTTTATACTGTTTCTGACGAAGACATTAACCCTCCCCTCTTATGTAGTTTACATCTATACCCTATAATATCACATTTTTCTTTTTCCACAACATTATCAGTAGTGACGTTGAGTTACATAAAAAAACAGCATAGGTCTTTTTTTAATTGAATGTACTTTTATCATTTTGACCTTCTGTATCAGCAGCAGCCATGGAGTTGCGTGGCGAAGAAGAAACGGTTCCAACATGCATAGAAACGTTCAACTTTGCCTCGTAGGCGATAAGCTTTGTTTTGCTTCATTTGTATCTACATCACGTTTTCTTGACATTTGTCCCATACGTTATTTTTGGCAAGAATAACCGATTTCTTACAAATATGTATCAGCTCAAAATGTCGGGAAACTTTAACCCCTATACAGGCTCTCCCATAGTTGTGCTCTATAGTGTTCTAAGGGAAAATATGAGAAGCAAATATCAAACAGTGGTAGTTTTCATGTTAAATACTGTATTATGCTTACTAAGTTAACATCGGGACTTCTGATAGCAACTGTTCGTCTTAGCTGTTGCCGACAATGCCGTTGGAATCAAGCACGTATTTAGAAATAAGTTTCCGTGGGGGTGCTGAACTGATTAACCATAAAGTACTGACATCTTACTTCCCAAGTGACACGAAACAATAATTTCTTCTAACTAATGCTTTAAGAAATCATGTTTGGGTGGGTGGGGGGGGGGGTCTGAACCCCAAGAACCTTCCTAACTTGGGTGGGTGGGGGGGGGGGTCTGAACCCCAAGAACCTTCCTAAACACGTCCTTGGTTGGAATGATAATGTGTTTCCCCTAGATAGGTTTATAGGAACAAACTTCGTACTGGTGCCGCAAAACTGGTTTCATGCGTAAGGCGATATCACGGAACGCTGGCTTCATTTGCCTTTCGCTAGTAACTGGAGAACCAGTCGAGAACCATAACACACAAGCTATTTTTTTTGTATTGTTACTTCAGATTTTCCCGTAGAATACGAATATGCATGGCTTCTGAAACAATATGTAGTCTATAATGGAACTCACAATTTCCCCAAATAAGTATGCAGGTGCTTGGGTTCCTTATATAAAAAAGCTTTGTTTTCATATGATATGCTTGTTTTATGTAGAGGATTATTCGTATTCCTATTCCTATTCCTATTCCTATTCGTATTCCTATTCCTGTAGTACCTCCTCCCCCGATTAGGAGCATAGGGCCTCCAAGTGGAGGTATCGGCACTTAAGCTAATTCGGTTACACTTATTTTCCGAGGGAAAGCAGAGGGACAACCCATCTCCTTATAATTCTCGCAGGAAACTAAGGCATTACTTGGACGTGAAAGGGACGAGGAATTTTGTTCACAGGCTGTAATTTAGGCTTATAAATCTTAACGTCCCGTAAATCTACTACACGGTTCCCCAGATAAAAGTCCCTCCCGGAGAATTCTGTGCCAGAACTTTACGCCCGGGCGGCGTGGGTCGCCTAAATGTCCCTAAAAGGGAGAGGTAAAACTAAGGTAAAGGAGGAAGAAGAAGAATGAAAGAAAGAAAAATTCATCGACCGCGGCCAGGTTTGAACCCGCGAGCCTCGATCTGGAGGCGAGCATGCTATCTCTACACCATGGGCGATAGTATTACTTACACTTTTATTTGAACTCTTACAGACAAAAAATTGGGGAAAAGAGACCATGTTTACAGATATTCATCCGACATCACTATCAAAGGGTGAAATTATTAGAACTTAGGCCAATGTTACAAACCTCTCGACCAGAATAGGTAATTTGGGCTTACTTTACATTACATGATTTTTTTTTTGCCCCGCCTTCCACTCCCGGAGTACCTGAGCCATAGGCTATATCTCCGGTCCAACAACCGATTTCGCATTTGTTCTAAGATCGTCGCAACGACTTCTCTTGATCATAGAACATAGGGAAAATGTTTGATGAATTGACTTTGGCACTTTATTCATTCAATTTTACTCTTGTTCATTTGTCCGTTGTCGCGGGGGGGGGGGCGTGTCCCCGATCTGAAATTCACCTTATAGAGTGAGGGAAACCCCCCGAAAACCTCACCCAGATCGGTTGCTGCGAGACTATCCCGCAGCTTCCGAGGCAAGTCTTGGGCAATCTGCCATATCCGTCTTGCTCGGTAAGGCCCCAGGGAATCTGAGCATTCCCCCGAGGTGGATTCGTCTCAAATTCGGTGTGTCTTAAGCATCATCTTGTTCTTGTTCCTTCCTGCTTTCTATCACGTGGCGTGTTAATGTTCTGAAAGCAGTGTTAGCTCCCTTTGTCGTCCAAAAACTAAGTTCTGGTGGCCACATTTCGCCTGCTTGTTCGGCTACCTCTCTTAGGCCAATACGTGCTTCCCTATATCTCGTGTATGTATAGAGGGCGTGGTACATTGTATCAGGCTTAAAGTCTTCACAGTAGCAGAGGTAATCCTCTGCTAGGTTAAACCTAAATAGGTTTGCTGTGAAGCAGCCATGTCCCGAATAGAACTGGGATGTTGAGAAATCAGGAACATTTATAAAGTCAAGTGTAAACAGAGTTCTATCTAGCGTTCACATCTCCATTGGGAGAACCCCGAATACCTAGCTCAGACAGGCCGCCAAAGAATTTTAACCCGCAACCGTAGAATGCGAGTCCTAATGTTACCATCTCGGTCAGAATAATGCAAAATAATTAGGCTTGCCGTATCAGTTATAATGTTGAGGAATGATAACTCACGCTTAACCAATATTAACCAATGACATCTCTTGAAATGATATTGAAATTATTACAATAGGCACATCATGAAATGATATCGCTATTGAATAGTTGGAAACAGCACCATAAAATTATATTTACCAAAGTGACTCTGTGGTTTTAAGGGCGGCGATGCAACGTTTGAATTGTAGATTCAACCCTTCAAGATAAGAGTACATGACTGGTTATCTAGGAATCCCTTTTATAAGATAGATGATTTTTTTAATAGTAATATATCGTAGCAATGTAGTCCTAACAGTAGTCTTATTTCTATGTATCACTAATCAGACTGGTCTGTAATCCTGATATTTTGTTATTTTCTATTGTATTGTGTCTTGTTATTTGATAACATACCACAAACACTAAATACAGTTTTAATGAGAGAAATAGCGATGATATTCTACCAATGTTTTTCGAGGTTCACTTGGAATAGATTTCTTCATGATATGTGTATAGTCTGGTAAAAATTGATCGAAGAATGTAGATCTAAATAAAGGTCATATTTATAGAGGTTGAAAACATTTGAGGGGTGGTATCTTCAAAAATTAGTTTTGCCTAAATGTTTCTCCTGGTTCTATTAGCACTGTGCGTGAAGTCTGGTAAAAATTGGTAAGACAATTTAGATTTAAGTAAAGGTCATATGATAGAGGTTCAATATTTGAGGGGTGGTTTCTTACAAATTAAATTTGCTTAAACATTTCTCTTGGTTCAATAGGTTCTGTTTACAAAGACTGATAAAATTAGTCAAAGTATGTAGATATAAATATATAGGACTTAATAGGGGTTGACACATTTAAGGGGTGGTTTGTTGCAAAATTAGTTTTCCTAATATTTTCTCCTGGTTCTATAGGCTTTGTGTTTAAATTCTGATAAAAACCGGTCAAGAATGTAGATCTAAATTTTGATCATATAACAGGGGTTGAAATATTTAGGGGATGGTTTCTTCCAAAATGAACTTGTCCTATTTTTCTTCGTCCTATAGGGTTTGTGTGTAAAGTTTGGTAAAAATCGGTCAAATAATGTCGACTTGTAAAGAGATCACATAATGGGGATTAAAAATTTCATTTTTTTATAATATTATTGTCTCGTAGAAATTTCAGTCGATTCTACAGTGTACATGTGTGAAAATTTTGTAGACATTGGTCAAGAATGTAAATTTATAGTCATATACAGGAAATATTACTCAAGGGGGTTGAAAATAAGGGAAGAGGTGGGTGTACCGTTGTTCGATCTGCAGGACATGATTTACAATAATTATTGTGTGCAACAAACAAATATATCGAAAAATTCCAGATTTTCTCTCCTGTATAAGAGCTTTGTCACATCATATGCCTGGATTTGTATGTGAGTAGATCTGGCATCATTGCGCTCCATATAACATGTAGCCTACTGTTTTTAAGGCTTATAAATGGTCTGAATTAGTTTATAATAATCCAAGATTTATTCAATTGTCGAAGATCATTACAAAATGTGTAAGAAAGTTAGATATAAATTGAGTAAGGGGGCTTCCGAGTAGATTTCTTATGAACCACGGATAGTAATAATATGCTTCATTCGCTTAAATCCTGTAAGTCTATCGTCTATACTGGACTGTAAAACATGCGGACCCCTCGATTACAAAATGCGGCTCCCTAAAGTTGTAGGTAAAGTGTATAAATATGTACGCAGAAAAAAAACCTAAAACCTGATTTTTTTATCAACACAGAAGACAAGCGTGTCATAAAATACTGGTAGACCTATAGTGTGAAGTGCCTGTTCAGTGCACTGTTGACCAGAAAACACTATGCTGAAACGATAAACATGGACTAGGCCTAAATTTTGAAATTCGTAAAGAAAACAGTGAATTTTATTCGTTCTAGGGGGCTGAATCAACATCAGTCTTCTACATTCGTTACTGATATGGGTAGAGAATTTTTGGGATTGCCATGTTATTAAGAAGTTCGCTGGCTTTCTTGTCATCAAGTTTTAAAACGCTTTTGGCTGCTTCCAGAAGAATTGCCTTATATTGAAAGTCGAATCACCCGATAAGTTCTGTGATAGTAATTGGGTTGAAGATTTGACATTCATGGTAAATATTGCAAGGCATTTAAGTGACAAATTTAAAATATAACGGAAACATAAGTTTGTAATTCCATTGTTTTATAATATTAAATCTTTTGAATTCAAACTCTGGCCTTGGGAAGGGCATGTGGTAAGCAGAAGCTAATTACCAGGAATTTCAAGGTTCAAAGTTTGGTTAACTTCAGTCATTATGCTTCCTACATAAAACAGTTAATTAATTAATAATTAATGTAAGCCTAAAGGTTGTAAATAATTGAGTTAAAGTTCTGTTATTTTGTTATTCACACATTTTCTATATACTGTATTTAAAATGTATTGATTGTAATACATAAGCATCAAATGGCAAGAGTGATACATAGTGTTTTTATTCTATGCTGTGTTAAAATTTTAAAGTCGGGTGGTTGCTTTTTACAAATCTAAAAACATGCTTAAATTTTATAAGAACAAAAGGTTATATTTTCATTTCGGCATGCGGCCATTGGACGCCAATTTATCAAGTCGAGTTGGCCGTTAGTAAAAGCTGAGTTTATCATGCCTGCTCTATACCTATAGGTATAGGTATAGGTATCAAAGTAAATTGGAGCAATTTTGCCCATAAGCCCCATCATCAAAATAAGTGGGTTTAACATGCTCAAAAATACTAAATCTAAAAACCCAATTTCAATAAGAATATTATCGCGCAAACTTTGTGCAAGGAAGCTAACCAATTGATCTAACTAAAAAGTTCAGTACCTTATCAAAGTGCCTTCAAATCTATAGTAAACAGATATTGCTTAATTCATTCAGAATATCGTGACCATGACTAATTTTTATAGACGTTAACATAATGTGATATGAACTATGACCTGCTCAAAAGAATGTACTACGAGCTACGCAAGAAATAAACCTAGTTCCAGATAGGGGAGTGGATATATCCAAGAGTTCATGTTTTATTAGGTCCAAACTACGAGTGTGTTGTCAACATTCATTGCGAGTAAAGTTTCTCGCATCTTTGAAAAATCATTCACGGCCTTATCCTTGACGAAGTGGAACACAACGGAGGAATATATTATTGGAAGCATACTTTGCACAACCTTTGTGGAAGTTAATCAATAATGCCGGTTGTCGACCAAGAGCTAAGCTAACTTAGCTTAGCTTAGCTCACATACAGTTAGGGATTTCATATAGTGTTTTGCCGGATTTCATATGTAGTTTTTTTGGCACAACTACATATGAAATCCCGCACTGTATGTGAGCTAAGCTAAACTAACTTAGCTTAGCTCTTGGTCGACAACCGGCATTAAATCTATCATTACGGCGTATGATACAATTTCTGAATCAAGAAAATCGAGGCGTTTTGGATTAAAAGAGAGAGTGGGCAGGAGTGGAGTGATACTGTTCTTAATACACTAACAAAATAAATATTTAATTTT
Organism: Ectobius pallidus; assembly: GCA_964059195.1. Taxonomy (NCBI): domain Eukaryota; kingdom Metazoa; phylum Arthropoda; class Insecta; order Blattodea; family Ectobiidae; genus Ectobius; species Ectobius pallidus. The sequence goes on from CAXKWD010000008.1 coordinate 23,076,231, forward strand.
TTTTATTGGCTTATTATTTAAACAATATTACAGTTTGAAATACTGGATAAACAGTTATCTAGGGAAGATTCCCTTCTGGTTATCGGAATGTGTTTTCCTGTCGTTTCAAATAATTTCATACCATATTCATCATAATGGGGAATTTTTGAACTGTCGTGTCGCATAACATTTAAATAGAGGGCCTACACCATTTCCAGGCTGATACAGCATAGCTATGAAAATTAGGATGGGTGACCGTTGCCTTTCCTTCTGAGTTATCCATGTTAAGTGAAGTAGGCCTATATGAGAGGCTATTGTAGTTCGGATTTCACGTTAAATTGTAGATCTTAGCTACTGAAATACCAGCTTCAGTAACTGTGAACACACATAGGCGGCTAGGCACAGAGTTCACGACCATTCGTGAAACGGTTCACAGCCTGGTACTTAAATCCCTAACGAGGTCCGAGGCGTATAAGTGGAAAATGAACATTTTGTGGAAATATACCAGAACTGCAGTATTTTGTGAAAGTATTCTCGTTCCCTTTTTTTTTTTTCATGAATGCATAAAGGTCATGTCTAGACAGAATCCATGGATATTTCCACCCATGAATGGTATTTCCTTTAAAATTAAGGGGTTTTATATAACGATAAGCTGATAACAACCAGACTCAAGGGCTAATTAAATCCATGCAAGGCAAAGAACTTTGATCGGATTTTAATACTACACGAGTATGACGATAATGATATCTGTTTGCGTACTCATGGGTTGATTTGCTAATGAGCATGTTCGTTGATGTGTATAGAATATATATTATAGTATCGTGTACGACATTGCATCAAAATTAAACGGTAAAATCGAAACATTTAATATTTTTTCATCATGTTCTTGTAAAGAGACATTTTTCACGAGTCTGCATTACACTGCTTCCAGCATAAGAATATTATAGGAGAAAAATACCTCTGACACCAGGATTCGAACCCAGGATCTTAAGCTATCCGTGCCAATGCTCTACCAACTGAGCTAAGACAGAGTTCAGAGTCATAGGAGAGAGGTTCCATCTGGCGCTATGAAGTGAGAGGAAGTGTCAGGGGAATTTTTCTCCTATAATATCCTCATGTAATGTCCAACAGAGACATTTATATGTGGTTCATAAATGTATATAGGCATATACCTGCTTCCAGCAGCAGAGAAAGCAACGCACTCTCCGATCTTCGCATGCACCTAATAAACAGCTGAGGCTTGTCATTGAATGACTCCTAAAGAACATCGACCATAAACTCAGAATAACTGTGCACCGCACCAGTAAACAGAATTTGGTATAGGCCTGTTTTTACTTCGCATCGTAGCATTTCTCGACATCATTATGAGAGTTTCTTCATAGTTAGCTTTAAACACTAAAATGAACTAACTAATCACAAAACTTGTTAAAAGAAAAATAGTATAGCAAATAATAAACATAGATAGGCCTAATGTACGCGGTGATAACGATAAGTTGAGTTTTGATTGAAGCAAGACCATCATTGGTTGAAGCTGAACATATTTTTACACATGGTTAATCTATGACCGCCGTAGTCTATGTGTGAAATATTCATCATAATTACATGGTACATAGTGAGTTATGATCGTGTGGTTAGCAATACTGACTGTGGATCCTCCCCTTCTTGGATTTTTCTGAGGTAGAGAGGTTTGGAACGGGTTCAGTCGGCCTCTTGAGGACATTAAGGAGCTACTTAAAAAAGAAGTAGTGGCTCGGATCAAGAAGAGCTCCAGTAATGCTTGTGGGTCTCTGCGTCCTGCCCACAATTCTGTTATCTGCCTACTTCGAAGGACTGAGGTAAATGACGAAACAGTCGGATGGTAGGCTTGTTCGCTGAGGAAATGCTACGCCACGGAGTTAGTTACTGAATGAGTTATTGAAATAAGTTTTACAAGAATGTGTAATTACGTGTAGCCTACGTTTAATAAAAAAAAAACTTGGGTTAAGGAAGAGAAAATACTCAAGATATTCATCAGAATACAAAATTATGTAAGCATGATAATCAGAACAGACCCGAAAAACAGGAAGATGCGCAAGGAACGTCTATCAAGGTGTTGTTTGTTAGTGTTTCGTTTGACATGATGCAGCGCTAAGCTTCGTTGTGGACGAGGTGGGCAAAGGACGTTAATGGATTACAACCAAACACTAGAAGATATAAAAAAAATATTAATTTTATCATTAAATGAAAATAATGACATAGCACTGAGCTCTGCACGTAAATAAAACACTGAGGTTCCGAAACAGGAATGATCAATGCGTTCACAATTCTACAACTTGGCAACACCGCTGCTAGAGAACGTTGTGTGCAATCTATAATACAGTGCCTTTTTTTTTTTACTCGTGGCCGGGCGGTCGGCTGGAGGTAGCTGCGAGCGCACAGTGTTTCTCACCGTTCCTGACTCCCGCCTTTCTCCCCGTCAATGCATGTGCGGTCGTTGCTATCGGAGGTTCTTGTTTTCTTCTTTGTGGTTAAATTGTGATAGTTCTGTTATAATGCCAAGAAGTGTGTATACTTTAGCACACCGCATATTCATGTATGATTCCTATGTGCAAACAGAGTCCTGTAGAGAAGTGACAAGGCTATTTGTAGACAGATTCCCTGGTATCCCTGTGACTCAGAGAGACAGTTCGTCAACTTGTAAACAGATTCAGAGAAACGGGTTCTGTTAAGAAACCCAAAAATACTCGCCGTGTGCTTACAGAGGAAAAACTTGATGAGATAGGACAAAAGTTAGAACGTAGCCCAAGAAAATCTCTGAGTAGGTTATCACAGGAAACGGGGGTTTCACAATTCTCGGCTTGGAAAGCCACTAAACTTACGAAATTAAAACCATATAAGATAACCGTAGTTCAGGAACTGCAATCACGCGATACTGCGAGTAGAGTAAATTTCTGCAATTGGGTGTTGGGTAAAGTTAATGATGGCTCTATGGACCCAAAGTTAATTTTTTTCACAGACGAAGCATGGTTTTTTTACATGGTCATGTATCGACACAAAACAACAGATACTGGAGTGCAGAAAAACCCGATATTGTACACGAAATGCCATTGCATGACCAGAAAATTGGTGTTTGGTGTGCTGTGTTGTGCACTGACGGGGAGAAAGGCGGGAGCCAGGAACGGTGAGAAACACTGTGAGCTCGCAGCTATCTCCAGCCGACCGCCCGGCCACGAGTAAAAAAAAGGCACTGTATAATGAAAGCGTACGTTGTATGTAGTTGATATCATGACTGAACAGGAGTGTATAAAGCTCACCAAATACCCTTATCTAAAATATAAAATTCGACCGAGTCGACTATGCTACCAATATGAAATTTGAGAATGACACTCCCCAGGTCATGGTGAACGTATGGTAAAAAGTTCAGACCTCAAGGATAAAGAGTCTCGGAGGATTAAGTGCATTTGGTTTAGAAACTTATAGATAATACAAAGTCCTAGGTTGTCTCCATAAGAAGAGTTCTGATTGGCTGTTTGCTCCGAACATCCTACGTAACTTTGTGACGGTGCCTTCTGATCGGTTGAATCAGGGATGAGCTCCGTGAAACATGGCCCAGATGACTTTGCAGGTGACAGTAGGCTGTGCAAAGACTGCCACATGCAGAAAGAAAAAGCAAATAATAATAATAATAATAATAATAATAATAATAACAACAACAACACTGCAATAGACCAGATATAACATTGCTAGATAAGAAGAAGAAGAAGATAGTATATCTGATTGACATAGCTGTCCCCAATAGCCACAACCTAAGCAGCACAATCACTGAGAAGACACAGAAATATGAGGAACTAAAGTGCGAAATTAAACGTATATGGAAGCTAAACGAAGCTCACATCCTGCCAGTAGTAATTTGAACCACAGTTATCATTCCGTCAGCCTTGCTACAGACAGATACAGAACAGGGCTGCTACCTGACTCTCCTAGTACATATTTCGAGTCCTATTTATACGAAGATAATGCTGACATTGCACTCTGTAATTAGGCTGTTGATTCTTCATTGTGTTGCGGCAATCATATTACTTAATATCTTTGCAATCTGTAGTTGCTCCACAACACCCTTCCCTCCTTCATGGTGTAGGTACCTGTAGGTACCTTGGTCCTTGGTCCATGTGGGTCCATATTTTACGATGATAATGCTGACATTGCACTCTGTAATTAGGCTGTTGATTCTTCATTGTGTTGCGGCAATCATATTACTTAATATCTTTGCAATCTGTAGTTGCTCCACAACAACATCAAAGCCTTGGGATTGGATCCGAACCTGTTTGGAACGATGTAGAAAGCTGTCATTCTGAACACTACACGTATTGTGTGCAAATTTGAAGAAGAGTGAGGATGTTTTGGCTATGGCCCGCATCTACTCCTAGCACCAGCCAAACAGCTGAGAAAATATGACAATAATAATAATAATAATAATAATAATAATAATAATAATAATAATAATAATAAAGTAATAATAATAATAATAATAAAGTAATAATAATAATAAATAATATTAACAACAAAAATATATAAAAATACATTTTGACCGAACTATCAGATAATACTATCAGATAGAATCCCCCGGGTCATGAAGAACGTATGGTGAAAATCGGAACTCTAGGTCAAAAGGGTCTCCGAGGAGCAAGCGTACATACACACTTATAGTACTGTATAGATAGATCAGCGTGTATTAAAACATGAATTCCGAAGACTGTGATTGTCATCTTACACTGGTGTTTATCGAACTCGTCAATTCATTATGAAACCATCTCTCTCTTATGTCCGAAATTAAAAGATTTTCCACGTGCTTCGATCGTTATTCTGGAGATAGGTTTCGTTGATTTTGACAGATATATTGCAACCAGAGATCTGGTCTATGACCTGTACTTGGAGTAATGTCACTCTTGCATGTTCATGAGGAGTCCACTTGTCGAGTGACCTCGCCCATGACTTGACACGTCACGTGCCTCGTCTTAGCATGAAACGTGATTGATACAATGTTATCAAATCGATATCTTAATTTTTTTTCGAAAATGTGAGAGGTCCCTTCACGAGTTTCAACACCATAAAAGTCAGTGACCAAAAAATGTGATTTCTGCCGTGAAATTTGTAAGCATTAAGTGCAGACAATTTTATTACCCTTTGCCAGTCATTATGCCAGAAGCCGCGAATGACGTGTATTGATAAGGGTTTACGTATATCTAATCGACTTTTTCCTAATGAGAACTGCTCCGGAAGTTTTTTACGTCACAGTGTTTATAAATAAATCGCTGGTCTTATACATTTTGTAAATATACACAATTACTTTGAAAATCACCAGGAAGCTTTTACTGAAAACCTATGAAGAAACAAAATATGCATATTACGTTCTTCTATATTTTATATATTCTATATATTTTATGTATATATCTGTCGTTCGGTTATCTTCATTTGGTGGCATCAAAAATCTATTCTGAAGTATGCAAGGTGGTACCATTTATTTATAATTTTGCAACTTTTAAAAATCAGTATTACTTCAGGCAGCAATTGGAATAGTAAAATATTTTCCTAGGAGACCAAAATCCACACAATCATAGAAACAAGATACCAGTTTCTTAAAAGAAAAGGATTCCTGAATTTATCTTCAAAACATCAGGTTTATTTGAAAGAAATATAATATTCTATATTTTTATTTATATATAACAAATATTAATAGTTAATAACTCTTGTTAGTATATTATGAGCATTATTTTATGTGCATGTTGGGAAATGTTCAGAATTCTAAATGCCAAAAATGAGAAAATTAAAAAAATTACCAGTCTATGGCCCTAAAAGTTGTTGTCTTTTGTGAGATCAAAAAATAAAAGAAATAACAATTGGACTTGCAGCTAGAGTCATAATTGTTATTTTGTCTCTTTTTGAGACACTAGTGACATGTACACAGAAACAGAAGCACTAGAGTTATGTTCAGAATCAGAATATGTTCACTGTCTTGTGTTTATGCATATGTCTGAAAATTACATTGTATCTTAGAAATATAGTTATATTATTCCATGGACACACCCGGCAAACACAATTTATCTTTCATGTTTATTTCAATGTAGAAATCATTAAGGTAGTCAACTAGTAATGCAATTTACGCTGACTATAATAATATTGCTGGTTCTAATGACGGTCAAGTGCATGGAAGTAGACAGGTTTTGTTTACTATTAAGGTTAAATTTAGTCCAGACATCCCTAATTACAACTGAGGGCGTATGTAAATGCCCTCAACACCTGGCGTTCGGCTGGATGCTTTTGCGAAGCAGCAATATGGCAGAACCAAGCTTTGTGTGCGAGCTGAAATTTCCATATGGGATCTGCATTAAATGAATTTCGGCGTTTTACTGCAGTATGTATAGAGAAGTCGAAATACAAGAACCTTAGAATGGGAACGTATGGTCTAGGGCTCTAGGCAGTAGTCCTGAGTCAGTCCAAGCCTAGGAATGTAAAGAACCACATAATGGACAACTACTTTACCTATGCACCCAACTGGTGTTAAGCAAAAATTATATTTACTGACTTCTCTTTTTTCAAATGGATATCAATTTGCAACCGCTCTACTAATTACGTGAATTTCCTGTTATTTTCTTTCCTAATACTGTTTAACTGGAATATTGTATAAAATGAGAGATAAGGACCTTTGCCATTTTGCTGTGATTTCTTAGTAGCTATTAGAAACTGATAAGGCTGAGAATTAAAGTAATGAATCAACTTATGTGATGATAGGATGCCATAACACTGACACAACCAAGTCTTATCTATTCGTACTCAGGGATTTGTTTTAGGGGACAGGCAGAGTAAATGTCGTCAATGTCACAGTTTGATAAACAATTTCGTAAACATTTCATTTTCCTTATTAGGAATGTTATAAGTTTAAGGCCAGTTTTTCCTCCTATCCTTTTTTGAGAAAACGTAGACGAATTAACTGGTAAAGGCGTAGGCTTATTGTTTATTAAATGTCAGTATGGTACTGTCTTAGATTACATGGTGGACGGGAAAATATATTTCCGTCTTCCCGTCCGTGTGCCTGTACACGCGATAACTCGAAAGTGCTTCAACAGATTTTCATGAAGCTTATTATACACACTTATAACGTCCTTAGGACGGACGCTATTGATTTTGGACGAAACCGGTTGACCGATACCGGAGTAATAACCAATTTACCAATTTACCAATTTTCTAAAATTCCAAATCATCACTACATTACAAAGCCGCATGACTAACTTATTCACTCACATAATTGGTTGCCCACTTCCAGATGAGCCAGAAACTAGACATGTGGCATACTTATAGCGTATAGCCTGTAACCGATGGAATTATTCCAGAAAATTCCGAGTTTTAATATTTTATCCCCGAAAAACATTAAAAATTACGAACGCAACTTTAAGGTCTGTGCAGATCTTCTTTGGAGGCTTATAATAGGAAAACGGTCAGTCGTATGAAAAAACCGATTGCACCAGCAATAACGGATTTTGGTCCTTTGACGTTTTGTCATATCTCCGTCGATTATACCTTAGATTGAGTAAGATTTTTGGATTTCAAATAAATGTTGTATATTTTCCTCACTTTATTAAATTTTTTACACAGAATGGACGGATAGAATCGTAAAATTTGGCGGGAATATTGACACATACAACAGCCATACGCGTGCAAATTTTGGAATTTCTAGCTGCCCCATAAGTACGGAAAAACTGGTTGTGTATTCGTGACATCATTCACATCTACGGCAGTATAAATCAGTGGTCTTCAATCTTTTCTAATTAAAAAGAGTCATTTTCTTTTTGTTGAAAGACTAGCGGACCACATTCATTTATTGATTTAATAATAACATGATACGTAACAGATATATACCATAATAATATTACAATAACTGTAGGGATTACTTAACGTTAGGCCTATACATGCGTATATGTATTTTATACTTTGCTCAGAGTGTTTGAAGACAGTGGAATGGGTACATATTGTGCGGTCCAGAACCGGCCTTAAAGTAAATAAGAAAGTCTCTCTTGCTCTTACGTAGGTACGAGTAATGTGTTAGAATGAGACAGACATACTTGCTTTGTTTAGGGCTGTTTCTAGAGCGCACAACACCTCCCAATTTCACTGTGTCAAAAGACTATGACCAAAGTACATTTTTTGTCTTCCACTTTCAATGTTAATTAATAACAGTTAAAACTAGTGTTTGTTTGCAGGCTGTGTGGTTAAAATGTGTATGTGTTTGTGGGCGTTAAGAATGAAGTCACGTGCCGCGGCTTGCATTCCGCTGGTCTAGAAATCAACTTATTAACATTCATGTTTACTAGCTTCCAGATGAGCTAGAAACTTAAAATTTGGCAAATTAGCTTTTAGCCTATAACCGATGGAAAGATTCCCAAAATTCGAATTTTAAATTTTACCCTCCAAAATAAACTTTGAAACTTTTTGACTTCGTATTTGTAGGGCTTCAGACGTTTTGACAATACTAAAGGAATGGCATTATGTTAGAATATTGTTAGTCAATTTATATTAACACAAGCATTCGTCAGGTTACAGTATATCAGTGAGATTATAAATTTGAAATAAACGAAAAATGTTTAATGGAATATTTGGTTTTCATAAACTGATATTCTAACCATGTTGGAGAATTTAATGTTGTACCGGCATGTTACCATGGTAGCTCAGTGGTAGAGCAGCGGCACGTATTCAATCAGCAGTAATCCTGATTGAAATCCCGGCTATGGCATTGAATTTTTCAGTCTGACTTAAACTTTCCACCTTAGCCTCTACATGGCCAGTGGGAAAAGAATTATCATTCCACTGGGACCGACTAGTGGGTTACGATGAAGCCCATGCCTTAAAGTACTCACGGGTTGTAAGTCGCCACTGGAGTTTTATCTCATATTGAGAACGCATGGTGGTATACCGGGACATGCGAGTCAGCCGGAGAATTTAATGTTGTACCGGCGTGTTGCAATGGTAGCTGAGTGGTAGAGTAGCGGCACGGAGAGCCGAAGATCCTAGTCCAAATCTCGGCTATGGCATTGAATTCTTCAGTCTGATTCAACCTTTTTTTCTTCTATATAGTTGGTAAGCCTATAGATTTTACCTTTCGATGATTTATAAGTTCTATATGTAGTAGTGAAATTTTGTATAGCCTATTAAGTAAACTGTGTAATATGTGGGTCCCAGGAAAAAATAAGGCTGTTTTAATGATTTTCTACAATGTACTAAACACTGAATTACTTTTTTAGAATGTAACTTAGATGATTTATATTCTAACTTCTTCAAGATTATTGGAGGTAAATTAAACTGAAACTATCTTCTAAATTACGTTTTCTTCATACCTTACAATATTTTGAAATCATTTCTAAGGTATTTTCTGGTATTTTTTCAAAAGTATGCTTTTCTGTTTAGAAGTGGCAGTAGATAATACGTTTTCAATAGTAGCATTTGTTCAGCTAGTTATTATTTATGTATTCGTGGCACAGTTTCTGCTGGAATTTGAGTCGCACTGAACTTTGCACACAACTTCATTACAGTACGGAGCACAGCAGAAGGCAAAGCGGCAGAAGTGCATGTCGGAATGCTAGAAGCATAGCATTGTCCTCCCTCTTCTTGATGCCCCTCTCTCCATCTCCTGAGCTCCATATTGTACAAACTATTACATAATAGGATGTTTTCTCTGATTTAAATCATAAGTCTTCTTCTTCCGGTGAGTATAGGGAGTAACAAATCCTCCAAGTATTACCTGGAATGCTGTAAGAGCGTCGTTTAGCTGAGAAATGTCTCCAACCCCTCTATTCTCCAGTTTCCCAAGTATACAATGAATGGGTTCTATATGCCTACATAAATAAGTTATTTTGTGTGACAAACACACCAACTTGGCATTAAGAGTTTAGAAATATAATACTCAGACTTTATTACAGTTACGAATGATAAATGTAAAGAACAACACAACAGTATTCAACGTAAAATTTAGATACCGATAGTTGAAAAAAAATTTAATAAAATCCACTACTGTAATGATATTAATTTCCAGAGCTTTTATCCTGTTCTGGCATTGAAACTGTTTTAAGTACCACATGGTCATGCCCTAATAATCATATTCTTAGTTAGTGATAAATACAGTAGGCTATGATGGAAATAGTTTGAATTTGGGTGATTCTTCAAACTGAATTGGTTCATCATTCAAGATTGAAATAGGCTATTCTTACTTACTTACTTACTTACTTACTTACTAACTTACTTAATTCAATGGGAATCGAAAATTCCTAAGCAAGATAAGGAATATTATCTATTTTATGGAACCCAGAGGTTCATTGCCGCGCTTACCCGAGAACGCCATTCAACCCTATTCTGTGCTAACTCCATCTAACCATCACTCGCAAATCCTACTGTATTTCCATCCATTAATTCTATCCTATTATTGTCCTCCCATTTATGTCTAGGTTTTCCAAGTGGTCCCATGCGTGCAACATGTCCAGCCCATTTCATTCTCCGTGATTTATTAACCTTACTGTATTCGGTGAAGAGTAAAGATTATGAAACTCGTCGTTAAGCAGTTATCTTCAGTCCCCATTTTCGTCTCCCTTAGATCCAAATATTTTCCAAAGCTCCCTATTTTCGAACAACCTCAGATTTTGTTCTTCCCGAAGAGTTTCACATCCATATAATACAACTGGCAGGATAATTGTTTTATAAATTTTTATTTTTAGATTTATGGACAGAAGGCGAGATGAGCAGTTTCCGAACTGCATAAAAACAAGCATTTCCTGATTTGAGTCTTCACTTTATTTATCCTTTAATATTATTTTTGTATCTGTAATTATTGCTCCCAGATATTTTAATTTCTCCACTTGTTCGAATGATTTCCCGGCTATTTTAGTAATTTCTGGTATACTATTTTGACGTTTTATGACATTTAGTTTTTTTATACATTCATTTCCAATTCGAAATCTCTGCAGGCATCAAAAGACTTTCTGCATTTATCCCGATAGTGTATATGTCATCGTCCAACAGAGAAACATCATCTGCATCGGGTGATTGCCATTTATTTCTAGGCCTACCTTGTTTTCCTGAACTTTCCTAATGACATATTCGAAACCGAAATTAAAAGTAAAGGCGATATTGCTTCTCCTTGCTTCAAGCCACTTTTAATGGCAAACTTATTTGATAGCCTATAAGTTTCCATTAAGTTTTCCTGACTCTGATTGTAGGTTTCATTTACACACATTCTGATCAGCCCAAATAACTTAATTGGTATCCCAAACTCAATGAGGATATTGTACAATTTTTCTCGCCAAATTGAATCATATGCTTTTCGTAATTTGTGTATAGCCGATGAACGGACTTATTATATTTCTAATTTTTCTTCAAGATTTGGCTAATACAAAATATTTGATCTATTTCGCCTAAATCCACATTGGTGAGCTCCAATGATTTCGTCCGCATATGGGGTTAATCTTGACAAAAAAAGACTATACTAGCTATAATAGACTAGTCCCAGCATGCGCCTTTAGACGTTTAGACACATGTCCTGGAAGAGACATAGAGACACAATTATCAGTTATGAGTCGCACGCAAGACACGGTATGATAATCACAGTCATAATTCTGGACGATAAGTCTCGTAACCTTCATCTTGCTAACACAGGTCAAAGAACGACCTTTCGTATCACTCTTAACTCATCATTCTCAATGCAGATAATTAAATCAGGATAATTTACTATAGAGGAGTGGCACATGCTTATTCAAGAACAGTACTTTACATCTATCAAAGATGCCAGTAAACGGAGATAAAGACTCATTGCGTGGATGGTATGCTCTTTCCTCCAGTAGAATGTAGTGTCATGGAGTATGGTTTAGTTCAATTTATTTAAGATGTAGTAATTGAATAAATCACATGTAATATTATAGTTGCTCGATTAATGGGCAACTTCTCATTAAAGTATCCGTAGAACAGAACAGAACAGGAAGTTCACTGTGCAATATGTTTTCTTGTGCAAATATGTAAGAAGGAAATAACATAGAAGGAAATATGCAGTAGGTTTTTTTCTTGCATAAGGTAGGCCTACTAAGGATAAAGAAAAGACGATGCCTTAATGAGTCAGGGTCAGGAACGCCAGGTAAATTATTCTACATTATACTTAGTGGTTGAGAGAAAACTTGAACCAAATAGCAGCTATTTCTCTTTGCCTGACAGGATGCACGATTCCGTCATACGTAGCGGTGCACGAATCATGGACAACTCGCGGAAGTAATAAAGCGCGCAAAAGACTAGATCACCGGAGAGATGGAAAAAATAATTACTTAACAATATAATATTAATAACAGTGACATGTACTAAATAAAAAAAAATTAATGGAAGATATATTTTCTAGCCATAGGCCTATCGATTCAAAAATTCTTAATAAAATTAATCCATATGATATATAAATTATAATCGCTCAAAATACATATCCCTCCTAATATTTATCCAAACATAAATATAATAAAAGATGAATTTAAAATATGAGTAGAATACGTATCCATCATCGGGGCACATACGCTGATCAAAACTACTTTAGAAACACCGTTATACAAGTAGGCTACGACTTGTTTCTCTACCCAATTAGTTTGATATTTTAGAAATGTATGCTATTAACATCGTTTCATAAAGTACCACTATTAGACCAATTGTATTAGGCGTAATAATTCATTAATTCATTCAAAGTCTAGCAACAAAATATCTATTCATGCTTGTCTTGTGTGTCGCCGTGTAAAAACCAGCCTCAAATATATTAATATCGATTGTGTTACCACGTAGTTGTAATATTACAAAGTTATTCAGAAATTTCTATATATTGATTTTAAAAATTATCAACTGTATTACCTCCTCTTTTATATGTTTTACATGCCAATGCCTATAGGGAATTACATTGAGGAAGAACATGGAAGGCTAAGACAATATGAACATGCAGAAACAGCTGACAGGTAATCATCGGGTTATGTGTTTTAAGTAAATTACAATTCATCATTCCCCTGCGACTTTCCGAATGTGAGTCCACGAAGTTACCCAATACAAATAAGAATTAACTATCTCTTTGAACTTTTACAACTTATAATCTCTTAACTATAATTGTTACCCAGCTCGTAAACTCATGCCTGCTCAACTAAAAAGTTGTGCCCAAAACTCCTATCAACAATGAAACCGTAAACTTTGATTTACCGACATTGGACTACTGTACATAAAAATTGGTTCAGAACATGATTGTCAGTGGAACATTTTCTGTGTTGGACACCCCTCATTGCATATCACTTAGGCTCTAAATGCTTCACAGCAATAGTTTGCTTGAAATTAACCAGTAAATATACAAAATTACAAGTTTCTTAAGTTCAGTATTAGTATACCGATTTTGATTTGCATTGATCTGTCTAAATCCAGATATTTCCTTTAAATTGTACTGTGTTATCCATTCGTGTATGCTCGCTTTTAATTCGAGAACTTCAATTCTGACGCAATCGAGTTTTCGGTATGCCCGAGAAAGTCCCAGCAACAAAACGACCTACTCGTACTTGCATTGCGTCTCGCTGTGTAAAACAAGTATAAAATATATTGATAATTGTGCTGTATAATAGCCTATCACGTATATATTGCTGTATATTATATAACGTAAATATTGTGATATATATAAAACATTATGGAGCGTTCTTATTACTTATTGCTTAAGATCAGTGTATATTCATCTGCTGACTGCACCTGCATGCCGCAACCCACTGCGATAGGCCAATTAAAATGTATACACTTGTGACATCAGCAGAACTTTTATTGGGATAATAGGATTATACTACATGGACTGGGAAAAATTAGTACCAGCCTCCACAATTCTTATTAAATTCTCTGAAAGGAATAAGGAGGAAAAAGGCTTCATTTGTTTAAGAAGCAAATAAGATCCTGATAATTTCAGTATAAAAGAGATATGGTGTTTTGAAAGCGATGCCATGCAGAATTAAAAGAATGAGATAAATATTACCCAAATCATTTTCTATGTTCTTTCTGGTCCTTCTTTGCGATACCAATAACGTAATTCTGTAACTCTGTAACACTACAGCTAAGTTATATAGACTATTTTGGTATTGTTCTCTTCTTCCTAAGCAGTGTAGCCCTACTGTGGTGAACATAGCCATTGTAAGTTAATACCAGTTCACCAGTACAAATTTTGGATCTCGTAAGTCAAGGGAATTTAAATATTAATACAGAAAGTATCTGGTGTAATCTCGTTTCTGAAATCTTTAGGACTGGATAGAATTGTAATTTTATATTATGGATATAATGGCTATTAGGCCTATAGGAAATTTATAGAAAGAGTTTTGTCTCTGCTATTTAATATATAAGCCCTGTGTGCTGAATATTCAACTTGTGGGATAATTGTTTGTGCAGGCCATAATTTGTTTGTATTCCTTGTATTTTCAGTCACTCCCTTACTTCGTTATTTTAGTCGCAGCTAACATAACGGTGATGGTTTGAATACTGTTTGTGGAGTGGGCGACGGGTTTTTGACGGGTACAGCAGCAACTTATAAAAATGTTCACATAATTTGAATTTACCCGTCCGAGGCCTATGTAGCCTAGTCTATATTATATAATACGATATATTATAGTTTCGGTTCCTGTGGAGCCCAAATTTACATGGGGTATAATGAACTGCTTCTGAGATACCGTTCATATTCATATATCAGTAAATATTGACACTGAGCTATTTATCTTGCATATGGTGGAAAGTTGTGAAACTAGACGTAGGCTACATGTCGCTTTAGAAAGTTTATCTCTTTATCGCTATAATCTCATTCACGCAGGTCAGCAACAACACTTTTTATCGAGACGAAGAGAGTGAGTATTGAAAGAGATTTTGGCGACTTTGGATGTGGGTTACTTGCAGCTTGTGTCGCCTCATGTCTGTCCTTGAGATGAGATGTTTCAACGAGATTCTTTGAACTTTAACTATGATAACACTTGTCCCCAGCAATCTCTATGAACCATATCAATGCTAATTTAACAACATTGCAAGTAATGGTCCTTTCCCGGTTTAAACCAGCATCCATCTGCTTGCTTAAGTCAAGAGTGTAAACATAAAATTTTTATATTCGTTATTGTTCCGGGCTATGATGACATGGATGAGGACGCGGGGGTCTATTGCATTCCTGTAGAAAAGTGAATATGCTCAAGCACGACTTAATCGTAAACCCACAAAATCTTGAATACATTCATTCAGTAAGTGGCTACCAAGAAATATTCATTCACGATTGTACGAGAGAAAATCATTTTGTTAGAACTCCAACTCTTTCGAATGCCTGTTATATCTTTACAGCTCAATTTTTAGTTCAATATTAGTTTTAAGTCATCACTATTTGACTATATTAAAGGCAAATTATTTAGTCGCAAAGTAATAGTACGTAAGTAGTATGGTGCAAGCTTCATCCCCAGTAGGGGAAACGGGAGGGGTGGGGATGACGTCACCACTTCCCCTCCACTCTGACTTCATCCAAGATGACGGCACTTCCGGTTCCGATTCAAAATGGCGGCATTTTCGGTTCCTATTGCAAATGGCGTCACTTCCGGTTCCTGTTGCAAATGGCGGCACTTCCAGTTCCTATTGCAAATGGCGGCACTTCCTATTGCAAATGGCGTCTGGGCGGGAAATTTGAAATCTGATTTCTGGTTTCAAAGGGTGGGAATTCATGATGGCGAAAGGCGGAAGGTTTTAAAATTATGTTTTTAATTTTCCTGTTACAAAACGGTTGGAATTCAAAATGGCGGCCGGCGGAGTATTTGAAAATTGTATTTTCTAATTCCAATTTTAAAAAAAGGCGAAATTCAAAGTTACTTCTGGCGGGAGATGTGAAAATAGTATTTTTATGATTTGGTGGGTAACTCTCTTAGTTTCAAATGGTTGAAGTTGGTGTTTAAAATGGTGGGGGAGAGATTTGAAAATTATTTATGATTTAATCGATGCGTTTAAAATTGCGTAAGTACTTAACTTTCTATGATATTGCTCAAAAGCGGTATCCTTAAAACATGTTGTCTCAATAAAGATACATTTCTGATTCTATGTTCCGGGGATCGAAAGGCAAACGGTGAAAATACAATTCTGGTTAACCCTTCATGGATTCGATCCCCGGTCCGATCTGTAGCTTCATAAGGACTCACCGTAAATTTTAAACTTTCGCCATTTTAGTACAGTGTGTGAGTTCGGTCCCTCTGAAAATGTATGATATGATATTTTATAGGATTCGCTTACAAGGATTATTTTATGGACGGGACATATATAATGGTCTCGCTCTTTCTTTTTAATAAATTACAAATGTATCACAGGAAAAAACAATGTTTATTTAATTAATCCTTTTTACACACAGTTACACACAAACATAGTATTTTTAATAATAATAATAATAATAATAATAATAATATTGTTTAATTATTAGAGTGAGTATATAAATTCATAATATCTTAACTTCAAACATATGTATTTCTCACTCGCACTTAATAGTATCAATATTCACACATATTTAATTCTTAATAATCATGTAATTTTAATGAACGATTACAATATTTGTATAGATTTTCATTCTACAGTAATAGAAAATGTAGAATACATTTATTTATTAAATCATATACATGTTATAATTATTATTATTATTATTATTATTATTATTGAGAATTATAAATAACCACATTAACGAAAACTATTTAATTAAATAAATAATTATATTTGATTCATACCCTTCAAAGGAAAGACCGTGTCTATATGTCGTATCACTTACTATATTAATTCTTCGCTTCATGTTAAATTTTCTATTTCAAATGGTGGGAATTCAAGATGGCTTATGGCGGGAGGTTTGAATATTGTATTTTATAATTGCTATTTCAATTGACTGTATTTCAAGATGGCGACTGGCAGGGTATTTGAAACATGTATTTTATAATTGCTATTTCAATTGACTGTAATTCAATATGGCGACTGGCAGGGTATTTGAAACATGTATTTTATAATTTGTATTTCATTTGGTTGTATTTTTAGATGGCGACTGGCGGGAGATTCGAAAATGTATTTTTGATTCCTGTTTTAAAGTAGCGGAAAATCAAAATGGCGGCTGGCGGAATCTTTGAAAATTGCATATTCTGAATTAGTGTGCAATTCTTATTTCAAATGGCTAACTTCGTGTTCAAATTGTTAACTTCGTGTTCAAATTGCTAACTTCGTGTTCAAATGGCTGAACTTCGTGTTCAAAGTGGGGTCTGTAGGGAGGTTTGAAAATTTGCATCCAACCTATGACGTTACAATGTCTAGACCATGAACAAGACCAAGACCAATGCCTAGACACCGTTCCAGAATTCCATCCCTGTTCCGAGGTACGATCTGTAGTTTCATAAGGACTTACCGTTATATCGTAATACTGTGTGAGACTTCTACCATTTTGGTGAAAATTAATGTCATGTCGAGGATTTGGTTACAAGGATTATTTTACAAACAGCACGTTTTTATAGGATATAAAAATGTCTTGTTCTTTTAATAAATACAAATATATCACAGGAAAAAAGTCTATTTATTTCATCTTTTACACACACACAACAGTATTTCGAATAATAATTTTGATGAATTATTAGAATGTCTATATACATAATATCATAACACCGTTACTCTCTTGAGGCAGTATGGCACATCCTTATTTACAGTTATAAGTAGGGTTCGGATGTTTATGACATGCCATATTTTTATCCTGACGTCCATTCTCTCCGTAAACACAAATTATACATGAATTGCACATTTGTTATCCTAATCGGACAGTTTTTATTTTGCATACAAAGTCATATTTTGGTCATTTTCATGGTCTTGGTCATATTGCGGTCATATTTGAAATTTAACGTCGTATTCAAGTTATAAATTCTATAAAATAGCACAATTTTGCAGTATGTGCACTAAATTGTCGACTTTATATATACGAAAGAGAGTCACGAATATTTTAGTTTTACTGTAATGAAATCTGAAGGGACAATAACAAGTAATAGCATAATTACCTCTCCCTCCTTGTTTTTAACACCTTTCAACAGACGTGTTTTAAAATATTTTCAGTTCACATTTAAAGTGGTATCAGGAAACATTAGCAGGTTAGAAGTTCTTTACAAATAAAACTGTAAATCACCTGTAAAATTTTAAAAAATGATTATCAGATTGAATTAATATGATGCAATAATTTAGTGTCACTTAATGGAACATTTATTTTTAGAAAATACGTTCTTTTTTGAGGTCATATTTAGGATTTTTTAGTCATACCCTGTATTTATTAATTTTAAGGTCATATTTGCGGTTACATTTTCCACTTTTTTAGGTCATAAACATCCGAACCCTAGTTATAAGTAACACACCTATTCAGTCTATTCCTGGTCGTGCAAGATGATTCATAGAATTCTAGTCTTACTCTGTAACAGTAATAAGTTAATAACCTTCACGTTCAGAATAACTTTTTTCTAACTTCAAACATATCTCTTTCACGTAAGCCTACCAGAGAATCCAACTCCAGCATCAACATTTGAAGTATCTGGTTTATAGACAAATTACACATACTTTCACAATCAGATCAACTCGTTTTACACATCATTTACAGAATACTGCCATTTACGACGATTCTTCGAACTTACAAAGGAGGACAGTAACTTCGGAAAAATTATAATTATTCGTTACGTAATCGTTCTCTGTGGTTCTCCCACGAAGGGGAGAGAGCCCGTAGGGTCGCGGCACACCAGAGGGCCCCTAGGTATGCAGCACACCACCAACAACTCACATACCACTAGCCACGGGGTAGGACGGAGTCCGAAAGCCGGGAAAGGAAACGGGATGATAATGAGGGAGAGATTGAAGGTAAAGGGGAGAGTGTTGATGGATTGATGGAATGAGAGGGGGAAACGGGAGAATCACCGAGAAAACACCCTGAATTACTTATTACGGTTTCGTCCACACGAATGGCATGCCCGCCTGCCTCGGGATTTGGAGCCGGGACCTGGCTTGCATGCAGGCCCACGCTCTAAGCATGTATATATAGCCTATATGTCGCTGGATAATTGTAAATTCAGTATTTTTACAAAATGTCCAGGCTTTCTACAAAATTCCGGCAAATTAATAATAAAACATCCATTCTGAAATTTGACTAGTTATCCTTAGGCATACTGTATTAAAAAAGCCAAAAGTGAAATTACAGAGTTAATATTTTAAATAGATCTAACTTTTTAAAAAATATAATCTGACTGACTCAATTCCGGCGTTTTTTTTAATATGCCTGAAGGTTAACCAGTGAAATTGCGGAATGGATGTTTCATTAATAATTTGCCGTCATTTTCCAAAAAGCCTGAGGGCATTTAAAAAAAAAAGACTGACTTCACAATTAGCCTGCGACATAATAAATACCGGTACTACAAATAAATTGAAACTAGTAAATTTAGAATGATGCAATGTGAAAGCTGTCGAGAGTAAGATTTATAACAGCCTATGTACTTAAACAAAGAATTGAGATTTTGCTGTTATTTGTTGGGAAGTAATGAACGATTTCACGATTGTACTCATTGAATATATTGAGAATAATACCGGTATATGAAGTTAAATTGCTTCTCAAATGGATGACTGAGTATTTTGATACTTCTTAGTAAGTAACGTTTCATGGGTGCTACGAATAAAGCCGATAATAGAAACCTCATACGGTTTGATTCACAATCGTAAAGTTTTCTTTCTCATTTTGAGTTGCGATAGAATCATCGTCCGGTACTTAGTTTCTTTCACTTGTTTAGCATTTCTTGAATTTCCTGTAGAGATTTTCCCTTCGTTTCAGGCAGGAAGAAGAATATGATTAAACCAGTGACAACTGTGAATGCTGCAAAGATCCAAAATGTTACGTGAGGACCCAACCCTTCTGACATATCGCTGTAGAATCGTGTGATGAAAAATGCGACAAACCAGCAGAAAGAGGCACCAAGGGCTGATGCGTTGCTCTTCACGTTAGTAGGAAAAAGTTCCCCAATTACAGCCCAAGGCAATGATCCATATCCTGTAACACAATAATTGCATATAGATTGACACATATATCAATAAACTATCATGGTAACACTCTTTATTATTGTTTAAAGCCATATTATGTTTTGTGTGCATGTTTTATATACGTTTCTCCTTTATGCTGTCTTAAGTCATAAAGAGCAAGCCCTAATGATAACTTATGAAAAATATTAGACATTTATTTATGCATGTTGGAGAAATGTGTTACCCAAATTCGCTTATCTTCTGATTTGAGATACAGAATAGGCGGTATTGGATGCATATTTTAGAATCGAATCCTTTCGACTCCTTACATAACTAAATTCGCTTCGGTAAATGAAACCTCTACCAGGAGGCCAATGACTTAAACGAACATAAATAATTATTCATATTTGCTTAAACCTTAATGAAAATTAGGTCTCTACGCTGTAATTTGGATTTAAGAGAAGAGACGAATAGCTATAGGCCTACTCATTTTCAGAATTAAAGCAAAATATAAATGAACTAGCTGAAAAGGCCCGGCGTTGCCCGGGCTTTGTATTTTTTAATTTAAAATTAACTTATGCAGGACTTTATGTATGTAGAACTTGAAATGAAGAAAAAGATTTATCACACTCAAACTATTCCATCAGAAAATGCTAGATATAGCTTTTTATGGCTCATAGAGGATGTCGAATGCTGCATTCCGTTGCTTCTATACATCATGCTAGGGAGGGGTTGAAATAAGAAGAAACATAATTACATAGGATTGCATTGACTTGACGGAAAATTTTATTTCTCATTCTCATGTTACCATACAACCGTTTCGGGGCTGAAATAAAAGAGAAATGCAGTATCACTTTCATACTTTCCTCCCCTAAAACCCGGGACATAATATACTGCGAGCATAGGACTCAAAATGTTCCATCCCATGCTTAAGGCCTATGATAAACATCCCTATTTCTCAACTAATACAAAGCCTACAGGTATGGATAACGTATCAGCGGAAAGGATTATTTACAGACTTCACACACTTAAGTTGTCCCTGCAATACGACCTCTTATTCTACATCAAAATGTGAAGTGAGAAAATATTTCTTATGTCGAGGGTAGAGAAAGTTATGTGACTACATCACACTGTGCTTTATTTTCGTGGATTTAATTTTCAGTAATTATTTTCGCCAATATATTACATCGATGGAATCATAATTCGTTCAAGTCCAGCATTATAGCCTATAGTCGCCAAGGCCCTATGTGATCACAGTAAACAATACACTGTTGTCATGTGAACTGAACTGCATTTCATCTTTTTTTCAATATAATATTCACAGAAATTTCAATATAATATTCACAGAAATTATATAATTTTCAAGGGAAGGAATGATTTGTTTGGATTTTAATGTTGACCGCGTTACTTCCCGGGCTTAACTGGGTATGTGTGCAAAATTTCGTGTAAATTGGTTAACAAATGTAGATTTGTATAGGGAACAAACATACATACATACATACATATATACACACTTTCGATTTTATATATTACATGAATGTAACACAGAATAGCTCTTTTCGCTGATGTGTTCAGAAAAAAGTAATGAGTTTGATTCACGAAGAATTCCCATCTGGAGAAAACAACGTGGAAGAATTCTTTTTTCTACATAGAAATGGTCTTTATTGCCACAAGTTAACATTGGTCATCTTATTAGCAGCGTGGCAGATGTTTTCATACATACATTGCTGCCAGAGACTATCACATACCATATTGAACTGAAGTAAGCAGTTTCTTTTTTCTATGTAATAATAATAATACTTATTTTTCTATAGAGGGCAGAGTGATAGGTGGTAAAACCATGAAAAATCCGCCTCTGCAACCCTGGAGGGGCCTATCATCTGTCAGCTTCGTCATCTACCGTAGGCAGATCCCAGGATTGGGGGCGAGTGGTCAGCATGCCTCGCCCACAGCCATTAATGATGGTTTCCTTGACCGGAGCCGCTATTTCTCAATCAAGTAGCTCTTAGATTTACATCAATAGAGACAGAGTGCACCCCGTTTCAAACTTACCTACCTCTGAAAAATCCAAGGAAGTACCGGGAATCGAACTCGGGCCTGCTTGTCCGTAGCCAGTGACGCCAACCACTAGACCACGCAGGCGCTCGATAAACCCGTCACTTCGAAGGCAATTTAGTACGAAACTAAGTTATCATTCAGACGTGAAAGGGCCATAAGAATTCGTCAAGTAGGGATGGAGTTCTCTAACGTGTCTTAAATCTACTACACGGACCCACAGCTTTGCTCAGGATGCACTATGTTTTGAAATAATCAATCGACCTCGGAAACTTTATATGGCAAAACATTATTTAATGGATGTACTCACGTCCTGAAAAATCCATCGACCCAGCCCTTGATTGCACGCTTACCTCTGCACCACCGCGGCTATACTTCACAACTTACCTCAAATCCATAGTTACCCCACATATGGTAATTCAAATTTATATATCCGCAAATGTAAACATACCCTTACGGAGAGAAGTTTTGAATATAAATATTTAATGCAGTTCCTTCTCAAATTAAAGAACTTTCTTTTCTGACATTTGGGAGGACGGTTTTAACAGCACTGAGATCTAACCCTCTGAATTATGTTGATGAGTTTTATAATCTGAGTGTCTTTTAATATCTGTAATGACTTATGACCGTGCTATACATATTTTATACGTCTTGGCCAAATTATAGTATCAATCTATCTATACTAGAGGCAAAAAGAATAGGCGGATGGTTGAGTAGACGGGTTTCTGATTCCACTGTTTTCCTAACTGTTTATGTTCCGTGTACCTGAACCTCGCTGCCGTTCTATTTCGCTCTGTACGAAAGTCAGTTATTACCAAGGCAAGCAATGTTCTGGTTAGTGGACAGTGTCATAATCATCTGAGAAAATGCGGGGCCCACTCTGAGAGACTCCGGGAAGATGCCTTCACAAAGAAGATGGGCAGGAACGACATTATTTGTCCTGCCTCATTATTGATTGAGTTTTAGGAACAGTCATGACTAGGGGTCCCAGACGTCCCGGTTTTCCCGGGACAGTCCCGGTTTTTTAGTTTTTTCACACTTCTGTCCCGGTGTCCCGGCAATTTCTCTTCGGGACGGGAAATGTCCCGGTTTTCATTACCATTATCATGACTACTACTGTTTCCTGCATTTAATTAGAAATCTTTCAGTAAAAAATCTACAGATTTTAAAAATAAAAAGCGAGAAACCGGCATTCAATAGAGCGAAGCAGCTGAAAGTTTTCCCATTTCTATTATCTGTGGCATGCAATGAGTTATCTTTGGTGGCATGGATACAGCATCTAGGAGACACTGATCTAAATCACGCCAGATCCTACCGATCCTACGCCGCGTCCACATGTTAGTTACCTTGCTCGGTGCTTGTAGACACCACGTGGTAATCGTGTTCTAATTTCGCTCTGCTCTGATGAATAAAACTACGTGTTTGCACTCTTTTATGTTTCCATATTGTGTACTTAGTTAACGCAAAATGTCCAAGAGAAAGTGTTGTTTTAATGATACATTAAAGGAAAAGTTTCCTTTCATAAAAGAGAGTGTTATTGGTAGTGCTGATGGATCGAAAGTGGAGTGTATAATGTGTCGAGCTGTGTTTTCTATTAGTCACGGGGGGAAGGCTGATATAGATGACCATGTGAAGACCAAGGAACATAAAGCTGCGGCGTCTGCAAGGAGTTCAAGTGAAACACTGACGAACGTTTTTAGGAAGAAAAAACTGGGAGACAAAGAAAAGGAGCTAGCTGCACAAGAGGCTACTTTCGTTTATCATACTGTAAAACACAATCAGAGCTTTCTGTCAATGGACTGCAGTTCTATACTTTTACAGAAATTAAGTGATAAGAAATTTACTTGCAAACAAACCAAATGCCAGGTTATTGCAGTGAAAGTCTTAGCCCCACAAGCGATTGATGAAATGAAAGAAGATCTTAAACACACAAAGTTCTGTTGTTTACGCATAGATTCTTCTAATCACATTGCTGTGAAAGTTGTACCTATTGTTGTAAGGTATTTTATGCCAGAGAAAGGCATTTGCACAGAAATTCTGGAAGTTTCGAGCCTTCCTGGCGAAAAATCCGATCTTCTTGCAAACCATATTCTTAAAGTTGTTGAAAAGTATGGCATTGCCGATAAAGTGATAGGTATATCAGCTGACAACACCAATACCAACTTTGGAGGGCTGAAGGAGAAGCAAAAACAACGTGTTTGCTAAACTACAAGAAAGATTGAGAAGAAAGGTAAAAGGAATAGGATGTGCTGCACACATAGTGCATAATGCTGTTCAAACTTTTGTTGATGTATTGCCCATCGATGTTCAAGCAATTTTAGGAAAAGTATTCCAGTATTTCCACCATTTCACAGTTCAAGTAGAAGAACTCAAGACGTTCTGTGATTTTGTGGAAATCGAATATAAGAATGTGTTGGGCTGTAGTAAGACAAGGTGGTTATCATTGGAACCAGCTTTAAACCGTTTCATTGAAATGTATGACGGGCTCAAGTCTTATTTCTTGAGCCAAAACAAATGTCCTAATGTCTTGCTCCAGTTTTTTAATAATCGAGTTTCTTTTGTCTTTCTTCTTTTCTTGAAAAGTCAGTTGAAGTTGTTTTCTCATTCAATACTGGAAATTGAATCCGAAGAAATTAATGCTTTTGAAGTAAAGAGTCAAATTGATCATCTTGTCATGAAACTTTCAATGCGTAAGGATGAAATGTTCCTAACAAGTGAAGTGAAAGCGGAATTGAAACAACTTGAAGAATTGGATTTAATCACTTCAGATTCTTTCATGAACACAGTTTCCAATTTCTATGCTACTACAATAGACTATATCAAAGAATGGTCCCTTGAACAATTCAGCATATGCATGAAAATGGAATGGGTATCTCTACGTACCTCTTTGCCATGGGAGAAAATATCACAATGTGCAGAGGAAATTAAGGTTATGTTCCCAGGCATAGACTTGCAGGAAGAAAGTCTCTTTGATGATTATTGCCATGTAAAATTATATGCAACTGAAAATAAAGTGATGGAATGGAATAGGGCTAATTGTAAAGTGGCGGACAGATGGAAAGAAATGTTTGCTCATTTTAAGAAAGAACACATTCATTATAGTGGTATGGAGTCGCTCGAAAGTTTCTGTCTTACCCTTCCTGGATCTAATGCTTCAGTAGAGCGAGTTTTTTCTCAGATGAATTCGTTGTGGACTAGTGAGAGGAACACCCTTCATCTGGATACAGTGGGTGCAATGTTGACTATTAAAATACACTACAAAAATGTGTCATGTTCTGCTTTTTTTGACATGATATCTTCAAATCATAAGTTATTGGATAAGATCCATTCTTCAGACAAATACTCTGCAGCAAAAAGCAATGAAAGTGAAGATGATGAAGCAACCCCATCCACGAGCCAACCGCTGTAAATGAAGACTGCAGGACAGACTTCAGAATGATATGGCCTATGGTACCTCCTATATTTTATTAAATTTTATTAAACTTCAAAGAGAAGACAAATATGTAAGTTAATTATACGGTAAACGTCTTAATACAGTTATCATGTATACTACAAATTATTTGGAATACTGATGTAAATTTTTCTTTGTATTAGAGACTACTTCCTGAAAACATAATCCCATGCATAACACAGGGCACCGCCGAGTGTCCCGGTTTTTTCTTGTCAAGAAATGGGCCCCTAGTCATGACGTTAACAGTGACAATAACGATGAGTTATAAAATAATGTTTGTTGTGATGTACAAAAATCGGATTTAAAATCTGATATAGTTAATCACTTATTCTTTATTTTACAATTTAAAGTACAGTAATTTTATAGTAAATAAAATCTGTACTACACGACTGACAATCCATTATCCATATGTATTATTAATACAAACTATCAGCTTACTTTTATATTTTTAATTCAAATATAAGATGCGAAAAATATTGTGATATTTATTGAATGGTGCGCTTGTCCAACAAGTAGCATAGGTTTATGGAAATAACGCAAGCAATGAAGTTTATTTAATGATTATTATTAATTAATTATCAAAATATTATTTTATTAATTAAATTAATATTTTGAAATCTTCTGTTCATTTGATATAACGTTACTGAAGTAATAACATTAATACTATATAGTGCTGCACTTCCTTACCCTACTCTAAGCTACTGTGTGGGAGTGAATGTTCTTATAGAGACACATTCATAAGTACTTTTAAGGGGGAAAGGAAAGAGGGATAGTTAGTGGAAAAAGCTGTTCGTTCTGTCTCGATTTTAATACAGTTAGTGGCTTGCATGGTTTTTATTGCCGATAACGTAGGACTAGTCGTTAACAGAACTTTTGGAAAATAAATAGTTAGTACATTTAAATATTTTGCCAAATAGCAACTAGATAAAAATGCAAATTAAAGGCTAAATTCCAATAACACATGTTGTTATTCTCAACAACAACTTGTTTCTCATTTCAGTCTAAGGATTTAAAATTACGTAAAAACAATTATTATACAGATAGTAGCCAGTGTTTGAATGCGCTGCCCGTGGGAGATTTGGTATTTGGCATCCCTCCAACCAGGGAAGCCAGGTTCGATTTTTCAGTAGTGAACATTTTCTGCCTGGGTTCATGTTGATCCTTCAAACCCATCCCGCGAGAGGCAATGAAAATTCTCCACGGCATCACCCTTCCTGAAAGAGCCTTGGAACATCCCATAGCTTAGTTCTGGATCTGGATCTGCCTTTGGGCTGAATACTCATCGTCATCATCATGATGCTTATACATGCCGGAAATTACGACATATTAAAAGATTTCGGTAGCTCTGCTCTTTAAATCTCCCTCCAACAAAGATTTTTTTATACGTTAGAAAATTAATTTTTCTGCATAAATTTGTGGGTGTTTTTCAGATAATTTATATCAAGTAATTGTAGCATGTCCTAAACAATATTTAAAATCTCTTAATGGCAAACGTATTCATAACATTTTAATTTTGGTTTAAATAACTTTTAACTAAATAACTAAATAACTGTTTCTCGGATTAAAAAAGTAGATTCTTGGTATTCAAAATATTACTCACCCCACAAATTTTAACCTGTGAAGCTCTATTGTTTCCTGTATGTTCTTTAAAACATATTTAATTTTTTTATAATGGAACGTTTTTTAAATAAATAAAATATAGTTTGATGAATTAAATTTAGCTTACATGTAGTTTAATTTTTGTTTCAAGAATATATCAAAGCTATTACAAAATTATGAATTAATTTAAATATTTCAATGAGAAGTAAGTTACTGTTTAGAATAAAAATAAATAAATAAATAAAAACACTGAAGAACTAGGGACTGGAGACAGATGAAAATTTAATAAAGCAAATCCTGTAGTAATAAAGATGTGTAACTACAAAAAACCTTATAAAGTGTAGAAAATAAAATGTAATCCATTATCGTTAAAGTGATTGACCATTCTTCTGTTTAAATACAGAGTTACTATATAAACAATTGTTATTATAATGGCTAATGGTGGATAGGACCTATAACAGATTTTTCTACTACTGTTATTTAGTCATTTAGTTCTGTGACTACATTCTTACGAGATTCATAGGCGTAATAAAACAGTAAAGAACTATTCACATGGTAGGGTTGCCAAATTCCAAATGGCAAAATATCGGCAAATCACGAGGGTAAAATCAATGAGTGCAGATCCTAAAATCTAGGTTTGACCACGAATACTATAGGTTTAGCGAAACGTTTTACATATACACATATTAGTGAAAGTGGCAACTAGCAATAGGGCTATCAATAAAATTAGTAGATGAATTTTTGAAAATACGAATTTTGCTGTTTCTTAATGCTTTCAAAACATTTTTTCTTAGTTTCAATCATTTGAAAAGTTTTGGTATGATAATTTCAAAATATACTGCTCAAAATGTTCTGCTTTCACACGATTCGCACCAAGTCTGTTTCAGAGCTCCATAGATAGTTCTTAATGTTAAACCTTCTTTCAACAAAAGGATTACTAGGAGGGACAAAAACACTGGATAGCACTGTAAGTAGATGTGGAGAACATAGAGTACATTCACAAAAATTACTCTAAAATTATCTTTTTCGTAACAACAATTATTTCAGCCAAAAAAAAAAAACCTGTTTTTCATGGATTTTATGCTTTTCCGACCGGCCTCCTGCTTACCGACGTAAAATACGTTAATAACCGGCCATTTGGCAACACGTACATAAGTTATACATACATGCTTAAATCTAAATAATAATAATAATAATAATAATAATAATAATACTATGCACTGGAATTTGAAATTAACTTTTGAGACGAATCCAAAGCAACACATACATAAATGAACGTAATATTCGCTGATGTGTTCAGAATCAGTCTCCAATTTGATTCACGAAGAATTCCTATCTAGAGAGAACAGGAACACAATTTCGGTCCGAAAAAAATGAAGGGAACTAATGGAAGAATCAATTGTTCTACAATAGGAATTGGTCATCTTGTAAGCAACATGACAGATGTTTTCATACATAAATTGCGGCCAGAGGTGGTCACATACCATATTGAGCTGAAGTAAAGAGTTTATTTTGTTTTTTGTTTGTTTTTTTGTTTTGTTTTGTTTCTGTAACTATAAATAAAGGTTTAATGCAAAAAAAATACGATTTTCCCTATTCTTTCCTATGTCTTGTACTTATAAATGTTATAATATTATTTATAAGTGGTTTATAAGGTAGATATTTAGTTAAATAAATTAATGTTATTCCATGTTCTATTCATTGATGTATGTGATGTATGTGTTGATTTTTTACATGAATATATAAGATCTTCAAGACTCACCAATAGAGTAGACAATAATGTATACTATTAAGGATATAATTGGAAGTATTCCAATATTCGAGACATCTTGACCATCTTCTTTAAGGTAGAAGAATACTCCAAGCACGACCTGAAATAACATATTTTATAAATGAGGGCCTGGGTGGAATAACGATAAATTTCCCATTATCACTATTCCATGATATTTAAATCTTAAAATTTGAAACTCAATATTACCCTGGTCTGACACATGAACATCGTACATGCCATGATAAACTTATTCTTCTTCTGAAAATCTAATTACATCGATTCGTGATTTCTGTTCAACATCAATGGAAAAAGGAAAATACTGCAATTATTATTTATTGTAAAGACATAAGCGGGAAAGTTATGAAGCTACAATGCAAAATTTGAATTATAAAGTACTCTTTACTCAATTAGATTTTAATTTAAAATAAAATTGAATAGCTGGTCATACAACACCGTAAGAACTTAATGTCATGTGTTCATTCACAGATCGGTATGTTATCATAGGACATATTCATCGTCACATAGTGTTGTTAAATCAAATCGTGGACTTACAGAGAAAAGGTATTAAGTCCAAAAATGCAACAACAAAAAAAGAGTTATTATTGAAAATAAGTACAACAGATTTTCCTCTATGCACAGGGCAAACGAACTAAGTCCTCCCCTTATAGTTCCTGAGCAATGAAACTGTTACAAACTCCTAAGTCCATTACATACAGAATGTTTTCAGGAAAGAAGTTCACTTCATATCTTTTGCCTGTATACCTAAATATCAAATATAACATATGTCTACAGGTAGAATGATTAAATTCGGTAACTGATCATATTCATTATCAAAGACTGATTCCAGAACCTGCTGTGGAAGATAGTGCAAGTGATGAGTTTGAAGATGATTGTTAGGATGTTAGTGGACAGTGTTCATGTAGCTTCTGAAAAGTAAAACCCTAATTACATACTTTAAAATCATTTAATTAATAATTTGGAGGCAAGCAAAATTTGTTGTATTTCCTACCAGTAATAACATATTTTTTTCATCTTTGGACTTACTTTGATGTTTAATATATGTTAAAACATGATCTCATAGATGTGTTATTTAATTACAAAATTATTAAATTCATAACCTGATTTTTAATAAACATTCAAACTTTAAAATTGACTTTCCTCCAAGGACTTTTTTGGACCTTTTCGTTGTAAGCCCATGAAATGAAAGCAAGCTCAATTTTAAATGAAAAAATGGAACATCAAACAACTCAACAAACAAGAGACATTACTCATAAGAGACATTACTCATAAGAGACATTACTCCTACCATTTAAGCATTTAAAGTACCTCTTTTGTACTAAGTTACTACCCAATTTTGTTGTGAATAAACTTATAGGTGAAACATTAAGTTTTCGAACTCTCAACTCTTCCACATCTCTCAGCATCTCACCTTGACACAGCCTTGAAATTGCAATATTTTCTTACAGTTTTAAATGTTTACTAAAGTTTTATTCAATTGGAGAATAAGTTACTCTCGTGTCATAATTTTATTCTCCACTTGAATAAATCACACTGAGCATAAGCGGTTAAGCTCGTCTCGTCCCCGTTCTGTAAATAAACAACCATCTCATCACCGCTGAATTGTGTTTCGTTTATAGAATAACTCGTCTCGTCCCCGGCTTTCTCATGGATCGACTTCCCAACTGAGTGAAATCTATGAGGTAAACCAATCCTCTTGCACCAACTATTGGCAGATTAGTAGGTTTTGAAAAGGCAATTCACAATGCTTTCTTATCTCCTCATCTTTCCATGACCTTCTTAAAATCTCTACTTGACTTTTAATCAGATCTTACGTTAATTGTAAAGTGTAATGATCCTTTGAAACATCCATGTCTTATCCGAAAAATGATTGAATTGTCAGAAAACCATATACTTAAGCATAAGAATGAGAAATACTCACACCTGCAATTTGTACGGATAACGTCGCATAAGTACTGTTAAAATGAGACCTTCTTTACTCATAAGCATGTGACTTATTTATTTTTAAGTAATAACTTATCATTATTTGGTGGCATTGATTATAAAATGGATATTACTTTAATTACGAAAGACAGAATTTTTAACCACACCCTGCAAATTGGTTAGGTTAGGAAATTATTTTGTCCTTACTTCTTTCCAGAGGTGTACAAATCTCGATTTTAGCTTGCCCAAATCCGCTTGAACGCCAGGCAAGCAAGTTCCCAGCGTCATAGCTAGGAAGCAGCGTCATAGCTAGGAAGCAGGCAGGTTTCTGTAAGCTTGATGGGTCAGGTCAAACCCAGCCTAGGCAAGTCAGAATAAGCTTGCGTCATTCCTATCAGCTAAACAACTGTAGTTGCTGAGTGTAGGTAATACTTTCTTGCTTTTCTACATGCTGGTAGAAGAAATTCACCATGCAGATAAATAAAAGGTGGATAAAGTATTAAAAATCGTTTTAGCGTCTTAACACAATTATTATTTTTATTATTAGGTAGATTTCGAAGAAAAATCTACCTAATGACTTTCAAAAAATTCGTTTATATCGTTACGTTTCATGCCTC
Organism: Ectobius pallidus; assembly: GCA_964059195.1. Classification (NCBI taxonomy): domain Eukaryota; kingdom Metazoa; phylum Arthropoda; class Insecta; order Blattodea; family Ectobiidae; genus Ectobius; species Ectobius pallidus. Next base: position 23,107,705 of record CAXKWD010000008.1, read on the forward strand.
CCTAAGTACGAATCCACCGCCTGTTAAAAAAAATTGTGATATTTATATTTATATACACTATACGTATATGTATATATATATATGTATATATATATATATATATGTATATATATATTTACGCGTATATATATGCATATATATCTTTACACGCTAGCGGCCGTAATTTTCAAGATATTTGAATCAAATTTTATTATGTTATTTCTAGGCCCAATAGTTCAGACAAGTTCGTTAATGAGCAAAATTGACCTAAGGGGGTGGTCGGGGGAGGGGGTTGAAATTTTAAAACATTTATATCTCGGCCCCTATAGAGGGAAACTTTGATTGAATGAATTAGAGTACTCCTTATGGAGTTCACAGTGACACCAACGATTCGGGGGTTTTGGGAGTACGAGTGGGGGTGGGGGTATGGGGATGGAAATTCGAAATTTTCTAAACTACGTCTTGTGGGATATCGTTGAAAAGCTCTTGATGAGTACTCTACAAATCAATAACTAGTTTCTTGATAGTTCTCATATAAGGCGAGATTTGAATGTTTTAAAAAGTTCTCTTTCCTCTTTTTTGCAGTTATTATTGCGGGTTTGTCATGCCAAGGCTAAAGAAGAAGATTGCTACGCAGCGACAGTAAATTAAAACAAAAGCACTTCGAAATCTACCTCAGCTTGTAGGCTTGCCTAAAGGGATTTTTGTTATTGTTATTAATGATTTTATGATGTTTTCTCGAAAATGTTTGAAAATTTTTCCCATGCCGGACTAGTACCTTTGTTCATTGATAATTAATTCAAACTGTCCACATTTTAGTTTCTTGATAGTTCTCATATAAGGCGAGATTTGAATGTTTTAAAAAGTTCTCTTTCCTCTTTTTTGCAGTTATTATTGCGGGTTTGTCATGGTAAAATTCTCTAAATACATCTGAAGTTCCTCAACTACGTAACTGCACGACTTACCAGTGCACTGCTATACCCAGTTTCATATTCTTTCCGCCAGGCCTTGCAGTTTCCTTAGGTCCTGTGCAACCCACCAAGTTATGAAGAGCTTGTGACTCATAGCGACAGTATTTCTTATCATCGTTGTAATCTGGCTTGCTTTCAAGTCAAGCAAGTTAAAAGCTGTGACTGGTTGCATAATTTCAAAGGGGCAGGCAAGCTAAAATCAGAATATGTACACCTCTACTTGTTTCACCTCTGCTTACGTATCCGAGACGAATTGGGCTACAGGGCTAACGCGCCGAGAATTAGATGGGGACGAGTTGGACCATAGGAATACCGCACCGAAATTTTTATTGGGAAGAGTCGATCAATTCTGGGACGAGACAGGCTCTGTCCGGGGTTAAGTCTGATTATGTTACAGGTCAAGCAATGGTACCTCGTCTACCTAACTCCAGAAGATCTTATTTCAAATCCCCCATAAAATGAAGTATTTTTGCCAGATAACAGTGTAATGTAGCCTATGTTTTTAACATAAAGCGGAAGGGACAGTGCATTGAATAGCGTCACATCGTCATAGAGTGTGGCGGTAAGTTGACATCAGCAGAACACTGTAGTTTGTGGTAATTTTGTGTTCTGGCACTTTGATAGGTCAGATTACCTGATTTTATTACCTATTGGTCATGTAACAAGCAACCATGTATTGGGTATATGATCTTGTTTTGTTCAGGGCAAACAGCCACAGACATTAATGTCTTGCACTGTATTGTCGTAGTCTAAAATGCTATTCAAATAATTCATATTCAATATATTGTATACATATTATCCTTAAATAGTCATTAACTCATTATAAATCCAACTAATGACTTAGAACTCTCTAGATAAATTCCAAATCACTTGTGGCATTACCTATGATACTCTTTTATTCATACGCCATTTGTTTTATTCTAGTAAGATAACCCACGTATTACCTCTACTCAACTATATTGTGCTTTATCTTCTTTTGTTATTATTTACTACTCTACATTGTCTTATTTCAAGAAGGCCAATGTCTTTATATCGTGTTATAGAAGGCTGATGGCTACATCGAGTCAATGAATTATCTATCAGAGTATCACTTTAGTAAGTACTTTCCGAAATAATTTAATTTCGCGTTTAAACTTTTATTTCGTGACCTCAGGTCAAGGCAAGAAATATTCGTTTAGCACAATGAAATTTCTAGCTCACGCAATGAAGGTAAATCATTGTGAACGAGTTTGAAAAGTGTAACTTAATAATTATTTATCCGAATTAAGCATACATGGTAAAGAGAGAGATTAATCATACATATAGGAATATAATAGGAGTTTAGAGGACAACGTGGGCTTACCACGATGAACAAAGAGCAATCCTTCATAATGACCTCCGGACCTGATTCATTTACTAGCTACCCTATAGAAATGGATAGCTGGAAATTATCCACAAAAAGAAAGAAATCATACACCATCCCCTTCCCCTTCAGTTACAAAATTCGGTCACCCAATCCACGTTTTCAGGTTACTAGGTTAAACAGTTAACTGATGTTAACTGATGTAGGGCTGGAAGCCATAATGGTGATAGTTTTTAATTGTGGCTTCACGGGTTAACAGCCGTGTCTTTATTTTAAAATTCGAACTAATTAAAAGACCACAGAACCAGCCTTCATTTGGATCCTGATGAAAGCCACAGAACTAAGGATAGCCGAAAGCTGGAGTTTTATAGTTGACACGGCTGAAAACCCATAAAGTCATAATTACAAATTATCTGATGTGTTTAGTTTCAAATTATATGAAATCAATGGAGGAAGATAATGCAATATATCTGGAGGAATTGGATTGTGAAAGAACTGGTGCCATTTCGCCGCTGAACTTTTAGTACTCCCTGTCATTACAGCGTCAAGCCACTAAGCGATGTAATCAGCAAACGGCTTGCGAATAAACAGCTGACATTTTCCATCCTTCCATTTTGCCATGTGTATGCTACTAGGTGAAACTACCCTAAACCTAGTTAAAAGACACAAGCCTAGTCATAACTTATTTTTACTTGGCATAATTGTATAATTACCAGTCCGATTATCATGCCTCCCGCTGAGATGAGGAGTAGGAGCTTCCTTCCAAGTCTCTCCACGATCAATGGCGTGGTGCATGATGCAAGAAGCATGACAACACCGATGATTATGGTGGCCTCGGCTCCACCAAGAGCTCCGCCACTGGCTGCGAAGATGCTCTGACTGTTGAAAAGGACAGCATTGATACCACAGAGCTGCTGAGCCGTCACAAGAAGCAGAGAAAAGCACACCGCCTTGATGTTTCCCTTGGTGGCAATCAAGTCCGTCATCTTTGCTTTGTTTCTATTAGCCTCTTCAACGGAAACCTGCGTTATAACGATATTCAAATTAGCCTATATGAAGACTGTAAAACCTTCTATTTCTTGATCAGTTAGCAAAGAAGTGTTCTAGGATTAACAGAGGTACTGTTACACACATAAAGGGTGAAAGGGTATAACTGTGCAGATTCGAGTCGTACCGGTAAATATAAGACTTACTTTTCGTTTTGTGATTTTTTAAATGAGATAATCAGGTTGTAAGTTCCGCAGCATTGCCTCAGCGCACTGCCAGGTAGCTGTTCCGCGTGGCAACAATCTGTGCCACGCGTATAAAAACAGATGCACTAATGTGCGTAGACGCTTTCGCTTCGACTTGGCCTTTTGTCATTAGGCCTATGTGGTCAGCATAATAATCTTTGTATTTAATTTGGACTGATACTGTCAATTTTAATCAAACACCGCAAAAGGTACATGTATTTCTTATTCCTTCCTACGCTGATGTGAAAAAAGAGAACAATAGACTACCGACCGGTACGCATAATGCTTAACGCATAACGGTCAAACTTTTCGGACTTTGTTTTCTGAGGAAAGTACTCCGATTTTTTCCTACCGAAGGAATAAGATTTTAAAATCTGCACAGTTATATTTTGTCTGTATAAAATGCGAATATACGGGACATATTTTCCTGGACTAGTGCAGAATTTAATACCATGATTCTCCTCTTTCATTTCTCATGATCTCGTGTGATACTAAAATAGCCAACTCTCTTCTCTCAAGTATAAAAGAATGGAACCAGTTTGCATACTATTTTGTGAAGAAAATTTTTATGATAGAAAAACATATGAGGCAACAATGAATAAAAACACTCTCAAAGTTCACGTCAATATAAATTTACAATAGTTATTGTTATTATTGCGTATTATTTATGTTCGGTCTGAAGCCCTTTGACTGCAGAGACACACAAATGTATTGCAACTAATGACTTAGAACTCTCTAGATAAATTCCAAATCACTTGTGGCATTACCTATGATACTCCTTTATTCATACGCTCATTTGTTTTATTCTAGAGAACCCACGTATTACTTCTAGTGCTTTTTCTTCTTTTGTTGTTGTTTACTACTGTACGTTGCCTTATTTCAAGGAGGCCAATGTCTTTATATCGTGTTATAGATGGCTGATGCCTACATCGAGTCAATGAATTATCTAGCAGAGTATCACTTTAGTAGGTACTTTCCGAAATAATTTGCAAACCGCATTGTTTTGGAGGCAGCAAAAAACAAATTGAATTAGAATACAACATATGGCATTTTCAAACACGTTTTGGTAAAGATCATCACCAGAATATATGAGCCTATAATTATTTAACTGACATATATCTCCTCTCTAATGAATTTATTCTTATCATTCTTAAATCTGTTGGAATTATACCGTGCAAAAAAAAATTGAAAATATGAGTTAGCGGATTAGTAATGTAATAAACAATTTTCTGTTGAGTTTTCTTCGTAATACCATCTATACCAAGAGCAACACTAAGTTTAAATTTCTTAATATTGATTGTCTCGTTTTCGCTTACAGGGTACAAAAACATGGACAAATATATATTATTTAGTATAAAATTATTAAAGTTAGACGTTCTCTTTATTTGGGAGGCAGTTACATATCCTACCTTTGAAAAATAATTGTTACAATTCATTCCTTCAATTTCTGCTTACCATCATCACTTATATATTTATTTTATGATTGTTGATTCCGTTTCAGTGGTTTCATTAATAGCCGAAGATTCCAAAATTGTCTGGTATTGTTAATACTTTATTAAATCTATCTGCATAGTAAGTTTATGAAATTGGACAAATGGTTCTTGATAAATTTGTTTTTCGTATTATAAATTTGTTTTTCGTATTAAAAAATGAAACTTTTGAGTAAACGAGTCCAAAAAACAGCATTCATTTGCAGCGATGAAAAGAAAATCCATATTTCGACAATATCCAGTGTATAGACATTTCTTAATATAGCCTACAAAGTAGGATTTTCATTCACTATTCACTGTTACTTTCAAATTAGAGCTTAATATAATGCACTATCATTATATAACTATCATTATATAATTATTATTATTAATTCTATTTTTCTATATAAAAAATAGTGACACTGACCTGCATTTCTTGAAGTTCTGTCTGAACTCCCTCTCTACTTTGTCCTCTTAACCATATAAGGGCTTTGGTAGCTTCTTCCACATTTCCTTTAGCCAATAGATGATACGGAGATTCAGGGAAGAAATAAAACGCAGCTGCAAACGCACAAGGGGTAACAGCAGACACAATGGCTAATGCTGTGTATGTTACGTATGGGCCGATGCAATATTGAATCAAGAAGCCCACGACAACATGTAACTGTAAGAAAGAACCTAAAGCTCCTCGAATTTTGTCCTGTGAAGGAGAGAAAGAAGATAGTTGATCAGAAAAAAAATGGAACTACCAGTAATTTTCAAATGGGAAGCGTTTTGCTCTTCTCCTTGCTTAGATACGCGGTCCAATCAGAGACGTCGAGACGGAAGGAAGACCCCTTCCTGATAGCGGTACTACTTTAGCTCGTACACGTGATTGGCGGTGAAGGAAAACGCTTCCCATTTGAAAGTTACTGTAGATATTTACTTTAGTATAAACTGTATACTATAATACAATAACCGAGATTGACACAAATCGTAGACAGTCTTGTTGATCTGACTGCCGACAAAATTTACGTTACCTTAGCCGACTTCCTTATCTTGTAGGAACTCAGAACAACAATTACTGAAGATGTCACACGTCTCATTCTAGCAAAATTGCGACAAAGTGTGTTTAGTGTGTAACTCTCTGGGCAGAAATAGATGCATATTTTATTTTCCTTATGAAAGCAAATTGTTTAGTTTCCCTAGAATACAACATGGGTCTACGGATCATTTAAATATATAATACTAACTACTGCATAATCTTTACCTGCAAAACCTTGTAGGGTAGATTGTACCACACACATTTCTATTTTTATAATTTTCCATCACACTTCTTCATTTCTGTGTGCATAAATGCGACAGGTCCATGTGTGTAGATTTACAGGCATGTAAACGAACTCCTGCGGAACAAAATTCCGGCGACGGTCACAGGCTAAGGGTTCGAACAAGACGCAGCCTGGTTGGTCCCCTTCCTGGTCGCTACGCTGTTGAGCCAGGCGCCGAGCATGAAGTGTGTGCGCGCAAGACGCAGCCTGGTCGCTCACCGGCAGGTCGCCCATCTGTATATTCAGTGTGTAGCCAGTGACATGTTATGGATTAAATTTTTGAATTATCTCCTTTTTTGTTTTTATTTCTTTGTTATTATCTTCTCATTCATAAGGTTTTGAAGACTCAGAAGACAATGGCAATGAGTTTATGAATTCAAACAGGAAGCTTCATCAAAATTAGTTACATGTAAAATATGTCACAAGAGTATTTCACTGTTTCCCAGAGCTACTAAATTGAATGTGTATTTTATAGTAAATTTAATGCTCTACAGCTTTTCGTCTAAAAGTATTCGTTGTAAACCTAATACTTTAGGTGCTAGGATACAAAGTTCGCCAAAAAAGTGGCGTAAAAACTTTTTTCGGCAAGAAAAATAGATTAGATATATATATTTTTTCAACGGTTTGAGATGGAGAACCAATGTATGGATAGAAACATTATTATTATTATTATCATTATTATTATTGTTTTCTTGAGTTGGTGCGACCATTGTATTCAATCTTCAGAGCACAAGAAGACGTTGAAACGAACACACTTAACCCCGCAACACGAAAATTAACATAATATAAAATTATTAGGTTACTATAAATTATACAAAAATACTGAATATAAACCATACAAGTCAGTAACTGTAGCCATGACTGATCTCTAAAACCCCTTCATTGAGTAGTAACAATATTTATTTTGGTAGTCTGAGCTGATTACAGAGGATGTATATTATAAACAGTCCTTTGTTTGTGGAGCGATTGCAAAATGTACAAGTGGAACGCCTGAATCTAGACTATACGCTAGCGGCCGGTCGCATGAAAAAAGAGGGCTAGCATTCTAGCAGCAAACTGCGGCCTGACCAGATAGCTGGCAAGAGACCATCCAAGCGGCGTCTTGTTCACTCTCGTAAGAAGACATGACATCATTCTTCATGCGGCCTGCGGCATGCGACCATCCCGGTTCCGTCTTGCGCGTACCCTAAGTTGCGGTACATCACCTTCGTCAAATAACCATACACCCACCCAACACACTTCTTACACTATTGTATTACTGCTTGCGTTTCCTCCTTTTTAACTGTAATATTTAGCGTACTTAGAAGTATAGACTACTGTTTATCCTCTGTTTGCAAATTTATTAAGATATTAAAAATACTTTTTCAAGGCTTAAAATGGCTTGAATAGAGTACCGACAGTTCGAGAGTAAACGGCTACAGCGAAAGAGAACTAGAATACCCCATTAGAATAAACTCTTTTTACACAATGGAAAATAACTTATTTCTTAGTTGCTTAGTCATAAAACACAATAGTAACAGAGCGTCCCTCTACGACTATATATTATTAACAAATAAAACACCCGTGCTTTGCAATTATATTGCCTAAAACATTCTCAGGAAACTGCAGATTCAGGACACAATTTTTTGAGTTCACGTGTAGCCTTTGAGCGTGATTCGTAGCCTACCGTGAGAAACTTACAGACCCCAAAACAGAAAGGTCTAGAAAATGTGATATTCACTCCTACGTTGAATAATTATGTAACATTTCTTCACATTTAGGCTAAGGTAGACAGATATTCATGAAACCACAGGATATTGTTTCCGTTGAATATAAGGAATATCAGTCATATGAGAGAGATTCCATATGGCTCTGTGAATCGAATTCTGGCCAGCTCAATTGGTAAAACATCAGCACGGAAAGCCTAAAGTCATGGGTTCGAATCCTAGAGTCAGAGGAACTTTCTTCTAAAATATTATCATTTTTTTCACAAGTTTCACTGCTGGCGGAACAATAGAAATAAAGGCTGCGAGAACTATTCCTTTTTCTGCGTATGTTCTGCGTAGGAACTCCTAAATTAATAGCTCAGAACTGAAGCCATTTATTATCTTTGCACACATAGAAGAACATAAGGAAAACATTTAATGCTGAAATACACACACAAAAATAACTTTATTATTTCATAAACACTATTAAATCGTTTGTCCTAAAGAAAAAAGTTAATACCGCAACATTAGGCTATTCTATGTAAATTTGATACTAGCCTAGAGGTCTTTTACCATCCCTGATGTATCATTTGTGTTCCCTGTTCGAACAAAATGTGAAGCAATTCGGAAACCCTCTCTATGAAAATATTGCACTATTCTTAAACAAAACAAAAGTTTGTTATTAACCCTTTTAGAAGTATATGATATTAAAAGTTTAAAATTTAGAAGAAATAGCCAAGGATTAATATTTCTTCACAGATTACTACATTAAAAAATTGATGACAATAATATTGTTAAGAAGATTTCCTTTTACGTGCCAAGTAAACTAAGTAGACACAGGAAGCTATTCTTTACCCCCAGGGTAAATACTGAAATTCACAAAAATTCCCCTTAATCACTTTATACAATAAAATTCATTTTTCAAATTTTGATACACTTAGCATGTCCGAAAATGAATTTAAAAATACTTTAGCTGAAGTTAATTTAAAATTGAATTAAAATTGTTAAATGTAGTTACAATAAATATTGTAGTTAGTGTATTGGTTTAATGTATCATGCCAAAACATTCTCCCCACTCTTTCTTTCTTATCTTGATTCTCAAAGACATTATGTACTGTGTTAGAGAAGAAACCTGGCAACTGCTGGAACCCAGAAGTGTCTAGGAATTTCTTTTTCTTTTTATTAAATTGCTGTGTATTATCTTTTGTATCTTTTGTTTTTATTATTATGTATGTATGAATTGTATTTTTGGCATTAACATTGTAATTGGTTTTTTTATCTGTAATGTTCATTATTATTAAATAAATAAATAAATAAAATAATTTAATTAATAAATATCTAGGCGAATAATATTTCTAAGGTAATATGATGCACTTAGTTTTATTTATTGATGCATGGAAACTTAACTATTTAAAACTTTTGAAATTAATTATGAATCGATTATTAGCTATTTAAATGAAAATTTAGTGAGAGTAAACAATATTAATTACATACTTTATCGTATCACGATAATTCTTTTATTCCCGCGCATCACGCATTATTTCATGCGTCGACACAGGGAATTTCTTTGCTGAGTAAATTGATTATATAATTATAGGCCTACTTGTTGATTTGATTTTAGAAAGATCGCATCGAACTTTAAAACTGTTCAAATATTGACAGGTTTAATAAAAATGTCTTATCTCGTTCTTCCCATATGTTCTTAAAATAGGGGCTTGTTATTGAGAATTAGTATTTACATATGGTAAACCATGAGGAAAAATAGCTACTTTCTTCATAGTGAATGAAAGGTTACCTCTGATATTTCACCGACGTACATAGGAATGACCGCGAACACCATTCCAACAGAGATACCAAGGATGAGTCTGGCCACGGCTAGAAGAGCGAAGCTTTCCGCAAAAATAATAATAAGCCAGCCGACAAATGCAGGAGGTGCCGAGGAGAGAAGGGTCCATCTCCGACCTATTTTGTCTGCCAGGAAGGCCACCAAGAAAGGCCCCAGAACTGCCCCTGCTGCTACCAGAGACCCAATCCAGGCTCCCTCAGTCGTGGATAATGACAACCAACCTTCAAAGGTGTCAGCGTCATTTACATCGAACAGAATTTTTGGCATGGCAGGAGATGACCATCCTAAAGCGCAGCCGGATACCACCGTCGCCAAGTTCGCTGAAATCAAAAGAGAAATGAAGATATTACTTCTCAGCGTCCTGCATTGAATCCTAGCAACCTGGGGTTAGTAATTTCCAACCACTTTTCTTTTTATATTTATTTTATTTTGAATACCTTGCACTTTACTATTTCGTTATAATTTTGAATTCCCGCGCGGCTACACTCGCTAGTTGACTTGACGCAAGCGCGCTGACAGTTGTTGCAAATCATATTATGATGGGGGGGGGGGGAGAATGTCGCTAGGTTTTACCCTTCTTCAATCAAGGCAAAACCCTGCTAGCTGAGGGCTGGAGTCGTCATGGCTACAAGCAGAAGGAAGTCATCATTATCAGAATAACCAACATTGCATCCTGGCAAGCTAGGTGCAGAAACTATTACAATTTCCTTTCCATAAAATTATAATCTTCCTATTTGATCAAATTTAAAACGCCATTCTAATTATTTGTAAATTTTTATCACTGTGTTCGTGGTACTATCCAGTGGTGTACCAAGGCGGGGGCGGAATGTCCCTTCCGCCCCAGGCCACGCTTTGAACATAGGCCCCAAAGTTTTATTTATTTTTTTTACCAGACCAGTGGCGAGAGTTGGTTTGAGTGAATAATCAGTTTTCTATTAATCAACATTATACATACTTTAAACAATGAATTTAATAAACAACAGGTTAGAAACAAACACATCTGAAGTATGTGAACCATATCTGTAATAATATAAGTCCCGAAGAGCAAGAGAAGAGAGAGCAATCTCATTTGTGAGACTTAGCCCTAATACAAGTGAGAATTCTATTGCAAAACGAGTCGATTTTAATAATGTGATAACATTTGCAGAGACAAAAGCTCTTAAGATTTTTAATTTATGTAAGCTACTGTTCAGTTTATTATTAATCCACTTTTTTAAACTTTGCTGTTTGGTATTGGATTTTTTTTCTTTTGTAGGCTACACAAAACAATATTGTGAAATCACAAATATTTAGATCGCCCACATTTTCAGTACCATGGATGATAGAAATGCATACCAACGTGGATTTCCTCCGGCCGTAAGTTTAGTACTGGTACTGGTACTCTAAGCAATCATATGATAAAAACGTAAAGATGCCTAATACATAATAAACATGTGAATCCCAAATGAAAAAAAGTATTCCATTATTAAATAGTTTATTTAGGGTCCACAAAAATAGTGTAATGAATTAGGCATCTTACTTTCCTATATTTGTGTAGATTGTGTGAATCAAATGGTATAAATAATTCTGAATGGTGGGTACGCTCCCATCCAGATTAGCCCCCCAGGCTCCCATCACTGTTGGTTCATCACTGGTACTACCATAAAGTTATCTCTGGGCTGGTTTATTTTATTAGTACATCTGGCTAGCACCAAATGGTGTGACGTATGAGGGTGTCTAGTCGTCTAACGGGACACGTTTGGTGCTACGAGTATACTGCTGACTTAAGATATTCAGATTATTCTGTTTACTTCAATTCCTGTAATTCCTGTAGTTATTAAACTTTAATTTGCTTCTTGTTGTGGCTGTTATTTTAATCCAATTTATATCGCGTTGAGTAAGTTATACTAATTGATTTACCCGGGATTTTAAAATTAAATGCTTGGCAAGCGGTTAGTAATTCACCCGTTCACCGATACCAGGGCTACAAACATTAATGGACCAAAGATGTGGAAATCTGATGGTGACAGATCTGGCTTGTATGGCGGATGTGGGAGGCACTTGAAGCGAATGTCGTTGATGGTTTTCATGGTTGCATGAGTAGAATGAGGACGGGCGTTATCATGTAGAAGCAAAACACCTGCGCTCAGCAATCCCCTTCGCTTGAAGCAAAACACCTGCACTCATCAATCCCCTTCGCTTTGGCATCATCAGACATCCACATCTTTGGTCCATTAAAGGAGCACCTTGGAGGGTATAAGCTCAAGTCTGATGAAGACCGTTTAATCGGCAGTGCACGACTGGCTACAGTGTCAACCAAAATAATTTTTCTCGCGCAGAATCGAAGCACTTCCTATCAGATGGCGTAAATGCATTGAACTGTGAGGGGACTATGTGGATAAATAGAGTACAAGCAAGCATTCTTCCTGCAGTAAAATATTGAAAAAAATTACTTGCGGTTTTCATTTGATTCTCCCTCGTACTTGAGCTGCAGTGTTACAAAAAGAACATCAAAATAAAACTATATGTTACTAATATTATACAATTAATGGCTTTACCCAGTTTATTACACGACAGTGAAAACTGGATACAGAAGAAAGGAATGGAAAAAGGAGAGAAGCTGCTGTATTGAAGTTTCTAAGATTTACAATGCTTTATCGAATACATTACTTAACAAAAAATAAAATCAGGTAAACTGATATAAAAATTTGTCATAATGCTTTTGTTTAATCAGCTTTAATTGCAATTACGATATGCAAAAGATAAGTTTATTTAAAAATTGATTTCTAAGTTAAGCTCCAGGTTAATTAATTAAGCAGGGCTTGCGGAAGAACAAAGGTCTACTTTAAAAGAATCATATTAAAATCGTCTGGCATCAGCAGAACTATAGTCTACAGATTTGAGATATAATGATAATCGCACACTCACATAAAAATACAACAACAAAAAATGTCAAATTGGTCGGCTTCAGGATTTGAACCAAGGACCTCCAGAATGCGAGTCCAAGACGTTACCATCTCGGGCACCTCACTCAGTTTAACAGTCTAGTTTGATAACCGTATGTGAAGGAATAGTGTTAGTTGTCATAGCTAACTGAATTGCAACTTTCAAAGCCGTATATGGCTCCACATTATTCTATTCGATAGAAGTAGTTTTTATCATATTAAAGGTCCAGGTAACTCACAGCCCAAGTTAAACTGTGTTGTCATTTTCATAATTCACATCGAAGTGTCAAAAGTGTCAAAGTGGAAAACGTGCTTTAAACCAACCGACTTAATCATCAATCTATGATAGTATATGATTCGGGGTGTAGATTTTGATGGCAGATTATCTTGAAATATTTGATACAAACCATAATTTATTTTTTAATTAACTCTGTGATAGCCTATATATGAACTCGGGAGTATAGCTTACTTATCATAAGTCCAAAGTATCATTAAAATAAATCTTAGAGTTCCCTTACCTTTGACAATAATTTTCCTATACTTTTTTTATAACCTTCTGAAGCAAAAAAATAACTGTTGCTTCCAATCATAGTAAGTTGTAAGATCTCTCATCTAAAGCTGAATGTTTTGATAATAATTAATAAACGAAGTTTTGTGTGAACTGAATGGTATTTTAGTCACTTCATTACGATTTTGTCCCGTGTCTCTTAATAATTTTGTGGGATTTCTTGAATACTTTGGTTTATAATAGTTGTCATTTGTCTACCTGTAAGACCTATTATTATCACCGTATATGAAAACAATAAGTTAAATGCTAACTTTGAAATTATTTACAAATCCGTTCTTTATTGAAACCAAAATTATATATCGAGTATCCTAGTATTCCAACCTACCTGCTACTGCAGCCAGATACTGAGGAAAAACCTTGCTTGGTTCTTGAGTCATTCTGATGATTTAAGTCTTCTATGCACTTATCTAATTTAGAAAAATCAATGTTGGTTACATGAAGTCCGAGTTTCGAATTATCTCGCACATTTTAATACGCCTTTTATATGGCATAATCAGGTGGAAATCACGCCATTAATCTAGCTGTGTAACAAAGATAAGAATCTATCAAACAATACCATGAATTGTAGAGTCGCAATCTCGGACAACATTAGCTTGATAAGACTTGGGGAGTGTGAATCATGTGAGTGAATTTTTTTAAAACTAAAATAACCTAATTTAATTGTAAAATGAAACTTCTGTTGATAAACAAGCGGATTTAAACATTTAAACATTAAGCTGTATCATTTAAAACAATCCTGATTCATAAGCTTAAGGATAATTTTATCAAATATGTTACATTGAGTAGCCTTTAAAAACATTTACATTCAAAATGATGGAAAGGTTCCTATTTATTTATTAGTATTGCAATCATATAAGCGTAATGTTTTATGACTCGGTTTGAGTGCATTTGTACATAATTTACACATCGTCACCTATCTGCAAGAACCACGAATGGTCAAAAATTGAGATTTTGAGTTAAGTGCACTGCTGGCATCTGCTGACATTTATCTTTGTTCTGCAAGAACCGCGAATGTTGTATCTTCTTCCCTTGCTAGTAATAGCTAGTTCCATCTTCATGAAAGTGCAAGTTCTGCTTTATTCGTTATGCCACAATCACGAATGGATCACATTCGTGTTTTTGTATTCTGTCCTGTACTTTTCTATTATACCTACATCACCAATGTGCCACATTCGCGAATTTAGCATAACTGGCGCAGCATTTGAAGAAAGATGTTACGGTGATTATGTACCACATTCTTTAATATAGCTGCTAAATAAACATCAAAGGTTTCAACATTCGCGAACACAATGGTAACGGGCAATGGAGATATATGTATCTGAAGTATGCGTATGGCTATGGAGATTTTTATGTTGACACAAGGGGTTGATTTCTCATGAGTTAGCTTTTATAATTTAGATCATGGGTTACAAAACATTGTCATTTATCACTGTCTAAAAAGTGTGTATAGCACTTGGATTCTTTACTCTCTTAAATCCTTTTATTATTACACTTTTGTTTAAAACAATGGCAGCATTATGCGGTCTTGTTTTGATTTTGACTGAGCAGTGGAAAAAACGTTTTTGTCACCGGCTCTTGTGCAAAGACGAAATTATTAATACAGAAATTATAGTACATAATACTACATGGTTGTATGCATATTATTATACAGATGTTCTTAGGTATACTTAATACAATAAATAGGCCTGATTTGTGAAGACTATCTACAAAGCAAACCATTTTTAAAGATCCATTAATTGCAGAATAAAACTATAGTGCTCCTGGTGCCCTATTCAATGAATTTAGGGTCTGTAAATTTCACAACTTGTCACCAAATTGTAATAGAAAAATTCCTAGAGAATGAATTATGGACAAAAAAGGGGAAAAGTTCTGCCACTTCAAGAGCAGCTCAGAAAAACCCAAGAAATATAGCTTGCAAACTACAGTGACAGATAGAAAAATAAATTATTCTTCAAATCCTTGACGAGTTAATAATGCTTATTTTGCACTGTGGCATTTTACAACGAAGAATGTTTTGAGTGGTTCCGTACTTTGAAGAATTATTAGCAGATCTGTATAGTGCATTATAAAATTTGCATTTCAGCGTTTAATTTCTTTATTTTGAAAAATTTACGATCATTTAAATAGAGCAGGAGGGTGGCATATTTAGAGGACAGGTATACTACGCGAGCGTGAATGTTCGATCTACAGAATTGACCAGCCCATAACAACAGTCGGTCGCGATTGAATAAAAATGCATTTGGTCAACTTGATGTTATACCAAAACTACGAATGTGACAAAATAAAGCCCTGGAAAGGATTGCAATCACATTTAAATAAATATTATAGTATGCATAATATTGTAACTTCCGATATGACATATTCCAATACAAATATTCACTTCTTTTTTAATTATGTAATTTTACTTAAGTTCTAAAGTTGGTCGTTACTGTGTGAATGGAAATGCATTTGTTCAATTTGATGTTATTCTAAAACCCCGAATGTGACAAAACCAAGCCATGGGTAGGATTGTAATCACACTTAAATGAACATTATGGCATACATAATATTCTTACTGCCGGTATGACATATTCCAGTACAAATATTCACTTATTTTTTAATTATGTAAATTTACTTAAGCTCTAGATTTTCAATTGCGTTTTTCTCAAAACTAGTAAAATGCACATTCTTAGTTCTAGCAGATAGGTGACGACATGATATATAAACATTTAAAATACAGAATTAAAATTACAATTTACAAAACGGGGATTTAAAGATAAGAAACTGAATCATATTGTAAAAAGGATTATTTCAATACCAGCCAAAGATAACAATTTTAAAGGTTGGTCTATTGTATTGAAATATGTGGTAAGGCATTTTGTTAGTTACTTTTATTGTGACACATAGTCTACATAGTTATTTATAGTCTTGTTCAGACGACATAATAATTATTAACCTGTCAGATTCTATGGTTGTGTATATAACTTCTTAAGGAGTATCCCAGATGGTTCTCCTTCATATATAACAATAGTTCGTTCATGTATAAGCAAGTCATAGTCACAATTCTTTCCTGTTTGTATATCGGCCTGCAATGCTCTCAAGGAATGGAATTTGTTAATATGCTTAAAGCTTTCTTCAAAGCATGCAATATCACGAGTAAATTGCAAGCTCTGAGCTATATTATACCCAAATTTGTTAAGACTGTAAAATACAGAATGTCCAGAAATTAAGTACGGTATATATTCTGCTGAAAGAGTGATTTTGCCAGTAAAATGTTTATTATAATTACTTTCTACATGTTCACCACTTTACATCGTAATTCACTTTCTAGTGACTCGAAAATAGTTCTGAAGCATTGTGGGTGTTATGGGAGCGGCAGCTGTTACGGAGCTCTCACGATGTGGCAATGGGTCGGGTAAACACATTTTTTTCAAAAATTCCCACACAAAGCGTCCCTAAATATGAGGATCAGGGAACGCGCCATCCACTCCTTGGGGTATTGCATCCTACATGCAAATTGTTTTGTCAATCAGTCCATCTTCATAAACAATACAGCTTTGTATTCGTTAGGAAAACTTCTATTTTTCTTGCGTCTTCAATTGTCTCAGTTCCCTTCAATGTTGCATTATTCGCAAGTTCTTGTAGACATTATAAACAGAATCGGTTCAGCCATTTTTTAGAAAACAGCGAATATGTATATTCTGTTAATGTTAAGCGGTGGAAAACAAATAAGATAAAGCCGTTGCAATCCAAATTGGACAACACGTAGGCTACAAAATGTAAAGAAAAACGTTAGGGCCTTTTTTTGGAAATTCGTGAGAAACAAACGTTTTCTGCAAGTAAAGTGGTAGTAAATGTAATAAAAGTCGCCATCTCCAATCTTCGTGACATGTTCCCAGAAGATATCTAACTACAAAATTAAGTTTTAATACGGTCTTCGTTATCGAGTGTTGATCACAGACACCACAACACACACAACACAACACAACACACAGACATGTTTACGAAAATAGGTAATGAGATCTCAAAACATGTATTTATGTTGAAGAAGCTAGGTAGAATTTCAGGGCATACACGATACTTTCTTTACCTTCAGTACCCATGGTACAAAATATAAAACAACATAGTGATTCAATAATTGTTCACAATAATTTATTTTTGATTCAGAAAATATTTTCTGAAGAAATAACTGGCAAGAAGTTTTGAGAACTTTCTTATAAACTCAAAAGAGAAAGATTGATAAAGATATTTCAGCAACATTTATTAAAATGGTATAATACTTAAGATTAAGTGTTCACGTATGTTAACATCCTTATTATGAATCAATTCTTTTATCGTTATCAGAAGCAAACAACAAGTACATTGCAAGATAAAAGAACACACTTCACATGGTTCAAGAATCCTAAAGAAGCAAAAACCAATACCCACGTGTAGTTCGATGAATCTATTTAATTTTGGATTCATGTAGACAATAAGAATACGATAGCAAAGTAATTTTTCTAGAAATCCGTTAACGTTGTCCAGCTATAAACATAAAACATGCAAATATGAAAGAATTTATGTTTCTATAAAATATATGCAATTCCAACAAAATCTCAGCACTGCTTGCAGCCATTAAAATATTGTATAGGTAAAATTAAATCAGTGTTATGTACTAATGATACCGGTATGATTTCTACATTAAATTCTTATTCAGATATTTGTAAAAATAAGCTGTAATTAAATTGTTCTTAAAACGTATTTCCCGGATAATCACTATCATTTAGTCATATGAGCATATCATTTACATCGTAGATCTGAAAAAATCTGAAGTGAAACTAACATAACTTCCTCTGTCTAAATAAAAGTTTGCCTCTTAGTATACTATATTATGTATGACATTCTCTTCATGTAAATTGATTGTAAAAATGAGAGAAGAGAACGTCGTTACCACATCGTGTCGCTTCCCCATAGGATACATAACCCAAATAAGATCTGATTAATACACTCACTTAACATTCTTTACTCTAAGTATGGCCAATATATCTTTATCACATCACTTTCTGATATAGAATAAGAGACCGTATTGCAAAAACGTATAATTTATTAAGTTGTTTGAACCTGATGCTAAGCTTTATTGTTCACTAAGCAAGACTGAGTTTCTACAAACAGTGGGTGGATTATAACTATCTTTTAGATAATTAAAAGAAAATCAAATCAACGTTTTAGCTCTTGATATAAGCACTCCACGTACAAAATTTAAACAAAAATGTTAAAACCATACCCTGAAAAATAAGAGAATTTCGTCGCCAATCTTCATGTCACATCCTGAGTAGGTACCTATTCCAAATACAAAATTTTGTTTTATTGAGGTTTTCCGTTCTGGAGCTAGGCTGTTCGCAGTCGCACACAGACACAGACAGCCATTTTCTGAAAATATAATTTTAGAATTCAGAGGACCTCAAAACGTCCATTTATGTTAAAAACTCAACTTGGAATTTGGGTGTCGAAAACAATACTTCTTCTACCCATCAGTACCTATGGGACGCCAGAGGAAGTAGAAGAAAAAGTTATTCTTATCAGCTTTATCTGAATAATTTCGTTATATGAATGACATCTCTCCAAATCACTGGTTCTTTTCCACCTGTGAATCAGGGAGTCTAGAAGACTGTAACGTGAACACGTGGCTCTGGAGTGTGCCCGGTCGCCTGGTTGTATCTTATCATCTCACAGCCCCCTCACTTTGAAGTGTGTTGTAACCTCCATGGCAGATGGATTACAGTTTTGAAATATCTACTGTTGAAGATTATTCTATTAAACTGAAGCGATTTATCGATGATCATGTTTATTCCATGCATACTTAAAATATTAGTGTGTTAATTTGTGTTTACTGTTTTGCCCCTGTGCCGAGAAGTAAACAGTGCTGCTGGATCACGGTCCGAAATTGGAAAACTAATAATTAGTCAATTATAAACTTTAGAAATGAAGGATGACGGCTAAAAACGATCAGAGTCTATGTTTCATACGCATTGAGTTTGAGTGCCATTCTGTAGCTTAATAAAAACAGAATGCATGTTTGATTCCGTTCGACAATCTCTTAGTTAATTATTATTTTCCTCCCAATATTTTAAAGTTAGATTGTCTACTTCAAAGATAGAAGTTTAAATTCCGACGAATTAACAAAATGTGACTCTGATCGTATTCAGCCGCCTTCCTTCAAAGTCATTAAAATCTAACCTGGAAGTTAAAGGAGTTTCTACAAACTCAAAAAGACAAAATAATATCTGTTTAATAAACTACAAAAAATGACCAGCACATATCGGTATTAATAATTATTGTCTTTCTACCTTTTAGATTCAAAACTACCGTAAATAATCCATTGTATAAGTTGCAATGAGCTTTGCTACTGTCGTTTGGTTGATTTTATGGTTATTTAACCAGGGCTACGCAATAGGCACACAGGACTTCTTTTATATGCCTCTAATTCTAAAGATATGGGGTTGTTAATTTATGCACACATAATGCTATCAACATGGGCCGAGATCGAACCCGCTATGTTAAGGAGTGGCAGGAACTCCTGCATTGTTATTCCCATTTTTGAAATGCACGATTACTGTGCGTAAGTAAAGTACGGCGCGCGGATTTAAGAGGTAAAATACAATAAAGACGTAAACTCCCACACGTAATGTTAATTACCAAGGTTTACTACAACATAAGTGAGAGACAGACACTACGTGGCCCGCGTTTGTTTATGCTGTATGTAAAGCTATCTCCAATGTACCATACATTGTAGCTCTTGCCAAATTATGCCAAAATTGGTATCGAAAAATACGTGAACTTGGACTCAGTCAGGTGTTCTCTGCAGAGTTCAGGAATGGGGAAATTTTTACTCTAGCTCTTTGGTCTTCTTTCTAAAATTGAAAACATAAACAACTCTTTCACAGATAATTTCATGGCTTTGAAACCTAATTATGACAAATAGGATAAATTTTGTGACAACATGTATAGCAATTATGTATATTACGAAGTATATGGGGTTACCAAAATATTTACGAATGGGAAGAAACCACGCAGATTAATTTCATTCAAAATTCTGTGCCTACTTCCATCGCAGTCATCCGAATACTTTCAAGGTCATGAGCACAATGAAGAGTTTCAAGTGCGAACTTACATGAAGATCAAGAAAATCTTACCAAGAAGAATGTCAACATTAACTAAATATCAGGGTATTTTACACTTGCGTTTTAAGAAGATATATATTTGATAAAATTACAAAGTGGACAAAATTTTTAAGCATACCCGGTAACTTTAATTTTTTATTAGCAGCCTAATTTATTGAGAATAAAAGTAACCAAACATATCTCATTGCCAGTTCTCTGTCTGGTAAAGTGGGAAGAGGAGTTTACACACGGCTAGTGCTGAAGAAGACACAGTTCTTATGCAGGAATTTTCATTACCTGAATGCTGTTTTACATAATATACTGGAGTTTACCGTCTGCGATCTTGAGCACAGAAAGCCAGGGTCATACACACAGCACCACCCAGGCCGACAAATAAAATGTCTTTGAAATGACAATTCTTTCACACTGGCCGTGTGTAGGCTAAGATGGACACGTGAAGTCAGAATGAAAAATTCAATGCCATAGCCGGGATTTGAACCAGGATCTTCGGCTCTCCGTGCCGATGCTCTAACCAACTGAGCTACCATGGCAACGTGCCGGTACAACATTAAATTATCCAACTGACTCACAATCCCAGTGTACCAACAGGCGTTCTCAATAAGAGATACGAACCCAGTGGCGACTTACAACCTGTAAGTACTTTAAGTAAACCACTAGTAGGTCACAGTGGATGTGTAGGCTAAGAGTCAGTTGGAGAATTTAATGTTGTACCGGAACGTTGCCATGGTAGCTCAGTTGGTTAGAGCATCGGCACGGAGAGCCGAAGATCCTGGTTCAAATCCCGGCTATGGCATTGAATTTTTCATTCTGACTTCACGTGTCCAAGATGTCTTTGACTTTCACTGTATGTCCAATACTGGGTCTACATTGTAATAATTGATGGTCCAAACAATTAAAGAATACATAATCGATCCAACAGTATGGTTTGAAAAACGAGATAAGCAGGTATCAGAAGCGAAGTAGAGAGAAGCAAAAAAATATGAACCGTGTTGTGGTTGTTTCACTGAAAATTATAACATTAATCAGCATTGGATTTAATCGAACTGTTCTTTGGTGCACGAAGTAGCCTACCACTTTAAAGTTCTCACTTAGTATCTTCAGGCACTTTGGATTCTTGACATAATTTCCATGGACGTTTCATTTCAAATTGTACATGGTTCCTGAACAATACTGTACAGTCCTTATTTTATTTACATTCAAATTTCATTTCTTGCTTTCGTCTCTGCTTTCCGTAATTTTCTATGATTTTAATCGGACGGCTAAGAGCCAGAGGTGACTTAAGGGCCGTCAAGGGATGTGTTAATGTTTGCGTGTATTGACCAGGAAAGATCGTATTCTGTATATGCTAAACATGACTAACAGCCATAACTGTGTTGCTACAGACACATGACCACAACTGAGCTTCTACAGACACAGTATGTATTTGTCAATACATACAAATATTAACACTTTCCTTGATGGCCCTTAGTCACCTCTGACACTGAGCCATCTTTATTATAATCTTGTTTTAAAATTTGTAGACCAATTTATATGTCAGAATATTTTCTTTTGATTGATTGGTTGATTTGATGGGCTGAACCTTTCATTAACCCTTGGATAGGACAGCTATAACTTTTATGAACGTTTTCTCTCTAGATAAAATTTAAAAAATGAAAATGTATGTATAATTCTAACATTGTCAGTTCCGTTGGATATAATTCTTGTAACCAAATTCTTTGCTGAAAGAACTATATGCACATTATTCCGCCATAGATGATATTTGTTCCGGACTGCAGCAAAGAAATTACATCTAGTTGCGATGAATTAATCTCTAGTTTATATTATGAAATCATTTTTATTTATACCGAATTAAAAGCACTTGAAGCAATACATACCAAGGGTTTAAGTTATCACTCATCCGATAAATACTCTAATCTATCATAATACATCTTATTGGTACAAATCAACAAAATGAAAACACCGTTATATCAAGGACGACATAAAAGAGATTGTGGTAATCTTCTCAAGTGGTAAGGAATTAAACACAATATTAAAAGGGTTCTGTGTAGTGATTTACGATGGGCAACAGAAGCCTGATATTTCGGCAATAAATGAAGTTTTCGTTTATCTGCCTATAATGTCGAGCCTTTAACATTCATTGCTGGGAATTTATCCATAATAATGGAACGATAAAAAAATAAAATCAAATATATAGACAACTCATATATATATATATACACACACACTAAAAAGGCTCGGCGTAGGTTTTGTATTTTGTAATTCGAAATAAACTTCTGAAGGACTTTCGATTTTCAAATTTTAGGTACTTACATTTGTATTTAGAATTTGCAATGAGGAAGAACGATTTCACACTCAAGCTATTCCCTCAGAAAACGCTCCATATAGCTTTTTATGCTCATAGAGGATGTAGAATGTTGCACCCCATTGCTTCTACACACCAAGCCTGGTAGGGGTTTAAATAAGAAAAAACAGAAATTCTTGTAACATAAAATTGTACCGTCTTTACGGAATATTTTATTTCTCACTCTCATATTACGATACAACTGTTACGGGGCTGACATATAAATAAAACCAATATCATTCTCAAACTTTCCTTCCCAAAATCTGGGACATAGCCTAATAATATACTGCTCGCTTAGGAATAAAAAGTTCCATCCTATTTTGTCTCCTTTTACATCCATATTTCTCAACTAAAAATACAAAGCCTACAGCTAGGAATAACGTATCAGTGGATATAATTTTTTTACTGACTTGTGATATAGCATACTTGTTGGCACACACTCACGCTGAGACAAATGGAGTAAGCTGTCCCCGCAATACGACCTCTTATTCTATATAAAAATGTGAAGTGACAAAATGGTTTTCTCTATGTCCAGGGTAGAGGAAGTTATGTGACTGCATCACATTGTGCATTATTTTCGTGGATTTCATTCTTCATCATTTAATCACACCAATGAATTACATCAATAGCTTCTCTAATTTGTCAAAGTCCCATATCATGCCCTTCCAAAGCTACCTGTGAACACTTCATACAATACTACTGTCATGAGAACTGTACATGTAATGTGATTTGTATTTGATGAATTCTTTGTATTAAGGTATTTCGTCTCCTCGATAACTTTTTTTTTGGCTTTTAAAAGTAAAAAGTTTGAAAAATTAATAATTAGTGTCCACTTACATTACGAAACGAAGATGATGTCAAAATTCCAAGTATCTACTTATTATAGTTTAGGCTCCACGTTGATTCTCTCTCAGTCAGTCAGTCAATCAATCATTTAGTCAGTCAGTCAGACAGGACAAAGACGCTTATACTATATATATATATATATGTATGTATTAGTGTTTGTTTATGTGTAGATGTTTGTCCCTATTGCGTCACCTGGTTGCCTCAGTTGGTTGCACCGTGCGATCGCGGATTCAATTCTGACCAAGGAAATAAATTTTATTGAGCACAGTTCTTGGCCTTGTTGTGGGTGCCAAATTTTAGGTTTTTAAAGAAACGTCAGGCCTAAATTAGAGCCTCTGAGTAACATTTGTCGTGTATCTCCCTGTCATGTATTGTTCACTACGCTAGTCCGAGCTTAAGTTTGTGCAAGCGATTACTGACTTGTAACTACCCGTCAGAGAGTTTTTACAAATATAAATTCTATTTTATGAAAATTGTATTTTTTGTTTCAAGGGCCTCAAAATATAGTTATGTTGAAAACTCGACATAGAATTTCAGAATCGAACATAATTATTCCTGTAACGGCACATGTCGCACCCCCACTAGAAGAATGTTACATCTCTGAAAATATCCATTTCGAGATAATACCATACCCAGATGCACAAATATGTGTTCTAGAATCTCGATAAGAGTTGTAACTTTAGCTCTTCAAATAGCCACTTGGTAGCGTTTGTTACGCTTTTCGGTTTTGTAGTTACGGACCTACGAATTGAATTGAATTGAATTTTCTTTATTTGTCATTTGTCAACACAAGTTGAAATAGACAATAGTCATAAAAAACAAATACATTAAAAACATAATAAAATTAACAGAGATTGAAGTCATTAACATTATATATACACTTTTCAATAAAAATATTATGAAGGTATTTCTCAAAGACATGAATTGGTAAATTTCTCACTGTAAGCGGTAGCATATTGTATATGTATATGTATATACCTGTATATTTAAAACTATTTTGACTCATGTATAATCTGGTGTAGTCCATGTTTAAATCATTTCTATTTCTAGTTTCATACCCGTGAATGGCTGTTCTGAGTGGTAAAGTGTTTGTCTGTTTTTTTATTGAAAGGAGGCATTCTTTAATATAGAGTGAGGGTACAGTTAAGATTTTTAGCTCTTTAAAAATGGGTCTACATGTTTCATGGCGTGCAGTTCCCGTAATTACTCTTATTGCTTTTTTCTGCCACTTGAACACTGTTTGGGCGCCAGAAGAATTTCCCCATAATATAACCGCATATTGGAGATGGGAATGGAAAAAAGCATAATAAGAGTTAAGTAGATGCTGTTTACTAACTAATGTTTTTAATCTACTTAACAAGAAGATTACTCTGGATAGCTTGATGCTTAGCTGTTCGGTATGGGCTTTCCAATTCAATTTAGGATCCAAATGGATGCCTAATAGTCTAACAGAGTCGGACTCATTTATATTCTCATTTAACCTATGGAGGAAGAAGAACATTGTTTCAGTTTTGCTATTGTTTAAGATGAGGTTATTTTTATGAAACCATGCCGCGGAATTTCTAAGCATTTCTTGTGTTTTTCTTTTTACTTCCTCTAAATTATGGTCCGCTGTTATGAAAGTTGTATCATCAGCATATATTACGGACTTATGTGGCAAAAATTTTGGCAAATCGTTCATATATACCAGAAAAAGAAACGGTCCCAAAACCGAACCTTGCGGTACCCCTCTAATGACCGGTAAGGTATTTGATTTACGATTATTTACCATGACTACTTGAGTTATATTTGCTAAGTATGACCTAATAAGTGCCAATTCTTTATTCTTGATGCCATAGTTCTCTAGTTTAGAGATCAGGATGTCATGAGCCACAGTATCGAAAGCTTTACTTAAATCAAGTAATGAAGCACAAGTTATCAACTTTTTTTCAAAACCATCGGCGACTACGGTTACATTTCGGAACAACTCAGTTCGGTGCTAGATTCCAAGGTGGTGAGACAGTTAATAGCGTTGCATCGGTTTTGAGTACGTTGATTTCCGATGTAATATGATGATTAGTAGCGTTTCATTTTAATACAACTCTAAGCTGTCCACCATTGATTTTACCATTTATAATTTGAAATATGAAGAAACTCTCTGCAAAGTTTGGCACGATAGAGAAAGCAACAGGGGATCAACAGAAATTTCAATTTGCGTATTCAAGTACATGCAGGCTGTTTCCGAAAAAAAAAAAATCTTCTAAGCCAGTTGATTTTATATTTTATTCAGACAGCTGTGGGGGTCAGCAGAAGAATAAATTCTTATTTATGATGTACATGTATTCTTTTTCTATGTTAACAAACGTGAACAGCATCATCAAAAAATATCCCATCAAAGGTCACACACAAAATGAGGATGATGCAGTACACTCTTTAATAGAGAAAGAAAACAGGAGGGTTCGAAAAGCTGGACCAATTTACGTTCCTTCACAATATTACCAAATAATTAGAACTGCAAAAAAAGACAAACCCCTACTTCAAAGTTGTTGAATA
This sequence comes from Ectobius pallidus, assembly GCA_964059195.1. Classification (NCBI taxonomy): domain Eukaryota; kingdom Metazoa; phylum Arthropoda; class Insecta; order Blattodea; family Ectobiidae; genus Ectobius; species Ectobius pallidus. The sequence goes on from CAXKWD010000008.1 coordinate 23,133,886, forward strand.
CGGCCACAAGGACTTTATAAATTTCAAAGATTTGTCTGAAAAAGTAGGGAAAAAATTAATGTCAACTGTAAATTGCAGCCAATCAATTTCAAACTTTCGAACTTGGAAATACAATCCCATAAAATGTTATTATAAGACATTTCTTAAATCAAATACTTTTGAGGAAATGTTTATTTATCAACACAAGCAAAAATATGAAATGATGCGCACCACCCAGAAGAATCTTCCAGTGCCTGTGAGTGTTTCCGATTAAATGGAGGCCCTCCAAACTTGGAAGGAAGGACAATTTACAATTCCTCGCCTAGTATTTCTGCTCGAAAGAAACAAAGTTTGATTACTCTTTGGACCTGCAAAACCATTCCACGGGCTTATTACAGTTTCTATGCCTCTTTCCAATGTACTTACAAAATAGTTCCCGATTCAGTGTTCGATTTGTTATTTTCATTTCTGTATTATTTAAACTAATAGTCCATTGCTGTTGTCTAAGAACATGCAGTTTGTATTCAGTTATGAAGGAAAGCATTTTAAGATGAATAACTTAGGGACTGCGGCTGTGATATGTGGCAGTATTTCTTTTCTTTTTTAGAATCTATTACAACTCTATTTTACATAAGTATAAAACACTGGTTTTCATGATATTGATAAATAATTGTAATATATTCTTAATTTTGAGAATACTAGTAAATGTTCAATTTATATTACTGCTGACTTAATTAATTTGTATCAACCATAACAAAACAAATATTTTCTTTAGTATAAACGAAAAGATATTTTAAAATTAATATTATAATTTTAATATTAACGTTACATCTCACGGCAATGCGACTAGAGCCTTTCTCGAATATAGTTACATCTTGTAAAATTATAGTAAACTATCCACTTAAAAAGAACTTTCTTTCAAAAAAAGGGATAAAGTGTTATGACCAAACTATATGCTATAAAAATATTACAAAAATGTATTTCCTGTTTTCACCAGCATGCTTTGAAATTTGACGAAACTTCAATCTCCATTTCCCAAAAGTGAGATATTTGAAGATGTACCACTCTTCTAGTGGGTGTGCGATGTAGTGACTGCAATAGTGGAATATATCCAATTATCTGGTTCTCTTACTTAATCGCACCGCTAAAATCTTCCAAAGTTCTTTTGCAGTACAGTGATGTATAGAATGGGTGTTGTGATTATAATCATAATCATGACCTTCACTGCATTGGCATGCACCCACTCCCCCAGCAATTGAGTCGTAATACTATTCTATCCGCAGGGTCCCGCTATTTCAAACTAATTGGAACCGAACACCGTTCGGTTTAGCGGGAATTCGGAATAGGCGGATTTCATGAATAATATCAATGTATTGACTTGTTAAGGCGTAAATTAAGTACCAGCTTTCATTCCAATTTGGTTTCAGGCGTTCTCATCACGCTTAGGCTCTATGTATATCTCTATTTAACTTCTTTGTATAACAATAAATGCACGTTTTTTCACGAACGTCTTTATAATTTCTCCTGTTTTTAAGTTTAAAAAACAGGTATTTTTTCTGAATTCTGTTTGGAATAGGCGGATTTTCGGGATAGCGGGACTGTACTGTGTTAGGTAGAAACTCGTCATTTTACTCTTAGTTTGAAGTCTCGTGATGCTCTATTCTGGTTATATCTTTCTGATCGGCGTGTGCTCATCACTGGCTTAAAAAGCCTATTTTCTTTTCACGTAATATAACCAATGCTGAAGTTGGGGCGCTCCGGCAAATTAAAAATCTACTCTTCATCGCTCCGTCATAAACGCAGGGAGGAAAAAAGTTCATTTGAAATCGGCGTAAATTTTTGCAACGCTTTTATCATGATCTCCTGTTCTTTTCGCGACAGTTGCCTTCCTTGCGCGGATGCGGTAGATTCAATGCATACGTGACGAGGTTGGTTGCATTGGTTGTTACAGTAATGTAATTTCTATGTTATTCATTTAAAAAGGTAATTTGACTATAATGATTGGTATGATAAAATGAAAAATAAATAGGCTAGATAAATAAATGCATGCCTATAAATTCATGGGTTCCCCCTAGAAAAAAATGTCCAACTTCAGCACTGAATACATCTTTGTATCCTTCTACAGCATTATTTTTACCATCTTGATTGCATATAACGGAACAAGAAAAGCATAAGACTCCTTTCTTCCGACCAAGGTTAAGTATACACATACAATGTTTAAAGCATTTGGTATGTAGCGTTATAAACACCATTGGTGTATTTTATTATTCGCACTTTTGTTGTCCCGTAGAAATTATTCCATTATGTCATGATAAAAAATAATTATCTTTCATACAAACATTGCTTAATTGATATGCTCGCATGAAGATAGATAAAAACTGTCGTGACGATTGAGTGTGGTTAAAACATTATGCGGCATAGGCTATCTCTTCTCGCAAGTCACTGTCTTGTGATTTACCGGTACCAGTGGCGGCTCGTGACCGAAAAATTAGGTGAAGAGGAAAAAAAGTGTGCGTGGAATGCCACGCGACAGAAGTGTTTTTAATTTTGGGATTTTTCAATTTTGGATTATTGGATTTTTTGGATTGTTGGACTTTTTAATATTGGGTTTTTGGACTTTTTAATTGTGGATGTTTTTATTATTAAATTTTAGATTTTGAATTTTGGATTTTTTATTTTTTAAATTTTTTATTTTTGAATTTTTTTATTTTTAAATTTTGGATATTTGGATTATTTATTTTATAAATTTTGGATTTTTGGACTTTTGAATTTTGGATCTTTAAAGTTTTTAATTTTGGAATTTTGGATCTTTGAATTTTGGATTTTTAAAATTTTGGATCTTTGAATATTTATTTTTTTAAATTTTGGTTTTTAGATTTTTTAATTTTAATTTTTTTAAATTTTGCATTTTTTAATTTTTGGATTTTTTAAATTTTGGATAAATTGAGTTGACTGTTTTCTGTGCAGTCCGTTCCGTCACACATCACTAATTTCGTGACGATTTTGAGCGTTACATTTATTTCGCGACGATCTTGGAGTACGGCACTGGTTCTGTATCTTTATAGGACTCGTTGATACCTGCACCTTCAACAAGAGGGGTTTTAACATAAATTGACACTCCACCATGTAGGTGATTTTCCCTACTGAAACCGTTAATTAAAGTGAAAACTTCTAATATCTTGTAACTAAGTTCTTCCTTTTTGCACCAATGCTCATCTAAACAAAGAACGTCGAAAATATAATTTGCAAATTCATTGGTAATTAAATGTTTTCCTCCAGTACCTTGAATATTGAGATAGTCTATTCTAAACTCATCTTTTGAAAGTTCCCTAGATTCATAACTTATTTTACGGGTTGAATTACATTGTATAAAGTGTCAAATTGCTCAAAGTTACTATTAATTTTTATTTTATTTTATTTTTCTTTAGTTATTAATATTATTTTTAAAAACGTGATCTCATGCCTCCTAAATATTTGAAAATAATAAACAGTCTGTCCATGTTATGAACTTAACAACAACAGAACAAAATAATGTCGACTGCTGGATTTATCGCGCATGCGTGGACAACAACAGAACAAATCAAAGACGTTATATCTACCGAACAAATGTCGACAGCTGGAAGGCCGCGCATGCGTAGAAGGCACCGTGGACGCTTGACTATTCCTGTATGCAGATAGAAGTAAATATCACGTGACTTATTTACAGAGAAATCTGGTGGAGACTGAGAGAACTGTTGGACACCTTCACGGGTAATCTGGTCCCCTCAGCAAGAGGACAGTGGGATAAGCGAGAAAACTGCTTGTTTCCATGAGACCACTCCCTCATTTATAGTGGAACAGACTACCCATGCAGCTGGGAGGTGAATACTTGTTCAGCTTCAATGCTAGCAGGACTTGGGAGCTCACTGCCTCCTAGCGTTGACACCAGTCGTGGCGGGAAATTCAAAAATGTAGAAATACATTATAGTAAAAACCAACATCTGTGATATGGAAAATAAACTTTAAAAATGCGTATTGCAAAGGAAAAATACTGGTGAAGTGCTACTTCACCTACTTCCCCTGAATAGCCGCCACTGACCGGTACTCAATAGATAGGCTATACTAGAACGGCCTGCTGACTACGGATCAGCAGGCATGGGATTGTTCCTCGGTAAGTCGGTTTTTTTACTGAGGTATGGAATTTAAAATGCGGAAACTCCTCCATGTCAATATAAAATGTTAAAATTAAAAAAAAAATTCAACCTTCATCAGAGAATAGTTTCAGTCATAAATTAAAGTTAAAAATTAAAAGATAGCCACATCATGGTTATGTAGTTTTGCTGCCAGGCTCTGAGCTAAACGTGGTACAATCAGCCTGGTGAGGTTAACGGAGGAACTATTTGTGAAATAAGTAGCCAATCGTGTAAAAAAGAATAATGGTTGTGAGAGTCTACATGCTGACCATATATCTCCCAATCTTAACATTCGCTTATGGAGCCCTTACGCGGAAAGTAGATGACACAGCAGTCCGAATGGTAGGCCCTGCTTCTTCTTCGCTGGTGAAAGCAAAAAGAATAGATGATGTTCAGACGGATTTCCCACTCCAATGTTTTCCTGAAAACTGTCATGGCCCGTGTACCTGAATCTCGCCCCGCTCTCTACGAATGTCAGTTGTAGTGAAGTCAAGTTGCCCAGGTTATCTTAGTTTCCTCCTTATGCGTCTTCAAGTCAGTCGTGTATTATTAAAACAGGAAGAAGACTTCACAAAGCAGATATACAGGGACGACATTATTGCGAGAGTCGTGATGCATTTTTATAGTTGTAGTAACATAATTCTGACGGGGATAGTCACACTGACGAAGAGTTAGGAAATTCTGTTTGTTGTGATGTACACAAATCTGTAACAATATGACATAATGAACAAATTAAAACTTTGTTTTACATTTTAAAGTATAGTAGCTTTATAATATATGAGTGAAAATAGAACAAGTGAATCACCCGTATCAAGTGTCAGTGAGAAGTTACTTCCGCAGCAGAGCAGTTCATCGTCTGGTGCTGTGCGCAGGTATCAGGAATCTTATTTAATCTTCGGATTTACATTTACTGAACCTGGAAATATTAAACTTCCTGAGTGTATTGTGTGTGGCGAAAAATTAAGCAATGAATATATGGTTACAAGCAAACTAAAGAGGCACTTGAAAACGAAGCACAGTCACTTGGAAAATAAAGATAAAGCCTATTTCAGTCATTTACTCTCTTTTCAAATTGGAGAAGGCAGGGCAGTAAATAAAAAATTAAACCTTCAGAAAAAGTGCTAGTAGCTAGCTATAAAGTAGCAGAAATAATTTCCAGGAATATGCAGCCACATACAGCAGCAGAAACTTTGATTTTACCTGCTCGTAAATAAATAGTTAAATCCACGTTAGGAGAGGCTGCTGAGACAGGGAGATATCCAATGTTCATTTGTCAAACGATACAGTTTCTCGCCGCATAGAAGACGTGTTAGCTGATATTAAAAAACATGTAATGGAAAAATTACATGATGGTAAAAAATTTGCACTTCAACTGGACGAATCAACAGACATAAGTAATAAATGTCACTTAGTGAGCTACATGAGATTTTTAAACGAAGAATCACTTGATGAACAGTTCCTATCTTGCAATGAATTGCCTCTGACGTCAACAGGACCAAACATATATAATTCTATGACAGCGATATTGAAAGAAAATGGACTGAGTTGGAACAATTGTATTTCAGTGTGCACTGATGGAGCCCCAGCAATGACTGGTCGAATGAGAGGTTTTACTTAAAGATTGAAGCAAAATTTTCCGTACGTTGGATCCACACATTGCTTTTACATTGCGGGAAGCTTTGGTGGCAAAAACCATTCCTTCAGATCTAAGGAACGTAATGAGCTCGGTTGTTGAAATAGTTAATTACATTAAAAGTAGAGCTCTAAAAACTAGACTTCTCAAAGTAATGTGTCAGAATGCAGGAGCTGTTCATGAAACTCTAGTCCTTCACACCAAAATTCGCTGGTTGTCCAAAGGAAATGTACTTTCCAGATTTTATTAACTTAGAAGTGAGTTATTACAAATATTTGCCGCAGAAAAACCTGAGTTTGCTGACATCATTAGCGACGAAACTTGGTGTTCCAAAGTTGAATACCTAGCTGATATTTTTGGACATTTGAAATATCAATGCCAGTATGCAGGGAAAGAAAGAGAATATTCTTACTTCAACTGACAAGCTGAATGGGCTCTTAAGAAAAATTCAACTGTGGAAGTAAAAAATTGAAATGTTTCCTCTCACAGCTGATACCGACTTCTGTTCCAGTCTGATTTTAGAACATCTTTCTGTTTTGGAGAATAAACTGCAAGAATATTTTCCTTCCCTCAACGTGAACGAATGCGACTGGATTCGCAATCCCTTTGCCATTACTGCTGAGGACATAAAACATCTACCATTAGAAGAGGCAGAAAATTGGCTGAATTTCAAACGGATCGAACTACTACTGCTACTTACTTAAGTTCTGGATTTCAGTGAAAAGAGAGTTCTCAGTTTTATTAGTTAATATATCTATATTAATGCAGTTTTGAACAACGTATCTGTGCGAACAGCGATTTTCGGCTCTGACCTGCATAAAAAATAAGAAACATGAGCGACTTCTTTCTTTCTGTCTGTTTGTCTGCTTTCCTTTCGCATCAAACAATTGTGCAAAAGTAAAGAAGCCCACATTTCTCACTAAACTGCAACAATGACGTAATATTATCGATAGAGAATCTTATTTTTTGAGTTCTTACTTCTTGTAGGCTTACGCTGTTCTGTAATATTAATAAATAGTATTACTAAACTATTGAGTACATAAACAATTTTTTCGCGGCGCAGTCCAACAATTTCACGGCACATCCTTTGAGAACCCCTGAGCTAGATGATTCTAGGCTAAAAAAAGGAATTCAATTTTGAGATAAGCAAAGATTATATTACAATATATTACAATAAAGGCAAGTAGATACTTTTAACATGTCTAGTCTTCAATGTGAAGTTCTTTGCATTCTCGAAAGCATGAAGATAAACACATATATACACAATTTTACTATTAGTGTACTTCGAATCACATTGGCCTATTTTAAATTTTTAAGCTATTCTATTAGCCAAGAGTTCAAGGGGAATTATCAACTGTATTTAATTGATAATCGAAAAGGCTAATGTTTAGAAACAGTATAATCCCCTGTTGAAGCTATTAGGTTGAGCTTGAGCTGATGTTATGAAAATGAATATATATATATAGTAAACCAATTTTTTTTAAATTGATCGCTGAATTCCCGAAAAAAAATAATAAATAAATAAATAAAAACCTACCACTTTGATGTATTATGAATTAGGTTTAATGAATTACCGATTCATCTATTAGGATCTGGAAAACGTAACCAAATTTTAGGCAAATATAACAGTCAAATAATTTCTTCAACAGAACATCCACAGATATCTTACTAGCATGAGGATCACCAAATTCTTTTTTTCTGACATGTCAAGACTCTGCCGATGCGAATCTTCTCGCTCAAAGCACCAAGGTCATCAGTATATAAAAATAAAGCCACCTCTTTTATAGCCTACTTCTGTTAGTAGTTCATTAAGTTTAGAAAAATACTGTAAGAGAAGATCCTCAAAGCTAAACAGAGGGACGGATAATGAAATAAATTCCGAAGTTCCAGGGACTTCATAAGTTTAATTAAGAGATATTCAAATTTGTCTTTATATAACTTATGCGTTTTTGTGACGTAAAGTTAGTGTGACTAGTGCGAGTGGAAAGACTCTGCCAAACCACACATTTGGAGGAAAGGAACAAGGGATCACAATGCGTTGAAGTCTCATTTTATGAAACATCTTCATTTGCCAGTCAAAATGAAATGTAGCTCACCCGACAAATGTACCAGTAATGTATCCACTAATGAGTACTGGTACACCATGAGAAACTAAACATTACATGCCCTTACTTAATTTAGGTAGCCTACTGTACAACACGTCTGAATAGAGTGCTGAATAGAGAAACTCAAATTTAACTTATTCATTTATTGTATGAAACACAAGAGAGATGCATCAAATGATTACCCGAATGAGCAAGTGCTCGTGTTCGGGTTCAGTTCAGTTATTTATGTTACATAATATACAATTAAACACACATACATAAAACAAAATATAACTCTAACTTAAAACCCAATACCCAGAAGAAATATGCAAAGTGCGAAGAACAATATTTTTGCATATGTTTGAACAAATGTTTGTGCATGCTGGAATTCACGTTACTGGCAAAATTTCAATTTCTATGTCTTGCATGGCGAACATGGCTGAGGATGAGACATCTCAATACAATACGGCCACATATTCTATATCAGAATGTGAAATGAGGAATTTGTAATACCCATGCTTAGGATAAAGAAATATATTATGTGAGTGCATTACATCATATTTTATTTGGATTGTGTAATGTTGAAATCTTTCCAGAATGTAACGTGACAACGGCTTTCTCTTCATTTTTAAAACAACTCATGAGATGATTTTTTCATAGTTTTCTCAAAAACAACTATAATGATTTTTTTTTTAAATTTCCAGAGGAATTGCACAATAAAAAAATATGGAGTATTATGTTATACCAAGAGCTCAAGGTTTTATTTTAAACCTTCTCCCCCAGTAAATTCTCTTTTCATATACAACCGAATTTTAAGTCTTGGATGTGGTTTTGAAGGAACCTGAAATAACTTAATGCTCACTACTGCAATATAACTGATAGGCTGAAATATATTAAGGGTAAATGAAGTTCCACATGAAGCCCTTTTAATAAGGAGGGGCTACATCATAATAAGGGAGACTTAGCTAACATAAGTTACATTAAGGTGAACGAAACAAAAATGCTGATTTTGGCCAATAATTGTAAAATATTTCATAATACAGGTTATTAATTTTTATTTTTATTGGTATTCCTAATGAGACCCACTGGTTCTAATGCGTCAAAAAACGCGCGTAATAATTATATATTTTTCCGCTGAATGTTCATGTAAACTTGATCATAAATCAGATATTTTCTTTCTATGTTTATTTTTTGTACGTTTTACTAATACCAGATGAATTTTTTAGGACCATAATGGAGTTCAAGGCTCAAGAGTATTTCCTTAAAGAATAAGATAACGTTGACCTTGAACTTCAATGAGGACTTGCAGGGCAAAAATTGAGATAAAGACGAATAGAAATCCTGATTACTCATGTACTGCACGTCGGCTGCGGTGGTCTAGAGGTAGCGTGCCGGCCTCTCGATCCGAAGGTCGCGGGATCAAACCCGCAGTCGTTGGGTTTTTCAGGACGTTAAAATCCTGGGCACGGAGTCCTCCGGGAGGGACTTTAAGCTGGGGGGCTCGTGTCGTAGATTTACGGCACGTAAAAGAACTCCAAGCCTAAATTAGAGCCTCTGGACAAAATTTCTCGACCCTTTCACGTCCAAGTAATACCTTAGTTTCCGAAGGGGGGTTAAGGGGCGATGGGCTTACCACCTGTCCCTCTGCCCTCTCTAGGAAAATAAGCGTAACAAAATTCACATCGGTAACAGAAACCTCCACTTGGAGGCCCTTCGCCCCAACATGGGGGCACAGGATGAGAGATACATGTAAAGAACTGACCAGGAAACTGCTTTTATCAGGATTGATTGGAAACATGTGGGTTTATATTAAAACAACATACACATTCAATTATACTATAAACTTAATTTATTTTGGCAGTGTTCTTAAAATACACATTGATTTATACAAGTTAACACGGTTCTTGAAAAAAATAATTATTTTTAATACCATGTTTGAATAATTTCACCTTACGTTGTGTTATTAATTTTAATTACATTCTCCCTTCTTCATACAAATAATTTATAATGACTCTGTGTATACTTAGTCCCTAATTCTAAACTACAATGATGTCAAAACATGCATAATGACGTATATACAATGAACTGAGATATAATAAAAATATGATTGTGTAAGAATGATTATTTTCATTCATTTTAGGGACTTCAATTATCGTGCAAAACTTGGTTAGTTTTGATGGCTTCACGCATAATCAACTGTTTTTTAATAATCGCTAAACATTTGACCTTCACATAATTAAAGATAACCAAATCCTCTAATTTAAATATTATTAAAACGGCAGGTAATAAATAATAAGTGTCATTTTGGTGAATATATTTTTATTAGCTTTGCATTTTCATCTCTTTTCTTCTAAGGAAAATTATAAATTTGGACAAGCAGTATATTATTTCTTGAATAATTTTAAATGTATTACGTTCTTAATTATGTAAACCCAAAATTCTTTAATTTTTTCTTTAATCCCAAAATTAATCGCCAAAATAATCTATAAAGAGACAAGACTTGAAAAGAACTAAGAAAAACACTTACACCAATCCAAAATTTACTATAATCTGAAGTTACGACCACAGTGTTTCTGTTTCAGTTAATAATTTAATCACTCTTTTACACGCTTCTATATTCATTTCAACTCTGTTTGCAAGAGTTTCTCCTATTAAAAGAAAAGTTTTAAAATTCTAGTATCTCTCTTAGTCATTCTTTCTCGTAGAGTCATAAAAAGCTTATATTCCCCTTAGGCCTATATATTAAACATTTCCTCTAAGGTTTTGTACATTGTTCTTGCTCTGAGTGCACTCACGAAGTTTCATATATTTAGGACTATAACATTTTTAGTTAAAATGCATATACTATTCATAAATTATTTCAAGCCTTACTCTGAGACAATTCTGAGACTGACTCTATTTCTGAGACTGACTCTGTCTCTCAGACTGACTCTGATTCTGAGACTGACTCTGACTTAGTCTGAAACTGGTTCTGACTCTCATATGATTTCTGACTCTGACCTGACTATGATTATGACCTGAGACTGGCTCTGACTCTTAGGCAGACTGAGACTGATCTGACCGTGAGTCTGACTCTTAGACTGACCCTGAGACTGCCTCACTTCGACTCGACTGACTCTGAGCCCAATACAAACTTCCATTCCAAGACAGTCTCTGACTCCGAGACAGAGTCTGACTCCGAGACAGAGTCTGACTCCGAGACAGACTCTGACTCCGAGACAGACTCTGACTCCGAGACAGACTCTGACTCCGAGACAGACTCTGACTCCGAGACATACTCTGACTCCGAGACAGACTCTGACTCCGAGACAGACTCTGACTCCGAGACAGACTCTGACTCCGAGACAGACTCTGACTCCGAGACAGACTCTGACTCCGAGACAGACTCTGACTCCGAGACAGACTCTGACTCCGAGACAGACTCTGACTCCGAGACAGACTCTGACTCCGAGACAGACTCTGACTCCGAGACAGACTCTAACTCCGAGGCCGCCTGACTGATCTTAATCCGACTCAGACGGATTGATTGACCCAGAGTCATACTACGACTGAGAAAGACAGCCTGAAAGAGAAGAAGAAGAAAAAGGGAAGAATGAAGGAAGGAAATATGGGAGAAAAGAAGTAAAGGCAGAAGGAAAAGACAGACAGGAATAATGTGGAACTTTTGGGAAATGAAAATGTAGGAAGTAATTTTTTCTAAACTATTAATAAAAATCATGTTCTATATTTTACTATGATAATAAATAAATTTAAAAGTCGTTTGACATTAGAGTATCAATAGGCTAGTTAAAAAATAGCGTTATAATGTGAGTGAAAGTGTGGTGTGGAAGTGAATTTCTCCCGACGTTTCGAAGGCTCACGCTGCCTCCATTTTCAAGGCAGCGTGGACCTTCGAAAGGTCGGGAGAAATTCACTTCCACACCTGTCTGACCACCCGAGAAACTTTCACTCAGATTACTCACCAGGATAACCTACGCTCTTACATAGCGTTATAATGGATTTTTAGCTTTAATAGATTTTTAAATATCGATTAATCGATGCTGCATTTCCTAATTCATTATTTATTCTTTTAATCCTGTATTTTAGGCATTCAGTCTTCGATTAGTTAGGTCTATATTTGTACAGATGTAAATCCGAGTACTCCTCTGGATGTAGGCCTATCCACTCTAGAACAAAATACATTATGCTTTCGTAAACCGACGGCAAGCGTATTGCTTTAGGTAAAGCGATTTTAGTTACTAATACTATCAATTAACAATAATCTATATTAAATAAGTTTTAAAACATGTTAAAGTTTTCAAGTAGAACGCACGGAAACACGAAGTATACATTCCTAACAAATCCTAATTTGTCATATAAATAAGGATTTCGGTAATTGATAAAGTTGGAGAAACTCCTGATGCAGTGAACAGAACAAGAGAAACACTTCGATAACGTTTTCAATCTTCCTAACTGCTGCTTGTTCGAGTGTGTTACCTATACGGCGGAAGATACAACATTTCAGGAATAAGTCTGAATTTAACACCTTCAGGTGGAAACTGATATTGACTTCTCTTTTTTTATAGTAACTTTTTTTCAATATGACGACTTGGACATTATCTATTGAGAATGTCTTGAATCTCTTGCAGCGACTTTCCTTTCGTTTCGGGAAGCAAAAAGAATACAAATAATCCCGCAAGAAACGAGCAGCCAGCAAATATCCAGAATGCTGTGTGACCTCCAAGAGCTTCAGCAACGTCGCTGAAGAATCTTGTGATGAAGAATGCGATGAACCAGCAGAAACCGGCAGTACAGGCTGATGCATTGCTCTTCACATTGGCAGGGAACAGTTCTCCCATGACAGCCCAGGGCAGTGGTCCAAAACCTGTACGGAAACGACATATTATTGTTTATTAATTCGCAGTGGTGACACCCCATAGGGTAGTGTTTACTAATTGCGTGCGGAGAGGACGAACCTTTCAGAATTGCATGCCAATGAAATATAGAAACTGTCCGAGTTGTGTGTTAATGCTTTCTGAAAGGTATCCTAGTTGCGTGCCAAGAAGGTGTAAAAAAAATGTAAAACTTTCCTTCTCATAATTAATGAATTTCGTCATGGCCAACGAAGGGATAATATAAGGTATAATGTGAAAAATCCACCTTATACCCCCGTTAATATGGTAGATTTGTGTTCAACCTATTAAGTCTAGGCCTAGTAAAGAATAAGCTTAACTTATCAGAAAATAAAATTAATCTTAGGAGATGCCATTAAAAATTGTGTGATTTGGATTGAGTTAATCAGAATTTGTAGCAAATTATTACCGTATAAAAGTAGTGTGTACATAAATCTTGTATTTGGATTAGCCTAATTGTATAAAAATTTGCCTTAAGATTATTTAACAGTGTATAGTCTGAAACCAAGTACACTTGGAAAGACTAAAATTTTTACTTTACTATCGTAGGCCTAAATTCATGAATACTCTTTAAATTATTAGAAATTTTAACCTGAAGGTATTGTATAAAATTTAGATTTAAATACAAGTCTTATGTACACGCTACTTGTATATGGTAGTAATCTGCAACAATTTCTGTTTAACTCAATCCAGACCACACAATTTTTAATGCCAATCTCATAAAATTAATGTTATTGTCTGATAATCTTATTCTTTCCTAGACTCTTCGGTTGAACACAAATTCTCTTGAAATCTTGTCTCAATTATTAAAATACACGTTATATACCGTTGAGCTCGATCATTAAAACAAAATAGATTTAATACCAGTAACTCAACAATGTTCTTTTTTATAATTCGCCTAGGCCTTTCGGCGTATTTCCGCCATCTTCAGGGCATCTGAAATTACAATGTTTTGAACTTTATAATAGTTTGTGAGTACGTTATTTCAAGTTTAAATCCATTAATTTGAAACTCTGCTGAAGATACGAAAACTCAGAAGTAAGTACGTGGTGATTTGATGAAATGCTATGACATACTAAATACATGAGAATATTATAGGAGAAAAATTCCTCCGACACTGGGACTTGAACCCATTCCAACAGAGACAATAGTCTGTGGTTCTATCTATACTAAATACATGGTTAAGACGTTTATAGAGTGGGCTTTCTGTGTTTTTGTGACTTCATACCAGTCGTAGGCCCATATTAGAAACTATTGGATGACGTAATTTGCAATTTCTTGAATCTAATACGCAAATTAAAAAAAAATACAACTTATCTTTCAAATAAAGCTCCAAACAACTTTCTGCGATAATAATTGAGGAATCTTAATAGAATATTCTGTCTTCAGATGCAATAGGTCAGTTGAATATGGAATTCTCAATTATAAAAAAATCACTAGACTCTTTTAGGCCCATAATTTTAGCCGGCCATAGGCAATTATCCTTATATAATTATATTTTTGGTTTACTATTTTGTTACCTTTATTTTTCCTTTTCTCACAACAACCACAAAAATCACCATATACTGGCTCTCACAATCTTTAATAAATTTTAGCTTCCACTGGCTTATCATGCTACTGTAAAATTTGACTCGGGAATTGGCTAAGTATGCGACCGTTTTATAATCTGAACGAATTATTTGAACAAAATTACTTTTAGTGGTTTTTAAATATTCGTTTTAGATTATATATTTGTTCATAATTATGTTACCATTAAGATTTTATTTTCGCGAAGTGTATTGTATTTTTATATTTAGTGACGAATATATTATTATTATTATTATTTTTATTATTATTATTATTATTATTATTATTATTTTTATTTTTATTATTATTATTATTATTATTATTATTCTATCACACAAACGCCCATGCCCGAGAAGGGACTCGAATCCGCAGCCTCCTTAACCACGGTTCCAAGACGGCATTGCGTTAGCTACCGCGGCTAAGGAGACCGACAAAGACGAGATACTCTTGAATAGGGCTCAGAAAATCAAAATCTGTATTTCAGTTCCATTTATTCCTCTATCGTTGCTTAACAAAATAGCGTTTAGTTTTAAAAAATTGCACTCTTAATTTAAACGTAATTAATTCTTAATAAAAATGATGCACTGCATTGTTAGTAAGTCCCCAAATTTTCTTTTCGCTCTCCTGCAGAATTACATTTTTCGTACTTCAGGTACCATTAAAAAAAATGTTCAAGCAAAAAGAATGAAACTTTCAGGATTTCTTTTTTGATGAATGACAAATCTCACTTAACAGAATTATGCAATAATTCTTTAATATACAGAATTATCGATTATTTTTATAGGAGAAAAAATATTCTTTTAGTCATGGAATTTTCGAGCAGCTTTTGGCAGTAATATTGTACATATTGCACTTATTGCAAAAGGGTAAAAATTAGTACGTATTGTTAGTAACATCCTCAAGTTTCACAGAAATCTAAGCAACAGAAATGGAATAAAGTGTAGGCCTACCCATACCAAGGCAAGCAGTAGTAAAACTAAATCATACCCTACATGTTAATACATAATTTCCTTCCAAATAGTAAGCTCTAGAACAATCATTCTTTGCTTATTTTAAACTTCAGAGTGCACATGCAAAGTATAAAATGTTTCAAAAAATCTTACTGTAAACACCTGATTTAGGCTTCTTGAATTCTATATTCCATATATTTTTGCTAGCATAAAGTACACTCCTCAACAACATAGACTATTTTGAAGTTACGCCTTATATTGAATACTAAACTAAACTAAACTCCGTGGCGCTACATCCCTGGAGGGACTTGGCCTACCACCCGACCGCTGCGTCATCTCCCGTAGGCAGATGGCAGGATTGGGGGGCATGTGGTCAACATGCCGACACCCACGGCCGTTATTGGTGGTTTTCATAACCGCCTTATATTGAATGGTGGTGGGAAATAATAAAAAAAATTACGTAATAATAATATCAAACAATTCTTGTAAGGCAAATGATAAAAAGTTAGTAATCTTTAAAACTCAAACAATATGTAATAGGCTATAATCCAGCATCCGCTGTGTTTGCCATTGCTGTTCTGGTCCTTAGGCAAAATACCGAATACAGATATATATAAGCATTCATGAGCCACAGATTATTGTCTCTGTTGGACACTACATGAGACTATTATAGGAGAAAAATTCCTCCGGCACTGGGACTTGAACCCATTAGGGCAATCAGTCATAGGAGAGAAGTTCCATCTGGCGCTGTGAATTGAGCTCCGGCTTAGCTCAGTTGGTAGAGCATTGGCGCGAATAGCCAAAGGTCCTGGGTTCAAGTCCCAGTGCCGGAGGAATTTTTCTCCTATAATAGTCTCATGTAGTGTCCAACAGAGACAATAATCTGTGGCTCATGAATGCTTATATATATCTGTCTTGAATGTTAACTGTACAATAACAGTGGGAGCCCGGTCACAAAAATCACTACTTAGTGTGCCTCACAGTACTGCATATGACATAACTTGTCTGTCTGTGAGGTAGACCATTAGGGCAATCAGTCATAGGAGAGAAGTTCCATCTGGCGCTGTGAATTGAGCTCCGGCTTAGCTCAGTTGGTAGAGCATTGGCGCGAATAGCCAAAGGTCCTGGGTTCAAGTCCCAGTGCCGGAGGAATTTTTCTCCTATAATAGTCTCAAAATACCGAATGTTTCTGGTTCATAATTCTTTACGTCACTCTGTAGATATCTAAGGCTTTAGACTATATAAATTCAGTAATTCATTATTATCCTTACCTGTAGAATACACGATGATATATACTACAAGACTCGCCACTGGAATCCACCCAATGCTGGAAATGTCTGATCCATCACTTTGTAATTTAAAGAATATTCCCAAAACGATCTGAAATAATAATTATTAGTTTGATAGTTAATACGGTATTGTTATTAAAATATGGAAAGAACATTGATGAGACAACCATCGGTACTTCCTTCTATTTAATTTTAAAAGCACTTTTCTTATACCCTTGCAGATTAAGACCGTACCATCTTGTTTAGGATGAAATAAATGTCACCAGCGAATAGACATATCTTTCATCCACTTCAAGAAATTCTAAAATTTGTGCCTAAATGAATCTCAAAAGTGAAAGAAATCAGAAATTAATCGTGAAAATGTTACAAGGTTTTCGAAGTGAAGTTATTTACATTACTCTTTCAAATATAGATGATTCAAAACATTTTTTTAGTCCTCCACCAATAAATTCTACAATGAATTGATCATAAAATCGTTTAAAATTAGAATGAGTCATTCATAACACTATCCATTTTAATTCATTCAAGTTCAATCTTATTTTAGAAATCAATTACAAACTTCGTGACATATTTTATTGTAACTAAATGGAATTCAAACTTACTTCTGAAAGCCCCATAACAATAGCAGAAGTGAGGAGGAGAAGCCTTCTCCCTAGCCGATCTGCCACAATTGGAGTGACTCCGGAAGCTAACAACATGACCACGCCAACAATTATAGTGGCTATTTCAGGTGCCAGAGAGCCTCCACTTGACTTGAAGATATCCTGGCTATAGAACAGCACGGCATTAATACCAGAGAGTTGTTGGAAGGCCACTAGACCTAGTGACAGATACAATGCCTTGATGTTGCCCTTCGTTGCTATCAAGTCACTCAGTTTCGCCTGGTGTTTCGACGTTTCATCAATAGCTGCCTGTAGAAAATAGTTTACCTTAACTCGTTGAAGGAAAGCTACATCGGTACAATTGAAAGGGTATAATTATATATCTCTGTTAAAATAGATTTTCCACCCACGCTCAATAAACAGAATATTAAATATAACACATCCTAATCTAAAACATACCTTATTATAATATCACATATAACATAAGTTACTATTCTAGAATATATAAGTTAGTCAAAACACCTCTAAAATTTCTGAACACTGTTAAATTACAAAAATAATGTATTATGCTAAAATGTAGTTGCTGTCTACAGCAAATATGTACTGAGATTTGTTCAGGTCAAGTAGCCTATGTCTGATCCTCAAGATGGGGCATACAGGTTTCAGTACTAAAAAAGTGAAATTAATTATTTTTTTTAACAACAATTGAGATATGAATAATTTTTTTATAATTGTGCCGTTACATGTGTTTTCACACTGCACACTGCACACTATTTACGCCAACCACTGTTTATTTTAATTTTTTGTTGTTGAGTAGTGGACAATTTTAATATCAGGTGATTCACTTTTTGTTCTTCGTCACATTTACATTTCGGGCTATCTTTTATTCGGAGAGTAATTCGGTAAGTTCAGTATACATTATGTCTACTATTATTGCAATTTTAAGATTAATTGAAAGTGTAGCTGTCATTGCTAATAATCATAGGTAATGTAACCCGAGGTCCAGGTTTTACCGATAAATTCATGAGCAAAGAAGAATCCAGAACTCAAAAATTCATCAATTTGTAATTAGTCATTCTGAAATTTTAACCCCATAGTGAAGTTAGTATTCTAACGTTACGTGCAACACTTCATGTCATGTTAGTTTTTTTAATTTAAGGAGTTATGAATTACTAATTATATGAAATTATTGTAAATTACGAAACACCAGATCGTATCACAATACTCGACATTTTATAGTGTTATTTTTTCCTGTGGTTAACAATGAGTGTTTTCATTTTACTCTTCTTAAATTCCCTCCAACCAAATTATATTGTTCCTATAATTTTTACGTATAGTTTAAAATTAAATAAGATATAATGTATTACATAATTTTGAACCATTTTACATAATTCCCTAGGTGCATATGTGCGAGTCTTTGTTTTTTTTCCTCAATGAGTATGTGGGAAAAATATCTCAACAGTCAATTATCCACTATTTTTACTACATTTCAATATAGGCTTCCTTTAAAAACACCTCTTGGTATTTACCATGAACATGCTAGTAGAAATGTGAAAAGATTGCAAGTTTCATGTTAGGCCTAGAGTAGTTGCAGGTATTTATTTATATTTTCACAGCTTACCTGCATGTCGTCCAGTTCTGCTTGCACTCCCTTGTGACTCCTACCTCTGAGCCACATGAGAGCCCTGCTGGCTTGTTCTCTTTCACCCTTGGCAATGAATTGGTATGGGGACTCCGGCACGAAGAAGAAGGCCACAGCAAATGCAATAGGAACCGCTCCAGAGGCTATAATAAGCGTGATGTAGGACACATAGGGGCCGATTACGTATTCATAAAGCAATCCAGCCACGATCAGAAGCTGCATAAATGATCCCAGGGCTCCACGAACTTTATCCTGCAAGTAGCATATTATGGTGAAATATTTTGCTTTACTAGAAGTAGTTGACACAAAATTATCTGCAAACTTTTAAAATTATTTCGTGTCCAAATAAGATATAGTCTATGTATTTAAGTTACCTTAAATAACATCAAAACATTTTCTTTTCTTTACGCAAGAATTTTAACATAGTCATTATAGAATTTAGGAACGTTTAGGCGAGAAATTACCTCTCCTTTAATGGTAATGGTGAAGGTACCCATTACATCACAACGTGGTGATACATGACATAGAGATGATTTGTCATTATTTATTATTTTTGGCTTACCTCCGAGATTTCCCCTACATACATGGGGACGACAGTGAAAACCATCCCAACAGCAATACCAAGAATAAATCTCGACACATACATAAGTGCAGGTCCACTGGCAAATAACAGAAGAGCCCAGCTGACTATGAAAACGGGAGACGATCCCAATATTGTCCATTTGCGCCCAATTTTATCTGCTAGAAACCCTGCAATAAATGGACCTAGAGCAGCTCCAAGGGGAGTGAGAGATCCAATCCAGGCAGCGTTTTCTTCTGACAGTTCGACCCACCCTTCGTTGGTTTCCTCGCCTGCTTTCACTTTAGGGAGTGCTGGAGACGTCCATGCTAACACACATCCAGCTGCCATGGCAGCCAAATTTGCTGAAAAAACAGAAACGTAAAATATTATTTATATATTTGATTTAACCTGTTTCAACTAGCTTATTGTCTAAAATAAATCAGGCAAACTACTGATAACACACAGTGGCAGGTGGAAATGATAATCGCATACAATATAGCCTAACAGCACAAAGTAGGCAACTTTTAACTATAGTTCAACTTTTCCACTGTTTGCCTCAATCAATTTGAAACAAGTATGGACAGGGTCGAAAGCCATACGTCCGACAGTTCATGGGGTACCTCCCCATGGATTCTGTCCTCACTCAGTGTTTTTGCTCCATTTGTTGAATTACTACCTTCACATCCTCCGTGGAAAAGGGGAAGACAGCAGTCTCTGTCCAGTATGGAAAGTTTATTTGTCTTCTTAGAATTATGTGATGTTCAGAATCATCCGATACATCATCCCTTGGTCCTTTAGGAGGTCCATGGAGCTCTTCCAGTCTTCGATAGATGTTCCGTCCAACCTTCTTAAGGAGGCAATAGCCGGTGACCTGATCTCAGCAGCGATTTCATATGGCATTCCCCATGGTCGCTAGTGCTTCTTCTACGAATTTCTTCCGACTACCGATTCTAATTTCTTTTAATTTTGTTTTGTTTTGTTTTGTTTTGTTTCCGTTCCTATTTCCGTTCCTTTCCTCGAGTGCAATTGATTTGATATAAACTAGGAGGTGCCCGTGGCTTCGCCACGATAATTCTTTTAAAAATTAAAAATTAAGAGTATAATAATTATTAAAGCATTATATTTATTAACACTTGCACGCGAATCATTCTTAAACTAAGCCATTAATAATTAATGAAACAGCTAAAATTCCTGCTTTAGAGTACATGAAAGCGCCCCCTGGGAAAACTATATCAGAATCGATTATGTAGTTCCAAAGAACCTGTGAACACATAATACGTATTGTTTCTCAGCTGTTTATTGACATGAATATGATGTGAATTTTATTTTATCAATTCAGTGTAATTTTCAGAAATTATATAATGTTTCAAGGGAAGGAATGGTTTGTTTGGATTATTATTATCAGCGATATTTCAAGAGATAAAACCATCAATATTTTACAGCTGTTGCCCCCGGCTTCGCCCGCCATTATTCATTGACTCCAGGATTTTTAAGAAAATTACACTGGTAGATTATTAAAAATGTTTGGGGTTCAGAGCTATGAAAATTGTAAGTAAAAATAAAATTAGAATATTTATCCATTGTGTTCATTTCACTTAGGCCTTATATAATAAAAAAACGGTTTTCCTTCCTAATTTTGTAGTCGTCATGAAAGTTTAGACTGCGAGAGACGAACATCGCCGGGTATACCCGATGTCTCACGAAGCGGGCGAGCAAGCACGCTATTTTAGGGCTGTTGAATTGTATAAGAGTAGATAGATTTTCCTGGCTCATCGTAACACTGAGCGCAAGCACAGTGGGGTGTCCGTTCAGGGTTTGTATTTGCTGATCTCTATATTTCGAACTTTCGGGATCACTTTTTTCATCGCGTCTTGTATATGCTTTGTTATTCTCGTGGTTGCTTTGTCTACGTTGTCTCCTGATCGAAAGGGGGGAAGATATCTAGTGGATTCTCTTAGCTTCCGCTAGCTTGAGGTTGAAGGTTCTAAGTTGGTACCAACGTACCTCGTCCGAATTATATTTGGAAATTTCAAAGCATATTAGATTGTAATCACTCAAAGTCAAGTTTTCTGTGACCCTCTAATTCCTTGCCCGCCGCGCCCCTGAGATATTGGTCAAGGTTAAATCAATGTTGGATTACGCTCCTGCTCGTTTTGAGAAGATGGGCCATTTTCCAGATTTGTTTACGACCGTTAGTTGTTTCCCTGCTATGAGTTCCGCCAGTCTTTTCCCTCTTTCATCCCTAAATCTACTGTGCCACCAGGGGGACTTCGCATTGCAGTCCGCAACTATTATAAAAGAGACATCTGGATATATGTCATAGATTTCTTCCATTTTATCTAAATATTTATATATTTCTTCACTGTATTGAAAATATATATTTGCTCATATTATGATGGTGTAGCTTTGAAAATGAATTTGAAAAACAATGCAATGGTCTTCCGAGTGTTGAGATGTTTTAAGTATCTCCATTTTTGTGTTGCAGACAACAGTTGCAGCCATGAGCTTATCGCCGTAACTTGTCAACGTTGCAGTTATTTGCATGTGGAAGGTGTCCGACGATGCTATACAGTTCTTGCAGGCATACCACATCCAAATGCAGTTCTTCAGCGACGGAAAGTACGGTTAGCGTTCAGTTGTGTGATAAAGCTATTTTTTTTCGGGTGGATGTGTGTATCATGCTTCGAGGCTATTTTCCTTTGGATCTATAGTAGTTCGATCATCTTGAATACCTGAACGAATAACAGATTTAGTTAAGAGGTATTACAACCGCAGTATACCACACGGAAAAATACAGTTAAATAAATGGAGATTCAATAATATTAATAAACTCAACGATTAACCAGTACGTGCACAAATGATTTATGTGATTCAATTATGGACGTTCGTTGCTGTAGAATCGTATAACCCGGTGCGAGTAGATATCTTGCTTATTACTTCATCTGCCCGCACCATTGGTAGAGGTTAAGTTTTTAAAATAGGCTAAATGCACGTTTTGAGGTTCCCTGAATCCAAAAAATACTATTTTCGGAAACATGTAGGCCTATGTGTGTCTGCGTGTATGTGAACAACCTAGCTCCAATAGGTTCTATGAAAACAACATTTTATACATGGGTTAGGTACCTCCTGAGGGTGTGACAGGAAGATTGGCTACAACTTTCTCTTAATTTGAAGGGGACTTTACATAAAGACAATTTTGTTTTTCGCGATTTCCTCGAAAACGGCTATAACGGTTTTCTTTAAATTTTGTACATGGGGTCCTTATATCAAGAGCTAATACTTTTATTTGAAACATTTTTTCATAAAAATTTGCTGAAGGGTATTTGTAAGCCACCCACTGTTTATAGAAACTCTGTTCAGCCTAGCGAACAATAAAGCTTTGCATCAGACTGAAACAACTGAATACGCGCTCTTTCACGGCCTCTTATTCTATATCAGAATGTGAATTGTGAATGGTGTATTGTTGGTCATGCTTAGAGTAGAGAAAATTACGTGAGTGCAATAATAGGATTTTATTTGGGTTATGTATCCTTCGTGGATGCGATACGAAGTGGTAACGACATTCTCTTTAGTTTTATAAGGAGTTTACATTAAGAGAATGTCATGCATAAAATATTATACTAAGAGGCAAACTAATTGGGCAGAGGAAGTTATGTGAGTTTCACATGAGATTTCTTTTATTAACTTTTATTAAATTTTATTAACAGGAAACTTTATTTATAATTTGTACTTTCTTAAGGAATTTTAATTCATAATGGCAATTCTTTTTTTTTTTACAGGTATGTGGAACAGTATTCGTCACGTATGCGATCCTTATGCAAAAAGGAGAAGTCAACCTGTAGGTTTGTTCTCAGAGAAGTAACAAAAAACGACCGGTAAGCAGAAATTAGCAAACCTGTAAAAATACGTAACCTTTCATGCATTAAAATATAACTAGAATGATGACTATATTATCTACAGGTATAAGCAAGGACTTTCATTTCATGTTCACATACAATTTGGTCTATACCGTATTTAATGCTTTGTCTGTGGGCCTATTCTTCCATCAGTGAAGTTTACACAAAAAATATTAATTTTATATCATGTGTCAAAAGTAAAAATTAAAGTAGTTAGGTCTATGAATGTTAATCATAGATAAAATGGAATTATATCGACAGTCTAAAAAGTGAGAAAAACAAACTTGAAAACGAATGGTTATCAAATAGAAAATGATATACTAGTTTGTGGACATTAGATCTGTTGATCCTAGGTAAGTGAGAAGAAAAGCCTGAAAGAAGGACGTCTACTGAAAATAGGTCTGCAAAAAATTAAGTGTCAATATGGAAAAGGTCGGCCACGGTGCTGTACAGGTAGCGCCTCTAGATCTGAGGGTCGCGAGTTCAAACCCGGCCGCGGTCGATGGATTTTTCAGGACGTAAAAACCTGGGTGCGGGAGGGACTTTAACTTTGGGAGCCCGCACGATGTGCTAAAGAACTCCAATCCTAAATTAGAGCCTCTGGACAAAATTGGCCCTTTCACGCCCAAATAATACCTTACGCGTAGTTTCCTGCGAGGGTTGTTAGGCGATGCTTTTACCAACTACCATCTGGTCTCTCTCGGAAAGCATAACCAAGTTAGTTTAGGTACAAAAACCTCCACTTGGAGACTCTATGCCGCCATTAGGTTACAAGGATGTACGAAAACGAAGCACGGAAAAGCTTAAAAAAGTAAATATAAGGTAGGTAGCCCAGTTAAGGCCACGTTAATTTTCAAAATTAAAAACGAAGTATTTATAGTTTCCAAATTTATAATTTTCACACTCAGCTATCAACAGATGACTATAATAAGTTGTTTTGGGCAAGAAAAAATGATATTACTTAATTACATTGATAGCAAAAATATAAAATGAAATCAAGTGACAGTGGCCTTATGAGGAGCATGTAGTCATGATAAGGCCACTTGGGTACACTGTAATCTTCTGACCAGCTCTGTACTCTTTGCCTCACTTTTTTATCCATCTGAAATAAATTGAACATATAGGCACATCAATATGTGTTAAGTAGTGTAAAAATAATAAAAACTCAATTAATGAATTCATTATAAACAATTAAGCAAATTATGTATGTGTTCGCGGTCAAACCCAGGTCAGTATGAAAAGTGTGAACATTATTGCTTAAATGTTATAAATTAATAAATTAAGTAGATATTCACAAACAGAACTTGAACATTATGACCGAGAAATAGCGTTCCTCATCGCATCGCATCGTAAGTGGCCTTGACAGGTGCACTATATATATATTTTTTTTTGCAATCTCGGTTATTAAACTTGGTATGTTAATGCAGACACGACAAAGAGATGCTTTAAAAGATCACAATGTAAGCTACATATCCACGTATAATTTTATGCTGATATGAATATACTTAAATAGTTAGATGTATTTTATTTCTTATCTTGTTTTTATTTCGGAAGCGCGTATTTCACAAAAGTTTTTGTCTTTCCTCGAGGAATGGAGAGGGAACACTGAAATTCTGGTCAGTTGACCTTCGAAGGACGAGCTTCAAGTAGGTGTTGTAATCTGGGGCCAAAGTGTGATACTTTTACGTTAAAGTATTAGTGGCCTTATCAGGAGCATGGCCTTAACTGGAGCACCTACCTTACTATAAGTTTACATTGGGTATACTGTACAAAAATTGCTACATAAATGTTCTACTGCACAATTATGTCTACTACTAAATCTTTTAATTTCCATTGTAGTAGGTACTAATCATTTTACATTTTCTACACCAAATCTTACTGCATAGTATTATTCAATAATGTATTCTATTAAAACATTTTATAGAACAATTTCCTTTCATTTTATCATTATAAGTTGGAAGAGTGAAGTGTCAAATCTAGAAAACGCAGTTACTCCTTAAGCTAAGTATTCTGCAAAAGGGAAGAAAATTATGGTGCAATAATAATTTAAATCGGCGAAATGCGTCTCGTTCCCGGTGTCTAAATGAACGACCCGTCTCGTCCCCAGCTGAAATATGTTTCGCTAACCAGGAGCCCGTCTCGTCCCGGCATTCTAATGCATCGACCGATTTTCACGGGCTAAACCGACTATTGGCAGATTGGTGAAGGCTCTTCACAATGCTGTTAACAAAATATGGCTTTATGCAAAAATAAGCTGTAGGTTTCATTTGGCAAAGGCCTGTTGGACGAAAAGTCTGGATTTTGCTATGTCAAATTACTATAAAGAATGGAATAAAATTGGGGCCTGTCTGGAGTGATATTTTTTCGTTGTGTTCCTACTTAGATTCATCTGAGGTCGAAAATTGTTTCGTATTCCATATACTACCAATCGCGCCGAATGATTAACTATTGGCAAAAATTGAAAAGTATTTGACGGACACTTATTTGTTTCAGTTTCTTCATTCCCACTGACAGTATGGGCTGATTTTTCTGCTGCAGTAACCAAAACTACAAATGCTTGTAAATCCTTTCATTCAAACCTTGACAATGCTTTCTACTTTCCCAACCTAGGCTACAATAACTACTTATAAGGTAATTATGGGTGATATGACGCGGCGGGAGATACAACGCACCCTCTGGAATTCTGGGTAGCCATAAGTTTCTTCGCAGTCTGACAATTGTGGTGAAAGCTGTGTAGGGAGATGCATGGTGTGTTGATTTTCTTTTCATGTGAGGTTATTTTTTTGGGCTGTATCGCTCATACTTCAGATCAAGAGGTAGAGGCAACAGTCAAAAGTTTTACACTGTAGCCGTTTAAAATTGTCTGCTGTTTAAAGCACTGCATTATTTTAAATTTCGCTCTAGCTTGTGAAGAGTGGTTAGGTAGGATACCTCTTGAGACAGTCTTCACGCTTGTCAGCCATGTTGCCTGCATGTAATCAGTTGCGTCAATTCACCCACCCGTTTGGGAGATATGACGCATTGTTAGGGCGGGAGATTTGACGCATGCTTTGGAGAGACTAGGCCTACCACCCGACCCCTGCGTCATCTACCATAGACAGATGACAGGATTGGTGGGCATGTGGTCAGCATGCCGGCACCCACAGCCGTTAACTTCTGACGAAAATCCTACAAGAAAATTATATCTTGGAAAAACCAGCCTACATTTTTTTATATGTACGAATCTGATTTGCTATTTCATAATGAACATGTTATGCAAGATGTAAAGACATCCATGTTGACAAATTGCCCGAGAGGGATGAAACCATAACTGTAATAGCTTGCTGTAATGATTTTCCCCATAAGCCATATCACCCTCCTGCATGTCTCGTATCACCCACCTATGTGGATGATATTGCCAAAATACTCCTAATACTTTTTTAATTTTCTAGCCATTAAAATTAATCTACATATATCCCTTTACATTTAGTTATTAAAGATATTAGTTTGAGAATGTGTACTTTCAGTTTCAGTTCATTTCTTCAGTTTTTGTAGGTATTACGCCCATTACACTATTTTACTCATGAAAGACGGAATTTTTAACCACGCCTACCAGCAAATTGGTTGTGCAGTCTCAAGTCTGCACTAAGAGGGAATAAATATTTTGTCATTACCTGGTTACACCTCTTCTTAAATATGCGGGACGAGTTAGCTATAGGATTACCGCACCGAAATTTACGTTGGGACGAGTCGGTCGATTTTGAGACGAGACAGGCTATGCCCATTTCAATTACTGTTTGGGGCGTTTAAATCGGGATTGCGGCCCATGATATCTGCAATGATATAGGCCTAATCTATCCTGCCTATTTTAATTTGTTTAATAATATTAATTGTATTAAATTCATTTTATTAGTAG
The DNA here is from genome assembly GCA_964059195.1 of Ectobius pallidus. NCBI lineage: Eukaryota > Metazoa > Arthropoda > Insecta > Blattodea > Ectobiidae > Ectobius > Ectobius pallidus. The sequence continues at coordinate 23,161,048 of CAXKWD010000008.1, forward strand.
ACTTTTCAGTTAGATTGTTGTAGAGCAGACCTAAATAAGTAAACAATCATGTTTTCGTAGGTATTTGACTATAAATTATTGGGCACCAATAATAAGCCTATACTTTTAACTCTTCTATTGTTGTCATGCAGTAAAGCAACATTCCCTTGAGCTGATGTCACTACACCGAAAGGTCTAGCCGGTAATAATATTAAGGTAGAGCTAAGATTGTCGTACTTTTATATTATGTTTCCGTAGAGCTAACAAAGCTGACATACGTTTTTACGCATATATCCTGCAGACTGTCTATTCTGTGCATTGGTATAGTGATTGTAATGCCCAGGAATTTTATAAGTTGTTTATAATTGGGAGCATGCTATTTCAGGTCTCATGCAACATACTGAAGTAGAACTTGTGAATTTTACTAAAGTGTTAGTTTTTTGTGCTTACATCAGAGGCGCAGACTTGAAAATATTGTTGAGGAGGGGCCAAGAATTAGAATTAGAATTAGAATTATGTTAAAAATTTTAATTTTTGGGGGGACAGAAAGTACTTTGCCTCTCGAAAGTCGACGCCTACGGCTCACAGTAAAATGCACTGGAGGTTCTAAATTTCGAAAAATAATTTATATACAAACTCCGTCTGTTTGGATGACCGTAGTTACAAAGTGGATTACAGTACTTCCCATGTGAATACGAAAATGTATAAACTATCATAAGTATAATATATGTTTTCTTTAAATCATTTGTAATCATAAGTAATTTACCTGTCTAAAAAAATCTTATAGGTACTTAAACAACGCATGGATCAATAGCGATGAATAAATATTTGTTCTTTACAACAATTTTAAACACGCTATTAGTACTCTATTTGTATTTACCTGCTGTTGCTGCGATATACTGAGGAACAACTTTTGATGGTTCAGAAACAGGAGTGGAGAACACGTGCACCTGTGTATGCGCGTCTTCCGTCGAAGACCCTCTGTTCGACTGCATGTTGAAGGTAGAATTTAGAAGTATTCAACTTAATACGTATTTATTCCCCCAGTGTGAAGTCTACAGAAAAATTAAATACTGGAATATTAATTTCCTTTATCATCTAAGTACATATTCCAAAATAATTTGCAGAACACAGTTTTGAAGTTTCTCTGCTAGCGATTTTTCGTATGCCACAGATGAATCCCTGGACAGTGACTCTCAAACGATAAATGAAGAGTTTCGAGTGGATGATACTGTATTATAATAGTTGTCAGATAATCTTTTTGTGATACACGTGGTTTAATCACAGGTGATGGACAAACAAATACATCAGAACTGGCCTTCGTGGTAGTCTATCTTATCTTCTTTTGGAGATAAATAACTGTATTTTAACGATGAAGCAATCACAGCTAGGATTTCATTCTCATGCTTGTAAATCTGAAAGCATGGCTTAAAGTATTACTCACGTTGAGTCGTTGAGCTAATTCACAGATTAAGCACATCGCTATATTTTGTCATTTAATGAAGGTGTAAATACACATTCTTTAGGCGCTGTATGACTGATCAAGGTGTAGTTTCTACTAGAACAGGGAAAAAAACTGGATTAGGGTTGACTACATAGGCAATGAATTAAAGAAAAGCTAAAACAGTTAACTATTATTTGAACTCATAGTTTAATTCAGGGTTTATTCACTCAGGATGTTATTTTCAGTAACCAAAATAATAAATAATATTATATAACTATCTACATATAATACATCAATTAATATAAAGATCTATATCCAGTTATCCAGAGTTTTGTTGCGGTTAACCATACACAAACAGTTATTTATGGTAATTCTTATTCTCTGGGTTCTTGACCTATGTACTGTACGCTTTTCTGTGTCTGACATTCGAAAAAGTTATATAAACAGTCGCCAGAAGCATCCACATGATTGCTCACCTAATCTAAAACATGATGAAATATTTTCAATAACTCTGATACCTGAACCGATGATATAAAGTGTAATCAAGAAGTTGCTCCGCAGCACTTGTCCAGACGAGAATCCGCTAAGAAAGGATTTCGGTTGGAACTGAAAGCATATGATTATAATGTATTCCTACAATCAATTGTGGAGTAAGAAATAAAAGTAACATAACACTCATCTATTTACACAAGATGCTGAAAATCTACCAGAGAACACCTCGTTTACTTACTATGATTTGTTGCCGCTATTTCATATCATATTCATTAAAACGAATATGAACTGAAATTATCAGATGTTATAAACACGTTAACAATAGAAAATAAACGCACATCAATTGTAAAGTTACTCGTAAATGGGGCCTACTACGAGTCTGAAAGGAAGACAGGGAGAAATACCAACCTTCGCCTGGAGCTGCGGAGAATCATTTATGGCACTGTTCTTACCAATATCTAACTATCTTGTAACAGTTAATTCGATAACTACAAATAATTAGATTATATTTTTGAAAATTACGTCGTTGCCCAATAACCTGGATAACGGTTATCCTGTTAATTGGTTAAAAATTAGGTCTAGTGGTTAAGTTATTTGAGAAATTATTTGTTCAGTTAACCAAATATCTTTTGTACGGATACTCCTAGATTCTTCTCTTGAGATAATAGTCTTTGACTGCGACGTTACATTCAAGTGTGTAAATTGTAACAGAAAGGAAAGGTTTGTTTGTGGTTGCTTAATGACAGCTGTGCTCTATTACTTAGACCTACAATATTCGGCGATGTGCAGGAATTTTATATTCCAGGAGTTGGTTATATGACAATAATTCTGCATGCATGGGATGGACAATGATGGACGAACGGACACCAGCATATCACTATAACTGTTCCGTTCTTTCTGTCAAGATGTAAAAGTAAAGTGACGCTATACAGGCCCTGGAGGCCCTGAGGGTTCCAGGATGTTGAGGCTCCAAGATTTTAGACATTATGTAAGGAAGCTTAAGAGTCAGTAAGTACAACATTATGATTTATGAATTTCCTTAAATAAAATTGCATAATGTGACTTACAATTATTAAATTTGCTCTTCAGATGATTTCAGAATCGGAGCATAATCATGATGAGTCAGATTTACAAAGGTGTCATAACTGCCAATCACAATCTTGTGTTGGGAAAGACCACAAAGAAGAAATGCTTGGGGAATACGACTTAATCTATCAGACCATGTTTTCAGAATTGGGTGTGTAATACACACTGTGTATCTGGCGACTGTGACGCACACAGGCAAGTTGAATTCCAACTAGGCTATAGGTTAAAAAAACAACTCTTCCGGTAAAACAAGCTTATAACTCTACACATGGTTTAGGAAGCATGCATATTTTCTACAGCTTTCTTTATCTAGGTATAGGTTAATCATATTCAGAATTTTTTTTACAAATTCATGGCTTTGTCACTTAAATCTAAGAATTTAATACTGACTCTAAAATCCTGTATTAAAAATAATTAAAAATATAACTGTATAAAAACATATTACTACAATATTACCTACCTTTGTCACATAGTACAGTATCATTATTTTATTAGTACATAAATAAAAACATTAATAATCTGTTACAATATACCGGTATTACAAGATATTCTCAGAGTAATCCCACTTTTTAAAAATGTCTTACGGGAAGTAAATATTGAATGTTTCAAACTTATATTAGAATTTAAGATGAAATGTTTCCTTTTAATAGACAATTAAGCTCTAATTATATTGAAAACTCTATTTCTAAAGCACGGAACGCTTGAATAGAGAAAGGCTGATACAGAAGTAGAATTTTTTTTACTTTTTTAAAAGAATCTTGATGTTAAGCGCTTTTATGTTTTTAGATAAACTTTATACATTCGTTCCTTTAATACTCTGAAACAAATTTTTACTTCCAATAAATACTTGAAAATACCAGAAGAACTAGGATTTATATGAAGTTAAATATGTAAAATAGTTACATAAATACATATGCAGCATATACATAAATGCTGCAAGAGGTAGGTATACAGGAGTTTTCCCTATGCAGCATATAATACATACATATACATAAATACGTATGCTGCTCATTTGCAGCTCGTATGCAGTGAAAAATGATGTAATGCTTTGAAAAAATAATAAATATTATATTTTACACAATTTATTATGTTTGAGAGACAATCATGCACTAGATTTTCCAGCACACTGAATAATTATATATTTTTCTTAGTTAATACGAGCTGTGCCACAAGGGTAAAGTATGACAGTCCGAAATTTGCAGTTTGACATATCAGCACCACCGAGTTTCTAAGGGTGAGGTCTATTTGTAAGTATACTCAGTTAAGTCCTACATACAATTGGATCTAGGATTTCACCAGCCAGGTTGCGATAGATTTAAGACGATATTTAAGGAAGCTACAACTGAAAAAGGAAGATCTGCCATAAGTCGAAAATCTTATGAAGTATGCTACAATCAGATTGAAGAAGGAAGGTAAACCAGTAGCTCTGAAAGACAAAATGGATTTTATCTGTAATCTTGCAAAAATATCTCGCCACCCCGCTTATGACTAATCCTGTTCATTTTATTTAATAAAACTTCAGGCTCTACATTGTACCACCTATGATTGTTCCATAAAACTTAGAGTTGCTTTAATTCAGGAGTGAAAAACCAAGGCATCATTCGAGATCTCGAAGATGGATATTAATGCCTTAATTCTGAAATGAATTTATGGCCTACTGTACACAACCTGAAACGATACAAAATTGTCATTGCCAACTTCATTAGGGAGTAAGTAAAGTAACGTTTTCCCTATACAGGCCATAGAGGTTCAGAGGATTCCAGGAGGTTGAGGCTAACAGAGTTTATCAGAGTTTAGACATTCGGCACGTGGAGGTGGTAAGGTTGTCAGCCTTACGCACCGGCCCGCTTTACCCCCAGGATTGCTCCTGGTACTCATTTCTGTTAGAGGCTGAGTCGACCCCAGAGCCGTAGTTCCACCAGAAGGATTAGGCCAATTGAAAAACTCCAACGACATCATCGGGGATCGAACCCGCGACCTTCCGGTTTGTAGCACAGCGCCTCAATAACTACGCTAGGGCGTAGTTAGTGGTATTTGAGAAACCTCAATGCAAGAATCTAGTGCATGTCTGACAAGTTGTGCATCCCATCAATTACTTAGAGGCAGGAAATGTACGAAGATTGACTCCCTTAGTGCAGTGCCCATCTATTTAAAAAAACTTTTGCACTCCATACTCACAATTTTAAATTTTCTTACAAAAACAATTAATGAGTAAACTATGATTGTTAATAGATGAAAAATGGAAGTAGTGTCACAATTTACCAAAAAATAAATGTAGAATAATAGCCTATGCAGTTATTGCAATGAGATAAAAACCCTAATAAGAAAATCTGAAAATCTGTATAAATCGTTGTGGCAGATATCGAACTGAAGTCCAATATCATCTCTACTGATATTTAAACGCTTGATAAGAATTTAGTCTCCACACTGGGAATACCTGGATGACTCCATCGGCAGGAAGTCAAGTGACACAGAAGCAATAACAGGTTAATCATGTGATAAGTAACTTACATCAGTGGATTATAAATTGGCAGGCAGCAAAATATGCCGTTTAAGCAATACTTTAGCAAGATAGCTAAAGAATGTAAATTCAAAATAACTGCATCACTTTTATCTTATTAAAAAAATGATTTAGTTAGGGAGACAAATTGTACAATATCCTCATTGAGTTTCGGATACCAAAGATGTTAGTTAGGCTGTTCAAAATGTGTCTAAATGAAAACTATGCCATAGTCAGAATAGGAAAATTTATAAGATACGTTTGCCATTAAAAGTGGCTTGAAGCAAGGAGATGTAGCCTACTATCGTCTTTACTTTTAAATTTCGCTTTGGAATATGTCATTAGGAAATTTCAGGAAAACAAGGTAGGCCTAGAATTAAATGGCACCCGATTTTAGCTTATACAGATGATCTTTGTCTGTTGGGCGAAGACATAAACACAATCGAAAGAAATGCAGAAAGTCTTTTCGATACCTTTCGATGCTTGCAGGAATTTCGGTTCGGAAATTAATACAGAAAAAACTAAGTAAATGGTCATGAAAGTCAAAATAATGCACTGCAAAATATTATAATAGCCTTAAATAGTTCGAATAAGTGGAGAAATTTAAATATCTGGGAGCAATATATATACAGTAGATACAAGTAATATTAGGTAGCATTTAAGTGTCGACTGAAATCAGGAAATGCTTGTTTGTATGTAAATCAGAAACTTTTTATCTTCTCTTCTGTCCAGAAATCTATTAGTAAAATGTATAAGACAATAATATTATCTTGCTGGTGGTATTTTATGATTGCGAGAAATGGTCGCTTACTCTTCGGGAAGAATATAATCTGAGAGTGTTCGACAACAAGGTGCTTAGGAAAATATTTGTCTCTAAGAGAGGTGAAAATGGGGACTTGAGAAAGCATCATAATGACAAGCTTCATAACCTATACTCGCATCGAATATACATACATACATATAGGCGAGTTTATCTACACCATACGGCGTCTCTCGCATCCACGTTTCCATCTTTTTCTGTCACTCCAGTCCTCATCTGTCATCTGCCTATCTTCCATGGACTGTCTCACACACTCACTCCACAGTAGTCGTGGTCTTCCTCTTTTCTTTCGGCGAGAAGGCTGCCAATTATATATTTTCAATGGCCATCTTTCAGGTGACATTCTTCTCAAATGACCATACCAGCTTAGACGTCGTCCCTCAATTGCGTCGATGATATTTATTGCTGTCACTTGCATTTGTTCTCGTATCGTTTCATTTTTTATTTTCTGAAGTTTAGAGACACAGCAGCTTCTTCTCCAATAATCCATTTCAATTGCTTTTAATTTTTTTTCATTTCTCTTTGAAACCTCCCATAGCTCAGCCCCATACAACATAATACTTTCAACTATTGTTTTATAGATTCTTCTTTTTATATCTGTTTGTATGGTATTGTTCCAAATTATAGAATGTAGCTGTCTAATGGCAAATCTTCCTTTTTGTAGTCTGTGTCTAATTTCTATCTCGCTACTTCCTTCGTCTGATACCATTGTTCCTAGGTACTTATAAGTTTTACAGCACTTAATAATAGAGCCATCTTCCAATACTATGTCTCTTCCTACACTTCCAACAACCATGTATTCAGTTTTAGACAAATTTATTTCTAACCCCCAGCATCTATATTTGTCCTGTAATTTTCTAATCATATAGTTTGTGTCACTTTCATCTTCAGCGAAAATTATTTGATCATCTGCAAAACTAAGTGAATACAGTACATCATCATTTATCTGTATACCCATGGGGCCACATTTACTTCTCCAATTCTTTAGAGCCTCGGATAGGAAGATTTTAAACAATGTTGGTGCTAGGCAACAAACCTGACGAAGACCTTTGTCAACAATAAAGCTATTCGAGAGCGTATTTCCAATTTTGACACAGCTCGTGTTTCCTGAGTACAAATCTCTGACAGCATTTATGTATACTTGTTTTACGCCTTGTCTTTTCATAGCTTCCCACATTTTTATCAATGGAACGCTGTCAAACGCCTTATGGAGGTCAATGTACACTAAGTGGGTTTCTAGATTGTGTGCTAGCATTTTATCAGTCAATTGTCTTAACGTAAAAATATTGTCGATACAAGATCGACCAGCACGGAAGCCACTCTGCTCTTCTAGATCAACAAAATCTTTTTCAATTCTCGCCTTTAACACTTTGCCATACAGGCGCCCAATGGTACTGAGAACAGTGATGCCACGGTAATTAGAGCAATCGTCTCTGCTACCTTTTTTAAAGACATTGCTTACATATCCTTCTTTAAAATGTTTAGGTAATTCACCTCCACGTAAGCACAAGTTAAACATTTTTGCAAGGTACTCATTGAGCACCTTTGGTGCTGATTTTAACAGTTCTATGTGTACTGCACCTGGACCTGGTGCTTTCCCATTCTTGAAGGTCTTCATTACAGACTGTATTTCCTCTGGCGTTATTTCTTCCACATTTTCATCAATCTTGTCTTGAAATGCCACAGTTTTATCTGTTTGCATGAATTTGTCTCGGTCTTCCTTCATTAATTTACTATAATAATTATGCCACATCTCTTGGCTTATTGGCTGGATATTTGAGTACATTTTTACGTTTGTTCTTAGACTGTTTATTACTTTCCAAGCTTCTCTGGATTTTGTGCTTCCTAAATACGTGTTTATACCTTGGCATCTTCTTTCCCAATATTCATTTTTTGCTTTTAATATTTCTTTCTTTGACTCCCTAGCTATACGTGCATAATCTTTTCTATCCTCTGGGTTCTTTGTTGACAGCCATTTTTGATAGGCAAGCCTTTTTTCTTCTTCTATTTTCTCTGCTATTTCCTCAGACCACCAATCTCGATTTCTCCTCAATCAATCCGAGGCTTTCGTATGCAGCTTCATGAATCGCTTGTGTTATATCTTCGTAAATTGTTTCTGCTGACATCTCATTTACATTTTTTATTTTTCCACTTAACCTCAGCTTATAGAGAAATGCAACTGATGGGTCTTGAAGTTGTTCTAATTTATATTTAGTATAGACTGGTGTGACAGATCCTGTTTGTACGCCAGCTTCACTGGAATCTAATTTATTTCTAATATAATAAGCGTAATTAAATCACGGAAAAAGAAATGGACTGAGCATGTTGCGCGCATGGGGGAGGAAAGACATATCTCAAAAATATTGACTGGGAGACCCGAAGGGACCACGTGTAAGACATAGACGTATGTGGGAGGACAATATTAGGATAGAATTAAGGGAAGTAGGATTTGGGAGGGATAGTTGGATGGAGTTGGCACAGAATAGGGTTAAATGGCGGGCTCAGGGAAGCGCGGCATTCAACTTCCAGTTAATAGGGCACTGCTATACCCGCAAATTCACTTTATGGTAAATTATTGTTTTCCCAGCACAAGTTACTTAATGTACGGTAAAGGGGTTAATCAATAACTGTCAATCTGGCATCTGGTATTAAGTTAGACATATTTCAAATATCTCTACGCTTTAAGCACTATTTTCTTGGACTGTTTCTGGAATCGTACGAGGGTGGTTCGAAAAGTAACGCACAATATTTTTTTTTACAAAAAAAGTAATAGGTACAATCACAATGTACATATGAAGGGATATATTTTGTCTATTTTTCTGTATAGTCGCCAAGTTTCTCAACACATTTCTCCCATCGTGATACCAGTTTCAAAACACCCTGTTCATAAAAGTCCGTTCAGTTGGAGTATAGCCATCTGCGGACTGCTGTTTTCACTTCTGCATACATTAAAACATTGGTAAAGTTGCGTAGTGCTCTTCGTGAAAAACGCTATAACATTCATGCTGATTGTGCCAAACTTTGCTCCCATGATGCTGCAGCTGTTCGTGAGAAAATCAATAATTTTTTTAGGGAGGCGGTCCAGTATCCTCCATACAGTCCAGATCGTTGACTTTCATTTGTTTGGTCCCATGAAGGAATTCCTGTCCGGTAAGGCTTTGTGTCAGATGCATAATCATCATAAAAAAAAGGACTTTACAACTTTGAAATCTTATAGAAATTTATTGATTAGACTTACAGAATCAGTAACGGTGTCATTTTGTAGCAAAACACTTCAAGTTTGATTCACGTAGTCTTGCAGTACCAAACTGCGCCACTGCTAGCGCCAGCAGCATTGTTGTTAAAATGGCTACTTTCACTGGTGCGGAACGTGCTCGCTGTGTGTTATTGTTTCATGAAACAAACTCTGCAACTAGTGTGCAGCGTAGATTTCGCAACGAATTCGGAAAAGACCCTCCAAGCAGGCCTACTATTTACAGTTGGTACAATAATTTTGTTGAGACTGGTTGTTCTGTTCGTCATGCAAAATCACCAGGTCGCCCGAGCGTGTGTGATGCTGTTGTCGAACAGGTTAGGGAAAGCTTTGCCCGTAGCCCGAAAAAATCTACGCGGCGTGCTTCTCGAGAGATTGGAATTCCACAAAAGACTGTTTGGCGAGTGCTACGAAAACGCTTACACTTAAAACCATACAGATTTACAATGGTACAACACATTACTGACCAAGATAAAGTTGCTCATTTAGAGTTCTGTGCTGAAATGCTGAATAGGATAGAGGAAGATGAAACATTCTTAAACTCAATAATTTTCAGCGATGAGTCGACATTTCACATTAGTGGCAAGGTGAACACCCATAATTGCAGATTTTGGGGTCTGAAAACCCAAGAGAAACCCTTGAACACGTTCGTGATAGTCCGAAAGTGAATGTGTTTTGTGCAATTAGTAAATTTAAAGTTTACGGGCCATTTTTCTTCATGGAGAGAAATGTTAATGTTGTTATTTATCCTGATATGTTGGAGAACTTTTTGATTCCTCAATTAGATGAAGATGAACAACAAGCTGTGCCTTTCTACTACCAACAAGACGGGGCACCACCTCATTTCCTCACAGAAGTTAGGGATTTCCTAGATGGTCGCTTCCCTGGTCGGTGGATTGGACGTGCAGGGCCAATCGCATGGCCACCTCGCTCCCCCGATTTGACGCCTATGGACTTTTTCCTCTGGGGTTTCATTAAATATAAAGTGTACATTCCACCCCTACCACAGTGTCTTCACGATCTTAGAAACATAATCTCTGCTGCAGTTCATGAAGTTACGCCCGATTTGTTAGAACGAGTGTGGCAAGAAATTGATTTTCGGTGGGATGTTTGCCGAATCACAAATGGCAGTCACATCGAACGAAAATGAGAACTTTACAATAAACGTGAATCAAACTTGAAGTGTTTTGCTACAAAATGACACCGTTACTGATTCTGTAAGACTAATCAATAAATTTCTATGAGATTTCAAAGTTGTAAAGTCCTTTTTGACTCACCCTGTATATCATGTACCGATATTAAACAAGAGTAGGCCTGTTGTTTTCCCTTATCTTATTTTAAATGATATGAAGATTTCTTACGAATATGAAACAAAATGTTAAGGTGTACGGATTGATCAAATTTAAATTGGAGAGTAGTATTGAAATTTTGTCAAAAAAACTTAGTACATTTTGTTTTGCTTTTAAAACATTAAAGAATTCAGTTAATATGAATGGATTTAGAACAGCGTATTTTGCTTGTTTCCATTTTCAATTTAAAATGATACTTTCGGGGGGGATAAAGGTTCATAATAAAATTTTCTTAATAAATAAGAATAATCAGTAATATTATCCAAGAACTGATAGCTTTAAACAATATTTTAACAAAATTATCATTGTGACGTTATCATTGTAAGAACATGTTACTTTCCGTTATAATTTATTCACTAATAATTTTTTTTTTAAATTCTGTGATTCATTCTCATAATTCAAGAGGAAAATCGAACTTAGCTGTGATTTGAAAACTCTTTTGTACATAATGGAGTACAACTCTTCAACAAATTACCAAACAAAGCTAAGGAAAATCGATAATTTTAACAAATTCAAGTGTGAATTATATATCCCTTCCTGTGTAAAGATACATAGGCCTACTATTCTGTACATGAAAACTTGAGCTGTTAGATGTGTAAATTGTATGTGATCTATATTAGTTTAGTTAGATTATTTGCATATTAAATGTAATTATTTACCAATAGTTAACATGTAAATTCTCCTTATTCTCTCAAAGAACTTGAACTTAGGAAAATATTCTTAACCTAAGTGTGAAACAGCTTGAGATTTCTTGTGAATGCAGTTTTATTATGATTGTACATGTAAATTTGGTCACACAAGCATAAAAATGTTATACGATGTGTGTAAGTTTATATATATATATATACTTATATATATATATATATATATATAAGTTTTAAGAAATGAATTTGTATTTCATGTGCCTTTAAATGTATAAAGGGCAATGGAAACATAAGAGTTATTGTTTATATGTAATGCCATATTGAAATTACACGGCTATGAATTTGAGCATATTGAAATTACTGTAGTACAATATTGTGTCAACATTCATGTTTAGACTAAAAAAAAAAAAAAAATTACACATGAGATGGTTTACTCATGTAACTCGTGGGGAAAGACTGATAGTCAGATGGCACTCAATAAGAGTGAAAGTTCAAAAAATGTTTGATATCGATGTATAAATAGCACTAAACCAGTTCATTGAGTGTATAATCAAGTACTCACTGGTTTGAATATTGCGAAGTTTAGAGTGTATGACATTGAAGCTTAGAGTAGATAATTATTAAACTTCACTTCGTGTATAACATATTGTGTCGTCATACGCAGTCATTTAATATTCTCAAGTTCTTAGCCACATACTCTCAATGTGACATTATATACGAATATAAACAACTCTTATGTTTTCATTGCCATCTTTATACTTAAAGGCATATGAAACATAAATTCAGATCTGTTATACATCAAACTTGCATATATTGTGTAACATTATTTTTATGCTTTTGTGACGTATGTCGATTTGAATTTTAATTCCACCAAATGTACAGGTAGGGGGGAAAAAAGCGGACCGACTCTTGTAGCTGATTTCAGTTGATATACGAGTACATGTGTTATCTGTGCATTTTTCTGTCTGAAAACACACCGACACATTAATGGCTTATTTTCTAATGGGTTTCGAAATCGGCTAAGGCAACAGTCGACACTAGAACAAATTTCAATACATTCCCTGCTATCCTGGAAATGCCACTAGGCATGCGCAGTGGCTCATATAGGCAACTTCGATGTTTTAGTCGGTCCGCTTTTTTTTCCTACCTGTACATGTACATCATAACTAAACTAATATTTTCTTAGTCATGTAATCCCAAGGTGTTACACTTACAGTTAGATTAAGAATATTTCCTAAGTTCAAGTTTATTGAGGGAATGAGGAGAATTTACGAATTAACTATTTATGTTACCCTCAAAGGAAAAATTAACTTTATTAACTGATAACATACCGATTTCTTATTTTCACCTAATACTTATTTAGACTACGATTGATCTATAATAATTATTTAATGTATCCCATATAATGTAGCCTATTTATAATTAGATTAATTAAAGTACAATGTAATACAGTTTGTAAACATATGAAAATGAAAAGTTGTCAAAATGAAAAGATTTAGTACATTTTCCCGTTCTATAATAGCATATTCACCTATTGAATTTATTAAGTAATGAGATGACTTATAATATAATAGTTTGGTGAGATAAGTTGAACACGTGAAACTGAAGTACATGGTACTTATTCAGTGAAATGTTATGCAGGCAACCGCTGTTTCATTTCCAACGTGATCTTCATAGAATTCTGCACGCTAATCTTATCTAATGTCATATTATATAATTATTTTTCACATTTTGTCCACAAATCTTCACAGATTAATGGTAGAGGCCTGTCCTCAATTTTGTTTTATTTAATTTAATTTAATTTTAATTTATAAAGTATTATTAGAGTCTAAAGAACTGAGTGAACAGGAGGTCGTTAAGTGTCTATGCTGTGGTTCACAAAAGGCTGTGTTACTACAGTGTTTTGTAGATGACAAATAATTTGTCCTACTCCTGCTTAGATATGCAGTCCAATCAGAGACGGCGAGACGGAGGGGAGACTCTTACTGCTGGCGACACTTCGTTTGATCTCACACGTGATTGGCAGAGAAAAATACTGTAGTACTGACGCACATAAACGCATGCTTCGCAAACGTTCAGTAAAATACTGTTACGACTGAAGGTAATTCCAAGCTTAAGTAGGCTATAGTCTTGTGGTAACCAATAGACTCGTAATTTGGTTGTGCGGGTTCGATTCCACTGATACTGATTTTAATATTAACAAGCAAGTTAAATAATTATCTTAATTTTCCATTTAATCAATTCAAATGTGCATTGCAATTTTAATATTTATCTGTTATTATTTCAATGAATTTATTTAAAATTAAAATGGTAAAAAAATTCCAATACGCAGCGGGCTCGGTTCGATCCCGGTTGGGTCAAGTTTCGCAAGTGGGGTTTTCTCCTCACCTGTAAGACGAATGTCGGGAAACATTAGGCCCCTGTGGTTCCTTATCACCTTCATCGCACCCGCGCCTTTTTCGGCATGAGTGTGTGTGTGCCCCTGGTGTGTCTCGTCTTACGTCTTCATGTCATAAGAGAAACGGCATTTCCACGTGGAGTTGAATGACCAAATACGCTTTAACTGCTCACGCGCATGTCTAGTGGTCAGAAACAGATACGTTTTACTTTTATAAAGTTTAAGTAAAACAGTCATTCATACAGCCATGCTTTTGGACTTGATCATATTCACTGACAATTAATTATTGAATTTATAAAATATGCTCAATCGTTTCGTTCCTTACTAGGCCTATACATAAAACGTGGTGAGTGAGTGAGTGAATGTGTGTGTCCGTAGATGGAAATCACATTTACTAATCTAAAGACTAAAGACATCTAAGTAATATGTCAATCATTTTTAGTTATAAGAACTCTTCACAGGTAGAGGGAGAATTGAATTAATCCTTGGAATTTGAGAAGTTTTAGCAAAAATATGTGTTTAGGTCCTCTAATTCAGAAATCCTATCTCTTTGCCGACATATATTACTTTTTAGTACACGCTCTCTAAAACAGCTGCTTATCGGACTGGTAAACACGCCGAAAAGCTGCACTTTAAAGGACAAGTCCGCTAAAATTGCATAAAAGTGCATTCAAACTGCATTCAAAATGCAATTTTAGCGGCCTTGTCCTTTAAAGTCGTCATGGCAATCTATAAACAAAACCCAGATGGCATTGACCAGTCACACCAACTTTAACATTAGTCCAGTCAAATTAGATTTTTTGCTGCAAAAAATCATGTAGTTCCAAATGTTTCAGGAATGTGTAGTGGGAGGTCCCCTGAACAACGCCTAATGTTTTCCCGCCAATTTCAGGTGCCGCGGGTGGTGGGGGGGAGGCTCAAATGTCCCTTTTTCAGTTTTTGGCGCAAATCTCGAAAACAGTGCATCGTACAGAAAATGTTATGGTATTCAAAATTAAAGCTTATTAAATTACCAACAAAACGGTATATTCATATTTATCTTTATATGTTACCGTCTCCGAGAATGAGCCGGCGAAAATGGAAAAACTGCAGAAAAATTTGTAGCGCCTCACGTTTTTCGTCGAACTCGCCCTTCCAATTCTTTAGTTTTCCATTTTACAAGAAACTTGTAAGAAAAGAAGTTGTAGAGAATTACATGTTCTTCAAGAATATATATACATTTGATAATTTATCTTCACGTAGTCAAAAGTTAGACCGTTTTTAAATTTCGGGGTCGATTTCGAGATTCCGCTAGTATACTGCTCATCATTTTATTTCCGTTTTCAAGTGCTTTAATTCTCTGTATCACTTTATTTATTGTTTATGTGAACATAAATGGTATTTATTATCCATATAACTAACATATATATATAATAGCTAATAATGCAAATGTAATAAAAGAGGCTTACACAACCTAATTTCCGCTCACCCTTCCATCCTGTCACACATTTAAAGCTGTTCATACTCATATTCCTCATCGTACAATTCTTCCAAGTCCTCTTGAACGGGAGCATTGTTAGTGCAAGCACCGTGGCAATTGCCACAGACAAGTGAGCAGTGGATGCCGGCTTTCCGGCATCCACATCTCATACCGCAGCCTGTGGCGCAATGACAAAATATGGAGTTGAGCACGCTGTCAGGTGCAATAGGGGCCTTGGTCTTAATAGGAGTCAGATATCCCCCATCTTCTCTTGTCCAACCCCAACGTTCAGGTTCGAGAGATTCATTTCCAAACCACTGCTGGACCTGTAGAAACACTCTGCACGAGTGATGTAGAGCAGCATCTTTTGTAGGTGGCAGTGATGACAAGTTCGCTTTCATCTTGGCTGAAGATTTGATGAAGCACATGTACCTGTGGATAAAACACAATAGAATAGAATATTTATTTATCAAACAGCATGATTCAATGAAGTTAGTACATGCAATACAAAATGAAATGTACCTGTGATGATTGAGGTCATGCTCGTTGGGTGGGGCCTGATACATCAGTAGGAACATTTTTTCCCCAGCTTCAGCAATGTCTCCTGGCGTGGATGTGGAGTTGTAAAACACTTCAGCGATGTTTTTGGTTTCGTTAGGAAACCGCTGGAAACATTTAAGTATGGCTGCTTTACTTTTTCCATAAATCGCAGAAGTGGTATCGCATCCAGTGAAGCATTGGATAAACAGAATGTATGGGCTGAATGGCTGTCTTCTGTGTTGCCTCGTCCAGGCTTCATAAAAAACACATTCGTGTCTCGTGGTGTGAGTGCCACGAGTAAGACGAGCATGTCTATGTCTTCACCAACTATACCACCACAGTTGAATGAGAGGTATTTTCCAGTCCACACCTAACAATGCTGCAGTCAGCGTCTCCTTTGTCTATGATGACTTGTACACCTTTTGCGCCCAAGGCCTGCGCTAACATACATATCAGGTTGGTTTTGTTCCTTTCGTTGGAAAGGAAGTTTTCCTGCTGAACAGTAGCCACCATGTTCTCATCAAAGTCTATATTCACTGATGTTTTACTTGATGCCCTTCGATGTTGTTCGGCTCTTTTCGTGGAATTCGTGTCTTCGTAACCGTCAAAAACCACATCAGAGTTGTAGCCGTAACGGTTGATCATGTAAGATGGAGGCGAACTTGGTGTTGTTGTTCCACTTTACTCTATGAAGGAGGAAGCCGCCAAGTTGACCATTTTATTTCTTGAAGGAAAGGCATCGTAGAGAGCTGACTTTTTCCTTTTCCTCATGATCCCTTCGTCGAAAAGAGTCATGGGGTATGGGGCTAACTCACACTTCAACAGCTCCTCTACATCCTCTTTAGTTTTCTGGGTAATTATGGTCCTCTGGAAAATCATTAAAGGCTCGATCACCACCACTCAGTTGTCCAGTTTGACAGTGTTGCTCATAGCAGCCAATGGGACTACTGCGTTCTTACACTGCTTCATTTCTGCGAAGTTCATTCCAACAAAAGTTTCCATTGTACGGGTTCAAGATTTCCATTGCTTGGTAACAGTTGATGTCATTGGTTCCTATTACTCCGGTTGAAAGGGATATCAAAGAATCGCGTACAGAAAATGGCGGGTGATCAGCCAACCACTGAGCAAGTTTCCTTCTGTCTTATGGCCGAGTGCACCGACCTCGGTATTCAGAATACCGCGGTAAAGTTGCTTAGTTTACCCCGGTAAAGTCATATTTTCGTTGCATCGTGCTCGGTTTCGACTTTTACCGCGGTAAGATGAAAACCGGCCGTGAAGGAGCTGTAAAGTGAGAAAACAGCGGTTTTCTTTCCAAGATGGAGATCAGCGTAATGTATCATATTTATGATATCTAGGCCAAAAGCTAATTGAACATAAAAAATAATGAGAGACAGGTGGGGTTTATTTGAAGAATGAACGATGGTGCATATCTTTGCAAATACTGTGCTGTAACATCGATTGAAATGACCTTCCTTTCTTACCTCAACCAAACCAGGTCCATCGAGTAGGCTAGTGGGCGTAACCACGATTATTACGATTAGTACAGTATTTATGGTGTTTGAATTCAAAGGTTGGACTCAAACGACATATATACGCAATATAATATTCCATTGTATCCTTATGAACATTTATTACTGAACAATAAGGCAAACAATAAATGAAATATGGAATACCAGTGGTCCTAGGCCAAATTTAAGTGAATGGCTGCATGCATCACGATATAGCCCGTGTATCTGTATATGTAAGCAATCTATCACACCTGCACATATACGAACATAATTATAACAGCCCTTTCTTGGCTATGCACATGATTTTGCACCTAAAATTTCTACTAGTTGTACGGGAATAAAAGCGAGGCTTTGTTGAACTCAGAGCAGAGATTTCATGGTGTTGCTTTGCCTTGGATTGCACACGTGTGAGAATTATTCTTTAAAACATGAATGTTATTTTATTGAAATGTACAGACAGGTGGGATCTATTTGAAGAATGAACGATGGTACATATCTTTGCAAATACTGTGCTGTAACATCGATTGAAATGACCTTCCTTTCTCACCTCAACCAAACCAGTAGTAGCCTAGGCGAAACCAACTCATTTCACGATTGGTACAGTATCTATGGTGCTTGAATTCGAAGTATGAATCCAGACGACATATATACGCAATATAATATTCCCTTTTATCCTTATGAACATCTTTTTATTGAATAATAAGGGAACATATACATTGAATTCGGGACCCCAATAGCCTACCAGAGCCACCGTGACTGGCAGACGTGCAGAGAGAGAGAGAGAGTACCTAGCGGCCATGGAAGAAACTAACACAAACCAACACAAAATTTCTCCATGGGAGAAATTCATAGCAGAGTAACCGCGATATTTCCAAGCATTAGCAAACCGCGGTATTTTAGCAATGGTGCACAGAGATTTTGAGAATACCCCGGTATTACGTTTACCGCGGTAACGAAACGGCTGAGAAAACCGGAGAATCGTGCACTCGGCCATTAGTCATTTCTGCTAACTCGTGATGCTCGAAAGTCGACATGCTGTTCTCCACTCACAGAATGGACTAACTAACTGTGTATACTACGTCGATTATGTAAACAATAAATAACGCACATAAAAGTTCACATTTTATACATACTGGTATAAAGGCTCACATGCATATATATATATATGTATATATATCAGTTATATGGGTAATAAATATCATTTATGTTTACATAAACAATACCTAAAGTGATAAAGAGAGTTAAAGCACTTGAAAACGGAAATAAAATGATGGGCAGTTTACTAGCGGAATCTCGAAATCGACCCCGAAATTTAAAAACGGTCTAACTTTTGACTACGTGAAGATAAATTATCAAATGTATATATATTCTTGAAGAACATGTAATTCTCTACAACTTCATTTCTTACAAGTTTCTTGTACAATGGAAAACTAAAGAATTGGAAGGGCGAGTTCGACGAAAAACGTGAGGCGCTACAAATTTTTCTGCAGTTTTTCCATTTTCGCCGGCTCATTCTCGGAGACGGTAACATATAAAGATAAATATGAATATACCGTTTTGTCGGGAATTTAATAAGCTTTAATTTTGAATACCATAACATTCTCTGTACGATGCACTGTTTTCGAGATTTGCGCCAAAAACTGAAAAAAGGGACCTTTGAGCCTCCCCCCACCCCCCGCGGCACCTGAAATTGGCGGGAAAACATTAGGCGTTGTTCAGGGGACCTCCCACTACACATTCCTGAAACATTTGGAACTACATGATTTTTTGCAGCAAAACCATCTTTTTTTATCTAATTTGACTGGGCTACATGGATTTACGCATAGCCTATAATTGGTCATAAAACAACAAATTTAAGCCAACGCGTTTCTTTATGATAATCAGAAACTTTACCAGGATTTTTCGCAAAACACGGTAGCCCACTTCATCACGTGACAACAAATATAAGCCAACAACTTTTCACATTTTGGTTCACTTGAAAAACATTCCTTACCATGGACGAACAGCATTTAAATGCTGTAATATATCCCTTCTCATAGCATATTTCTGCCGTGAAGTTGCTGGTAGCATCTCCATTTCAATGTTTCTGGCTTGGATTGAAATTTTCTCGGTGTTATCATTTATATTTTCACAAGCTTTTCATAAATACTAGTTGGTATGCAATATTGTTTACAAACAAGGAACTCATAGCCTATATTATGCATCTATTCTACCACATTTGTTATTACTACGTACGGTCATTGTTGTTTTATGATCTAGATGGCCATGACCAGATAACTTAAAGAAATGACTGACTGCCTTTCATTATAATTAATTATACGGTATTTTTGTTTTATTTCATATAATTTATAGAACTTTTACTAAAAAATATTGTATGCACCACGTACGCAAAAACTTTAGCGGACTCATCCAGTATTTCAGCCTCGGCTTTCGCCTCGGCCGCTATACTAGATTCGTCCGCTAAAGCGTTATTTTGCGTACTTGACACATAAATAGCTATTAGTGCATGCGTATGGGTAGCATAGCTCGAAAACTGAACAGTCATATCACAACGAATTTTGTATAGGCCTATGAATCGGACATCTTCTGGAGATGCGACACAAGAATGAAAAATACTTTTTAGTACACGTTCTCTAAAACAGCTGCTTATCGGACTGGTAACACGCCGAAAAATTGCATTTTAGCAACCAAGGCCGCTAAAATTGCATGAAACTGCATTGAAATTGCATTCAAAATTCAGTTTTATCGACCTAGTGCTTTAAAGTTGTCATGGCAATCTATAAACAAAATCCAGGTAGCATTGACAAGTCACAGCAACTTTAACATGGATTTAAGCATATATTTGGTCATAAAACAATACATTTAAGCCAACATGTTTCTTTATGATAATCAGAAACTTTATCATGGTTTTTTGCAAAACAGGGTAGCCTAATACATCATACATAACAAATATAAAGCAACAACTTTTCACATCTTCGTTCACATCTTCGCTTACCGTGGATGCACCCGTATTTAATTGCAAATTATTCCTTCTCATGGTCTACTGCTGTCGTGAAGTTGCCGGCACCAGCTCCAGTTCAATGTTTCTGGCTTGAATTGAAATTTCCTCGGTATTATCATTCATGTTTTCATAAGATTTCATAAATACTAGTTCGTATGCATTATTGTTTACATAAAGGGGCTCTACGTATATAATGCATCTATACCGCATTTCTTATTGGTACGTACGGTTCATTGTTTTACGGTTCACAGGTGGCTTTGAGAATATGATGTTAACAAATGGCTGATTACCCTTCTTTTTAATTAATTATATACGATATTTTTTGTTTCATTTCATATTCATATAATTTAGAGAACTTTTACTAAAAAATATTGTATGCACCACGTACGCAAAATCTTGATCGGACTCATCCAGTATTTCAGCCTCGGCTTACGCCTCGGCCGCTATACTAGATTCATCCGCTAAAGCGTTATTTTGCGAATTTGATACATAAATAGCTATTCTGTTATCTTTATTAGGTTTATCACTTAGTTCAAAACAATTATTGATCGGGCAAAGTCGCCATTTTGGTTAACTGTTTGAATTACGAACTTTACAAATATTATATTATAATAAAGAACTTTGTGTTACATTTTTATAAAATATTTTGTCATCATTTACAGAATTAGCATTATATTGCATAGTCGATATGAGTGTGAAAATTATGTAAAAGAAAGCCTTCCGAGAAACATAATGATTGTTATTACTTAATTGTGGGAGCTATTTCATCAGTAGGCCTACATCTAGTTTTATATCAAATTTAATTGAAATAATAAATTAATATTAAAATTTCAACACTCGTATTAATTAGTAAAATACGAGATTAAAGGAGAATACCATAAAAACAGTACAGAGAAGGATCGAACACTCAAGCAAAGCGAGCCAGCGAGTTTGTATGTTATCCCAAGACTGCACTTACCATTGCGATTACCTCGAGTAACAGCGGTGCTTTATAGGATATAAGTAAAGCATGCGATTGAATGCCTCAGTACTACAGTGAGTCCCACGCAAGAGTTGGCCAATGACGCGGGTTTCTGCGTCGCGGCTGGCACAGCTCCAACTCCCGAGCGATCGGGTGAAATATCTACGCAAATAATGCCGCGGTTGGTGTAATGATTCAGGTTCTCACATTTACAGTTAAAATTTCAAAGAAAATAACCACGTACCTAATCACAAGAGATGTTGCAAATGTTCCCTTCTTGCAGAAGCACAACACTGACACCTTTTGTAGGGAATTTTCTTTCACGCGCGTAAATTCAGCTTCCGAGATAGAGTTAATTTCTCTTGTGATACTGCCTTTAAGTTCTTCTTGTGTATGAGAAATTGATTTATACACTTTATTTTTCAAGTTTCCCCATAAATAATATCCACATAATGTTAGAAGATCTTAAAGACAATATCACATAGGCCTATCACAAGAGAAAGTAACTCTGTCTCGGAAGCTGAACTTATGCGCGTGAAAGAAAATTTCCTAAAAAGGTGCCAGTATTGACTGGATGCAAGAGGATAACATTTCCATCATCTCTTGTGATGAAGTACGTGGTTATTTTCTTTGTAATTTTAACTGTAAATGTGAGAACCTGAATCATTACAACGACCGCGGCATTATTTGCGTAGATATTTCACCCGATCGCTCGGGAGTTGGAGCTGTGCCAGCCGCGACACAGAAGCCCGCGTCATTGGCCAACTCTTGCGTGGGACTCACTGTAGTACCACGTCGTTATATGAACCATAACTAAGAAACTACATGCCAAATACATTTCTGTCCATAACTGTATGTATTTTCATCATTATGCTTATACAGTTATTCATTTACATAAGGCAGATGCATATATTCGTATGTTTTTAAACGGATATTTTATTTGAAAAGAGTTTTTAAGCATATTTATGGTTTTATTCTGAAAGTGGTTATGTTGTCTTGTGACTCTTGTCTCATGAAGCAGTGGATCACTCGGTTTTGATATCTTTTAAGGGAATGCACCACTGAGATTTGTTAAAAATTGTGAAAAAAAGTCATTTTTCATTTTTGTACTGATAAAATTCTACAAACATTCTAGTTTCAGAATCTATTTTCGTTTATGACATTCTGCGTGTTTAAAGAGCGTCAGGTGACTTTTAAATGGCCTTGCGCACGTTCCTGACTGCTACCTGCCTGCCCTTAAAGATCGTTTATCTAACTATTTTTTTTTTCATCATTTTTCATAATTTAAAACACTCCACACGATGAAGTCTTTATGCAATTTCTCTCAAATTTTCAGCACGTGTTCTTAAGGTGTAGTTATAAAAATCTGTCATATGAATTTTTGAAATTATGAATATTTTATTAGTTATGAATTTTCAAAATAAATATATTTTTGAAATTTTGAAATATAAATATATATAACTTACATTTTTTTTATCTCAGGAACCATAAACCTTAGAAAAAAATCATATGACAAATGTTTTCTTCATAGTTAGATAAATAAAGTGCATTTGTAAAAAAATTAATTTTTGAAAATTTTCATCGTGTGGAGTATTTTGAAAATAGCTCTACTTTTATACTATGAAAATTAATAACTCAAAAACTTTTCAAGATATTAGGATGAAATTTTAAACCATAAAATAAATGCATAAGACAAGTGTATGGTAAACTTTTGAGCTATATTGCTTGAAAACTTTCGATTTTAGTAATTTCAGTGGTGCATTCCCTTAAATAAATACGCAAACAGCGACATTGCGAAATTACCCCATGCTCCCATTGTTTCACGTGATATTGAATATTCTTTCCACGGTATAAAACTCTTCTTGTTGAAAATCTCAGAAAAAATGTATTTGGAAATTTGTTACATTTCGTTGTTGTTAAGTACAACAAACAACTCTAGCACTGTCTGTAGGTATGTGGCTTGAACAAATTAATCTACTCATTTTGTATAGCCTGTATTTCAGCATAAAATATAATTTAAATACCGTATTTTACGGACTATAAGACGCTCCGGACCATAAGACGCACCTTGATTTTAGGGTGGAAATTTAAAGCAAAAGAAATTGAATAAGATTCTAAACGAGAAATTTTAAAGGGAATAATTTACTTTATTGCATAAACAAATTATAACCTTGTACAATGGAATCAGTATAAATCACTTCTAACTTTAAACCTGCGATGTACGAGAATCCCTTTTTACAGGTGGCATCGCTTAAATGTTAACTACCGAACTGATTTCTCATGAAAGACTGAAAATACTTTTACACCCTCTAACCTCAGTTCACCATACGGTAAGTTTAGAGGTCATTGTGTTCATTTAAACCAGCCGGCGGAGACAACTCCTTTCGTATAAAAGAACTCAATATTCCTTTCTTTTCGCATTGTATACTCTCATTGTATACCTTCCAGCTGCCTTCATTTCACAGTCGTGACAAGGGCACTAATGTACAGTCTGTGCAAAAATTTGTAATTATCCTATTGTTTACAACACCTTTTTTATAAAGTTATGGTATTCTGTTAATATTTACCGTATTTTTAATTTCTGTGTACTTCGTTCCATTAGACGCACCCAACTTTCAAGGCTCTATTTTCAAAGTAAAAGAGTGCGTCTTATGGTCCGTAAAATACGGTAAGTTTCGGCGAATTGATGTATTTTTTATTTTACTAATACGATTGAAAGTATTCGGTATTTAAACTGCATATTTTATTTCATATATTCAGGATTTATTTTGCATAGTTTCATGAATGCTTTGAAATTTATTATAGCATAAGTTTCCTAAGGCTATTCATTACAAACATTGTAAGAATTTTAAGCTCCTTCAGCTTATGTGATCTAGCAAACCCCGCAGCATGCAAAGTTGCCGCATGAGTCAGGCACTTTCACTTAAGATGTAAACATAGAATATGTACTTTTTTTCAGTCATAATTTCAGTTACAAATGATAATTCGCTATTAAATCTAAGGATAGGAAATCCTGTCCAAATAACAAATAACCTTTTAAGGCTAGCGGGCCACATCTATTATATTCCGATTTTCTAAATTAGGCACAAAAATAATATATGACCCGGTCTCCATCAAAATGTTCACATTGAGGAAGACTACGTACCGACTACCTCATATTGGGCTAAATAACTAATAATAAATAAAGGGTTTCATGAGATGAATTCAACTGCAGATAAAACTGAAAAAAATAACAAACGAACTGAAATTTAAAATATTACTGTATATTCAGGAAATGAAATATTATAATACAATATAATCTGGACACTGCTCTGTATTTATTCTCATACGTTCAGACAAGCACACGCACACACTCATGCTTCCATTTTTAGGTAGATTTCGAAGAAAATCTACCTATTGCAATGGATACCACTTTATGATTTTCGAAAAATTCTTTCATATCTTTACGTTTCATGCTCCCCTAAGTACGAGACCACCGCCCGTTCAAAAAAAAATTTTGTGATATTTATATATATATATATATATATATATCTTTACACGATAGCGGCCGTAATTTTGAAGATATTTGAACCAAATTTTAATATGTTATTTCTAGGCCCAATAGTTCGGACAAGTTCGTTAATGAGCAAAATTGGCCCAAGGGGGTGGTCGGGGGAGGGGGTTGAAATTTTTAAAAATGTATATCTCGGCCCCTATGAAGTATAGAGGGAAACTTTGTTTGAATAAATTAGAGTACTCCCTATGGAGTTCACAGTGACACCAACGATTCGGGGGTTCGAGTGAGGGTGGGGGTGGGGGTGGGGGATGAAAATTCGAAACTTTTGAAACCACGTCTTGTGGGGTATCGTTGAAAAGCTCTTGATGAGTACTCTACAAATCAATAAATAGTTTCTTGATAGCTCTCATATGACGCGAGATTTTAATGTTTGAAAATAATAACACTTGAAAGAATTATTATATCATAATTTTGTCCTGTTTAGCGGCTTTGCTAATTTTATTCATTGCTAATCTTGCGCACGGCCTCCCAGAATATTATATCCTATTATTGTTGTCAAAACAATTGATTTTAGGCTCTTCCTCTTTACTGCAGGTTAGCCATGCCAAGGCTAAAGAAGAAGAGTGCTATGCAGCGACAATAAATTAAACCAAAAGCACTTCGAAATCTACCTCCGCCTGTAGGCCTGCCTAAAGGGATTTTTTTACATGGCATGGGCCTACAAATTATAAGGAGATTCTACAGTACTTCCAAAAATATTTCAAGATACACACATAAAAGAAAGTTTTATTAAAAATACAATACCCAGAAATAGAATAAATAATAGTTAACATTTTACGCTAGCCTATAAAGTAAATAAAAGAAAAAGGACTGCATACAAAAAGCAAATGAAAATGACCTTATAGCAGAATTAATTAGAGTAGGGGCGATCAGGTAATCAAGGTATATAAAGCTAAAGCAGGTAATGTATCTATTGATGATATGAGAATTGCACTAGGTATTTATAGTATTACTAGCCATATGGGCATTCGGGCAAATGCCCGTTGCGCTGATCCACCTCAATATTCGTTGAAAGGCGCTGGTTAACCAGAGATTATAATAGAAAACTTAGATATCAACAAATTAATGATTGAAATTGATTGACCCAATAATTATTAAGAGAAAGAATTGCGATTTATACCTTCTATCGATAAATTCTATTAGCGAGTTTTAGAGCATTATGTTCTGCGATTAAATTTTCTTGCAAAATTTTCAATTATTATTCAATATAATATAATGATGCTACAATTCTTGGAACGTACTATAATATTTAACATCATATAAAATAATGTGTTTGTTTAAAGAAGTAACTAATATGTATTTAAACAAGTAATTAATTCGAGCAAGAGTGGAATAAACAAAAATGAGTTCTAACTTAAATACAGTCATAATAACTGGATCAATTATAGAGAAAACATAAATTATACAGTTAGTTTAGCCTTAAAATATGTAGGTGAGGACATTTCAGGCCTTTAGCACCTGATGATAGGCTCTAGCGTTTTGCCTCGAAATGGGCACAGCTCTAGAGAATTTATTCCTTAAAATGAAGCAATTTTGTTGGAACAGGTGATCTGACTATATTTTTCTGCAGGTAATGATGGTACTGAATAATAAAATCTCTATGTACTTTTAAAACTATTGAACTCGAAAATTTGAGGAAATCCACAAACACAAATTTTAGTTCCATGGTAACTATATATACAACTTCCAAATGTTAATATGTGTACTCCCATTGGGAGTACAAATATGGAAACTAATTAACGATACAGAGAAGATTAGCATTGTCCCTGCGCAAGGATGACAACGCAATCGTGAAGCGTTTCCACATTTTTTGAAAACTATAATGTTACTAGCTTAAATGGCCCGGCGTCGCCCGGGTTTTGTATTTTGTAATATGAAATGAGCTTGTGGAGGACTTTCGATGTTGAAACTCTATGTCCTTATATAATATGTATGTAGAGTTCGAAATGAGGAAGAAAGACATATGGCACTCAGACTATTCCCTCAGAAAACGCTAGATAATAGTATATTGAGACACAAGGGAGTAAATTCCTTTACGGCCCGTGTGTTGCAAGCTATTTTTTGCACGACTGTTACTTAGGCCTATATCAGTTTAATTATATTAATTGTGATATTACCTGAAAATATTATGTATATACAGTCTTGAAGAATGGTGCTTATTTCAGAAAGGGATTTGCATTTGTTATTGTTTATGGCAACCGAATATTTATAAAGCGGGGAGGCCTTGGTCATTTCTGCGGGCGGTAAAGTAACTTTCCGCCCGTCGCCCCTAGCAACAAGTCACTTTCCGCCCGTCGCCCCTAGCAACAAGATTGCGTGTGGTAATGTCAAGTTACGATCCATGTAAACAACTTTCGTAAGTAACACTTACTAGCTAAGGAGTGCAAAAAGCTTTTTATGGCTCATAGAGAATGAAGAATTTTGCATTCCATTTCTTCTACACACCATGCCTGGGAGTAGTGCAAATAAGAAGAAATAGACATTCCGGTTACATAAGATTGCATTGTCTGACCGAAAATTGTATTTCTCGCTCTCATATTACCATACAACCGTTTCGGGGCTGAAGTAAAAAAGAAATTCAATATCACTTTCATACTTTCCTTCCCAAAAACCTGGGACATAATATACTGCGCGCGTAGGATTGAAAATGTTCCTTCCCATCTTGTCTTCTTTTAGATGCTCAGGGCCTCTGATAAACATCCCTAGGCCTATTTCTCAACTAATACAAAAGCCTACAGCTATGAGTGACGTATCAGGGGATAGGATTTGTTTTCGACTTCCGATATAGCATACTCACTGGCACACACTTAAGTTGTCCCTGCAATACGACCGCTTATTCTACATCAAAATGTGAAGTGAGAAAAATATTTTTTCCATGTCGAGGGTAGAGAAAGTTATGTGACTGCTTTATTTTCGTGGATTTTATTCGTCAAGAATTATTTTCACAATTATGTATTAAATACTTCGATAGTATCAGCATTTGTTAAAGCCCAGTATTATAATATAGTATCCAAAGCCCAATGTAAACATCGTAAACAATACTTCCGTTGTGTAAACAATTGACATCAGAACTCTCTAACTTTGCCTCATTTCATATTTCCGACTTTCCCCGTGGATTTTCCAAAAATTTTCTTTCACACAAACCTTGTCGTGACAATTACGAACCCAACAAAAAAAAGAATCAGCCAAATCGGTTGAGCCGTTCTCAAGTGATGCGGCAACAACCCTTTTGTAAATTCATTTTTATTAATATAGATAGATAATGTAGATACTAACACAACAAACAAAGTAGTCAAATTTCGTTATTTATTTTTCAGTCAAAATTAATAATTTGATTGGTAGATCTTGACTCATCAATTAGAAATAATAATGCCGGTGTTAACATTAAATTTTTTAAATTGATTATTAAATGGAAAGCTGAGTATTTTGGTACCACGTATCAATTGATGTTTTAAGAATAGCCTGCGTATGAAGCCAAATTAAAAATTTTATATAATTCAAAAGTAAAATATTTCACTCTCATTTTTAAGCCAGGAATTCATAACATTCAGATTTTTAGTTTCCCAGTATTTCTTGGATCTCTTGTAGAGATTTCCCCTTTGTTTCAGGCAGGAAGAAGAGAATGCATAATCCAGTGATAAGTGTCAAGCCTGCAAATATCCAGAAAGTTGTGTGAGGACCCAAACCATGTGCCATATCACTATAGAACCTTGTAATGAAAAATGCTATGAACCAGCAAAAAGAAGCAGTGCAAGCTGATGCGTTGCTCTTCACGTTAACCGGGAATAGTTCTCCCAACACAGCCCAAGGTAATGGTCCAAATCCTGCAACGCAATAATTATAATCAGAATCGACACTTCCAAATGCTGAGTTCTAACTTAAATACAGTCATAATAACTGGATCAATTATAGAGAAAACATACATTAAATAAGGAAATTTAACATTGGCGGAATATGGCAGTCTATCTCCCCTTAAATTTTCTTGTAAAATTTTCAATGATGCTACAATTCTTGGAACGTACTATAATATTTAACATCATATAAAATAATGTGTTTGTTTAAAGAAGTAACTAATACGTATTTAAACAAGTAATTAATTCGAACAAGAGTGAAATAAACAAAAATGAGTTCTAACTTAAATACAGTCATAATAACTGGATCAATTATAGAGAAAACATAAATTATACAGTTAGTTTAGCATTAAAATATGTAGGTGAGGACATTTCAGGCCTTTAGCACCTGATGATAGGCTCAAAGTAGCGTTTTGCCTCGAAATGGGCACAGCTCTAGAAAATTTATTCCTTAAAATGAAGCAATTTTGTTGGAACAGGTGATCTGACTATATTTTTCTGCAGGTAATGATGGTACTTAATAATAAAATCTCTATGTACTTTTAAAACTATTGAACTCGAAAATTTGAGGAAATCCACAAACACAAATTTTAGTTCCATGGTAACTATATATACAACTTCCGAAATGTTAATATGTGTACTCCCATTGGGAGTACAAATATGGAAACTCCTTAACGATACAGAGAAGATTAGCATTGTCCCTGCGCAAGGATGACAACGCAATCGTGAAGCGTTTCCACATTTTTTGAAAACTATAATGTTACTAGCTTAAATGGCCCGGCGTCGCCCGGGTTTTGTATTTTGTAATATGAAATGAGCTTGTGGAGGACTTTCGATGTTGAAACTCTATGTCCTTATATAATATGTATGTAGAGTTCGAAATGAGGAAGAAAGACATATGGCACTCAGACTATTCCCTCAGAAAACGCTAGATAATAGTATATTGCGACACAAGGGCGTAAATTCCGTTACGGCCCGTGTGTTGCATGCTATTTTTTGCACGACGGTTACTTATATCAGTTTAATTATATTAATTGTGATATTACCTGAAAATATTATGTATATACAGTCTTGAAGAATGGTGCTTATTTCAGAAAGGGATTTGCATTTGTTATTGTTTATGGCAACCGAATATTTATAAAGCGGGGAGGCCTTGGTCATTTCTGCGGGCGGTAAAGTAACTTTCCGCCCGTCGCCCCTAGCAACAAGTCACTTTCCGCCCGTCGCCCCTAGCAACATGATTGCGTGTGGTAATGTCAAGTTACGATCCATGTAAACAACTTTCGTAAGTAACACTTACTAGCTAAGGAGTGCAAAAAGCTTTTTATGGCTCATAGAGGATGTAGAATTTTGCATTCCATTGCTTCTACACACCATGCCTGGGAGGAGTGCAAATAAGAAGAAAAAGACATTCGGGTTACATAAGATTGCATTGTCTGACAGAAAATTGTATTTCTCGCTCTCATATTACCATACAACCGTTTCGGGGCTGAAGTAAAAAAGAAATTCAATATCACTTTCATACATTCCTTCCCAAAAACCTGGGACATAATATACTGCGCGCGTAGGATTGAAAATGTTCCTTCCAATCTTGTCTTCTTTTAGATGCTCAGGGCCTCTGATAAACATCCCTAGGCCTATTTCTCAACTAATACAAAGCCTACAGCTATGAGTGACGTATCAGTGGATAGGATTTGTTTTCGACTTCCGATATAGCATACTCACTGGCACACACTTAAGTTGTCCCTGCAATACGACCGCTTATTCTACATCAAAATGTGAAGTGAGAAAAATATTTTTTCCATGTCGAGGGTAGAGAAAGTTATGTGACTGCTTTATTTTCGTGGATTTTATTCGTCAAGAATTATTTTCACAATTATGTATTAAATACTTCGATAGTATCAGCATTTGTTAAAGCCCAGTATTATAATATAGTATCCAAAGCCCAATGTAAACATCGTAAACAATACTTCCGTTGTGTAAACAATTGACATCAGAACTCTCTAACTTTGCCTCATTTCATATTTCCGACTTTCCCCGTGGATTTTCCGAAAATTTTCTTTCACACAAACCTTGTCGTGACAATTACGAACCCAACAAAAAAAAGAATCAGCCAAATCGGTTGAGCCGTTCTCAAGTGATGCGGCAACAACCCTTTTGTAAATTCATTTTTATTAATATAGATAGATAATGTAGATACTAACACAACAAACAAAGTAGTCAAATTTCGTTATTTATTTTTCAGTCAAAATTAATAATTTGATCTTGACTCATCAATTAGAAATAATAATGCCGGTGTTAACATTAAATTTTTTAAATTGATTATTAAATGGAAAGCTGAGTATTTTGGTACCACGTATCAATTGATGTTTTAAGAATAGCCTGCGTATGAAGCCAAATTAAAAATTTTATATAATTCAAAAGTAAAATATTTCACTCTCATTTTTAAGCCAGGAATTCATAACATTCAGATTTTTAGTTTCCCAGTATTTCTTGGATCTCTTGTAGAGATTACCCCTTTGTTTCAGGCAGGAAGAAGAGAATGCATAATCCAGTGATAAGTGTCAAGCCTGCAAATATCCAGAAAGTTGTGTGAGGACCCAAACCATGTGCCATATCACTATAGAACCTTGTAATGAAAAATGCTATGAACCAGCAAAAAGAAGCAGTGCAAGCTGATGCGTTGCTCTTCACGTTAACCGGGAATAGTTCTCCCAACACAGCCCAAGGTAATGGTCCAAATCCTGCAACGCAATAATTATAATCAGAATCGACACTTCCAAATGCTGAGTTCTAACTTAAATACAGTCATAATAACTGGATCAATTATAGAGAAAACATACATTAAATAAGGAAATTTAACATTGGCGGAATATGGCAGTCTATCTCCCCTTAAATTTTCTTGCAAAATTTTCAATGATGCTACAATTCTTGGAACGTACTATAATATTTAACATCATATAAAATAATGTGTTTGTTTAAAGAAGTAACTAATACGTATTTAAACAAGTAATTAATTCGAACAAGAGTGAAATAAACAAAAATGAGTTCTAACTTAAATACAGTCATAATAACTGGATCAATTATAGAGAAAACATAAATTATACAG
Organism: Ectobius pallidus; assembly: GCA_964059195.1. Lineage (NCBI taxonomy): Eukaryota > Metazoa > Arthropoda > Insecta > Blattodea > Ectobiidae > Ectobius > Ectobius pallidus. Next base: position 23,192,998 of record CAXKWD010000008.1, read on the forward strand.
TTAGTTTAGCATTAAAATATGTAGGTGAGGACATTTCAGGCCTTTAGCACCTGATGATAGGCTCAAAGTAGCGTTTTGCCTCGAAATGGGCACAGCTCTAGAAAATTTATTCCTTAAAATGAAGCAATTTTGTTGGAACAGGTGATCTGACTATATTTTTCTGCAGGTAATGATGGTACTTAATAATAAAATCTCTATGTACTTTTAAAACTATTGAACTCGAAAATTTGAGGAAATCCACAAACACAAATTTTAGTTCCATGGTAACTATATATACAACTTCCGAAATGTTAATATGTGTACTCCCATTGGGAGTACAAATATGGAAACTCCTTAACGATACAGAGAAGATTAGCATTGTCAACGCAATCGTGAAGCGTTTCCACATTTTTTGAAAACTATAATGTTACTAGCTTAAATGGCCCGGCGTCGCCCGGGTTTTGTATTTTGTAATATGAAATGAGCTTGTGGAGGACTTTCGATGTTGAAACTCTATGTCCTTATATAATATGTATGTAGAGTTCGAAATGAGGAAGAAAGACATATGGCACTCAGACTATTCCCTCAGAAAACGCTAGATAATAGTATATTGCGACACAAGGGCGTAAATTCCGTTACGGCCCGTGTGTTGCATGCTATTTTTTGCACGACGGTTACTTATATCAGTTTAATTATATTAATTGTGATATTACCTGAAAATATTATGTATATACAGTCTTGAAGAATGGTGCTTATTTCAGAAAGGGATTTGCATTTGTTATTGTTTATGGCAACCGAATATTTATAAAGCGGGGAGGCCTTGGTCATTTCTGCGGGCGGTAAAGTAACTTTCCGCCCGTCGCCCCTAGCAACAAGTCACTTTCCGCCCGTCGCCCCTAGCAACATGATTGCGTGTGGTAATGTCAAGTTACGATCCATGTAAACAACTTTCGTAAGTAACACTTACTAGCTAAGGAGTGCAAAAAGCTTTTTATGGCTCATAGAGGATGTAGAATTTTGCATTCCATTGCTTCTACACACCATGCCTGGGAGGAGTGCAAATAAGAAGAAAAAGACATTCGGGTTACATAAGATTGCATTGTCTGACAGAAAATTGTATTTCTCGCTCTCATATTACCATACAACCGTTTCGGGGCTGAAGTAAAAAAGAAATTCAATATCACTTTCATACTTTCCTTCCCAAAAACCTGGGACATAATATACTGCGCGCGTAGGATTGAAAATGTTCCTTCCCATCTTGTCTTCTTTTAGATGCTCAGGGCCTCTGATAAACATCCCTAGGCCTATTTCTCAACTAATACAAAGCCTACAGCTATGAGTGACGTATCAGTGGATAGGATTTGTTTTCGACTTCCGATATAGCATACTCACTGGCACACACTTAAGTTGTCCCTGCAATACGACCGCTTATTCTACATCAAAATGTGAAGTGAAAAAATATTTTTTCCATGTCGAGGGTAGAGAAAGTTATGTGACTGCTTTATTTTCGTGGATTTTATTCGTCAAGAATTATTTTCACAATTATGTATTAAATACTTCGATAGTATCAGCATTTGTTAAAGCCCAGTATTATAATATAGTATCCAAAGCCCAATGTAAACATCGTAAACAATACTTCCGTTGTGTAAACAATTGACATCAGAACTCTCTAACTTTGCCTCATTTCATATTTCCGACTTTCCCCGTGGATTTTCCGAAAATTTTCTTTCACACAAACCTTGTCGTGACAATTACGAACCCAACAAAAAAAGAATCAGCCAAATCGGTTGAGCCGTTCTCAAGTGATGCGGCAACAACCCTTTTGTAAATTCATTTTTATTAATATAGATAGATAGATAATGTAGATACTAACACAACAAACAAAGTAGTCAAATTTCGTTATTTATTTTTCAGTCAAAATTAATAATTTGATCTTGACTCATCAATTAGAAATAATAATGCCGGTGTTAACATTAAATTTTTTAAATTGATTATTAAATGGAAAGCTGAGTATTTTGGTACCACGTATCAATTGATGTTTTAAGAATAGCCTGCGTATGAAGCCAAATTAAAAATTTTATATAATTCAAAAGTAAAATATTTCACTCTCATTTTTAAGCCAGGAATTCATAACATTCAGATTTTTAGTTTCCCAGTATTTCTTGGATCTCTTGTAGAGATTTCCCCTTTGTTTCAGGCAGGAAGAAGAGAATGCATAATCCAGTGATAAGTGTCAAGCCTGCAAATATCCAGAAAGTTGTGTGAGGACCCAAACCATGTGACATATCACTATAGAACCTTGTAATGAAAAATGCTATGAACCAGCAAAAAGAAGCAGTGCTAGCTGATGCGTTGCTCTTCACGTTAACCGGGAATAGTTCTCCCAACACAGCCCAAGGTAATGGTCCAAATCCTGCAACGCAATAATTATAATCAGAATCGACACTTCCAAATGCTGAGTTCTAACTTAAATACAGTCATAATAACTGGATCAATTATAGAGAAAACATACATTAAATAAGGAAATTTAACATTGGCGGAATATGGCAGTCTATCTCCCCTTAAATTTTCTTGCAAAATTTTCAATGATGCTACAATTCTTGGAACGTACTATAATATTTAACATCATATAAAATAATGTGTTTGTTTAAAGAAGTAACTAATACGTATTTAAACAAGTAATTAATTCGAACAAGAGTGAAATAAACAAAAATGAGTTCTAACTTAAATACAGTCATAATAACTGGATCAATTATAGAGAAAACATAAATTATACAGTTAGTTTAGCATTAAAATATGTAGGTGAGGACATTTCAGGCCTTTAGCACCTGATGATAGGCTCAAAGTAGCGTTTTGCCTCGAAATGGGCACAGCTCTAGAAAATTTATTCCTTAAAATGAAGCAATTTTGTTGGAACAGGTGATCTGACTATATTTTTCTGCAGGTAATGATGGTACTTAATAATAAAATCTCTATGTACTTTTAAAACTATTGAACTCGAAAATTTGAGGAAATCCACAAACACAAATTTTAGTTCCATGGTAACTATATATACAACTTCCGAAATGTTAATATGTGTACTCCCATTGGGAGTACAAATATGGAAACTCCTTAACGATACAGAGAAGATTAGCATTGTCCCTGCGCAAGGATGACAACGCAATCGTGAAGCGTTTCCACATTTTTTGAAAACTATAATGTTACTAGCTTAAATGGCCCGGCGTCGCCCGGGTTTTGTATTTTGTAATATGAAATGAGCTTGTGGAGGACTTTCTATGTTGAAACTCTATGTCCTTATATAATATGTATGTAGAGTTCGAAATGAGGAAGAAAGACATATGGCACTCAGACTATTCCCTCAGAAAACGCTAGATAATAGTATATTGCGACACAAGGGCGTAAATTCCGTTACGGCCCGTGTGTTGCATGCTATTTTTTGCACGACGGTTACTTATATCAGTTTAATTATATTAATTGTGATATTACCTGAAAATATTATGTATATACAGTCTTGAAGAATGGTGCTTATTTCAGAAAGGGATTTGCATTTGTTATTGTTTATGGCAACCGAATATTTATAAAGCGGGGAGGCCTTGGTCATTTCTGCGGGCGGTAAAGTAACTTTCCGCCCGTCGCCCCTAGCAACAAGTCACTTTCCGCCCGTCGCCCCTAGCAACATGATTGCGTGTGGTAATGTCAAGTTACGATCCATGTAAACAACTTTCGTAAGTAACACTTACTAGCTAAGGAGTGCAAAAAGCTTTTTATGGCTCATAGACGATGTAGAATTTTGCATTCCATTGCTTCTACACACCATGCCTGGGAGGAGTGCAAATAAGAAGAAAAAGACATTCGGGTTACATAAGATTGCATTGTCTGACAGAAAATTGTATTTCTCGCTCTCATATTACCATACAACCGTATGGGGCTGAAGTAAAAAAGAAATTCAATATCACTTTCATACATTCCTTCCCAAAAACCTGGGACATAATATACTGCGCGCGTAGGATTGAAAATGTTCCTTCCCATCTTGTCTTCTTTTAGATGCTCAGGGCTGATAAACATCCCTAGGCCTATTTCTCAACTAATACAAAGCCTACAGCTATGAGTGACGTATCAGTGGATAGGATTTGTTTTCGACTTCCGATATAGCATACTCTCTGGCACACACTTAAGTTGTCCCTGCAATACGACCGCTTATTCTACATCAAAATGTGAAGTGAGAAAAATATTTTTTCCATGTCGAGGGTAGAGAAAGTTATGTGACTGCTTTATTTTCGTGGATTTTATTCGTCAAGAATTATTTTCACAATTATGTATTAAATACTTCGATAGTATCAGCATTTGTTAAAGCCCAGTATTATAATATAGTATCCAAAGCCCAATGTAAACATCGTAAACAATACTTCCGTTGTGTAAACAATTGACATCAGAACTCTCTAACTTTGCCTCATTTCATATTTCCGACTTTCCCCGTGGATTTTCCAAAAATTTTCTTTCACACAAACCTTGTCGTGACAATTACGAACCCAACAAAAAAAAGAATCAGCCAAATCGGTTGAGCCGTTCTCAAGTGATGCGGCAACAACCCTTTTGTAAATTCATTTTTATTAATATAGATAGATAATGTAGATACTAACACAACAAACAAAGTAGTCAAATTTCGTTATTTATTTTTCAGTCAAAATTAATAATTTGATCTTGACTCATCAATTAGAAATAATAATGCCGGTGTTAACATAAAATTTTTTAAATTGATTATTAAATGGAAAGCTGAGTATTTTGGTACCACGTATCAATTGATGTTTTAAGAATAGCCTGCGTATGAAGCCAAATTAAAAATTTTATATAATTCAAAAGTAAAATATTTCACTCTCATTTTTAAGCCAGGAATTCATAACATTCAGATTTTTAGTTTCCCAGTATTTCTTGGATCTCTTGTAGAGATTACCCCTTTGTTTCAGGCAGGAAGAAGAGAATGCATAATCCAGTGATAAGTGTCAAGCCTGCAAATATCCAGAAAGTTGTGTGAGGACCCAAACCATGTGCCATATCACTATAGAACCTTGTAATGAAAAATGCTATGAACCAGCAAAAAGAAGCAGTGCAAGCTGATGCGTTGCTCTTCACGTTAACCGGGAATAGTTCTCCCAACACAGCCCAAGGTAATGGTCCAAATCCTGCAACGCAATAATTATAATCAGAATCGACACTTCCAAATGCTGAGTTCTAACTTAAATACAGTCATAATAACTGGATCAATTATAGAGAAAACATACATTAAATAAGGAAATTTAACATTGGCGGAATATGGCAGTCTATCTCCCCTTAAATTTTCTTGCAAAATTTTCAATGATGCTACAATTCTTGGAACGTACTATAATATTTAACATCATATAAAATAATGTGTTTGTTTAAAGAAGTAACTAATACGTATTTAAACAAGTAATTAATTCGAACAAGAGTGAAATAAACAAAAATGAGTTCTAACTTAAATACAGTCATAATAACTGGATCAATTATAGAGAAAACATAAATTATACAGTTAGTTTAGCATTAAAATATGTAGGTGAGGACATTTCAGGCCTTTAGCACCTGATGATAGGCTCAAAGTAGCGTTTTGCCTCGAAATGGGCACAGCTCTAGAAAATTTATTCCTTAAAATGAAGCAATTTTGTTGGAACAGGTGATCTGACTATATTTTTCTGCAGGTAATGATGGTACTTAATAATAAAATCTCTATGTACTTTTAAAACTATTGAACTCGAAAATTTGAGGAAATCCACAAACACAAATTTTAGTTCCATGGTAACTATATATACAACTTCCGAAATGTTAATATGTGTACTCCCATTGGGAGTACAAATATGGAAACTCCTTAACGATACAGAGAAGATTAGCATTGTCCCTGCGCAAGGATGACAACGCAATCGTGAAGCGTTTCCACATTTTTTGAAAACTATAATGTTACTAGCTTAAATGGCCCGGCGTCGCCCGGGTTTTGTATTTTGTAATATGAAATGAGCTTGTGGAGGACTTTCGATGTTGAAACTCTATGTCCTTATATAATATGTATGTAGAGTTCGAAATGAGGAAGAAAGACATATGGCACTCAGACTATTCCCTCAGAAAACGCTAGATAATAGTATATTGCGACACAAGGGCGTAAATTCCGTTACGGCCCGTGTGTTGCATGCTATTTTTTGCACGACGGTTACTTATATCAGTTTAATTATATTAATTGTGATATTACCTGAAAATATTATGTATATACAGTCTTGAAGAATGGTGCTTATTTCAGAAAGGGATTTGCATTTGTTATTGTTTATGGCAACCGAATATTTATAAAGCGGGGAGGCCTTGGTCATTTCTGCGGGCGGTAAAGTAACTTTCCGCCCGTCGCCCCTAGCAACAAGTCACTTTCCGCCCGTCGCCCCTAGCAACATGATTGCGTGTGGTAATGTCAAGTTACGATCCATGTAAACAACTTTCGTAAGTAACACTTACTAGCTAAGGAGTGCAAAAAGCTTTTTATGGCTCATAGAGGATGTAGAATTTTGCATTCCATTGCTTCTACACACCATGCCTGGGAGGAGTGCAAATAAGAAGAAAAAGACATTCGGGTTACATAAGATTGCATTGTCTGACAGAAAATTGTATTTCTCGCTCTCATATTACCATACAACCGTTTCGGGGCTGAAGTAAAAAAGAAATTCAATATCACTTTCATACTTTCCTTCCCAAAAACCTGGGACATAATATACTGCGCGCGTAGGATTGAAAATGTTCCTTCCCATCTTGTCTTCTTTTAGATGCTCAGGGCCTCTGATAAACATCCCTAGGCCTATTTCTCAACTAATACAAAGCCTACAGCTATGAGTGACGTATCAGTGGATAGGATTTGTTTTCGACTTCCGATATAGCATACTCACTGGCACACACTTAAGTTGTCCCTGCAATACGACCGCTTATTCTACATCAAAATGTGAAGTGAGAAAAATATTTTTTCCATGTCGAGGGTAGAGAAAGTTATGTGACTGCTTTATTTTCGTGGATTTTATTCGTCAAGAATTATTTTCACAATTATGTATTAAATACTTCGATAGTATCAGCATTTGTTAAAGCCCAGTATTATAATATAGTATCCAAAGCCCAATGTAAACATCGTAAACAATACTTCCGTTGTGTAAACAATTGACATCAGAACTCTCTAACTTTGCCTCATTTCATATTTCCGACTTTCCCCGTGGATTTTCCGAAAATTTTCTTTCACACAAACCTTGTCGTGACAATTACGAACCCAACAAAAAAAAGAATCAGCCAAATCGGTTGAGCCGTTCTCAAGTGATGCGGCAACAACCCTTTTGTAAATTCATTTTTATTAATATAGATAGATAATGTAGATACTAACACAACAAACAAAGTAGTCAAATTTCGTTATTTATTTTTCAGTCAAAATTAATAATTTGATCTTGACTCATCAATTAGAAATAATAATGCCGGTGTTAACATTAAATTTTTTAAATTGATTATTAAATGGAAAGCTGAGTATTTTGGTACCACGTATCAATTGATGTTTTAAGAATAGCCTGCGTATGAAGCCAAATTAAAAATTTTATATAATTCAAAAGTAAAATATTTCACTCTCATTTTTAAGCCAGGAATTCATAACATTCAGATTTTTAGTTTCCCAGTATTTCTTGGATCTCTTGTAGAGATTTCCCCTTTGTTTCAGGCAGGAAGAAGAGAATGCATAATCCAGTGATAAGTGTCAAGCCTGCAAATATCCAGAAAGTTGTGTGAGGACCCAAACCATGTGCCATATCACTATAGAACCTTGTAATGAAAAATGCTATGAACCAGCAAAAAGAAGCAGTGCAAGCTGATGCGTTGCTCTTCACGTTAACCGGGAATAGTTCTCCCAACACAGCCCAAGGTAATGGTCCAAATCCTGCAACGCAATAATTATAATCAGAATCGACACTTCCAAATGCTGAGTTCTAACTTAAATACAGTCATAATAACTGGATCAATTATAGAGAAAACATACATTAAATAAGGAAATTTAACATTGGCGGAATATGGCAGTCTATCTCCCCTTAAATTTTCTTGTAAAATTTTCAATGATGCTACAATTCTTGGAACGTACTATAATATTTAACATCATATAAAATAATGTGTTTGTTTAAAGAAGTAACTAATACGTATTTAAACAAGTAATTAATTCGAACAAGAGTGAAATAAACAAAAATGAGTTCTAACTTAAATACAGTCATAATAACTGGATCAATTATAGAGAAAACATAAATTATACAGTTAGTTTAGCATTAAAATATGTAGGTGAGGACATTTCAGGCCTTTAGCACCTGATGATAGGCTCAAAGTAGCGTTTTGCCTCGAAATGGGCACAGCTCTAGAAAATTTATTCCTTAAAATGAAGCAATTTTGTTGGAACAGGTGATCTGACTATATTTTTCTGCAGGTAATGATGGTACTTAATAATAAAATCTCTATGTACTTTTAAAACTATTGAACTCGAAAATTTGAGGAAATCCACAAACACAAATTTTAGTTCCATGGTAACTATATATACAACTTCCGAAATGTTAATATGTGTACTCCCATTGGGAGTACAAATATGGAAACTCCTTAACGATACAGAGAAGATTAGCATTGTCCCTGCGCAAGGATGACAACGCAATCGTGAAGCGTTTCCACATTTTTTGAAAACTATAATGTTACTAGCTTAAATGGCCCGGCGTCGCCCGGGTTTTGTATTTTGTAATATGAAATGAGCTTGTGGAGGACTTTCTATGTTGAAACTCTATGTCCTTATATAATATGTATGTAGAGTTCGAAATGAGGAAGAAAGACATATGGCACTCAGACTATTCCCTCAGAAAACGCTAGATAATAGTATATTGCGACACAAGGGCGTAAATTCCGTTACGGCCCGTGTGTTGCATGCTATTTTTTGCACGACGGTTACTTATATCAGTTTAATTATATTAATTGTGATATTACCTGAAAATATTATGTATATACAGTCTTGAAGAATGGTGCTTATTTCAGAAAGGGATTTGCATTTGTTATTGTTTATGGCAACCGAATATTTATAAAGCGGGGAGGCCTTGGTCATTTCTGCGGGCGGTAAAGTAACTTTCCGCCCGTCGCCCCTAGCAACAAGTCACTTTCCGCCCGTCGCCCCTAGCAACATGATTGCGTGTGGTAATGTCAAGTTACGATCCATGTAAACAACTTTCGTAAGTAACACTTACTAGCTAAGGAGTGCAAAAAGCTTTTTATGGCTCATAGAGGATGTAGAATTTTGCATTCCATTGCTTCTACACACCATGCCTGGGAGGAGTGCAAATAAGAAGAAAAAGACATTCGGGTTACATAAGATTGCATTGTCTGACAGAAAATTGTATTTCTCGCTCTCATATTACCATACAACCGTATGGGGCTGAAGTAAAAAAGAAATTCAATATCACTTTCATACATTCCTTCCCAAAAACCTGGGACATAATATACTGCGCGCGTAGGATTGAAAATGTTCCTTCCCATCTTGTCTTCTTTTAGATGCTCAGGGCTGATAAACATCCCTAGGCCTATTTCTCAACTAATACAAAGCCTACAGCTATGAGTGACGTATCAGTGGATAGGATTTGTTTTCGACTTCCGATATAGCATACTCACTGGCACACACTTAAGTTGTCCCTGCAATACGACCGCTTATTCTACATCAAAATGTGAAGTGAGAAAAATATTTTTTCCATGTCGAGGGTAGAGAAAGTTATGTGACTGCTTTATTTTCGTGGATTTTATTCGTCAAGAATTATTTTCACAATTATGTATTAAATACTTCGATAGTATCAGCATTTGTTAAAGCCCAGTATTATAATATAGTATCCAAAGCCCAATGTAAACATCGTAAACAATACTTCCGTTGTGTAAACAATTGACATCAGAACTCTCTAACTTTGCCTCATTTCATATTTCCGACTTTCCCCGTGGATTTTCCAAAAATTTTCTTTCACACAAACCTTGTCGTGACAATTACGAACCCAACAAAAAAAAGAATCAGCCAAATCGGTTGAGCCGTTCTCAAGTGATGCGGCAACAACCCTTTTGTAAATTCATTTTTATTAATATAGATAGATAATGTAGATACTAACACAACAAACAAAGTAGTCAAATTTCGTTATTTATTTTTCAGTCAAAATTAATAATTTGATTGGTAGATCTTGACTCATCAATTAAAAATAATAATGCCGGTGTTAACATTAAATTTTTTAAATTGATTATTAAATGGAAAGCTGAGTATTTTGGTACCACGTATCAATTGATGTTTTAAGAATAGCCTGCGTATGAAGCCAAATTAAAAATTTTATATAATTCAAAAGTAAAATATTTCACTCTCATTTTTAAGCCAGGAATTCATAACATTCAGATTTTTAGTTTCCCAGTATTTCTTGGATCTCTTGTAGAGATTTCCCCTTTGTTTCAGGCAGGAAGAAGAGAATGCATAATCCAGTGATAAGTGTCAAGCCTGCAAATATCCAGAAAGTTGTGTGAGGACCCAAACCATGTGCCATATCACTATAGAACCTTGTAATGAAAAATGCTATGAACCAGCAAAAAGAAGCAGTGCAAGCTGATGCGTTGCTCTTCACGTTAACCGGGAATAGTTCTCCCAACACAGCCCAAGGTAATGGTCCAAATCCTGCAACGCAATAATTATAATCAGAATCGACACTTCCAAATGCTGAGTTCTAACTTAAATACAGTCATAATAACTGGATCAATTATAGAGAAAACATACATTAAATAAGGAAATTTAACATTGGCGGAATATGGCAGTCTATCTCCCCTTAAATTTTCTTGCAAAATTTTCAATGATGCTACAATTCTTGGAACGTACTATAATATTTAACATCATATAAAATAATGTGTTTGTTTAAAGAAGTAACTAATACGTATTTAAACAAGTAATTAATTCGAACAAGAGTGAAATAAACAAAAATGAGTTCTAACTTAAATACAGTCATAATAACTGGATCAATTATAGAGAAGACATAAATTATACAGTTAGTTTAGCATTAAAATATGTAGGTGAGGACATTTCAGGCCTTTAGCACCTGATGATAGGCTCAAAGTAGCGTTTTGCCTCGAAATGGGCACAGCTCTAGAAAATTTATTCCTTAAAATGAAGCAATTTTGTTGGAACAGGTGATCTGACTATATTTTTCTGCAGGTAATGATGGTACTTAATAATAAAATCTCTATGTACTTTTAAAACTATTGAACTCGAAAATTTGAGGAAATCCACAAACACAAATTTTAGTTCCATGGTAACTATATATACAACTTCCGAAATGTTAATATGTGTACTCCCATTGGGAGTACAAATATGGAAACTCCTTAACGATACAGAGAAGATTAGCATTGTCCCTGCGCAAGGATGACAACGCAATCGTGAAGCGTTTCCACATTTTTTGAAAACTATAATGTTACTAGCTTAAATGGCCCGGCGTCGCCCGGGTTTTGTATTTTGTAATATGAAATGAGCTTGTGGAGGACTTTCGATGTTGAAACTCTATGTCCTTATATAATATGTATGTAGAGTTCGAAATGAGGAAGAAAGACATATGGCACTCAGACTATTCCCTCAGAAAACGCTAGATAATAGTATATTGCGACACAAGGGCGTAAATTCCGTTACGGCCCGTGTGTTGCATGCTATTTTTTGCACGACGGTTACTTATATCAGTTTAATTATATTAATTGTGATATTACCTGAAAATATTATGTATATACAGTCTTGAAGAATGGTGCTTATTTCAGAAAGGGATTTGCATTTGTTATTGTTTATGGCAACCGAATATTTATAAAGCGGGGAGGCCTTGGTCATTTCTGCGGGCGGTAAAGTAACTTTCCGCCCGTCGCCCCTAGCAACAAGTCACTTTCCGACCGTCGCCCCTAGCAACATGATTGCGTGTGGTAATGTCAAGTTACGATCCATGTAAACAACTTTCGTAAGTAACACTTACTAGCTAAGGAGTGCAAAAAGCTTTTTATGGCTCATAGAGGATGTAGAATTTTGCATTCCATTGCTTCTACACACCATGCCTGGGAGGAGTGCAAATAAGAAGAAAAAGACATTCGGGTTACATAAGATTGCATTGTCTGACAGAAAATTGTATTTCTCGCTCTCATATTACCATACAACCGTTTCGGGGCTGAAGTAAAAAAGAAATTCAATATCACTTTCATACTTTCCTTCCCAAAAACCTGGGACATAATATACTGCGCGCGTAGGATTGAAAATGTTCCTTCCCATCTTGTCTTCTTTTAGATGCTCAGGGCCTCTGATAAACATCCCTAGGCCTATTTCTCAACTAATACAAAGCCTACAGCTATGAGTGACGTATCAGTGGATAGGATTTGTTTTCGACTTCCGATATAGCATACTCACTGGCACACACTTAAGTTGTCCCTGCAATACGACCGCTTATTCTACATCAAAATGTGAAGTGAGAAAAATATTTTTTCCATGTCGAGGGTAGAGAAAGTTATGTGACTGCTTTATTTTCGTGGATTTTATTCGTCAAGAATTATTTTCACAATTATGTATTAAATACTTCGATAGTATCAGCATTTGTTAAAGCCCAGTATTATAATATAGTATCCAAAGCCCAATGTAAACATCGTAAACAATACTTCCGTTGTGTAAACAATTGACATCAGAACTCTCTAACTTTGCCTCATTTCATATTTCCGACTTTCCCCGTGGATTTTCCGAAAATTTTCTTTCACACAAACCTTGTCGTGACAATTACGAACCCAACAAAAAAAAGAATCAGCCAAATCGGTTGAGCCGTTCTCAAGTGATGCGGCAACAACCCTTTTGTAAATTCATTTTTATTAATATAGATAGATAATGTAGATACTAACACAACAAACAAAGTAGTCAAATTTCGTTATTTATTTTTCAGTCAAAATTAATAATTTGATCTTGACTCATCAATTAGAAATAATAATGCCGGTGTTAACATTAAATTTTTTAAATTGATTATTAAATGGAAAGCTGAGTATTTTGGTACCACGTATCAATTGATGTTTTAAGAATAGCCTGCGTATGAAGCCAAATTAAAAATTATATAATTCAAAAGTAAAATATTTCACTCTCATTTTTAAGCCAGGAATTCATAACATTCAGATTTTTAGTTTCCCAGTATTTCTTGGATCTCTTGTAGAGATTTCCCCTTTGTTTCAGGCAGGAAGAAGAGAATGCATAATCCAGTGATAAGTGTCAAGCCTGCAAATATCCAGAAAGTTGTGTGAGGACCCAAACCATGTGCCATATCACTATAGAACCTTGTAATGAAAAATGCTATGAACCAGCAAAAAGAAGCAGTGCAAGCTGATGCGTTGCTCTTCACGTTAACCGGGAATAGTTCTCCCAACACAGCCCAAGGTAATGGTCCAAATCCTGCAACGCAATAATTATAATCAGAATCGACACTTCCAAATGCTGAGTTCTAACTTAAATACAGTCATAATAACTGGATCAATTATAGAGAAAACATACATTAAATAAGGAAATTTAACATTGGCGGAATATGGCAGTCTATCTCCCCTTAAATTTTCTTGCAAAATTTTCAATGATGCTACAATTCTTGGAACGTACTATAATATTTAACATCATATAAAATAATGTGTTTGTTTAAAGAAGTAACTAATACGTATTTAAACAAGTAATTAATTCGAAAAAGAGTGAAATAAACAAAAATGAGTTCTAACTTAAATACAGTCATAATAACTGGATCAATTATAGAGAAGACATAAATTATACAGTTAGTTTAGCATTAAAATATGTAGGTGAGGACATTTCAGGCCTTTAGCACCTGATGATAGGCTCAAAGTAGCGTTTTGCCTCGAAATGGGCACAGCTCTAGAAAATTTATTCCTTAAAATGAAGCAATTTTGTTGGAACAGGTGATCTGACTATATTTTTCTGCAGGTAATGATGGTACTTAATAATAAAATCTCTATGTACTTTTAAAACTATTGAACTCGAAAATTTGAGGAAATCCACAAACACAAATTTTAGTTCCATGGTAACTATATATACAACTTCCGAAATGTTAATATGTGTACTCCCATTGGGAGTACAAATATGGAAACTCCTTAACGATACAGAGAAGATTAGCATTGTCCCTGCGCAAGGATGACAACGCAATCGTGAAGCGTTTCCACATTTTTTGAAAACTATAATGTTACTAGCTTAAATGGCCCGGCGTCGCCCGGGTTTTGTATTTTGTAATATGAAATGAGCTTGTGGAGGACTTTCGATGTTGAAACTCTATGTCCTTATATAATATGTATGTAGAGTTCGAAATGAGGAAGAAAGACATATGGCACTCAGACTATTCCCTCAGAAAACGCTAGATAATAGTATATTGCGACACAAGGGCGTAAATTCCGTTACGGCCCGTGTGTTGCATGCTATTTTTTGCACGACGGTTACTTATATCAGTTTAATTATATTAATTGTGATATTACCTGAAAATATTATGTATATACAGTCTTGAAGAATGGTGCTTATTTCAGAAAGGGATTTGCATTTGTTATTGTTTATGGCAACCGAATATTTATAAAGCGGGGAGGCCTTGGTCATTTCTGCGGGCGGTAAAGTAACTTTCCGCCCGTCGCCCCTAGCAACAAGTCACTTTCCGCCCGTCGCCCCTAGCAACATGATTGCGTGTGGTAATGTCAAGTTACGATCCATGTAAACAACTTTCGTAAGTAACACTTACTAGCTAAGGAGTGCAAAAAGCTTTTTATGGCTCATAGAGGATGTAGAATTTTGCATTCCATTGCTTCTACACACCATGCCTGGGAGGAGTGCAAATAAGAAGAAAAAGACATTCGGGTTACATAAGATTGCATTGTCTGACAGAAAATTGTATTTCTCGCTCTCATATTACCATACAACCGTATGGGGCTGAAGTAAAAAAGAAATTCAATATCACTTTCATACATTCCTTCCCAAAAACCTGGGACATAATATACTGCGCGCGTAGGATTGAAAATGTTCCTTCCCATCTTGTCTTCTTTTAGATGCTCAGGGCTGATAAACATCCCTAGGCCTATTTCTCAACTAATACAAAGCCTACAGCTATGAGTGACGTATCAGTGGATAGGATTTGTTTTCGACTTCCGATATAGCATACTCACTGGCACACACTTAAGTTGTCCCTGCAATACGACCGCTTATTCTACATCAAAATGTGAAGTGAGAAAAATATTTTTTCCATGTCGAGGGTAGAGAAAGTTATGTGACTGCTTTATTTTCGTGGATTTTATTCGTCAAGAATTATTTTCACAATTATGTATTAAATACTTCGATAGTATCAGCATTTGTTAAAGCCCAGTATTATAATATAGTATCCAAAGCCCAATGTAAACATCGTAAACAATACTTCCGTTGTGTAAACAATTGACATCAGAACTCTCTAACTTTGCCTCATTTCATATTTCCGACTTTCCCCGTGGATTTTCCAAAAATTTTCTTTCACACAAACCTTGTCGTGACAATTACGAACCCAACAAAAAAAAGAATCAGCCAAATCGGTTGAGCCGTTCTCAAGTGATGCGGCAACAACCCTTTTGTAAATTCATTTTTATTAATATAGATAGATAATGTAGATACTAACACAACAAACAAAGTAGTCAAATTTCGTTATTTATTTTTCAGTCAAAATTAATAATTTGATTGGTAGATCTTGACTCATCAATTAAAAATAATAATGCCGGTGTTAACATTAAATTTTTTAAATTGATTATTAAATGGAAA
Source organism: Ectobius pallidus (assembly GCA_964059195.1). NCBI lineage: Eukaryota > Metazoa > Arthropoda > Insecta > Blattodea > Ectobiidae > Ectobius > Ectobius pallidus. Next base: position 23,208,839 of record CAXKWD010000008.1, read on the forward strand.
GCTGAGTATTTTGGTACCACGTATCAATTGATGTTTTAAGAATAGCCTGCGTATGAAGCCAAATTAAAAATTTTATATAATTCAAAAGTAAAATATTTCACTCTCATTTTTAAGCCAGGAATTCATAACATTCAGATTTTTAGTTTCCCAGTATTTCTTGGATCTCTTGTAGAGATTTCCCCTTTGTTTCAGGCAGGAAGAAGAGAATGCATAATCCAGTGATAAGTGTCAAGCCTGCAAATATCCAGAAAGTTGTGTGAGGACCCAAACCATGTGCCATATCACTATAGAACCTTGTAATGAAAAATGCTATGAACCAGCAAAAAGAAGCAGTGCAAGCTGATGCGTTGCTCTTCACGTTAACCGGGAATAGTTCTCCCAACACAGCCCAAGGTAATGGTCCAAATCCTGCAACGCAATAATTATAATCAGAATCGACACTTCCAAATGCTGAGTTCTAACTTAAATACAGTCATAATAACTGGATCAATTATAGAGAAAACATACATTAAATAAGGAAATTTAACATTGGCGGAATATGGCAGTCTATCTCCCCTTAAATTTTCTTGCAAAATTTTCAATGATGCTACAATTCTTGGAACGTACTATAATATTTAACATCATATAAAATAATGTGTTTGTTTAAAGAAGTAACTAATACGTATTTAAACAAGTAATTAATTCGAAAAAGAGTGAAATAAACAAAAATGAGTTCTAACTTAAATACAGTCATAATAACTGGATCAATTATAGAGAAGACATAAATTATACAGTTAGTTTAGCATTAAAATATGTAGGTGAGGACATTTCAGGCCTTTAGCACCTGATGATAGGCTCAAAGTAGCGTTTTGCCTCGAAATGGGCACAGCTCTAGAAAATTTATTCCTTAAAATGAAGCAATTTTGTTGGAACAGGTGATCTGACTATATTTTTCTGCAGGTAATGATGGTACTTAATAATAAAATCTCTATGTACTTTTAAAACTATTGAACTCGAAAATTTGAGGAAATCCACAAACACAAATTTTAGTTCCATGGTAACTATATATACAACTTCCGAAATGTTAATATGTGTACTCCCATTGGGAGTACAAATATGGAAACTCCTTAACGATACAGAGAAGATTAGCATTGTCCCTGCGCAAGGATGACAACGCAATCGTGAAGCGTTTCCACATTTTTTGAAAACTATAATGTTACTAGCTTAAATGGCCCGGCGTCGCCCGGGTTTTGTATTTTGTAATATGAAATGAGCTTGTGGAGGACTTTCGATGTTGAAACTCTATGTCCTTATATAATATGTATGTAGAGTTCGAAATGAGGAAGAAAGACATATGGCACTCAGACTATTCCCTCAGAAAACGCTAGATAATAGTATATTGCGACACAAGGGCGTAAATTCCGTTACGGCCCGTGTGTTGCATGCTATTTTTTGCACGACGGTTACTTATATCAGTTTAATTATATTAATTGTGATATTACCTGAAAATATTATGTATATACAGTCTTGAAGAATGGTGCTTATTTCAGAAAGGGATTTGCATTTGTTATTGTTTATGGCAACCGAATATTTATAAAGCGGGGAGGCCTTGGTCATTTCTGCGGGCGGTAAAGTAACTTTCCGCCCGTCGCCCCTAGCAACAAGTCACTTTCCGCCCGTCGCCCCTAGCAACATGATTGCGTGTGGTAATGTCAAGTTACGATCCATGTAAACAACTTTCGTAAGTAACACTTACTAGCTAAGGAGTGCAAAAAGCTTTTTATGGCTCATAGAGGATGTAGAATTTTGCATTCCATTGCTTCTACACACCATGCCTGGGAGGAGTGCAAATAAGAAGAAAAAGACATTCGGGTTACATAAGATTGCATTGTCTAACAGAAAATTGTATTTCTCGCTCTCATATTACCATACAACCGTTTCGGGGCTGAAGTAAAAAAGAAATTCAATATCACTTTCATACTTTCCTTCCCAAAAACCTGGGACATAATATACTGCGCGCGTAGGATTGAAAATGTTCCTTCCCATCTTGTCTTCTTTTAGATGCTCAGGGCTGATAAACATCCCTAGGCCTATTTCTCAACTAATACAAAGCCTACAGCTATGAGTGACGTATCAGTGGATAGGATTTGTTTTCGACTTCCGATATAGCATACTCACTGGCACACACTTAAGTTGTCCCTGCAATACGACCGCTTATTCTACATCAAAATGTGAAGTGAGAAAAATATTTTTTCCATGTCGAGGGTAGAGAAAGTTATGTGACTGCTTTATTTTCGTGGATTTTATTCGTCAAGAATTATTTTCACAATTATGTATTAAATACTTCGATAGTATCAGCATTTGCTAAAGCCCAGTATTATAATATAGTATCCAAAGCCCAATGTAAACTTCGTAAACAATACTTCCGTTGTGTAAACAATTGACATCAGAACTCTCTAACTTTGCCTCATTTCATATTTCCGACTTTCCCCGTGGATTTTCCGAAAATTTTCTTTCACACAAACCTTGTCGTGACAATTACGAACCCAACAAAAAAAAGAATCAGCCAAATCGGTTGAGCCGTTCTCAAGTGATGCAGCAACAACCCTTTTGTAAATTCATTTTTATTAATATAGATAGAAAATGTAGATACTAACACAACAAACAAAGTAGTCAAATTTCGTTATTTATTTTTCAGTCAAAATTAATAATTTGATTGGTAGATCTTGACTCATCAATTAGAAATAATAATGCCGGTGTTAACATTAAATTTTTTAAATTGATTATTAAATGGAAAGCTGAGTATTTTGGTACCACGTATCAATTGATGTTTTAAGAATAGCCTGCGTATGAAGCCAAATTAAAAATTATATAATTCAAAAGTAAAATATTTCACTCTCATTTTTAAGCCAGGAATTCATAACATTCAGATTTTTAGTTTCCCAGTATTTCTTGGATCTCTTGTAGAGATTTCCCCTTTGTTTCAGGCAGGAAGAAGAGAATGCATAATCCAGTGATAAGTGTCAAGCCTGCAAATATCCAGAAAGTTGTGTGAGGACCCAAACCATGTGCCATATCACTATAGAACCTTGTAATGAAAAATGCTATGAACCAGCAAAAAGAAGCAGTGCAAGCTGATGCGTTGCTCTTCACGTTAACCGGGAATAGTTCTCCCAACACAGCCCAAGGTAATGGTCCATATCCTGCAACGCAATAATTATAATCAGAATCGACACTTCCAAATGCTGAGTTCTAACTTAAATACAGTCAAAATAACTGGATCAATTATAGAGAAAACATACATTAAATAAGGAAATTTAACATTGGCGGAATAGGGCAGTCTATCTCCCCTTAAATTTTCTTGCAAAATGACTATATTTTTCTGCAGGTAATGATGGTACTGAATAATAAAATCTCTATGTACTTTTAAAACTATTGAACTCGAAAATTTGAGGAAATCCACAAACACAAATTTTAGTTCCATGGTAACTATATATACAACTTCCGAAATGTTAATATGTGTACTCCCATTGGGAGTACAAATATGGAAACTCCTTAACGATACAGAGAAGATTAGCATTGTCCCTGCGCAAGGATGACAACGCAATCGTGAAGCGTTTCCACATTTTTTGAAAACTATAATGTTACTAGCTTAAATGGCCCGGCGTCGCCCGGGTTTTGTATTTTGTAATATGAAATGAGCTTGTGGAGGACTTTCGATGTTGAAACTCTATTTCCTTATATAATATGTATGTAGAGTTCGAAATGAGGAAGAAAGACATATGGCACTCAGACTATTCCCTCAGATTTTAATGAATTTGTAAATGCTTACTGTGATATTGTAAATAGTATTTTAATTGACTGTGTAAATATGTGTATTTTTTCTTTTTAGCATGTGTATTTTTTAGCATAACTCATAACTCAAACAGATTATATCATTCCAATAATAAATATCTGATGCTAACTGCGGCTTTTTGGTTTTATCATTATTTGAGGGTATAAGGCGAAACATTAATCACCAATTTCCTTAACACTATTGAAGATGGATGTTATATTTCAGAAAGTGATTCGCATGTGTTTGTTGTTATGGGAACCGAATATTTGTCCTGGGGGGTCTTGTCCATAAAGGCTTGTGTTATGATGAGTGCCGTAAGTAAATTCTTACCGCACGGAAATTTGTTTTGTTTCTATAGCAACAAGATTGGGTGCGGGAATGTCAACTTGCGATCCACGGCAACAATATTCTTAGTACCACTAATTAGTTAAGTCGTGCAAAAAATATTATTATGCGATTTGAAGAAAAAATAAAATTTTTGAGGATCATACTCCACATCGAAAATGAAAATACCGATTACCCTAATAGTAAAATAATATTTATAATAGAAAATGTTTTACGAGTTTGTTTCCCGATACTCAAATAGGTTTAAAACTTTCTACACGGACGACATGCAAGAAAAAAGGGTAAAACTCGGCAGATTCAGGGGGAAGTAGATGACATTAAAATAAATATAAAACCTATTTTTCGTTTTGTGATTCTGCATTAAGATTTGGCATAAATTCGGTTGAAAGATTCTAGTATTGACAACAGCACAATTCCAGATAGCTGCTTCCGGTTGGCAATGACCTTTGTCAAAAATAGAGGTAAAACCATGAAATGTTTTCACAGTGTAATTATTAATTAAATGTACTTTCATCTTTTCTTTTAAATATGTAGTATAGTCAAAAGGTTAATTTTTTTAACTTTGCTTAAAATATTTTTTAGTACAAATAGTACAAAAACACCATTTGGAAAGCAAACATCAAAGAACCTCACAAAAACTTTCATATTCATATTTCAATTTCTGTCAGAAGAGAAAGATTTAAATTTTGATTTTAAAAGTCGATGAAATTAATTCATATCTCAAATCAAATTGGGATATTATAATGAAAATTTATACTTTAATTTCTATTTACGTTTCGATTAAGTATGGTAAATTTCAAGTTTCCTGGACAAATAATATCGAAAACCATTCTCGACATTTCGGTCATCAATTTTTGCACAATGCTTTAAATAAGTGTTACAGTTTACAACATCAGGTACTTTACATGCTAGGCAACATTAGACTAAATGTAAAACTTGTTTTCACAAATGATGCTAATGTTATGATATCTGACTAATGAATCCATCAGTACACTTACGTGGAAAAGCATGGGATGCCTGTTCTCATAACCCCAGTATAGGGAGGTATAAGAAAACTTTGTTCGTCTGCCTATCCGATTGAAGACTAGAGAAAAGAATACCGTGGGTTTACAAGCAAAATACACTAAGTCAACAACATTTCCATAAGACTTAATGTTTTTTGCTTGTAAACCACATACAGTGAATGGAAAACACATCCATATGGAATTTAATCTGTATAAAATAAACTTTTAATTTTTGTAGTCAAATAAAACAATTATCGTTTATTGATAAATTTCATTGCCGTTAATGGCTGTTTTATAATCCTACTAGCTTAAAAGGCCCGGCGTCGCTCAGGTTTTGTATTTTGTAAATGCGAAAATAACTTATGAAGGACTTTCGATTTTCAAACTCGAGGTCTTTAAGGTCTTTATATAGGTATTTAGAATTTGAAATGGGGAAGAACGACTTATCACACACAAAATATTTCCTCAGAAAACGCTAGATAAGCTACAGCTTATTATAGCTTATAGCAGATCCCCGCGGCTTCGCCCACAATAATTAATAGGAAGATTATAAATTAAGAGCAAAATAATTAAACTATTATATTTACTAACACTTTGCACACGAAACATTCATAGGTCTATTAAACGATTGATAGGCCTAATTAATGAAACAACTGTAAATCCGGCTTTGAAGTGAATTCCACGATTAGAAAGCGCAGCATGGGAAAAATAACCTCAGATTCGAGTTCCCTGGCCTAAAAAAACCCTGCATAATGTTTGTCCATTTAGGGCTATATTCACTATTCTTCTTCCGTCTAGGGTGAACATTTCATCTGTCTGCGTGCCTTGACATTATAAACAAATGATTCGGCCATGGTGGGCTTACAAAATTCGAACGATCGCGATGCTTTTATTTCCAAGGTATGACGAAAGTAGGCAAAGTCATCTGCAATTGATTTGACAACTGAAAACTGATGTTTCGAAAGCGCAAGAAATGTACGTCTCAATCCCGTTTTCACTCATAACTCGCGAACGAAAGCTAAAATTAAAAATGTAGCATGCCTTTGCGGGAATGTATTCAACTACTTCCCAAAGTTTCATGGTGATCGGATGAATGGCATAGTAATGCATAAAGGACAGACACACATACATTCATTTTTATGTAGGCTATATAGAAGATCTATATAGATTACCCGTCGAGCGTTGCTGCAATCTCAGAAGATTATGAGAATTGAAATCGATTAAACTCACGATGAAAAAAATGTGCGTAAATGTATTTGACAGACAGACATGTATTCGTTTTTATTTATATAGATGGAATAAGCCTACTGAGGCCATAGTTTCTATATTCATTTGTCCAGACTTATAATTCCGTTACATTTCAGGCAGATTTAACGACCCTACATAAGAGATTTTACTTATGATTACATATAGAAATGTTGTAGCCTGGACCCCGAACTAAGCAACTTCCCCGGAATTTTCTGTAAACCATCTTTCATAAGAAGCATATTCCACGTTAAATAAATATTTAATATTACCGGTACCTTATCATTAACTTCTCTGGCGTTTATAATAACATGAGATATCCATTGCCTTCCAAAGTGATCGCGATGCTATTGTTTCCATAAAGTATGACAAAAATAGACAAAGCCTTCTGCAATTGATTTGACAACTGAAATGAATAACTGATGCTTCGAAAGCGTACAAAATGCACGTTTTCTTGCGGTTTTTCACTCATAACTCGCGAACGATGGCTAAAATTAAAAATGTAGTGTGACAGAAACCTTCCCGGGAATGTACCCGACAACTTCCCAAAGTTTCATGGCGATCGGATGAATGGTGTAGTAATGCATAAAGGACACACACACACACACACATACATTCATTTATATATATATATATATATATATATATATATATATATATATATATATATAGATGTATAATTTATTGAGTCCTACACATAAGCACAATGTGGTAAGTCTAGACTCAATGGCAGTGTTATGTAGGCTACATGACTGATGATGGTTATAACTAGGCCTGTATGTACCGATTGCATCAAAACGATTAATAACGCTAAAGATTCTGCTGAAAACGAATATTGTAATATATAAATTAAGAAGAAAGAACATCGCCAGGACTTATAAAATAGAACTATTGAACTATATATTTATCTTCATTCATAAAGCTTATATAAATACGTCTGTAGACGTTGATCATTAAATTGATGCAACACTATTTTACAAACTGTGTATATTTTATGCTCGTATTTTAACTATTTTGACTCCTGTTGAACAGAAGACCATCTCTGTAAATACGTTTTATAGACTTGATCTCTCCTTCTAAGACAACTCTCACAAATTGTGTGCATTTTTTATTTTAAACATTAAGACGCCAGTAAAATAAGACTTTTTTGCAGACCTCATAATAGCTTGTGTACCGATTGCATCTCGCCGATTAATAGGCGCAAAATCCTGCTGAAAACGAACATTATAAACATGTATGATTTTAAACAATATGCCTATTCCAATATTCCTGTATATTCTTACCTGTTTCTATTGAAAATGATTAATGATGAATGTGTGAAAATATGAATGGTTTGATATGTAACACGATAAATTTTGATGAATGAAATTGATACAAGCAACATTTATTTTTCAGCAAGAAATCCATAATTAAAGATGCCTATATCGTATATTGGTAGATTATTCAATTACACATTGGATTATTAATTATCGTTAAAATTTCTTGTCAAACAGAATCTTCGAATTATTGGGATTCACTATTTAAGATTTCTTCAGGTAAATCAGAATTGTTAAATTTGTTATAATAAATATAATACGTAAACCGGCAATATGACAATTTTTCCAGTAACTGGTAACATACCACAATCCCCTTGTTGTAGACCTAATAACGAAAAGAGAAAGATAAACTTTATCTTGCTAAGAACTCAACATGTTAAGTATATGGCTCAATTTATATAAAAAAATCTCTTAATGGTAGGTTTCATGTCGATGTTTTATGATTTTATTAACCAAGTCTTCCATGTCCTCAATGAGTGTGCCAAATTTGGTAGAGATCGGTTCAGCGGTTTAAACGTGGTGATGTTTTTAATAATCGGAAATTTCCGCCCGCTTTGATCCAATTCGAAATCAAAAACTGAAAAGCAATTCATGGTATATAAAGCAAGTCTTTATAGGCCTACAGCTGTTCTATTGGTCACTTATGTCGTCTCACTTTCACGCGTTCTTCTATGCATAAAAATACTGTACAATATTATTCACATAGTTATGACTCATTCAAGTTACTATTATTCATGTAAGCTTAAGCAGCAAACTAATGTGAGGCCTTTACTCTGAAACTGGGTAATGCTTTGTTGGTTGTAATAGTTATTTTAAGACAGAGATGTACTGCAACTTAAGCCTGTAACCGTCGCCAGTATGCCGGAATTGTGTCCCGCAGGAGTTCTTATACACGCTTGTATGTGGGTCTATCACTTATGCACACACAAATACCATCGATCTGGGCCGGGATCGAATTCGCAACCTTGGACACAGAAAGCCCAGGCCAACGAAATGTTCTATTAACCACACTGGGAGTCTACTACTGCCCATTCCAAATGTCTTGATAGAAAAATATGCATATGCGGAACGATAACGTAGGTATGCGACCCTTGTTTGAATGCTCACACCCTATCGGGTAGCGAAAAACCTTGTTCAAGTACATCTTAGAGCCTTAAGGTAAGAAGGACTACAATTTTGGTAAAAGAAAAACAGACAATTTTCTTTTTTAGATTGTTTCTAAGGTTTGAAATCTGATGAATAATAATATGCAATTATGATTTTTCACTGATCAACCTTTCAGCTCTAATTAGCACTTTATAGGCCTAAGATGTTGACCCTTTGGACAATTTTGCAAACGTTTAGCAAATATTCCATAACTTCTATACTACTGGTCACAAATAACTGGGCTAAATTTTGTTTTGAAAGAGAATTTCCAAACTTTCTGGTGGTACCATTGTCAACTCTCAGCTTTCACTTGTCATCCATCAGGAATGTTCTGACTGAATTACAAGGTAGGTAGGCTAATTACTGTACAAATGTTTCACAATTTATCTCAGTTTTACATTTTTTCATATTCTGGTACACTTTATTTAAAAAATCTATCCATCCAAAATGGATGAAATTTTGTGAGTGCATTAAACAGACGCATATTATTAAAATAGGAAAGTATTTTGCAGTGAGGTTCTTAAAACTTAAAAAAAAAAAAGGAAATTCGCAAGAGTTTTATGCAATTTTTTTCAAAATGTAAAAAAATTACATCTTAATACCTGTTATTGTATTATAAATAATAGTAGGTATTATTAGAGACAGCGGTAGTAAAAAGGAGCATAAGAAGTTTCAATTACATATTTCCAACTTTTTAATTTATTTATTATTTTTTGTTTTGTAATCTGTACCCGAAATTCATACATTTAACATTGTTGAGATTGGCAGCGCGTTCTCAACTTAAAGCGAATTCACATTCTTTCGCTTCACAGGTGGACAGTTTCCTTGTGATTTATGAATGTCTTAAGATCAAAGACAGACAAACGTAATTTTGAAAGTATTGTGTGCATGGCAAGTTCGGTATTACCAGTATTAATTTCGAAAGTACGTACTTTAGTATTATTTATTTCTATAAAATTCAGCGTGAGTTTTGCTAGCTGGTGAACCGCGGTTTTCTCCCATTACAACCACTGTTTGCCGATACTTCTTTTCTCAAGATATCTGGAATGGACAGTGTTATTTCTAATACTCACCAGTACTGTAAACAATTATGTAGAAGATCATGGAAATTATTGGAATTATTCCAATTTGTGAAACATCGCCACCGGTTTCTTTCAGATAGAAGTACACTCCGAGCACAGTCTGAAAAGAATACATTTTACAAACGTTTTAAATCTTATAGAGAGTGATGCATATTTGATGAGTTTTCAAAAAGCATGGGCGGCATTTCGTAGCAATATTTTTGCTTTCTTGTGCTTTAGACAATTATTACTTTTCATGGAGAATTGAAATCGACCTGAATACGTTTACCATATCGAATTCCTTGCAAATCTGCGATTCAGAACGAGTTGAATCTCAAGATTATTCAGTAGTCCATAGCAATTCAGACATATAGAAGAAATTTATTTAAAATCCAAATCGAGTCTCCTATGCAAACGTCGTTAATTGGCTAACTGCATTATTCTGTTATGAAAACAACAGGGCATTTTACACACAATGTTAAACACAACATCATTGGTGCTTTGATTCTGTATACTGTCCAAAATGAAACTTTCTAATGCACGATTTTGTCCATACCTAGTGTTATGTTAATTAACAATATGGTTTTGCAGAAAGAGTAAGAATTAATTATTACTTTCAGAAAAGCCCCTAAAACAATATCCATATTTTAAAATCTTTTAATTTTACAACTACACCAGGGAAGTTGAAATTAATAATATTAGTATTACGCCGCTCAAGACTCTCCCAACAGAATGGGCGAGCAGCCGAACTCTTCCAACACAATGGGCTTACATTCGGTAATTGCTTCCCATCGAGCAACACTATTATTTTCCAGTAAACCATCAGCCTTAACATATGTGACTGTTTTACGGCATAGAAATAGAGCACAAAAAAGTATATAGCACATTATTTTAAATATCTTGTACAATTTTCCAATGCACCATAGCTCGCAAACGAGCCCGCCAGCCCGCAATTTGAAAAATCCTACCTTCTTCCGGAGGTTTTGCTTATTTACATGAAGTACCTCGTCCACCGTCGTCGCTCCATAGCTGGCAACTAGCCTACCGTGTAGTCCACACTGCACTTCGTCGATTATTATTAATGAGAGTAGGCTATTTTATTCTGGCAAACGAAACATTTAAGAATTTAGAACGACTAAGATATTAAAATTTACTTTTTTGTAATAAGTTCCTTCTTTAGGTTTAGGCCTAGTGAGCTGGGGGAACCATTGCTTCCCTTGCTTCCATGGACGGCACACCACTCAGTAGCCTACATTTCAAGAATGGGACCTCAACGGAATGAGATGTTACTCAGATCGATTTAAATTCTACATGAAAAATTAGTAAATTGTATGACTTTCGGCATTCAAACTAAGGCAGCGTAAGTTCCATTCACAGCGCCAGCGCCGAAGGGTTCGAATCCCAGAGGAATTTTTCTCATAAAATATTCTCATATAATATTCAACAGAAACTATTTTCTGTGGGCTCGTCTTAAATGCTACTGTACAGTAACAGTGGATACCCGGTTACAAAAATCGATACATTGATTGACACTGTGAATCGAACTCTCTAACTCAGTTGGTAGAATATCAGCACAGAAAACCGAAGGTCATGGTCAGAGTCAGAGGAATTGGTTTACTAAAACATTCTCATGTTAACTTAGAACCTTGGAGGCAGCTTCTACGTCAAAGTTTATGCGAAACGTAACCAAACAACCAATCAGAATTACGGATCAGTCACACATTCATCTTCACTCGGCCTGCTTGTTCGTTCTCTTGGTTCCTTCGTCTGAGGCAACCATGTTAATCTGCTTTTCACATTCGCATTAATTGTGATTGGTTATCACCAGCATTTAAGTTTTGGTTGTGAATGCTTCAATGTTTGCGTAAAGTATTATGTTTTTATGTTTACGGTTAATGTTCTTTGCGATTGTGCCATTAAACATGAAAACATAAATCTCATTATTTATGTTTAAACAAATTAGTTGGAAAAAACTTAGTATTTATTTACTTTAATAACAAAACATGTCTACTGTCCACATCATCAGTTGCTGCCAACAACTAGTGTACGTTTGAAGTTTTTTGTGTCTGGTTTGCGTTTAATGCACTTCGTGATTAAATTTACGTTTTGTTGCATTTCAAACTTATCAATCTATTTTCAGACTTTAGTATATATAAATCTTTTCCAACATTTCCATATCTCTATATTAGATAATGAATTTAAGAATTTGACCTCCCTACACATTTCATAATTACTAATCTGTCGGGGAAAGCTATAGGTTCTTCTAGCATTTTTCTACGTGTCTAGTAAGAGTGTATATTCAAATGTTCCGCTCAATGCATTTCTCAATCTCAGCGCATTGATATTAGTATAAGTCCGCCTATTTCTGTGAATCCCCCTTTCATCGACAGGTGCAGGTTTAGCGGCAGCATGACATCACGGCGTCATGTTAGAAGTCAGTTAGCATCGAGCCTTCACGCATGAGAGACGTGCTGGAGCGCTCGCGAGTATCCCGCCTATTTCAGACAATAGAACAGAGGTTTTCTATTAAGTAGCGAATAAATACATAATACTTCCATTTACAAGTATTATCGTGTGTTATTAATTAATCTACACTAATTACAGTAGATTCAGTGTTATCGGCTTCTTAGATCAGTCTAAAAGTTCATGTTTCAGTGCGGCAGCATTGTGCAACCAATCGTTCACAATAGTTCGTCTATAAAGTTCATTAGAGTCAAGATTTCAGTGTGAAATCATAGTAAAAGTAATACAGAGATCCTTACGATCAGTTTGATATATAATTTACATTGCTGGCATAATTAGAGAAATTATCCGCCACGTGTGTCCAGTTTACCGCCAAAACGCAGTACATTGTTCAGTGCAAGTGCACATAGCTCAGAGTCATTATATATCTTCTTTCAGTGTTTCTATTAGTATTTCAATTACATTATTTAGCCTATATCGTGTGAGATCAGATTGTATTTTTCGCGACAAGTGAAAATCGCTTTTCATTTGCCCCTCTCGGTCCGGATATATGCCGTTTTTGCAGTCATTTGGTTCCTCTATCGGGCCGGATGTAATTTGGACAAATCTCGACATCTTACACATATACGGTTTCATTTCGGTATTGGTCTACCAACGGAACGGAATTCAGATTCCAATCGGTTTCTCGGGTACGCCTAATAGATCATAGCAGCCGCGTTTCGGACGTCTACATTGAATTCATGGTCCAGCGGATATCAAGTGTGCAGTGCCCAAGCCACTCCAAGCAGTAACTACAAGGTTCCAGTCCTACAAGTTCAGATAAAGCTACAGATGTGCAGTGAGAAAAAGCTATCATCCAACGTGCAGTGACTACTAGCGGTGATCAGCAAAGTTCTTCTGAGCGAAGACATCATAACAGTCAACTTCTATAAGTATTTCATTTCACATACAACATGGAAGAAGAGATTAAATTTTTAGTCAGACGTCGTGATATATGCAGAAGAAAGTTTACATTGACACAGAACTTTCTCAACGACGTACCTGAAGATGTTAGTATATTTGTGATCAAAGCACATTATCAGAAATTATTGAATGAAATTGATAAGTTTGAAGCTGTGCAAACGCAAATTGAATCTATGGTGGAAATTGATACAGAACTTGATACTCACGTACAATATGCAGACGAGGTATCAACGTTGTATATTGATCTAAAAGCAAGGTTAAGTGAGTTGATGCATGCTCGTGAGCCTAAATCAGCTGGTGTCAATTCAAATAACAGTGAACAATCACAGTGCAGTGGTACATCACGTCACACATCACATTCTTGCAATGCACAGAGCAGAAATATCCCTCTACCGGCTTTAGAATTACCTGTCTTCAATGGGGATGTTACAAAGTTCAAACATTTCCATGATACCTTCAGCAGTCTTATCGTAAACAATGAATCTCTAGATCCAATTCAGAAATTCCATTATCTTGTATCAGCTCTTCAAGAAGAAGCAAAAGTGCTAATCTCAAATCTTCCCATTACCAATGACAATTTCCCAGTAGCCTGGAAATTGATTTGTGATCGCTATAATAATACACGATTAATAGCAACATCACATGTGCAACAACTGTTATCATTGCCAGAAATGAGAGCAGACAATGTAACAGACTTGAGAAATCTTTTGAGTAGTTTTCAGAGCAATCTAAACGCAGTGGAAGCTCTCTCCCTAGAAGTTCCGCTACAAGAAGTGCTATTAACTCAGCTTCTGTTAAACAGCTTAACAGACAGCACGCGCAAAGAATTCGAGAGTAAAATCGATTCTCAGCATTTTACGTCTCTACATGATCTAATATAGTTCCTAGAATCTAAAGCACATGCATTAGAGATTTTAGCAACTTCCAACAAAGTGTCCAGCCCATCACCTGCAAGAAAGGTTGAGCTGCGATCACCACAACACACTGTCCATGAGTCGCGACAGTTGTATGGAGGTACAAACAGATTATCCTGTACCTATTGTCAACGCAATCACAAGCTGTACCATTGTGATGAATTTAGGCAAATTCCAGTCAATGAGCGATGGAATTTCGTCAAGTCACAGCACCTGTATGTAAACTATTTCTCATCGAATCATCAGGTACAACAGTGCAAATTAGATTCCTTTTGTAGTTGTGGAAAAGCAAGTCACAGCCAGTTGCTACATAATGACATGAATAGTGTTTCGCTCCAGAATGAATCGAGCTCTACGACAGGTGAAATGCATTCTTTTGTGGTAACTAGCAAACCTACGCAACAGCAAGTTTGTCCTCTGTGTAAACTGAAACATGCTTTACACAAGTGCAACAAGTTTAGCAAATTCACAGTGCAACAGCGATGGAGTTTCGTGCGATCCAAGAAGCTGTGTTTCAATTGCTACTCTACAGAACATAAAGTACAAGAGTGTGAATTGCCTTCTTATTGTAAGTGTGACTTAAAACATAGCAAGTTATTGCATTTTACAACTAAGCAAGTTCAGTCCAAAGCATACGCCCTAACATGCTTTGATATTGGTAGAAGTCAACAGAGTGCTTCACTACATAGCAATTCTAAACAAGCTAGAATTCGAAATAACTCAAGCAAGGCCTCTCATCACATGCAGAGCAAAGGCTTCGAGACAAATAGACCCAATGCAGCGGTCAAACCAGTTCGCAATAGCTTCGCTTCCTTCAGAACCAGGAACGAACATTTGCACCCATCCATTCACAATAGATCTTTCAACAGCCAAGAAAGATTTAGAGCAAGTGACAGTGGAAACTCAAGGGGTAAAGCAGATCCTTTCTACCGAGCTTTGCATTCTAAAAACAACACTCAGCAGTGTATGTCTTCAGAGCGAAACAACACTCCGCAGTGTCAGCATTCATCGAAAAACAACACTCAGTGTCTGTCTTCAGAGCGAAACAACACACAACAGTGTCTGTCATTAGCTAGAAACAATACCCAGCAGTATTTACCATACTCGAAATAGTGAAAAGCTATACTTGCATCATCTGCATATGTCCAGTCGGAGAGATACTATGTCAGCAAGAAATCTGATAGATAGCCAAACCGTTACGCTGTGATATATGTAAGAAAGTAATCCTTTAGCACTGTTTGTGTTATAAAGTGCATTCAATGTTTTCCAAGGGTATTTCAAGATTCAGTGTTAGTAATATAATATCATCAGCTGTGCCCTGAATGATATACAGAAACCACCACGCATTTCTTCAACAAGATTCTACAAATTGTATTTCAACAAGCCACCTGATCTACACTACATGTTCCTGATCCAGCTGTTGTGCACAAGTCGAAGTCTTCACTTATGGATGCTACAACAACAGTTTCGATTCCAGACATCATTCACCTAGACCTTCACAACCTTACGTGTGTTGCTAGTCTAAAGAGTGTAGAGTCAATGCTTTCCGTGTATATACAAGTGTATCTTCTTTGTCATAGCTTTCTCCCTAGTTATTTTTCTTAAAGCCAGTGCTTTAACGGGGGGAGAATGTCGGGGAAAGCTATAGGTTCTTCTAGCATTTTTCTACGTGTCTAGTAAGAGTGTATATTCAAATGTTCCGCTCAATGCATTTCTCAATCTCAGCGCATTGATATTAGTATAAGTCCGCTTATTTCTGTGAATCCCCCTTTCATCGACAGGTGCAGGTTTAGCGGCAGCATGACATCACGGCGTCATGTTAGAAGTCAGTTAGCATCGAGCCTTCACGCATGAGAGACGTGCTGGAGCGCTCGCGAGTATCCCGCCTATTTCAGACAATAGAACAGAGGTTTTCTATTAAGTAGCGAATAAATACATAATGCTTCCATTTACAAGTATTATCGTGTGTTATTAATTAATCTACACTAATTACAGTAGATTCAGTGTTATCGGCTTCTTAGATCAGTCTAAAAGTTCATGTTTCAGTGCGGCAGCATTGTGCAACCAATCGTTCACAATAGTTCGTCTATAAAGTTCATTAGAGTCAAGATTTCAGTGTGAAATCATAGTAAAAGTAATACAGAGATCCTTACGATCAGTTTGATATATAATTTACATTGCTGGCATAATTAGAGAAATTATCCGCCACGTGTGTCCAGTTTACCGCCAAAACGCAGTACATTGTTCAGTGCAAGTGCACATAGCTCAGAGTCATTATATATCTTCTTTCAGTGTTTCTATTAGTATTTCAAGTGCATTATTTTACCTATATGTTGTGAGAATAAATGTCCATAGTTTATTACATGAAAAGGTTTGTGTTCCAATATTACATGCCGAGGATCCCTGTATTTCAGCAACCTGAGATTTATAAGTCCACTCGCTCTACATTGGGTGTCTGCCCCTTCAAGCAGACTGGTCCTCCGAATTACCAGAGATTCCTACTAATATCCCTTCCCATCTTTCCCTCTACGGCAGGGTCATAAGCCGCTATTGTACCCAACACTAATCCATCAGAGAGCTGCTACCATTGATTTCCCTATTTGACAGAATTTCATATTTTTATCATGTGACATTCCAATCAAATTCCCAAATTTATTTTCGTTTTACTTATATAGTTTATGTATTATTGCATTCTGAATAATTTTTTCTGTTAGATTCCTGACTCTTCTTTAGAAATTGTGTCCATTTATTTTGTATTAATGAAGCTTTATGTTCGTTTTGTTATTTGAAGTTATATTGTATTCTTTAAAACGTGTTGAAATTTTGGTGTAACATTTTGAAAATTTTGTTTTCATAGAGAAGAACTTGTTTCTCTCTTTAATGAAATAATTGTTATATCATAATTAATTATTGGATATTCCATCACAATGACCACTGTGAAATCATGTAATGCTCATTATGGTATTGACATTTAAATAATCATTTAGTGCAGTTGTATATATAGGAGGCCTGTAGCTACCTTTAGGATTATTTCGAAATCTACAGAATGAACTGTGTGAACGTATTGTGCGATTGTCGTGTAGGCCTACACATCTTGTTTGAAAGACGCAATCTTACATTTTTCATGTCAACCCAGTTATAAAACAATATTTTATACCTTTATGCAGATATTTCTACACAAAGTAAGTAGTAACGCATACAGAAATTATGTATCTAGCGCGTGTACCATACATTTGTATTTGGGTTTTGTGTTACTAGCTTGAGTACCGCTAACGGCGCTGCAGTCGCTCGGCACCAATAGTCCTAACTTATAAGGACTATGATGTTACAGGGCAGTTAGGAAATTCAACATTAAAACATTCTCGTCAGTTCTGGACTTACAAAGGTCATGGTGAAAATCTCAAAAGGAAAGCCCAGGACTTGTAAAAAATTGAACGTCGATGAGAAATCCAGTTCAAAACTCTTGTTCATGATTAGGGTACCAGACTACTGTTCTTTACATTGTAGTTATTTAGTTTAAATCTATCGTGTTGCAGGAGATATGTTTCATTGATGAACAGAGTGTCAATGTCACTTTCGTTAAGAAACTTCTTTAGTTCATAAGTTAGATTTTTGACACCGTTACCGTTCCAGGATACGATGTGAAATGGTCTATAAGTTCTGATTTTTCCTTTACATTGTTCTTTAAAATTCGAAGAATCATTTCCCGAAGGATTGGTTGTAAGTGGGTGATGATGGTGTTAATTGTGTTTATGTGCTATGAGGTGCTGTTCTAGCTATTGATTGAGAGATATCATCTGTTGGTTGGATGGGAGCTCGAGGAGACTCCATGGTGGCTGCAGTTGTATAGTTGATTCCTTCAGTGAGTGGTCTAGAGGTGAATACCCTTGGTTGTACTGGTGCTTGTATTCGTTCTGCTTTTTCCGTTTCATTTAGATATTTTTCACACTTTTTGTGTCCATTTTTATTGCATTTGGCGCATTTAAGAAGAGCTGGGTTTTCTCGGCAGGTTTCCTTGTTGGAGAAGTGTTTCGGGAGTGTGCTCCTGAGCATAACAAGCATTTGGTTTCAAGGTAGCATTCCTTGAATTTGTAGTTACATTTTTGACATCTGACACATTGTTTAATGCCAGGTTGTGCCTTGTAGGCCACAACTGAAATCACGTAATGTATCAGTCTCGTTTTTCTGTATATCTCCTGTGACTTGGCGTTTCAGGGTAGTGTGAGTGCATATAGCGGAAACATCCTTTCGGATTAGCCTTCTGTCTCCTTTAATTGTCTGATAGGTAGTAACTTATTTCATATTTTTATTCCTCCAGGGCTTCTTTTATTTCGTTTGGGTCAATGTTGTTGGGGGGCGCCTTGTAATTACTCTGAGGGATTGTTCGTGTCTCAGTTGGTATGTAAAATAATTTATGTTCGCTTATTTTACGACTTCTTTGGTGTTTTGGAAGTCTTCTATGGTTGAAATTTATATTTTTACTCTTCTTTTTGTAACACTTTTGAACTCTTTCTAAGGAATTATGAAGGTTTTTATTGAATCGGATTGGTTTCTCCAAACCTGGGAGAATGATGGGAGGTGGTTTTGGTCCATGATTGGGAGGTTTTGTAGCAATAGGTTCATTTGTGTTTTTGGTAAGTTTGTTGCCGTTCTGACTTCTTCCACTGAGTCCTTGTTTATCTCTTGTAGCATTTGAAAGAAATTTGAGGTTGGTATTTCTTCCGATTAATTTGTAGATATATTTCTTTTGTTGGTGTTCTTTGATTTTGGAGTTTTATAAACTCCTTCTTTAGGTTGTTTGCGTTGTGTTGAAATGATTTGTCGCTTGTTTGAACCGTTTCAATAAGGAATCTCATCAGGACCTCGTCTATTTCTGCCTCAAAGTGTGGTAAATACTATGTAATACCTTCATATTTTTGCCTCATGTGCGACAGTTTCTCTTCTGCTGCTGCTGTTATATTCCTGGCATTCTCAGTTATGGAAAAATTCGCATGTTCTTCTAGTGTAGCAGCAATGCTAATTAGTTTTTCTTTTCATCCGCATATGCATAGAAAGTATCAAAATTGTTTAGCCAGAAGCTAAATGTAGAATAATCTGTATTTTCAGTTGTCATTTTTTTTCTTTTCTTTCAGTCTCTCTTTAATTTCCTTACTGTCTCTAATTGCCTGTGTTCTCTAATGTGCCCTTTAGGGTATTAGGATTGATGGATAAAGGTTGACATGGCGCTGACTTGATCCCGGGGGGAGGGGTTGCAAGCTAGGAGCAAACTTTTATTATGTTTATTTCAAATTGTATAGTATTTCGAAGAATTTCATTAGGGAGTTTTAGGTTATAACGTCCTGTAACTGATTCTCGTTTCAAAAATCTTAAAAAGCTACTGTTTCGCAAAGGTAGTAATTTTTAACTATCGGAACAGTTTACTATTTAATTAATATAAAATTGCAACAAATAAACAAACAGTTCCACTTTAGTTTCGATCTTGTTCTTTCGTAGTAGAAAACTTAATTATGTGAGGGTTATCTTCTCCCTGTAGAGTGACTTCCCCGACATAGCGAAACTAGGTAACCTGCAGGCCACCGAAATGCTAAGTCTAGTCATAACTAGTTTTAATTGGCATAATTGAATAATTACCAGTCCGATTATCATGCCTCCCGCTGAGATGAGGAGTAGGATTTTCCTTCCAAGTCGGTCTACAACCAATGGCGTGATGAATGACGCAAGAAACATGACAACACCAATGACTATGGTGGCCACGGCTCCTCCAAGAGCTCCGCCACAGGCTGTGAAGATGCTCTGGCCGTAGAATAGAACAGCATTGATACCACAGAGCTGCTGAGCCGTCACAAGAAGCAGAGACAAGCACAGTGCCTTAATATTTCCTTTGATTGCACACAAGTCTATCATTCTTGCTTTGTCCCTAGTTGCCTCTTCTACAGAAACCTGCATGATTAAGTTACTACAATCATTTTATTCTATTACTTTAACCTGGTGAAGTTAGGACCATAAATCCTTCTCTACCACTCAGCCAGGGGGAAATATACAAATTACAAGAATTATTCAACTTTGTTATATAAGATTATACAAGAGAATCTAGGAATGTAGGCCTAAAAGAACACAAATAAAATATATTGCTAAGTCTTTACTCCTTAATATCACACTTAACCAGCAAAGTGTTCCTGTGCACTAATTTGAATAACTTATTCTTGAATTGTAATATCTTTTGGCAGCTCCTTAGATAGCTAAGCAATGAGTTAGAGAAACGAATATTGACGCTCTATAAAGGAATACGAATAGTGTGTAGTTCTTTACTAATGCATGGGTAGTAAGGGATCAAGCTGAGAGCAGTGCCCAAATTATGGTAGTTGGAGAACTATTGGAAAGATAGCTTTACGAATATTAAATACGGTACATATCTGAGACACGCATTATGAACACATTTTTTACTTTCACTGATCGCGTATGCATTTAACTTTTCAGTTCGAACTGTTTTGGACTTATTAAACTGTATGCAAAACAGTAAAACTCCAGTATGCACAAACATTAGTTTTTCTCCATTCAACATTTGTAAGAGCGTAAGACGTGTTGAGCAGTACATAAATTAAGTATGGGCATGTAATATTTTGTTTCTCATTGTGTACTATTTTGTCAAACTGTAATTACACACCGTACACACTTGTCGTGTTAGTTACATTTCATATTGACTGGAAAATTAAGATGTTTCATTTTGCCAGATCTCACTTCATCTGTGAACCTTTGTTCGTATCCTTCAAGTGCGTAGTTTGGTACAACCTTTCTATTCTACAGGCCTAATATTCTGCACATTTTTTCCTCACTCTGTTTGTATCCATATACTGTAGCCTACATACACATAGCCTGCACGTATAAAAGATTTTTAGTCAATTAATGTTTTAAATTCTTCTGAAGATCTGCGGCCTGGTGCCCTGACATAGGTTATTTAAGTCGCCATGTAACAAATCAAAACATTTATAGGTACTAATTTCGAAAATGATAAGATGCTGTAATATCAACCGAAATTATAAACAGACTCTAACCGGCTTTTGATAGCAGACAATGAAACCAAGGTACACGATTAGGAGGATTATTTTTACATATCGCCGAGATTTCACAAATGGATTACCTCTTTTCAATAAAATATTTCTTGAATACATTTGTAGTTTATTTAAATTATCCAAATATACAGTTCTCTTTTAAATTTATTATGAATTACCGCCATGTTATTTTTTACTACCATTAAGCATCTGTTTACTTTTTTTTAACTGGCAAACAAGGTTAAGGTTTAAGTCTATTTTAACGACTGTTAGATCTGTGCACCTAAAATATACTTAATGGGCATAAAATCTAATGTGTACAAAATTAATTCCTTACCAGTGTTAAATTGTTAATATAATTGAATTTCATGAAATAAAATGGCATGTAGAGTTGCAAATTAATTAATTAATAGCGGAAATAGACGAAAAAAGAAAACATACCTTCATTTCTGAAAGTTCGTACTCGACTTCCTCTTCGCTTTGTCTTCTGAACCACATAAGGGCTCTGATTGCTTTTTCTTCTTTGTCTTTCGTCAATAGATAATAAGGCGTTTCAGGGAAGAATGCAAACACTACTGCAAATGTACAAGGGATGCTACCAGAAGCAATGGCTAGTATTGTGTATGACACATACGGACCGATGCAATATTCAAAGAGAAAGCCCAAGACAATCAGTAGCTGTAGAAAAGATCCTAAAGCTCCTCGAATTTTATCCTGTAAAGAAAAGAGAAAGTAATTTATCACCGAAGAGTTAATAAGGAAAAAATACCCATAACTAACTTTTTCCAAGAAAGGGGAAAAAACTTTACATCTAGGTTTCTTTAACGGAAAGAAAAATGAAACTACGGATGTATATATTTTGATACATGTTTGAATTGGGATATAGTTGTCCAGCAATATTATTGAAGTTATTATTCATTTTTGGTGCCTGTGCATAATCATGGGTTGTTTTTCCTAGAAATAGAAACAAATAAGCGAACATAAAAATTAAGTAAGCAGAAAACTATACCAGGACCCATGGTTGTACAACGTCTAGTAGATAGAAACATAGATTTATCATTATTGATAATATAAGATTTATCTGTTACAATAAAAGAAAGTATTATCAACACCATTTTTCTTTGCCTCTTTTCTTCCATCCCCATTCCTATTGTTCTCATTGTTCATCCTTCTTATGGATGCTTTTTTTTTCACTTTCTAGGCTTCACTAGAGCTCTATTCTTGCAGCTTTCCCATCCATCGTTGTTGATGCTTCAATGTCAATGTTGCACAATACGCATGCGAAAAACAGCCCATGTCATATGATAAGGATCATTCTACCAGAAATTGTATTGATGTATGCTTTATTAATTTTTTTATTTGTTTTCATAACCAATGTTATTATGTGCAATGCAGTAAAATCTGACAGAGGCAATTTTGCTAAAATCCGAAAGCATACACACGCTCCTTACTAGGCGTTAATGTCGATAACTTCTTTTTCTATAGCAACTGACATGGGTTGTTTTTCCTATGAACCCTTCAAATGTTAAAATGATATTTTAAATAAACCTTACAATGTTTCTTTACAAACTGTTCGTATTGTGTCACACATAGACTTCTCGCAATTCACTAAACGTAAATCTAGAAAATGAAAGGCAAGGAAATGAAAGAAAATAAAAGTGAAGGAAAGAAAATAAAATAAAATAAAATAAAATAAACGAAGAGCAAAGCAAGAAAATAAAAGGCGAGGGGAGGCAGTGGGAAAAGGGGCGAGGCAAAGTGAAGTTGGAAAGGGAGTTTCCGGTACAACCCTTTTCGTTCTGCGTCCATATTATGTGTGCTCTGTTATTTTGATCCCCCTACTTGTGGATGAGATGACAGGGATTGAGTCCTACCGTGACATGCGGACATGACAAGGCCACAAAGTGTATGTGAACACTGCATTCTTCGTTTCCTGCGTTCCGACAAGCCCCTTCTCTACTCTTGAACCTACGACCCCTGATTTTCTCGCATCATGCCCACTTGTGGAATGAACTAAAGTTCGTTTATATTTATGTTCATTATTTATTTGGACAGTGATATTAGGGAATGTTTTATTATCTGTGTTTACGAAGGAACGTTCCACAAAAAAAGAAAACTTAGATAGTTTTATCTAACGAAACCTTAGACAAGTAATGAAAACCTTAGGGAAAGCGATTCTCCCAACCAAGTTACAAACCTTTTGAAGTAATACGAATCTACACCTTTTCAACCTCAATTTCGGAAAAAGTAATTTCAATTTCGGAAAAAGTAATTTCAATTTCGGAAAAACTAATTTCAATTTCGGAAAAAGTAACTTCAATTTCGGAAATACGAGGGCTATTTTTTTTTAAACATCCGATGGGCATAAAATGAAAACCGCAGTGAAAATCAAAACTGTTTTATTCGGAACATTTAGGTACACCTTCTAGCTACTTCTCTACGTAACCTCGCTCCGATTGAGTAATTTAAACTAGCGTGGTACCAACTTTACTATACCCTCTTCATAGCCCTCGTAATTCCGAAATTGAAGTTACTTTTTCCGAAATTGAAATTACTTTTTCCGAAATTGAAATTACTTTTTTTTTCCGAAATTGGAATTACTTTTTCCGAAATTGAAATTACTTTTTCCGAAATTGAGGTTGAAAAGGTGTAGTCTTAGAAGTTCCCAAGCTATGAACAGTTATCAGCATACATAATTTGGGAAAGATCTCCATCTGAAGTTTTAAACCTAGAACTGCATTCCTCAAGTAACTAAAACATTTCTGAATAAATTTGCATATACTACAAACTAAAAATCTTTTGTCATGTTTATTAGCATAACGACAAAATTTCTAAATACTGACTTCTCACTCTAAATCAATGCTCCACACTTATTAAACTCTATCAGAATAAGAGCCAACTTGAGAAAACTAAATAATTCCAAACATACTACATGACATCAATGAAAACTGTTAACATATTATTACACCAGAAGTAAAATATCACCTCAAATTGCATGTACAGGTAGGGGAGAAGAAAAGCGAACGGACTCTTGTAGCTGATTTCAGAGCCTTGTGATACGTAAATAAATGTATGAAATGTAACGGAAACGTTTGTTCTCACAAGCAAAGTAAATTACGTGAAATTATTTGTTAATTCAAGCAATTTATCGGCTGTAGAACACCTTTCAATACATTCCCTGCTATCCTGTGAATGTCGCTAGGCATGCGCAGTGGCTCATATCGGCAACTTAGATATTTTAGTCGGTCCGCTTTTTTTCCCCCCTACCTGTAATACCTGAAATAATGCATGCTGGTATAATAAATTACATTGGCTTGTACTGCGGTTTGGCTCTCTAGTTCCTACGATGTGACTCGTGACATATAGCTTAGGTATTTATGGAAGTGTATGTATGTTTATTTAACTACAATTACGCCGTAGCCTTGTAATAGTTTTACAGTGAAGTATACATAAACAGAATAAAAAATAAAATCAGGTAAACTGATATAACCAAGTGCCAGTATGTTTTTTAATCAGTGATAAACGCAATTATGATAGGCCCATGCATAATAGTATATTGCGACACAAGGGCGGAAAGGCACGTTTACGGGTCGAGGAAACAGATTGAAAACCCGATGCGCAGCCGAGGGTTTTTAAGTTTTCGAGACCCGTAAATGCCTTTACGGTCCGTGTGTTGCATGCTATTTTTTGCACAACGGTTACTTATATCAATTTAATTATATTAATTGTGATATTACCTGAAAATATTATGTAAATACAGACTTGAAGAATGGTGCTTATTTCAGAAAGGGATTCGCATTTGTTATTGTTTATGGCAACCGAATATTTATAAAGCGGGGAGGCCTTGGTCATTTCTGCTCGCAAATAAGCATTTGCGGGCGGTAAAGTAACTTTCCGCCCGTCGCCCCTAGCAACAATTCACTTTCCGCCCGTCGCCCCTAGCAACAAGATTGCGTGTGGTAATGTCAAGTTACGAGCCATGTAAACAACTGTCGTAAGAAACACTTACTAGCTAAGGAGTGCAAAAAAGTTATTTTTGTAATAGATCTCCGAGTTAAACTCCAAAAACAAAATGTGCTGGCAATAATAATAATGACGCAATAGACCTACGATTCGCTGATATCTCTGTTTCAATTTAAAGCAGCCTTAAAGGTTATGAATTAATAAAAAGTCAATATGAAATCTATTAGATATATTGCTGCACAGAAACGAATATAAAATATACTCACATTAAAATATAGCCTAATGTAAATATAGGTAGTCTACATAACCATAGAATAAACAATATAATATCAATATTCAACGGCTAGTTGTTATAAATCGTTTATTTATATTATTTAAATTATTATTTAGCCCACAGTGACATCGTTATGAAGAAACCACTGCCTTCTAAACTGTATTACTTGTGTATACACTGCCTGTCCTATACGGCTAATTTTGCGTACTCGACGACATTACAGATGGCAGCACATTTCACACCCAGATTGCTTCTTGTTTTTTGGACATTGTTGATTATGTAGTTTTGTCACCGCCGTCTCGTAATATAGTAAAATTCTCTTGGGAAATATTCTCTAAAGATGTTCTCAAAGCATAAACTGAATGTTTAAACTTGTAGGGCCTATTATTCTAGATACCGGTACTTAATTGCTATGAATAAAATTTTGTAAAATAATAATTATAAAATTTACTATCAATGCGTCTAATTAATTTATATTTATTTTAATTATTGCTCCAAAATTCCATTTCAAGGTAAGTGTCATATACTGGAATAATATTATGTTCTAAGCAAATAACACAAGTATATGTGTCTGTTTAAAGCTTATTTTGACGCAGCAAACGCATAGAAGCAATGTACGGTAATGTATAGGGCACTGCCTTCTAGACTCTATTACTCGTGTATTCTCGAGACGGCGCGGCGGTTGTATAGGTGGCGGTGATTTCTGCAATCTGGGTGTGAACTGTGTCGCCTCTACTGGAGAAATTAGGCAATTGAGCCATTCTCTAAACTCCATGTTAAAATAAAGCATAGGATAGGCAGTGTAATTCTCGAGACGGCGGTGGAAGAAACAAATCAATCAAGGTTGCTAACAATATCAATATAGGCTACGATTGGCTTTGTTACGTTTTTTAATATATTGAGGGCCATGAAAGAATATTCATTACAAAATTAATATTGATATACTAGTTATTTCGGCACGGTCAACCGATTTTGGTCAACAAAAGCTTTAAACTGTAAAATAGTCAAAATAGGTAAAATGGAAGAAAAAAAACTGGCCCCAACCTTCCTAAATGTACAGAAACATGTTTATATATATTTAGCTCTTTAGCATATCTACCGAAATAGAAGAGGCATTTTGCGTAAATTCCGGGCCTAGTAAACAGAAAGTAATAATACATAAACAGAAAAACAATAAGAATTATTCAAAGACTAAAACACATAAATGGATCCATTCATTTAGGGCACTGGTATACTCCTATTAAGCAAGAATATTCTTCTACATCTGTTCTCTGTTTTCTACTCATTATTTTGAAAGTATGACTATTCTTTCCGTAATATGAGACAAAGAATAAACGAAGCTAAAGTTGAATGTTTTTCTGCAATATCACACCTTGGATAAAATCCTTCGTACGATTTGAAAAGTGCACTCATTGTCAGTCTAGCTTTTTTCTCCTAAATTCTTAACATTCGAATGCTTTCATACCTACCACGTTCACCGGTAGTATGACATCATAAGCCATCAGCTCTAAAAACTCAGTAGAATTTGCCAATGAACGAGGCAGTTACATACCTCTGAGATCTCACCAATGTACATAGGAGTGATTGCAAACACCATTCCTACAGAGATTCCCAAGATGAAGCGAGCCACGGCAATGGGGGCGAAAGTTTCCCCAAAAATAATAATGAGCCAGCCGACAAGAGCAGGAGGTGCGGTGGAGAGAAAGGTCCATTTTCGACCTATTCTGTCTGCTAGGAGAGCCACCACGAAAGGTCCCAGAGCTGCTCCTGCTGGCGTTAAGGATCCAACCCAAGCCCCCTCAGCCGGGGTCAATTTCAACCAACCCTCAAGGTGATCAGTGTTATTCTTTTCTGGCTGGATTTTAGGCAGAGCAGGGGATGTCCAGGCCAAAGCGCAGCCAGCTGCCATTGTGGCCAAGTTTGCTGTAATAACAACGGAAGGAATATACTACACCATTACATCTACTGGTAAATCAGTTCACATTCAAATGCAAATCTTCTCCGCCTCGTATTAGTACAAATGAAGAAACCCACTAATGATAAATGTGTGACAATTATTGTAATTTTGCACTTCAGCCATTTCATAATTACGGGTGGGACATTCTAGCATATTACGACAACGACTTTTGTTCATTACATGTCGTAAATTATTCATTAGAACTGGTTCTGCTCATTCTCTGAAATTTACTATGTCTTCTCCCTCATACTACATGGAAAGCATTATTTAAAATTGATTTTAAATATTTAATTTTTTTTTTAAATCTATTACGGGTGGGACATAATTTGTACAACGATTTTAACGGTGTGCAAAAACAGTTCATTTGCTGTTCTGCTATTAATGTTAGAGTCTTAATGTTGTTATTAATGAAGGTATGAGGAATTAAATAAAAATTATACACTGTTTCCAGATTGTCAAAACATTTATTTAACTCTTACAATAATAATGTTTTGCACTCCTTAACTAATTAGTGGTACTTACGAACGTTGTTGCCGTGGATCGTAAGTTGACATTCCCACACAATCGTGTTGCTAAGGGCGTTGCGATGCGGTTAAATTACTTACAGTGCTTGCGCCACGTCATAATTCATTACGATACACTTCATAATACATGCCTTTATGAACAAGGCCCCCAGGACAAATATTCGGTTCCCATAACAACAAACACATGCGAATCACTTTCTGAAATAAACATCTATCTTCAAGAATGTATACACATAATATTTTCAGGTAATATCACGATTAATATAATTAAATTGATATACATAATCATCGTGCAAAAAATAGCATGCAATACACGTGCCGTAAGAGCATTACGGATCTCGGAAAATTGAAAACACTCGTCGCAAGCGCCTCGTGTTTTCAAACTATTTCCTCGATCCGTAATCATGCCTTACGGCACTTGTATCGCAATATACTATAACAAACCTATCACCATTACGGGTGGGACATTTCGGGTGGGAGTTTCGGGTGGGACAAAAAGTCACTTTTTGCTACTTTACATAGTAATTAACCACATATGGTTTTTGAAGTAAATCTTATACCAAATTTTATGAAATGGCTGACTTAAGGCTTATATATTATTCTTTAAATACAATAAGCAATTTTCAAAATTTTAACTTTAAAAATGGCTATATTTTATCTTTTTTTAAATGTGAAAGACGGTATTTTTTCTCTAGATGAACTATAAACATCATGAACTAACATCAATCTAAAGATTTTATAGGCCTAACCATATTTTAGGGTTAATCTTAGCATTCAATAGATGTAAAAAGACTATATCATATGCCTATAAAATGAATGGTATTAAATTTGATGACTCGATAGAAACTAGAGATTTATGGATAACATTTACCAACAGCCTCATTGAAATGACCGTTGGAAAAGCGTTAAGAAATATGGGTTTTATTTTATGGAAGTCTGGTGAATGTAGTTCCACTAAAAGTAGTTCCACTAAAAGTATATTATACTTTTAGTGGAACTACATTAACCAGACTTTATTATTCATTGGTGAGATAAAAACCTCGGGTATAATCCGAATGGCCCGGACCCGTTCACGCCATATTCACATTTCCACGGACTGTGTGATTTTTTTTTTGTTTCTGAGTGAGGCAGTGTGACCATCTGCCCTTCTTGTATATAGTGACAGCAGACAACAAATTCAGTACAATGGCAGGTGCGCTGTATGCTGGTTGCAATGTCAGTTTTTACAATTTTATTGTGCGATTTGAAGGCGAATTACTTCCACTGATCACTTTCTATCACAACCACCATTTCTTACGAGCAGCTAGTGGCTTGTACCCAGCTTTGCATTAAGGTAAGTTTTCTACAGATAACCTAAATAATGCATAACACTAACCACATAGTTAAGTGCGCTAAGCGGAGGCGGCAGCCGTAGCGAAGCTTCCTTGCATTTTCGAATAATGTACGATGCACTGTTTGTAGGTTTGTAGGTTTGTCAGACTGTTCACCCACAATCATATCTCGTTTACGATATGACGTCACACCTCCAACGTCCAATCACGAGGACGAGGACAGAAAAATGGCGAAGAACAAGCAAGTTTTCGCTATATCGTGATATAAAAGAAAGTGTATCATTTAGGGTGGGTGGGTCGGACCAAATCATTTGCCAAGACAACATCTCCTCTGCACACATCTATCTATTACAAAATTCGTGTGATATAAGTGTTTTATGAAGGGAATCTCGGTTCTAAAAAACGGGTCCGCGTCTATGGGACATTACCTCGGGCATAATCCCAATGACTAAACTATCTGATTCAATATAAAAAATCTGATGTGAAAGTCACATAACTTCCTCTGCCCCCCAAAAAAGTTAGCAGTATTCACATATCCTTTTACAGAATCGCAAGACACAATTTTACGCTATTATTATCCTATAAATACCTCTTCTTTCAATGATGCGACTAAAAGAGCAGGGTAGCCTATATAACAAACTTAAAAAAAGAAAAAGTGACTGCAGACGTTTATTGAACTTTCCGCCGTAAAGAATAATTTCCGAAATTATCGAATATTTCCCTCAGATACTTCTTTATTCTATACCGGGCCAACAATACATCTTTCTCACTTCACATTCTTATATAGAATAAGAGGCCGTGGATGAGCGCGTATTCAGTTGTTCATCACGCAAGACAAAATTTCTACAAACAGTGGGTGAACAGTGGGTGGCCTGTAACTACCCTCAGAGAATTTTTTCGAAAAAAAGTTTCAAATAAAAGTTTTAGCTCTCAGTAAAAGGAACACATGTGCAAATTTTAAAGAAAATCGTTAGAGCCGTTTTCTAGAAAATCGCGAAAAACGAAAATTTCTTCATGTAAAGTCCCCTTAAAAATAAGGGAAATTTGTCGCCAATCTTCGAATCACATCTTCAGAAGGTACCTGACCCAAATACGAAATTTTGTTTTCATACGATTCTCCATTTCGGAGCTAGCCTGTTCACAAACTTCCACACAGACACACAGACACACACACACACACACAGACATGTTTCCAAAAATAGTATTTTTGGATTCAGGGGGCCTTGAAACGTGTATATATGCTAAAAACTCAACTTCGAATTTTAGGGTCGAAAACAATACTTCCTCTACCTATAGTACCTATGGTACGGGCAGAGGAAGTAAAAATACAGTCGAAGTTCTATAACTCTTTAATGTTCAGAAGTACAGACTGTTATTCAGTGTACTTGAATTACCAAACGGGTCTAGAAGTATATAATTTTGAAAGTTGAAAATTTAGAAGAAATAGCCAAGGATTATCACTTAGGAGTAGAATGACTATTTATTAGGCGTGTCATTAGTATTAGATCTTCGAATTACCTGGTTCTTGGCATCTCCATAAATCAGCAGAAGCCACATTCTTGTTTCTCACACTATCGTTGAATTAAAATTGTTAACATCCTCTAAAAGTGGTTACTAATTTCAAGTATTTTATATTAAATTATAAACGTCAACTACTTAATTCAACACTGAACTGTAAAAATAATTCATATAAAATACCACTTAATATAATTCAGAAAATTAGCAAAATCCTTTAAACAATATCCATGGCCTCCTCGTATGTGATAACTGATATTAATAATATGTAGAATTTTATTACCATAATAAATGAATATTTCTCCTTTATCTTAAGGAATAAGGATTTCGAAGAACATCGTTCTCGAATCATGTGAAATGTTTCTGCTCTTACGCCTGTTTTTAAATAAAAAATTACATCAACCTACCTGCAGTTGCAGCCAGAAACTGTGGCCAAGTCTTGCTTGACATTTTGATACTACCTAGTGTACGCAATTATTTCTGAATTTAGTGTTCATCCCACTAAATCTTAGCTTATAATTTCGGGAAAAAATAAATTTAAGTCGCACCTTGGATTAATGTTCCCGCCCACCACTCCCTCGCGATGCACTTTCTTTTATACCACTTCTTCTGTCCTCATATTACGTAGAAACTCGTGATTGGACGTTGGTAGTGTGACGTCATACCGGTAAACAAAAGCCTCATGTCTTACGTAAAAGTTGACAGGCTTACTAACGTCTGGAAGATATAATATGCCACATTTTCGAAACCTACAAACAGTGTATCGTACATTATTCGAAAATGCAAGGGCGCTTCGCTTCGGCTGCCGCCTCCGCTCGCGCACTTAACTAATGTGGTTAGTGTTTTGCATTATTTAGATTATGTGAAGAGGTGATTGTGGTCTGGTCGGGAGTGCCGAGAAAGCTAGAGGGTTGTCATTTTGGTGTATGGGTTGGTAGTTTGTATTTGGTACGATCGGGAGTTTGGAGAGAAGGAACGATCGGGTGTGCCGAGATAACAAGCGAACAGCAACGCATTGTTCGGAGCGTAAGGGGCGACTTAATCTTATCCCACTAAATCTTAGCTTATAATTTCTTCATACAGCTTAGCCATAACTTATGGCTTTGGACACCATTTGCATGCGGCATAATCAGATAGAAAACGAGCATTTATCGGGCAGGAATGATGACTCAACCTTTCAAATTATCTAGCTGTTGTTTAACATCAAACCACCGCCGTCTCTAGAATTACACGTATACACGAGTAATACAGTCTAGAAGGCAGTGCATCAAACAATACTTTAAATCTTTAAATCACCGCCGTCTTAAGGATTTACTGCCTGTCTATTTCTATTGCTTTTTTTTCTTTTTTCTACACAGAGTCACTGCCTTCTAAATCTTACAAGCCATGCTGCTTGAAATCTGGCAACACAGGAGGTAGTCCTATCTGTGGTGGTCTGTGGGAGCATTTGAATACGTTTATATTGCAGATAATTTTCTTCATCACAAATACTGACTTTATTTAGGCCAAATCAGTAGGCCTATATTACATAGCCTATACTTGTGATGTGCATAATAACGTAACGTGCGGTGACTCCACATATCTGAAGGAATTCGTAGTTTTCAGTGTCTCCTCATTATACGTTATGATGTCGCGTTTTTTCTTATTTTATTGGTAATAACCTCACTTATCCTGTTAGGCCTACGAGCTCTCTTATTTGACCCACAACAGAGTCATATTTTATTAAGCTACTACACTTCTCTGGGTCATTTTGTACCACCACTGAAATAGTTTTCTCAGGTAGGCTATAATATAACCTAGAACACTGATATCTATCTTCTTGTCACATGCACTTTGTGGAAGACTGTGCCCATGACTGTCACTGAAAAGAAAACTTTGCCTGATTCCTTGGAAGCACTCGGCTTTCCGTTATTTGCTGTCTAAAAATCATCCATTTGTTAGCCTTGGCTCCAGTGGTGAACTGTGTTGATTCGCCAGGTTAAGGTTTGAATCCCGTTCATTGGCTTCACCAAACTGTAGGAAAACGCTGAATCAATTTTCTAGTAGTAATATTGGGAGAATAGGAGATTGCATATAGGCTACTACGATTTGGCGTCTACCAGATTGAGATGAATTAGGCCTACTGTGAGCAGCTTGATATTTTGATAAAAGTTCATACCAGTAAAAGTGACTATATTTCTCTTCAATTCTTCTTTAATACCAGCCAATTCTTCCTGAAGGACACTAATATCATACCGTACCTCTTTCTTGTATTCGTTTGTAGATGGTAATAGCTGATGAACATGAAAATATTCTATGAAAAACTATTCTCTGGTGTACTCAATTAGAGGTGACGGTGTATATAAATATCTCATTTTGTACACGGTTTTTACCTTCTCTATGCTCTCCAGTTGCTCTTCAGGTGTGTCCAGATGTTCTCTAAACCATAGGCGATGATGACTGGGATTACTTTAAGCTGAAATATGCTTAATTTGCGATGATTCTGATGGAGTTCGTTGCTTTATTTACGGCATGTTGATAGCCGATAGGACTACCGATGCGATGTTTCCAGATTTAACAACATGGCTTGTAAGGAATAAAGAAGGCAGTGACAGAGTTCAACGTTCTGTCGTTTTGTAGAAGCACCTAGATTCCTCCGATTCTTCTTTTATAGTACAAGTTTCACGTATCTGTAATTTTTTCACTTACATCTCTACATGTTCAATGGATAGGGAAACATATTTTCCAAACAACAAGTTTCTATGTTGATATTTCATTGAGCTACTTTAAATTCCCCATTTGCGAGCAATTGATTACACAGAAAATAGTAATTTCGGGAAAAAAACATATCGTTAATTTCAGTGAAGTGACGTTTCTTGGATCAATTAAACAAATATTTAGTGTTTTCTTCAAAACCAACATTTTTCTTTGTCCAAAATTCAGATTAATTTCCCTACCGGTACACTATTTATGGACATCACTATTTTTTCTCTCCCCATGTTCAATAAAATAGAGAGAACGCATTCAATAATAACAGTGTAATGCGGGAAGTATTAAATCGTCAGCAGATGCTTGTGAAATTTGTTCGACCGTTGCTGGCCAATATTGACCAAGAACATTTGTTTCGCTATGTAAGCCGAGGAAAGTTCCCAAATAGTGAAGTCAACAAGGACAAAACAAGCTTTAAGAAAATGAAGTGTCATATCCTTCAAGTATATAAAATTGTAAACAAGTAACATAACAATCGTCGTGTATTTAAAGCATTCTTTATTAATTATCAATAAAAGGACTTTATGAGCTAAGCCCTTATTTTTTATTTTGAAATGCTTCCTTCATTACTAGGCTGTCGAAAAGACAAAGCTTACCATCCAGACAAGAATATTAAGAACGATATAACAGAAATGATTACACAATAGGAAGTTTCATGGCAGATAACAATCAACAATCTTAAAAAGCACTTATGGGTGAAACAAACAGCAGGGCGAAATGGTACATAAATAGTGTTCAAAGATAAAAAATAAATTAATGGACATAATAAGAAATTTTCCATCGGCTATAAAAGGTTATTTCAAGTTCCATACAAATGGTACCTCAGTATGGCTATCGAACCCTTTCATGCTGATAGGCTGGTTGTTTTATTGTTTCATTGGATATGCCCAGCCTAAAACAGGTGTTGACCACAAACGAGGGAGCAACAAAAATTTCAATTTCATCGAGGTTATATTTCTCTTTATAAAATTACACTGTTTGTTGGTAACTGCTATTCTTTTCCTCATTAACCTTAAGTTACAGGTTGGGCTGAACTGGTCTCAAAGCGGACGGTTGAATCCAGCAAATAAGTCTTCTTTGAGCCAGGCCTAAAGGCGATTATATCTATACGCCTTGCGCTGCCTTGAGTAGCAATTCTTGGAACTTCTTCGAGTGTTATGTATCCAGCCTTCTGGAGGGATTCTGCAAGACTGTGTCGAATGGTATGATGGCGCGAATTTCTGAGAGCCTCTCCATGCTGACAGAAGCCTAGGACGTGAGACAGAGTTTCAACTGTGGCAACGCCGACAACGGTTACCGTCCTGGCTTCTCCCTTGGCACAGCTCGCCCAGCTGCTATATTACACGTCATCTTTATAGCGTCCTTCCATTCTGAACTGGATAGTCCGTTATGATGCCATATCCTTAGATCGGCCATACTTTTTTTTTTTTGTGCCCTCCCTTACCCCCCGAGTGCCAAGCAATGAAGCCAGTACCTCGGGTCAAACCAAATTCTGGTAACCATTTGTGATTATGTCCCTATCGTGAGTGTGTTCCATCCTGAAGGGATGTGGTGGATCGTGACGTGTCCAAGCTGGTATCTTGATTCATTTTCAAGCTTTCATCAGCTAGGTGTTTGTGTGTGCGGTGTTACGGAGTGAGTAGTGTTCTTGATTGTTTAGAGTGTGTTCGGCCATACTGATAAATATATACAAAAGGATAACAAAGTAATTTCCCTACTAATTAAGATTACACAAATTAATACTTTTACACATCTTTAAAGAGACCATTAAAATAACTTCTTTATTCATATCTATATTTGTTACGAACAAGCGATAAATATTTTCTTTATATAATTTAAATGTGTTTAACTGTTGAATTTCGATAGGCAAGTCATTAAAAATATTAAGTAAATTTTATTTATTTAAACAATACCCCCCATAGTTATGGGTTGCCTACATAGACAAAGAGTACCAGAAAAGAAAAAAATGTAATTGAGCATTGAACATTCAGGAAAAAAATAAGAGAATAAAATTAATGAAAAGTTAGTACAAAATAGAAAATATTTAACAGTTACAATTAAGATTATATATATATGATTTCTCAGTATTGCAACAGATCCTCTGAGGGTTGCTAAAACAACTTCAGTTATAATTGGTGGAGGGAGAGTTCCACTCCTTCTATTCCGTATCTAGATCTAATTTTCTGACAATATAATTATGATCATGTTTCCTTGTAGAATGACTATGATAATCACGATTAAACACTACTTCCAGGATATTAAAATTCAGATTGTGTTTTTAAACGGTAAAACGTAGCTAGGGAGGCCACAATTATTGAATGAAATCAGTGTCAGTGGAAGTTAAAAATAGGAAAGTTAAATTAATAGTGAACAGGAAGAGAGTTTAATAATCAAGAGTAGGTATAAGCTTAATAAAATTTAGTAAAGTACAAAATATTTAAAGGGGAGTTGCGACTTAATATTATCCAATGTATAAATGATATCCAATCAGACGTCTCCATCGTACATGTTAGCGAGTGCCCCGTAGAATATTTACTCTAGGCAGTTCATAAAGAGTGGAGTAAGCTACAACTAACATCAGCGGGAATAGTGTGCAGACCCAGATGTGTACGAAAACAAACGTTAACCTTTAAATTGAGACACGATGAACTGTTGTGCGATATATTATACTTATGTAATGTGTTGAAAAGGACCCCGAAAGAAACCGTAATGTAATGGGCTAATGTAAAGTTGTTGTTTAGAACAATTCAATTCAATTGTGTAAATTTTTAATAATATGTAAAAGTGAGTGATATTTTACCATCATTTTTATAGACATTATTTCCGCATTGTTGTACAGTTCTTTAGGTCGAGTGTGTAACGATTAGCCAAACAAATTACGAATTGTTTTATTTTGAAATAATTGAATAGTCTCAAGCTTTGTTGTTTATTTTACACTATCCCCAAATAGAAGACGTATAGTATGATAAATGGGGATGTATTTATGAATAATACAGGCTCTTTTGCTAGGGATGTGATAATATACCTTCAAAACGATACAATATTTCAGCAGTTGTTGAAATTTTATTTAAAGTGTATTTTATATGCTTTTCCCATAATAAACATTAATCTATAATTAAACCTAGATATTTTATGTACGATAATTTTTAGAATATTTTGCCATAATTTAACTCAGTGTTTTCTGTAGTTTGGTAGTTGATCTATGAAAGTACATTGGTTTCTGCATAAATTTAAGTACAATTTGTTGCAATTTAGCCAGTTTTTAATTAAAGGTAAATAATGATTATTACCTTTTACAAGTGAATGGACTGTAGAAGATTGATAAATCATCGCGTATCATCACCATACAGATAAATTTTTCTTTAATTTTAAAAAATCCTAAATCATTTATTCACAAAAGGAAAAATATCGTTCCAAGTACGGAACCTTGTGGAACATGATTTAATTTGTAGAAGATCACTCTGTCTGTCATTTATATCTACATGTTGAAATCTACGATCTAAATAACTTTTAAACCATTTCAAGGGTAATCCTCGAACTCCGTATTTTTCTAACTTCTGTAATAAATATATATGGTCAACAATATCAAGGCTTTTTTTAAATCCAAATGTAATCTAGCTCGTAATAAATTTATATCTACTGTTTCCTTTAATGTAGTAACAATATAAAAAAATGCATTTAAAGTGTGTGAATTTTTTATAAAACATACTGGTGAGAATTTAACGCATTTAAACAATGTACGGAACGTATAGGTTACGACGTTGCAGCAGGGTAGCTGCAGTCATCTGTTACACCGCAAAATTGATTAGGATGCATAAACCAAGCAGTGAAACGGTGGTGCTTTGAATAATAAAGTCACAATATCACGATCTTACGTAATAGGGTGATGGTTCCAATGGTTCCATTATAGAGGTAGTAAGTTATATGACATGTTTTTTTATAATGATTTATTATCAGCATGTCCCATGAAGAGTAAGCTTACCTACTACCCCAGGTGTACGAGTTCAAGCATCTATAATTTTCCAAAAAGATGGAGCACTATCGGATTATTGCATAGGTCAAATAATATTCGGGATAGGCATTTCCCTGGGAGACGGAGAAGACCATGTTTGACCAAGATTGACGTTCTCGTCATATCACTCCAGGCGCGGCACCAAGGGTAGGCCTGGATAGGCCATGTTGTTGAAAGATTACATAATACTATTTTTAAAAACGAATATGAACTTTATTGAAGTCATCTTTTTTTTTTAAATATACGTGATCTGTGTACTTTTTAAAAGTCAACGCAATAGTGTTATCTGATATTCGGAACAAGAATAGGCAAGCGGTGACGCTGGGATCAAATTCCAGTAAAGCTTCTTATTTAACATTTCAAAGGGGGAGGAGGGTATAAATTGAATTCAAGCAATCCCAGACGTTTTTAAATTGCTAATCCGACAATATTTTAATGTAGCATGTCCAATAAACGTTGTGGGGACACGAATTTAATTCAGTTATATATCAATATAAATATAAATATGACTGCAAATAGAGGGCGTTCCAACTAACAAGTAGTATGGCATCGGTGAGGAGAGAGTGAGTGGAAGGGAAGTCTGCCGTTGCATCGCATTGCATTGCACGTACCAAGAGCGCATGCGCGGTCAAACTTCTTCGTAGCTGGTCAGTTCTCTACATATACTCATGGCCCACCTTGACATCCTTTCGGTCCACCTGCAGAAAAAATTCAGGCATCGCCACTGTATCGCTCCCTTGAAATTATTTTTCTCTGGGGGTATGTCAGGATTATCTAGGTTAAGCAATACCTCTGTGCAAGACTTTGTACAATTCGCAGAGTGATACATTAAAGCCGTGCAAACTCTTGCTACAGCGTCTATGGGTAGAGTAGGAATATTTTGTTACAACCTGGGGACAACCAGAGGGGTAGGGCGGGACATGTTGAATTGCACTGAGTATAAACAAAACTTTGAAACTTGTAAACAACCGCACTGTTCTATTATATGCAGTTTCAGAAGTAAGCTACTATTGATTATGCTGGTAATGGGACGACATAGTGTACTATAAGAACGACTTCTTTTTTGTGTTTTTTGTTTGGAGAATAACTTATTCTTCGTTTCTGCCTCCATAATGAAGTATAAAAATGTACGAGTCAAACTACCTGGAAAATTATGTACAATTAATGTACAATTATTAATAATGTGTTAACGTTTTGTTGATCCTACGAGAAAGTAATTGAAATTCATTCTTAATTAATTCAAACACTGACGATAAAAATAGTTATCTGTAAAATAAATAACGCAAAATAATATTCAATATTTATCACAGGCTATCTAGGATCTATCCGAGTTTCATATTAAGCCTTTCTACGAGGTATCCGTGCAGCGTGCCAAGAAGGTATCCAAAAACATGTAACATTTTTATTCCCATTTTAAGACAATTCTACATTATAATACGCTCTTCACTAATTTTGACATAATCTTTACAAAGTGTCTTGCAACATTCCTTATTAATATTTAGATCCTTTTGAAAATAAAATTTGAAAACATTGATATTTTTCTCATTCATCACAGTAGCTAAAGTTGGTTGCATGATCCAATAGTCCCTATGTTGAATCCATCAAAATACAAAAAGTTTCTTTAGGTAGTATGAGTCAAAATTAGCCTAATCTTATTTTCGTATACTGTTGAAAACTTAATACTTAACATTTCACTAAGACTAATTGTACGATGAATTTAGTTCTCTACTTGGGATATTTAATTGATAACAGAAATAATGTATTAATATGCATGTTGTCTTAATATAACTGTCTGTTGTAGGTTTAGTTGAGGTTACATCAGTTATGTGTGCATTGTCTGATATGAATTGCACTAATTTGAGTTCGATTTTATACATGAAAAGCTCTAAAAATAAATTATAATTACACTTAGTGTAATAGCTCTGATTGGTTATTGCTGAATGTTATAATACTTACAGATAGATTGGGACACTCACTTTGTTCTCTTGCAATACCAGTTGACTAGTTGTTGACTTCTTGTACTTATTTCGTAGTCTAGTCCTTACTCGACTATTAAGATAGGCCTATGTCCTAAGGTAGCGTGCAATTCAAGTTGCGTTTAGACATCCCTGCAGGTAATTAAACGTTTACTTTTTTGCCTGCAGTGATGGTGCAAGCAATTTGAGTTCTTTATGTACGTAACACCAAATTCGGTGAACTAAGTTTGCAGATTGTTTCTCAGTCTTTCTTTTTCTACCCGGTGTAATAATTATTATGATTGTAATGGTGGTAACTGTATTCATGATGATGAGGAAAAGCTGGAGAATAAAAACTGTAAAACTATTTTAAACGTGTCATTTCTCTAATTTATCGTAGAATGGTTGCAGATGTAGCAGGAAGTGGACGTTTACAGGTTATGAATGACCTATGTATGTAATTAATGAAACATTCTCACATTTATTCTGTTTTATAACTTATTTATTTTACCAATTTTTTTTTACAATATTACTTTTACAGCCTTAATTCGAACACTAGTGTAGGCCTTATACATGATGGACGGACAAGGATTAGCTTATCGCATTACTTGTACACTGCAGGTACTACAAGACTATATAATTATTATGGTACACATATGATGAACATTAAGATACATATAGGCTACGCCTATATATTACTAGACAATTATGGTATATGTTTCTATGTACGAGGGATGGACCATAAGCCATAGCAACTTTTTTTTTTCTGAAAGTAAGGCGAATTTATCATGAGATGTAGTATATGGGCAAGATCAGTAAACTATACAGGTTGCGTATTCCGGGATAGACCAATCGCAGCACTTGAGTGCGTGACGTCACCAGATTCCAAATCTCGCAATTCCCAGTTTTTACTCAGTCTAGAAAATCTTACACCGCGTGATTAAACTCGTAACCTTTAATTAACCCTTGGTCGGATTCCTGTGAAATTTTTACAGAAATAATCTACACACATCAGCCCTACTGATGGTTAAGACAGAGCCTTAAAAAAGCGGACACAAATGTTTTTATTTCATTTTATAAACATCACTCGTTACACAAAATTCATGGAGGGAGAAGCAAATTTCACTATGCGACAATTTTTTGTATTTTTGTGTCCCGAAAAAACTTCAAGCGAGAAAGTTTTAGTGAAATAATTGAATTTTAATACAAATGAAGTTCCAGCCCTATACCTCGAATGGTTTACGAGTAATTGAGTGATAATTATTCCGGGCGCTTCACTTGCCGGAATGATTTGTGACCACCGTGAAATGTTCAGGAAGAAGCATATTTGACTATGCGACAATTTTGTTTATTTCTGTGACCAGAAAATGATTCAAGCATGTAAGCTTTAGGGAAATATTTGAATTTTATTATACATCAACTACCACGTTTATATCTTGAATGGTTTACGAGTAATAGAGTGGTAATTACTTCAGGCACTAAAGCTATGGGAACGGTACAGAGGTCTTTTTGTTCAATAAAATAGACCTACAAGCAATTACGTAATAATCCTTAAATATTTTAGTCGTGGACTCAAAAATAAAGGATATTAACTGGCTACTTGTACCCATACAGAAAGATTGACCCTTTGAAACTAAATTATTTTGGAAGACTTCAATAGACGCCGGCCGTGAAAGCCTAAATACTTATAATTAATTATTTTTAATAAATCATTAAATTATAAAAGGAGTGCCGACATGAATACTTATAACAATATAAGTGAATAATAGTCGCAAAAAATTTAATAAAATATAATTTAGCCTGGTTAAATCCATGGGCCCTTTACTCCGTGATCTACCGAGAGCTGTGAATACTAATCTTCAATAATTTCGTTCAGAAGAAACGCCAAATATTGCCTTGCTGCAGACTAATTTCCATTCCTCAATAAAAATACGCTTTCCAGTGCAATTAAAGAATTAATGTTCAATAATGATATTCTTCGGAGGTACCTTTTTATTTAGTCATCCCGACATAGCTGCGCATATAAAGCCAAACAAAGTTCTGTAGTCCTAAAACCCCATGTAAATATGATTAATAACAATTACAATAATAATACTAATATGAATAGTATAATATATTA
Source organism: Ectobius pallidus (assembly GCA_964059195.1). NCBI lineage: Eukaryota > Metazoa > Arthropoda > Insecta > Blattodea > Ectobiidae > Ectobius > Ectobius pallidus. The sequence goes on from CAXKWD010000008.1 coordinate 23,250,557, forward strand.
TTTACCTTTTTCTCTTAGTTTTTTTCCCCCTTGGTAAATTCAGCAGTTCAGCTTTGAAATCCCTTTCGTAATACTGCTCCGTGAAGTGCAAGGAACAAACTCTACTTGTATCAGGATTCCAAGAATCATTTCTTCGGAAGCAACAATCCATCGCTTGCGAACATCTTTGATTTTTGGAAAAACGTGGAACGAAATGTTACAGTCAAGCTTCTTGCAATCTGAGAAATTACTGTTACACACTGCCGCAGCACATCTCTAGCCCGGCATAATGGTTCAGTTATCTGCACATTCTGAAGCACTTTCTAATTGTACTATTAAAAACAATATGTATTGGTAATCTCTATCCTAAAAGACTACGGTCAAGCGGCCGAGATCAGTAGCTACAAAAGCCTTGTCAGCGGCACCATGCTCTCTACTGTCCTGCTCGAAGCAGACAGATGGAAGCGCCCGGAATAATTACCACTCAATTACTCGTAAACCATTCGAGATATGGGGCTGGAACTTCATTTGTATTAAAATTCAATTATTTCACTAAAACTTTCTCGCTTGAAGTTTTTTCGGGAAACAAAAATACAAAAAATTGTCGCATAGTGAAATTTGCTTCTCCCTCCATGAATTTTGTGTAACGGGTGATGTTTATAAAATGAAATAAAAACATTTGTGTCCGCTTTTTTAAGACTCTGTTTTAACCATCAGTAGGGCTGATGTGTGTAGATTATTTCTGTATAAATTTCACAGGAATCCAACAAAGGGTTAATTAAAGGTTAAGAGTTTAATCACGCGGTGTAAGATTTTCTAAACTGAGTAAAAACTGGGAATTGCGAGATTTGGAATCTGGTGACGTCACACACTCGCCTGCTCGCCGCAACCCCCTGTCCTATAAACTCGCCGGAATACTCTACCTCTGTAGTTTACAAGCCTTGGTATATGGGCACATCGTTTGGTAACATTGTCATGCACGGTTATACGAATAGAGCAATGGTTATTTAGTTGTAAGTTAGCCGCCGTGCAGTAGGCATATGACAAGATAAGAACAGTATTCTTACGTCAAAATAGTTACTATCCGAGGAAGAAATGCCAGCAAGCAAATGATGGAAGCTTTGGGGAATAGCTTATTGCAAATTGGTGCCGAACTTTAAGATGTCATGGAGTGGATATGTGTGCTTTCATGATTTCAACTACTGCAATACATTAGAGTGGCACGATGCAGTTGCATATGGATATTTATAGGTGTTTGTTTCATTATCCTACATCTAGATCCCATAGTCTGCTTTATACATAGGCTACATTCCACACCGTACCCTTTCATTTGTATATTTCAGATTTTAAAATAATCCCACTTTTTTCAAAAGAAACTATAGTTGCCATGACTTACGTCCTATCCCTCGTGTATACAATATAAATAACTCTTGTTTTAGCTAACGGTGGCATTATTATGGTTTCTGGCTTTTTGAGTACATATGTAGAAAAATAACTAAATCGTACAGTACTGTAGTACTGTAAATAGCATCAGGTGATCACAGAATTATAAAAAATGCTTTAAATTTACGGCATCACAACACACATTTCCAAGAAGTATTTGTGCAATTACGATCAAGGCAGAATTCGACAATAAAGCAGAATCGGTTACGTGGGATTCAATTTATGATTTTTCTTTTTTAAAATTTTCGTTCATAATTGGACACGTTGATACAATACAGTAACAGGCATCTAATCGGAGTGGATCAATTGGTGAGTTTGAACTTAAGTTTCGCTTGGAAGTGAAATGGTTACAATATAATTTTGCCCTCCGAAAATAACTTTTAGTAGGCTACCGGGATTTGATTTGGCAATGGACACATATTCTCTTGTTGGAACTTAAAAGGAATTTTTTTAGAAAGCCATTCTATGATCGGACTCCGTGCGATTTTCAGCTTGCTGCTCATGTTCTGTTTACTTTAAATGTACATGAGATATTTCTCGTTCGAGCTAAATTGGTTAGGTGTGACATATTTGACTGATCATCTGTTCAGTCCAAACATTTTTCTCGATCAACTACAGTAGAAATGTAGAGTCGTTCCCTACCCGTAAGATTACCTCAAGTTAGTGAACAATTTATATTTTATAAGGAATATGTTGTACTGGTTCATGCTTTGTATTTATAAACATTAAAAGCCGTAAACCCAGCTAAAGTATTGAGACATTATCAGTTTGAACCATGACTCCTTTACCTCTTCATAAGTACTTTTCTCCTGTGATTTCTTTCGCTTTCCATTAATATTTTTACACATTGTTTTCTAGCAGTATCATACATATTCTACATCGTTGGAAACACTGTATGCATCTCTACCAGAAAACCAACGATTTTGATAACGAAATACGACCTCAATGAGACCAAGTCCAATGTGATTAGTATCATAGCTCAATGACATTCAGTCGGCATTTATGCTTTGTACTAATAACTACAGTTAGTTATCTTGATACTTTATTAGATTTCGAAGTATCAAATTCAATTAATATTATTATCGGATTTAATATAATTATGTTTCCTTACAGATGGGGAGGGGGCGAACTTTTCGTTTATACACGACATGCCTTCGATAACACTGTATGTAGTGAAAGACAGTCTGAAAATAAAACACTCCTTTCTTTCATTTTGCATTTGTACCAAGCGAACTTGCAAAAATGTAAACGATTTTACGCACTTCTTAAAATTATACACTAAAGTATAAGTTATATAGTTGCTGAACATTCTTTTCATAAGAAAAAACTTTTCTGTCAATGATCTTCTAACTCTATAGCTGATCAAATACTTTCCTTTGTCTAAGCCAGGAACTGTATTTTTAGAAGAAAAGGAAATTCTTTGTATTTTTCTGTAGTCTAAGTGTCTTTTATGATTGAACAACATGGGAGTAGGACCCGTATGTCTTAAAATAAAAAAACAAAGAATATTTGTACCGTATCTAAAATTATATATATACAAAGGATGTACAAATTCGACATCAATGAGTCACATCTCCATTTTCCGCTCCTCTACTGTCTTTCGCTAACCTCAGCTGAATTTCCTGTAGAGAGATTCCTTTTGTTTCCGGCACTTTAAAGTAAACGAACCCAGCGGAAAGAGCACACATCACAGCAAAGAACCAAAAAGCAAAATGTCGCCCAAGTAGGTCTACCATTGTCTGGAATGTGTTTGTAATGATGAACGATGTTATCCAGCAGAAGGAAGCAACAATGGCACCAGCGGATCCCTTGACGTTCGGAGGGAGAACCTCGGACATGACGACCCATGGTAATGGTCCCAGACCGAGGCAGTACGCTGAGATATACACAATTAGCGAAAGCAATGGCAGCCAGCTGAGACTGCTTACGTCCTTGTGCATCTCCAGCTTCAGCAGGAAGTAAATCCCCAGAACTGATAGACTTAACATTTCCAATAAGCATGAAGCTATCAACAAAATTCGCCTGAAACAAAAATTAAACATTACAATTAGTCTACTAGCCAATAGAGCTACAGAATTGGTTTTTAAAGTTCTGATTTTACTTTACATAAAACAAAAGTATTTTAAAGTCTCTCAATATGTCAGGGTTGCCAGGTGTCCCGGATTTGAAGAACAAGTTCCTTATTTGAGTAAAATGTGACAAATGTCCCTTGTTCCTTAACACTTTTTATGAGATAGGCTATCAATTGTCCCTTGTATCAATACTACATTTTTCTTCCAACACAAAGCTTTTACACTATTTTCAGTATAATTTTAATATAATTTTTCTTTGTTCTCATGTTGGCGATTGCAGCTTTGGGGCTACTGCGATAATGTCCCTTATTTTCAGATTTAACACATGGACAACTCTGCAATACCCGAAAAATGTATACTCGCTACAACCGTGTGGTGCATGAAACTGACAACCCATACTTAATCTTTTTAGAGAAACAAGAAGAAATATTCAGAAATCTATCTTTTATCATTTGGCCTTTACATGAATTTAAGTTAAATGAACGTTTATCATTGATACGTTGCTACTTACGAAGATAGAAATAATATTATAATAGCAGCGTTGTTTGCTACAGACCTTGTCTTGATTTGTATAATTATGTTGTAGGCTACCCCAGAAGAGAAATAAACAATAGTCTAGGTAAAACTCCTACTCTTTTCTTTAAAATCTACATGGAGTAATTTACAAAATGAGATTACGTTAAATTTTTTTCATACATGGTTAGTCATCAAAATTACTATTCATATGGTTAGAGCATCTGCTATACTTGTTTCCAAACAAAGGGAGAGACTCATTTTATTATACTCCTGTGCACTTACTGTTTATCAATCCACTCACTCACAGTGAAACCCGATATCCATTTATCAAATCTATTTATCACTATGTTCATTTCTATTTTTAAAAGTGCATTAGCCCGAGATTTATGGCATGAAAATGAATGTCTTTGACTCAATTTGAACTATAATTTGGCCTATAAGTTTCTTGCACCACATCACATGTTTCACATAATTTATTCATTAACGGGCACTGTTCAATTCAATTCAATTCAATTTTGTTTATTTGCCTTTAGAATCATAATTGTCATAGACATTGTCAAATTATTAAACTAATTAAAACTAAAGATAGAAACAAGAACAAAATTAAAACAAAAACATGATCTTGCAGCATTATGTACCCTTAAAAAACTAAGGTATTAAAGTTCGCTTCCTCCAATTCCTCCATGTTGTAGAAGCATTTTTGCAAAAGCCACATTTTCAGCACTGTCTTAAATTTTATATTTGATACAGCTCTAGCTTGTGTTGGGTCCCGGGAATTGAGGTTTTAAGAAATTGAAATATATAAAAATATTTAATTTAACATTGTATTTATTGAAGCCATGAAGGAGTTGAAATTTCACATATGACCACAGGATGAAAGAAACCTTATCTCGTGGAAATTGCACTATCAGCTTGGCATTGGAATTCCACTGTACTGTGTGTGGGAAATGCAATTCTGCATTTTCTTAGCCCCTCAAGGCTAGCAATTAGGCAACCGTATGACAGCTGACAAAGGTAGAATTTAATTCGCGTGTTTTTAATTTAGCTGTGATGTTTGATTGGAGAAATTTATAATTAGCGAGCAGAATAATATTCGCGATCGCAGATACTAAGTGAAGACAGAGTGTGAGAGACAGTACCATTATTCAGTGTTTTTGTGTGATTCTTCGAGACAAGATGGAGTCGGACGTGGATTTGTTCGACGAACAACTAAAAACCTGTAAGTATTGAAATTAGTAATTTCATTGAAGTTCCGCAAAAATCCAGAGTTGCGATTTTTGCGAAGGTGACACTTTCAGTAAAACCTAGGTTGTTAAACAAAAGTTCCTTATTTCCTACGAAACCCGCATATGTTGTAAACTATGCGATGGATAGATAAACTCGCTAAGAGATAGCGAATATTTAAGTCAAATGACGATGTAAAGTCATTTTCAGTCTCTAAAAATATAGTTCAACACTATATTTACGTTAATTAAAGATTAACCGCTTTTCAAACATTCAAATAGTCAAGACATATATTTGAAGCTATGTTCATATTTTTTTACATGATTTTCAATTAACATATGAAAATATGATCATCCCGAGGGTAGGCTTCACCCTCATCATGAAGGTATTTTTGTAGTAAAACGGGTTAAGTAACCCATCCATGTTTTTATGTATGTTATTGAAGTTTAGCCTTTTGTCAAGCATGCCAATGCTAGTTTTTTCCCGTTAGTATAACGAAGATAATTTGCACCCAGACTGTAAATTATAAAGACAAATAAGATATTGCCGTTATTGAATGAAATAGTATTGTGGAAGTAAGAAGTTTAGCTTTTTAATCAAGCATGTAAATGCTAGTTTTTTTCCGTTAGTATAACGAAGATAATTTACACTCAGACTGTAAATTATAATGGCGAATAAACATTGCCGTCACGAAAGAAATAGTGTTGCGAAACTAAGAAATTTAGTTCAAACATTAACACATTTTATTTTGTGTAATAAATACTATTTCATTGAAAACAGCAAGAAATGACAAAATTGATACAGAAATTGTTTAGAATAATTAGTTTATTTTGAACACATTGCGAATTTCATTTTAAAGAAATTTAAATACAACAGTCAATAATTTTGTCATTTATTTTCCGTATAAATTTTATGAATTAAAATTTATACGAAGATAGGATTCTCGCTAATTTAGCGAATGGTTTAGGTACAAAAATACGATTTTCATTTTAAAGAAATTAAGGCACAACAGTTAATAATTTTTCCATTTGTTTTCCGTATAAATTTTATGTGTTAAAATTTATACGATGTATTGTAGTTACTTAAGGAAAAATGAAGGTAAATTTAAAGTAAATAAATTACAAGTTCATTACACAGCGTGTGTTACAAAAAGATAATTTATTAGATGAGTTTTAATACGTTATAGACGAATAAACGTAATTTGTGTGCAAAAGAATATATTTTATAATTTTCAAAACGTGTAAACAGAATAGAAAAGTTTATTTTACCATATAAATTTCATGAGTTGAAATTTATATGAAGACAATTGTATTTCGCGGGAAAGCGAAAGATTAACTTATATTGAAGTTAAACATTTTGTAAACATTGTTTACTGTTGTTATTTAATAAGTTAAAACCAGGATAAAGTTTATCAGTAATTAATTTGTTACAAAATATTATGTAGTTTAATTAAGAAACATTGGATTTTTAGCATTTTGTTAGTTAAATATTAACTGTTATAAAGTAAACAAATTTTGTTTGTTAAAATGTTATTTTACAGTTTAGCCACAATATGTAATAGTTGATAAAATACAAATTTTCCATTTGTTGGATTTCATGTAGGCTATTACATTTTACTTTATGTTGATACATATTTTTATTATTTTATTCATTAATTATTTTAATAACTTTTATTTGAAAGTTTAATTAAAAGAATTTGGAAAATTTTAAGATTAGAAACAAAGTTATTTATTTAAAAAGGAATAAATTAGCAATTGTAATCTTTTTATTAATAAACCACAAATAATTAAAATGAATTAATTATTTAAAGGGTCATATTGCTAATCATAATTTTGTTTACAGCTATGACAAGGTAAGTGGAAGTGCGTCGAGAAAACTTACAGTGCGAGTGAAGTTAAATATTAGTTAGATTGTTCAAGAAGACTTTATTTTCTCATACCTAATACATACGCAGTGTTATAAAAGATCAGTTAGTCATCTTTAAATAAAACCAATCTATAACGATCCATAACCGCTCGGGGTCACAACACTTGTACTGGCAATCTGTTAAACAACCTGACCCCCGTTGCCAGAAAGCTGTTTTTAGTCTTGCTTAATCTTACGAAATTCGTCTCAATCATGGATTTCGTTCTGGTATTATGAGTGTGACAGTCCCCTCTTAGACTAAGTTGATCAAAGTTTTCTTTAACCATAAGGAGTGTACCCAAAGTGTACAGACCAGGTAGTGTCATTACTTTCAGATTTACAAAATGGGGTTTGCATGTTTCCATCTGTGTAATGCTCAGATGGCCTTTTTCTGCCATTTAATATTCACCCGGCTCAATTTCTTTTCCAGTAAATTATTTCCCGTTAGAACATCATACATTTCTTGCTAAGTGATAGCAATCACTATATTATAAAGCCGCATTTCTAACAGACTGACTGGCTGGCTGACCCACTCACTCACTCACTCATCACTCACTCACTCACTCACTGAAATTAGTGTTGACCCACTTCCAGAAGAACTAGAAACTTGAAATCGGCACACTTATAGCTCAACTGTAACCGATGGGAAAATTCCAAAAAGTTCTAATTTTAATTTTTTTCATCCAATGGCGGGCTCAACTTTGCTGTCGCTGAAGATTTTTTAAATTTATAGTAGGCCTAGCTAAACGTTCAGTCGCATCATAAAACTGACTGCACCTCCAGTAACGGATTTTGCAGATATACAAGTTTTGTTCTGTGACTCTTTGTCGGTTATTCCTTAGATAGAGTTAGCCTTTTTTATTTTAAGTAAATTTTGTACATTTTCCACAATTTATTAAGTACCAGAATAGCACTTTCTAAGATTGTATGGTGGACGGGAAAATTTTCTGTCCGTCTGTCTGTCTTACCGCGATAACTCAAATACTTTTTATCAGATTTTCCTGAAATTTGGTATACGCACTTATAATGCCCATGAGACGAAACCGTTGGATGAAAATTGTACTTTTATATAGAAATAGAGAAAGTTCCCAACAAGTGTTGTGTTTCTGGCTGTACTACAGTAAAAATGCCAACGGAGAGTCTGTCCAAGTGTCTAAATTTCTCAAAACTGAATCCAGACGCTTAAATGGATATCTGCAATTCACAGAGAAATTTTTATACCTTCAGATAACTCATGGAAAGTAAACACACGTTAATGATAAATATGTGTCAGTATTTTGTTAGTAAACTCATACGGTGGTTGTAATTGTGATTATAGGTGGAAATGTGATATATTTTGTGAAGGGTAGCCTACTTATTTACTGTACATTAGTGCTAATGAATTGCTTACTAAACGTGTTATTAAAATATTTAAATACTAGCATGTACCCGCGGCTTCGCCCGCGATAATTATTTCAAAAATTAAAAATTAAGAGCATAATAGTTAAATCATTATATTTATTAACACCTAAATCACGTGGACAACATACCACGGTTAGATAGCGTCGCCTGGTAAAAGCGACATCAGATTCGAGTTCCTTGGCCCAGAAAACCCCTGTATAGTGAGTTTCGTCCGAATAAAACAATGTTTGACCATATTTAGGGCTTACAACATTCAAGCGATCGCGAAAGTTTTATTTCCAAGGTATGACAAAAATAGCCAAAGCCAACTGTAATTGATTTGACATTGAAATGTATAACTGAAAACTGATGCTTCGAAAACGAAGAAAATGCACGTTTTTTGCCCGTTTTCACTCATAACTCATGAACTAATGCTAAAATTAAAATTCTGGCTTCGAGGTGCATTTTCCGCCCCTTCAGTCCACCTATGTTTAAAATTTCAGATCTCTGCGTTCAGTAGATTTCGCTGGGCATCGCGGACAGACAGACAATTCCTTTTATTAATATAGATAACATGAATTATATTCATACCTTCTCTAATTTGTCAAACTTCCATTTAATTTAATTCCAAACCCATCTGATACCACTGGCAACAATATGTTCTGTGATTTTGTTTAAATAATTCTGTGTAAAAAGGGTTTAAGTATTCTCAAAAACATATAATTTTTGGCATTTAAAATCAAAATTTTTCAAAATCCTTTCTTAGTGAGCACCTACATTATGAAACGAAGTTACTGTCAAAATTCCAAGTCTCTACCTGTTATAGTTTAGGCTGTACGTGATTCTCTGTCAGTCAATCAGTCAGTCAGGACAAAGCCTCTTATACCCTGTATATATAGAGATGGTGCATCTATGTTTTGGTTGGGCCTATATAACAACATTAATACTGTAGTACAAAGTCTGTGCCGTGATTATCAGAAGCATGTGAAATATGGCCTATTAACTCCATCTGACACTTTCTTATATCAGTTTACCTGATTTTATTTTTAATGCATTTATACGACAGCTAATATCATAACATTTAGTGTGAATATTAACACATTGAATTCCCATAAGCATGCCAAATTTAGTGATTCTATCTGCCCTATAAGTATGGGAAACCATACTGGATAACCGCGACGTCTACCACATCTACGATAGTCTACATTATCCACCTACTGACCCACTTCCACAGGAGACAGAAATTTTAAATTTGGCAGCCTTGTAGCTTTTAGCTTGTAACCAACGGGAAAATTCCAAAGAATTGAAATTTTTAATTTTTTACCCCGAAATAAAAATTTCTATCACTCACTGACATAAATGTTTACTCACTTCCAGATGAGCTAGAAAACTGAAATTTGGCAGACTTAAGCCTATAGCTTTTAGTCTGTTACCGAATGCTCGGAATCTATCTACGATACAGTGTCCGTTCATAAAATAAAGCTTTCCCCAAGAACCTGACTGGGGGTTTGGGGGCAGAGTTCCCAATGAAAAAAGCGAGTCAATATTAGGCCTATAAAATGTTAAAATAATCCATTTTTGTTACTATGTTACATCTTAGATCTAGATCTTAGTTTATGTGGATAGCATTCACTTTCTATAATTGATCTGTAGGAATTAATTTCATAGATTGTTTCTGTATCCACCTCTATAGCGTAGGGGGTGTGTTCGCTCTCCTCGCGCAGCGGGCCCGGGTTCGATTCTTGTCTGGACAAGCTCCCTATGTGGTGTTTTCCGGGGTTTTTCCTCACCTTTGGGGAGAATTCCCGGAAATCAACTGGCCGTCATTATCACCTTCAACCCATCAGCGCCTTTATCAGTGTGTGTGCAAATGTTGTGTCGCGTCTTTTGTGTTCGGAGTTGGGCTGGTCACTCATCCGGGGAGGCCCTCCAAGCCTTGTCTGGTCAATAAAGTATGTAGGGTGTGTGATCCATAGAATCTCCTGCACCGACAGGTCGAGATCCTTTAAGGTCCCGGCGTCATGGGTCTCGTAAATATCCCTTTAACGGGGGAGATTATACTAAGAGAAAGAAGAAGAATACAGTGTCTCTAATTTTATCGTTTACGTAAAATCCCAGTATCGTGCAAATTCCCAAGCCACCTATGTAGACTAAAACAATAACTTAATGTTGTAATGGGACTGTGTACATTCAATGCGATGGCATTTGGTGTAATGCAGTGAAATATTGTATTTTTCAGAAATTATTAAATTTTAAAAGAGAAAGAATACTAATGTAGCCTACATTTCTTTGCTGGTTGAAAAAAGTAAGTATGCAAAATTTCGTGGGAATTGCATTAAGCACCTAGATTTATATAAAACATAAAACACACATAAATTAATACTATCAAAATAGGCTAGACCGTACACCATGAGCTGCCATCTATCGCAGAAGTCAAGAACTACGAGAACGTAGTAACAGTTGATCGCCGAGTTCAGCCTTTTTTTTTTTTCTTTTTGTGAATCTAAAACATCAAAACTTAAACATTGAATAAATGATGACCGAACAAACAGTCGTATGCAAACTGGCTATACTGTAATTAAGACACTCGTATCTCAACAAAATGTCATTAGGGCTTCATTGCATATTGTGCTAACTCGTATCTTAATAAAATGCCGTTATATTAGGTTCAATGCATAATGTACTATTTTACTTTGATGAAAATTCAAGTTTTGCTCCAAATGAGTAAGAAAAACTTGTTTCATTCATTATAAGTTTTTGTTAATTATATTATATTTACTTAGTAGATTATACATTTCAGTTTTGTTTAACCTTATATGGTGAAAATTACTATACAATGTTTGGATAATTTATTAATTTTTCATACTTTTAACTACTAAATTAGCTACAGAAATTAAAATACCTAGAACTCGGCAATGGAATTCTCCGAAATAACATACAATTTATACTAACGCAAGACTATTGCAATACGTACAGTAATACTTCACGTTCCTTTTGTGGAATTCCTTATATTTCTCGCACATACGCAATGTAAAGAAATAGCTTAAAAGGCGGCTTCTCCCGGGTTTTGTATTTTGCCTGTAATTCGAAAATGCTTATGGAGGGCTACTGATTTTCAAATGTTAAGTCCTGATATAAGTATCTGGAGAACGACGTATCACACTCAAAATATTCCGGCAGAAAACGCTCGAATAGGACTCAGAAAATTAAAAGAAAAAAATACATTCAGGTGACATATGAAAAATTAACTTCATATACGGGATATTTGATTTCCCCATTTTCTTGTTGCTATAATCGAAAGAAAATCAGTATCACTTTCACACTTTCTTCCCCCCAAATCCTGGGAATAATAATTTACCGCGCACTTAGGACTAAAAATGATCCATTGTACTTTATACCTTTTTACATGCTTAGGGCTTACAATAAACATCTCTATTTCTCAACTAATACAACGCCTACAGCGATTAATAACGTATCAGTGGATAGGATTTCTTTTTACTGACTTCTGACGTAGCATTTTACTCGTTACCATCGTATCCACAAACTCAAGTTAAAATAACTGAATATGCCCGCTCTGCAATACGATCTCTTACTCTATATAAAATATGAAAAAATAAAATATTACTCATGCCTAGGATAGAGAAACTTATGTGATTCATCACATCAGATATTAAATTATGTGGATTTCATTCTCCGTTATTGATTTACAGAAGTGATTTTTTTCGCTAAACACTCTTCTTTGCCAAAGCCCACTTTCATGAACTTCATAAGCCAAGTGCGAACACTAGAAACAATATTGTTGTCATGGGGACTGTACATGCAGTTGTTTATTTGTGAATTGCATTTGGTAAAATTAGTATATTTTCAGAAATTTTAGCGTATAATTTTAGAAGGGAAGGGGTGGTTTGTTTGAATGTTAATGTTGTCTACCTTTCTTTCTTGGTTGAATTGGGTATGTACATAAGATTTCGTGCAAATTGCTCAAACCATGTAGATTTGTATGGGGAACAAACATACCCACATATGTTGGCCTACACACTTTCAATTTTATACTCCTACTAGCTTAAAAATGTCGGCCGCGGTGGCCTAGAGGTAGCGTGCCCGCCTCTAGATCCGCAGGGCGCGGGATCAAACCCGGCCGCGGTCGATGGATTTTTCAGGACGTAAAAATCCTGGGCACGGAGTCCTCCGGGAGGGACTTTAAGCTGGGGGTCCCGTGTCGTAGATTTACGGCACGTAAAAGAACTCCAAGCCTAAATTAGAGCCTCTGGACAAAATTTCTCGGCCCTTTCACGTCCAAGAAATACTTAGTTTCCAGAGGGGGGTTGCGAGGCGATGGGCTTACCACCCGTCCCTCTACCCTCTCTCGGAAAATAAGCATATCAAAATTAGTATAGGTAATGAAACCTCCACTTGGAGGCCCCTTCGCCCCACCTGGGGATCATAGGGTACCAGATACAGATACAGATACTAGCTTAAAAGGTCCGGGCGTCACCCGGGTTTTTAATTTCTAATTAGAAATTAACTTATGGAGGTCTTTCAATTTTTAAGTCCTTATACAGAGTGCTTCAAAAATACTTTTACAAACTTCGGGCAGAAAGAAAACACTGCATATGAACATAGCTCCCATAATCCTTTGTTTTCTCGTTAGGAACTGTTCAACACATTGATACACTTATAACACGTCAACACACAAAACTCATAACAATTGCTCGAAATGTCCTCTTGCTACAAGACATGAATGCACTCGTCATGGACTGTCGCACCCTTTCAAATACTCCGGGATGGTGTCGAATGGTTTCGCAGGCTTTTGAATATTTGAAGGGGTGCGAAAATCCATGATTCGACGAGTGCATACATGTCTTGAAGCAAGAGGAGGACATATCGAGCATTTGTTATGAGTTTTGTATGTTAACGTGTTATGAGTGTACCAATGTGTTGAACAGTTCCTAACGAGAAAATAAAGGATTATGGGACCTATATTCATGTGAACTTTTTTCCTTCTTTTGGTGTAAGGAACCCATGCCCGAAGTTTGTAAAAGCACTCTTGGGACACCCTATATAGAAGGTAAAATACGGGCATTTTAGGAATGGTGAATATATAAAAAAGAGCTTATTCAATAAAAACTATGTAATACCTTTGTGCATTGATGTAAAATTAATTTTATGTTTCACCTTCATCCTCATACAATTTGAGGTTGAGTTTCAAATATGTTCTTTAGGTCTATATTATGTCATCAAAGTAAGAATCAGAGCGCATGGTTTATGAGAGAGAGTGACTTATTTATTTATAACAACTTTTATTTTGCAGATAAACCCTGTGGTACTTATTGTTTATATCTTGCTATTTAAAATATTATTTGCAATGTATTTACAATATAAATTTGTATTTGTAACACACTAATTTATGACACCATAAAAAATACTTTATTAGAAGCAATAAAATAACTTTAACTTAAGGATAGTTTTCAGTGCTGTTGATTGTGTATGCGCTCCAACATGGTAATGTATTAATTTTATAATATCTAACCTTGCAGAAAATAGTTAATGCTATGGTATGTTGGTTATAGGAAAAGCAGTCTCAAAAGATCTATTATTCCAAGTTCTCTTGTGTTTTGAATTTCACTATAAAGAAGAAAAGGGTGTGAATAGAAATAAGCACAAAAAAATTATATGTGGGAATAAGGAGAAACATGAATTGAATTTTGCTATATATAGCTTACCCTATATGATATCTATTTGTGCATTGTATTACAAACTTACTATATAATGAATAATGAATATTTCTCTGTGTTTCATGCAGTCCTATTAAAATTGAGCATTTTGTAAATGGGTTGTATGAATCGATAACTTAATGTTGTGCTTACACATAGGCCTACAGGCCCTGACAAACTACACAATAATGAGAGAAACAGTCTAAGGTTGGCGAATTAGTGCCGAAACGCGTGCCAACAGAAAGTTTTAGAAGTGACGTGTATACTCAAGATTTTACAGAGCCTCGGAGTTCTTCTGTAGGCTTAAATAGTAGGCTTAATTTACCTATCACCTAAATTTAAGTGGGATTCGCTACATAAATTTATGCATGATTTAATTCATATGGAAGAAGATAATCGGGAATCAATTTACCTGACCACTTTCTTTTAGTCTCGTAATAAGAAATTATTCCAAACATCAACATACGCCTTGAACTATATGTACAGAAAAACGACTAAAATAATCATAATTCACAATATAAAGGAGGAAGAATGAATCAAGTAGAGTGGAGCTATATTACCTTCCTAAGCGATCGACTATTGGCATTGTGGCGAAAGATACGATGAGCATGACGACACCAACAACCACAGAGCTGACAGAACCCGACATCGAACTGCCGGCTGCCTGAAAAATTCCTTCGGTGTAGAACAGCACAACACAGATTCCTCCCAACTGTTGAGCTGCCACGAGACCCATTGAGATTATCAATGCTTTCACCGCAACTGGATTCGTCAGCACATCTTTAAATGATCCCTGGTTCTTAGCATCCTCATCAGCAGCATTCTGAAATATACAAAATGGTTTATTTAGGAGAAATTTCATATGACACCGGGACTCGAACTCGGAACCTTCTGCTTTCCGTGCCGAAACCTTCTGCTTTCTGCCAATCAATCTAACCAGATACATGGTGACAGGTGGAATCTTAAGTCCTATAATTAGGGACCGTAGTTTTTTATAACAGCGATAAGCGCGAAATTTTACAAAACCGCTTTCCTTAGAAACATTTAGCTTCGCACATGCATAAAATATCACTGTTAAGCAAATTAAATCTACGAAATATCACGAACTTTGTTCGATTGAGTGAAGTATCTAAATGGGCGAGAAATATGCCCCTTACACACGTAAATTGAGAAATGTGTACAAAAATCAGATTTAAAATCATATTATTGAAGTAAAACTTCTTTAGTGGCGGTAGAGGGTAAATCGGGAAAATCAGTCACACTAAAACCGTCACGAAATCAGTCACACTCATACCGAACGAAATTACTTACTTGTTTCGGTGCTGACTGCACAGAAAACAATCAACTCAATGATTAGGAGTAATCAAAGGACATTTTTCAGACCTTACTTCCTCAATGGCAATAGACAATTCCTAAGCAATCTAAAGGTATATTATCTATTTTATGGAACCCGGAGGTTCATTACCGCGCAAATCCAACATTAAAAATCCAAAATTAAAAAATACAAATTTCCAAAATTTAAAAAACAAAATTAAAAATGAAAACATCCAAAAATTCAAAATTTACAAATAAAAAATTCCAAAATTGAAAAATAAAAAAATAAAAAATACCAAAATTTAAAAAATCTAAAAATCCAAAATTAAAAAACTAAAATCCAAAATTTAAAAATCCAAAGAATAAAATATTCAAAGAATCAAAATTTTAAAAATCCAAAATTCAAAAATTCAAAAATCCAAAATTAAAAAATCCAAAAATCCAAAATTAAAAAATTAAAAATCCAAACTTTAAAATCCAAAAATCCAAAATTTAAAAAACAAAATAAAAATTTATAACATCCAAAAATCCAAAATTTAATAAATAATAAAATCAAAAATTTAAAAATAAAAAATAAAAAATTTTAAAAATAAAAAATAAACAATTCAAAGATCGAAAATTTAAAACATCCAAAATTAAAAATCAAAGATCCAAAATTAAAAAGTCAAAAATCCAAAATTAAAAAGTCAAAAATCCAAAATTAAAAAAGTCCAAAAACCCAATATTAAAAAGTCCAATAATGCAAAATTGAAAAAATCCATAATCAAAAAATAAAAAATAAAATAAGGTTTTACTTCTGTCGCGTGGCGTTCCACGCACTCTTTTTTTTTTTAAATGAGGTTTTTTCCTTCGTTTCTTACAGAGTGCTTTCTTTTCTGCTATTCCTATGGCTGCCGAAAAGTTAGCGATTAATGTGATCGATCACAGCAAACACTGAGGAACGTATGCTATTCAGAGATCACAATGCACTCCTTTTATGCTTTTATGCCCTGAATTTGGAATACCTATGAATCTATGATCAAATGCGGCAACGACTCGACAGATTTCGTATTTTATCATAATTTGCTGACACTTCCGTTTACAAATGGCTATCTGAAGTTGTGTAATAGTGATTTCGATTATACTTCTCATTGATATTTGTACATCATGCCAGAATTAAAGTCACAACGATAGGATAGCAGAAGAATTGAGAAATGACGGATTATATGTACTAGACGGTGTATTTTAATGTGTAAATATAGCAAATATTTTATTTCACGAAATACCCACGGAAATAGAAGGAAGTTAACACCGAAATCAGCCGTTTTATTTTCCCAAGACATACGATCAATAATCCATAATGAAAGATATTTACGTAATATATACAGTACTATGGAGCTCACTTTTTATAGCGATTTTGTGACCGGGCACCCACTGTTAAAACTGTTAAAATAACAAAGTACGGAATATAATAATTAGTATTATTATTTTACATAACCACTAACACCACAACCCCATTACTCGCGCAATTAACTTGTGATATAAAAATAAGGGAGTTCCTATGAATTCTGGCCTCTTTGGTGTCTAATTATGAATATTAAGCAATAAGTTTGTTGTCTGTATGAAACTGGGAATATGGCGTATTATTGCAGACTGTTCAAATTATTGTAAATAAGTAGAGAAGTAATTTGTATGTCAATACCTTAAGTGACTGTAATTCTGTTTCCACGTTGCATCCTTTTCCTCTGAGCCATTGCAGAGACTTGGCTGCACCATCATGATTCCCTTTCATGAGGTGATACTGAGGAGCCTCCGGCATCCAGACGAAAAGCAGGATAAATACTATGGGCAATATGAGGCAGGCCATGTTGAGCAGCATATAGTTCCCTACTGCACCCACAGCATACGAGTACAGGATCCCCAGGTTAAATCCTACCTGAAAGTCACAGACTTCATAATATCGCAACTTATAAATGTGTAATATGTTGAATGAAAGGGTGAAGCATAGGATTTGAAATGTGGAAAGAATTGAAGAAAAGGAAAACATTAACGAGTTATACTATTAATAAAGACAAATCTAGAAAGGAAGAACAAATGTTATCGAAAATGATTAAAATAAGAATAGTTAAACGGAGCGAAGTGAAGTCATCAGGAAGGTGACGACTCTAAAGGACGTAATGGTGGCCGCTTCCAGATTGAAATTAAATTAGGGAGGAAATTTTCTAAGGATGGACCTGGAAGTGTGGAAACAAAGTGATGGGAGGCAGAAATCGCGCTGGGAGGATGAGTTTGAGTTTGTATTGAGAACTAGGGATGACTTTACTTTACCAGGAATACATGATCATGAAATGCAACACATTAACGTTTTCTAATTTTAAACTAGTCAAAAGTTTATTTATCATAGGTAATCCCACGAGAGATTACGAGTTTATCGATATATCTGTGAGAACGAAGTTCTATATATGAAGGAATTAGGCGTGAAAATTAAAAGGGTGTAGAAGTTCGCTCATATAATTTGAATTAAGGGGAATTAAAAGTATTTTATTTGGTCCCACAGAATTGAGGTGTTTTTATACCACGGCAGCCTCAGTCGCGAACAACGAAATTTATCTCTTTACATTTCTCGGGGCATATTTATAGGGTGTGATAAGGTTCAAAATTACACTTCATATAATAATAACAGCGTGGTATAAAGTGGATTTTATAATGTTTATTTTTCTCAGTCTCAAATTAATTAAAAAGTGTTCAATGTGAATAATCTGTATTGCGAAATGGAAGAAAGTCAGTCTGGCAATATTGGGAGCTTCACGAATATAGTTACTGTTCTACACGGAAGGCGATATCACTGGCAATATATATACCCTTGAAGGTCGTAATGTACTTACTGCGTTTCACACACTGAATTTACGGTACAAGTCGTAAATATGACTTGTATAAGCAACTGTCGTCGTAAATTGGTGTAGGGTTTTAATGCAACCCTCACCTGCACAGAGTTTATATTCAAGACGGTCGAATTGGCGATTTACCGCCAATAAGACTATATAAAATTGTCACGAGGGGACGGCACGCGAGTATGCGTCCAGTCCGGTCCTCGGTCCAGTTGCAGAGTAAAGTAAATGCATTCGTTCTACCCCCATCTGACTCGCTTCCCTCTCCAATATTCATGATATTCCTTATAGCTAATCATTTCCTTCCTTAGAGCAAAAATCATGTTTTACACTTCTAAAACTAATGGTCATTGGCTCTTCCTTCCCCCGCATATTATTGCTTCTGGAACCACGTACGTAGCGTGTGCCTGCAGGCTGTTCCTGGTAAATCGCTAGAGTCTTTTCCCAAATCCATATTCTGAGTATTCTTCATTCATTCTTTAATACCTTCTTTCTCTCCCATGGCAGTATAATGGCAGTAAAAACTTATGAAAAGACTTGTGCACAAGTTATGAATACTTGACGCCAATATCCCCTGGTGAGCCTATACAAATTGTATGCTAGTTATTGAAAGATTCCCAGTAAACTGTCTGGTTGTGAGTGCTCGTCTTATTTAACTCTACTTTCTCTTATTCCCCTTTAGCCCGTATGACTTTTACTGCAGTACTTGCTTTGATTCTCTCATATTATTTATTTATGTGTTGCTGCTTAATTAAAGTGCTAGCTTTAATCCCATCAAGGGGTACAATGGAAGTACATAGGATAATATTAAAATAAATCTCTGGTAGTAGGAGGACCGTTATGTTAGAGCAAGAATGGACTTAGTCTCAGATCGTGGACTTCAGGAACCAAGGAATTATTATTGGAATACAATCTATAACATGTCGTTGAAAAAACTATGCACTTTATTCACACTTGTAAACTGATTGTTAATTAAGATATGAAACTGGAATAATAACTGCAGAAACACTTAGACGAACAATGAACTAAATTGGCGCGAAAAGTGAGGTTGCACCACGTGTATGAAATTATGCAAAATTTTAAATCACCAATAAATTATATATGAAAATAATTGTAGTGATGAATATAGTTAATTGAAAGTGTTCAAAGTTATCGGAACTTGCTAATTCACTTAATGTTTGCTTCACTGATGAAACGATGATGTCACCATGCAAACACCTTGTAGAAACTTACAGAAGTGATCCAATAAGCATTGAACTTGACAAAATGCGTAAATTATTATAGAATAATTTAACGTAATTAATAAAACTTGTAACTTAAGTTTTATTCCAGTAGTTCTCGGTTAAGACAAAGGGCGAGCAATGCCTTTGTTTAAACGCGGGAACAAGAGCAGCACTAACGAGCGTCCGACTCGAGTGTCTGCAGAGCTTAAACTAAAAGGTGAAGCGACGCTATAAGCCAGCGTCTCACAAGTTGCACCTGCTCCAAAGAAAGCACATGACACAAAGCTGATGCAACTATATGACGTGAAGAGGGGAAAAATACAGCGGACAATTTGAATTGGAACTAGTCACTGTACATACATAAAATAAAAACAATATAAGTTTTGTCTACATATAAGTTTTGTCTATATAATAACCAAAATTATAAACCCTCTTTTATATTAGGGATATTTTTTTCTTTCAAATGTGAAAACAAGTAATGATAAATTAGAAGTAATAATCTCACCTGTGTTATCGCACTTAGAGGTCCCCTGACGGATGGTTCAACCACTTCTGCAACGTAGATAGGAATGACGAAAGAAACTCCTCCGAGACTTAGTCCAGACACGAACCTGGCAATGTAGAGCCATATTACGGACTTAGTGGAGAGAGTGAGAATCCAGCTGATAGTGATTGGAACAGAAAGAGCTAGAATAGTGAGCTTTCGGCCCACTCGATTCACCAGCCAGCCGTATGGAGGGCCTCCAAATACAGATCCCAAGGACAGCAAAGAACCTACCCATGATCCCTCATATTCTGTGATTCTGAAAGGACTATTTTCTTTCTGGAGCATGGGGACTGCCGGAGAGGTCCAGGTCAGCAGCGCACCCACAGCAAACACCATCATGTTGGCTATCAATGAAAGAAGGGTAAAAAAATATTATCATGAGTTCCGGATTTTATCGATAAATTTAGTTTCTCGTGAATTTATCTTGAGAAAATCCGGACCTTGAGTTATATTTGTTCTGATTATTTAGTGAATACACACAAAGAGTTAAGCATGTAAAGAATAATCAAAATTCACAAGGGAAATTAATAAATCTACGCTGTTTCTATTATTCTGGTGTCATTGTAACCGGGATCGCCTGTGGCGACAATCGATTATTATAATATATCGATCGTCGCGCCATCGTCGATAGTCGCGCTTCGTGCGACTTTTCATCAGCTGTGAGCTATTGCATCTTTTGGCTTAACCTCATCGGAAAATAATATCGTGTAGTTAATATGTTATTTAATATTATACGACATTTAAAATGCTTCATAGCACATATAAATAATTATACATTAATCTTATATCTCCTTTTGCTCTTAAGCAGCTTATACATATCCAAACCGATCAAAGAAACTACAAGTGTAAAGATGTCACATAGTTCAGTCCTGGTGAATTCCCTTTCAAAAATGAAGGTAGGTGCGATAAAACGAAAATGATAAAAATAAGACGATAAAATTATTTCATTCATTTTTTCCGCAAAAATTCTCTGAAGTCTATAAACGATTGATATAAAGGATCAGTATTGTCTGGTGAAAAATAAAGCTTTGCATCAGGTTGAAACAACTGAAAACTGCATCTTATTCTATGTAGAAATGAGAAGTGAGAAAGGGGTGTTGTCCATGTTTGGGGTAATGAAAGTTACGCGGGTGCATTAATACATTTTATTTGGGTTCTATTATCTGTGGGGGATGCGATGCAATGCGGCAAAGACTTTCAATTCATTTCTACAACATTTCTACAAAGAGAATGTCATACATAAGAAGTGACACTAAGAGGCAAACTTTTACTTTGGCAGAGGAATTTACGTGCTTCACTTCAGTACTATCTTCTGCATTTTAGGTTAATTGTATTCTCTGTTAAGTTGTATAAGTATTGTATTCCATGCATTCCCCCTGGCTAGGTGGTAGAGAACGTTTTAAGGCCTTAACTCCACCAAGTTAAATAAATAAATTATTAATTAAACAAATAAATTAATAAAAATAAAATCTGGGAAACTGATATAACAAATTGCCGGTTCGAGTTCATACGCCATATTTCTTAAACTATTGAGTTTTAGACCAGTTTCTTGAGAAAGTTTGATGAGCTTATTATGTGAAGGAATAAGTAGAATAACTAGAATACTAACAGAACTCATTTACAACAAATTACTCACGTTAACAATAGGCTTATTCCTTTGTTTTTGTAAAAACTTCGAAAGCAGTACAAATATACAGTCAAAACATTTTTTAAATGTTTATTTTGAAAGATAGGATTTAAAAATTTGAACTTTTGGGATTTTTTTAATCGTTTATAGACTAAAAGTTATAATTACGTTTTTCCAAATTTCAAGTTACTAGCTTATCTGGAAGTGAGGAAAATGTTAATAACTGAATGAATAGACTGCCATAGATGTGTATGACGTCAGGGCTATCCAGCAGTTTTTTCCGTATTTGTGTAGCACCTAGAAACACTATTCTGCGTGCTCATGGCTGCTGTATGTGCCAATATTCCTGCAATTTTTTACGATTCCATCTGCCCTATAAGTGTTTAAAAATCACATAATGTAAAGAAAATATACAACATTTACTTGAAATAAAAAAATTATGCGTGGAACGCCACGCGACAGAAGTGAAACTTGTTTCAATTTTTGATTATTGGAATTTTCAATTTTGCATTATTGGACTTTCTAATATTGGGTTTTTGGACTTTTTAAATTTTGGATCTTCGAATTTTTAATTTTTTAAATTTTGGATTTTTGGATTTTTTAATTTTGGATCTTTGATTTTTTAATTTTGGATTTTAAAAATTTTGATCCTTGAATTTTTTATTTTTTGGATTTTTTAATTTTCTATTGTCGTTTTTTTAATTTTGGGATTTAGGATTTTTTAATTTTAAATTTTTTGATGATTAAGTTTTGGATTTTCTAATTTTGGATTTTTTATTTTTTAAATTTTGGTTTTTTTATTTTTTTAATTTTGGATATTTGGATTTTTAATTTTGGTTTTTTTACTTTTCAAATTTTGGATTATTTTACTTTTTAATTTTGGATCTTTGATTTTTTAATTTTGGAATTTTGGATTTTTTAATTTTGGATCCTTGATTTTTTTATTGTTTGGATTTTTTAAGCGCGGCAATGAATCTCCGGGTTCCATAAAATAGATAATATACCTTTAGATTGCTTAGGAATTGTCTATTGCCATTGAGCAAATAAGTATTTTTATTATTATTATTATTATTATTATTATTATTGTTATTGTTATTATTATTATTATTATCTAATTATTATTATTATTATTGTTGTTGTTGTTATTATTATTATTATTATTATTATTATTATTATTATTATTATTATTATTATTTTTGCTACTGCTACTACTATTCCCATTTGCAGGTCCTCGTACTAGGTCTGAAAAAATTCCTTTGATTACTCGTAATCACTGAGTTGATTGTTTTCTGTGCAGTCCGCTCTGAAACACGCTAGTAATTTAGTGACGGTGCTTTGCCTAGGTACCCATTGCCTACTACATAGTAGTGGGCATAAAAGAGGAAGGAGCCACGTATCAAAAGTACGTTGCAGATATTCTCAATTCGATTCCGATTTTGAGTGTAACACTAATTTCGTGACGGTTTTAGCGTTACACAAGTTCCCGATTTACCCCCGCCGCTAAAGAAGTTTCACTTCAAAAATCTAACTCAATCTAAGGTTTAACCGATGGAGATACGACAAAATGTCCTAAGGCTATACCTGCAGATCTCTAAAAATCCGTTGCTGCTGTTGCAATCGGTTTTTTTACGACTTACCGTTTTAGCTACTATAAGCCTCCAGAAGATCTCATAGACCTAACAGTTGAGTCCGCCATTTTGAATGTTCATCGGGGGGTAACAAATAAAAGAATGGATCTTTTGGAACATTTCCTTCGGTTACATGCTACAAGCTATAAGTATGCCAAATTTCAAGTTTCTTGCTCATCTGGAAGTGGGCAATAGATGGTGATGAATACAGCTAGCTGACGTTTAGGAAAGGATCCTGCGTCTGATATTATTGTTAATAACACATACGCTGATGACAACTATATATAACAGATTTATTGGAAATTTACTTGTGTGCGTAATGGCTTCTCTTAACAACAATAATAACAGGGATATCTGAGTCAGTTGGAGAATTTAATATTGTACCGACATTTCTCAATGGTAGAGCAGCGGCACGGATAGCCGAAGATCCTGGTTCAAATCCCGGCTATGACATGGAATTTTACAGTCTGACTCTGTCTTTACGCTTTATTGTTAGTCTACACACGGCCAGTGTGAACAACAGTTGCCTGTCTCATAGCCAACTCTACAATCAACTGAAGAGTAAGATTAACTCAATCGTTAATAGATGGCGGGGACTTTCCAGGATTCCTCACATTTATGACTATGAACGAATTAGCCAGGCGGCTGTGAGGTGTAGGCCTAATGTTGAATTGCTGTTTTACACCATTAATTTTAGTTTTAACACTATTATATTCGTAGACCTAAGTTTTAACCTACGAACTGATGTAGGACTAACAAAACAAAACATGATTGTGATTAAAATACCAATTTTTTAAAGTGAAACTTCTTTAGCCGCGGTAGGGGAAAATCGAGAGCTTGTGTAACGCTCAAAATCGTCACGAAATTAGTGACGTGTGACGGAACGGACTGCACAGAAAACAATCAACTCAATGATTAGGCTTATCCAAAATTTAAAAAACCCAAAAATTCAAAATTAAAGATTCCAAAATCCAAAATTTAAAAAGTCTAAAAATTCCGAATTAAAAAAATCAAAAATTGAAAATTAAAAAATAAAATTCAAAGATCCAAAATTAAAAAATCCAAAATTAAAAAAAAACAAAATTCCAAAATTAAAAAATTCAAAGATCCAAAATTAAAAAGTAAAAAATCCAAAAATTAAAAAACCAAATATCCAAAATTCCAAAAAATATAAAAATTCAAAATTCAAAACACCAAAATTTAAAAAATAAAAAATCCAAAATTAAAAAATCCAAAATTTAAAAATAAAAATAACCAATATTGCAAAATCAAAAATTAAAAAATGCAAAAAATAAATAAAAATTAAAAGAGCTAGAATTTAAAAATCCAAAATTCTAAAATTAAAAAATCATAAGATCAAAAATTAAAAAATCCAAAGTCCAAAAGTAAAAAAGTTCAAAAACCCAGTATTAAAAGGTCCAACAATACTAAATTGAAAATCCAATAATCCAAAATTGAAAAAATCCAAAAATTTAAACAAGTTTTACTTCTGCGTTCCACGCACACTTTTTTTTAATCCCGTCCGGATGAACAGGGTCCGGATTAGCGGGACTCTACTGTATATCAAGATTAAAACATTGTGAAATAATAATACTGTAAAGTGCACATGTATAGGCTAGTTAAAACAAGAGTATGAATAATTATTAATTGATTTACCTGCTATTGCGGCCATAACTTGTGGAAGTTTATCTGTTGGAGTGGCCAGGGCCATATTGGCCATATTGGCTTTGCTGCTGGAATCTGTAAGCGTATTTGTAATGGTGATGTTATTCCTATTATTCTGCACTTCCTCCTTTACGTCCGGCTTGCGAGTTTCTAGGTGAATCTCGTGGTCGGCTAGCATGTCTAGCTCCATCTTCACTGAATCACATAAAAAATAAAGACATATGCTAAGTAATGTTATTATATTTATTTTATTTTATTTTATAGTGACATAAGACTCCTCTACATCTATCTTTAGCGCTCGAAGTAATTTTATTATATTAATTTAATCGAACTTAATAAGGCTGCTCTACATATCTCTTTAGCGCTTAAAATAATTTTATTATTTGTTTAAATTCGTTTTTATTCATTAAATGACTTAACATTTACGTTATTAGGCCTACAAGTGTTATTTCTTAATAACGTAAACATGTGCTAAAGTGTAGCTTTGTCTTGAAAAAACACCCATAATACACCAAGGTACGCAAATTTAGATTCTTATAGCGTAGATTCCATTCGGCTGCAGGCTCAGGAAGAGCGGCACTGGAAGTGCGAAGTACTCCACCCCTAGATTCGCCCCTTCCTTTTCCTTCTACCTGCTAGAATCAACCTGTTTAATTTTCCCTCCCCGGCTGTTGAAAGAGAAGAGTGTGGACGAGAAGGAGGATAACTTCGCACTTCAAGCGCCGCGCGTCCTGGGGCCTGTTTCATGAAAGTGTACTATTGTACATACTAATGAATATTGGTATTTGCCAATGTAGTTTACTAAACTATGTTTCATATATCTACTAGAGTAAAAAATTAATTACTACAGTAAATTTAATTCTACTATAGTAAATACCAAGATTTCGTTCAAGAAACTACCATAATAGCTACTATAGCAATTATTTTTACCAAGAGAAACAGAAATTTACTTTAGTTTTTAACCAGATTAAACTGGAATGTGTTTCATATATTTTAGTGTTGGTATTTGACTTGACTAAAATGCTAAGGTAAAATTATTTACTAGGATTGTTGTTTTTAAGTCCAAGAGACAACAAGAGTAAATTGTATATAATATAAGGCAAAGAATATTTAGGTTAAAGTTGGAATTTGACATAAAAATCTTATGAATTCAATCAGCATTTTACGCTAATGTTCAATCAATTTGATATGGTACTAGATACCACTCTTCCAAAGCTGCAATTAATTGTGTTTTAGCATTGAAGCAACAAGAAGCTACAAACACCTCTATAGGCCTACTGGTTAAATTATGGAATCCAGTTTCATGCAATTGCTGATATGCATGCGGTTTCTAAAGCCTCTGTTAGCCGTGCTGTTCGAAATATTGATGATAAACCAATAGGCACCAACCAAGTATTTTATATTTCTGACCATGTTTCTTTTGCATGTATCTTTAAAACTGTTTATTTTCGAACAAACACCTTGTGTATGGAACTGTGCTATGGATCATTTATTGCATCTGCAAGAAACTCCAAAGAAGGCTATCAGGATTGTGGAGTTCTCCCAAGAATGCAGTATAACCTATATTTATAAAGTCTGGGATCTTAACTTTGATATCAACGTTCATCTTAGACTGTCTAGCTCATGTTAAGTATTAATAGTTATAAACTGTGTGCAGCAGTTCTTAACTACCCCACAAGTGTCTATTCCAACATAAGCTATTATTTATAGGCAGATGGAAATGAATTAAAACACAGATTCGTTGTTTTAATAATAGCATTAAATTGGTCTTCCCAGTGAATTAAAATTATTTCAGTACCTGTATTTATAAGGACAGTCAGATGAACGTTGATATTAAACCCTCTTTAAGGTTAACGCTCACTTGTCCGCCCGGCCCGAGCAGAGGGACACGGAAAATAATAGTTTGCATGTTTCTTGATGGCTGAACGCTTACCTACCCGACAAGAAGCACCGTCATTCCGCGGAAGACGGGGAGGTATTCTTCGGATCCGATTCCATCGGAAACTTCCGGACCTGAGTATAATGATCGGAACCTTTCGTAAGCTTTCGCTAGCGTTCGGATGACCACCCCCCTTATTTTGTCATTCAACCGTCAACACTTGAGCTATTCGCATGCAGCAACCCTGTCAGTGACCCTCAGTAGTAGGGGCTTCCTTGCTCTAACATGTATTTGTGTGGTTCCTGCTTCAGGAATTGGTTATTTCTACTAAAAATCTGACTCTCACAGTACTTCTTTACCCTTCGGATTAGAACATAAAGTAAACGGTTTTATTGCAGTAGTGCGCTTTCAGTTGTCTCAGCCTCATTAAAAGTCGTATTATTTACGAGGCAAGACTTAAAACTTGAGTTTGAGTATGTGATGAATGGCATATAATTGCACTTCAGACAATTTAATTTAAAAAATGTTCGAAATAAAGTTTTAGCTCCAAGTATGAGAAGTATCTCGTGTTCATAACTTAAACAAAATCGTTAGACCCGTTTCATCGTCGATCTTCATATCACATCCCCAGAAGATAAAACTCAAAAATAGAATTTTGTTTTTGTATGAGTTTTCGTTATCCAGCTTTAGAGTTCACAGACCCACAAAGGCATATTTCTGATAATTGTATTTTTGAATTGAGGGGATCTACAAATGTCTACTAATGTTGAAACTCAACATTCATTTTCATGGTCGAGCATAATACATTCTCTATCTACAGTATGTATGGTGTGGAAGTAAATGGATGAAAGAGGACAATGTAATGTACAAAGAGCTATATGACAAGTCGTACAACAAAAAATTTAAAAATCCAATAACGGCGAGAGATGTCCTAACGAATCGGAAGTAAGATTTTTCAACACTTAATGCCGAACGTTAATATTTATTTGTAACGGTATGGCTACTAAGAATAATCGTTGTTACTTTCTCATGTGTTTAAATAGGAGAATTAAAGTAGGCCTAATGCACGTGCAATTCAAATGAATAATAACACCCAATATTATCTTATTATTTATTTACTTACTTATTTACTGAATACCCTTTCCATCACACTTCATCACCTCTATTCCATACAGAGTTTAGTTTTACAGTTGATGTTGGTATAAAATAAAGCTAAATTTTCCGCTATCATTGTCGCTTATCATTTATTAGATTTAATAATTTTAATGCTACGACATGCTATATCAGTATTATAAACAGAGGACTACATTTTTCATAATAATAATATTAATAATGAATTTTTCACTAATGTGAAATAGCATAGCTAAAAGCTTGAAAACATTAGTCCATAAGAAAATATTATATATAATTACTTTAATGATAGGAACAAAATCGTATGAGAGGTTGTATTAAAACATTTAAAGATGTAGAATGGTTCAGTATTATATAATTTGGAAAATTAATTGAAATATTGAAGAAACTGCACTTTTGCTGCTACCCCACTCAACGAGTGACTGACTGATGACGGGCCAGACAATTCCGCATAGTGAGCGTTAGAACTGCCGCGGAAGACGGACGGCTACTGATTTCTGCTCGGTCTGCTCGGGCAAGTGAGCTCAACCTTTACAGTCATGATCTCTTTGATAGCACAGAATTTTAAATGGCTAATAGTAGAAATAAATTATTAACTTTTTAAAGCTTTAATTCAATTTACTCTGACATCGGCATAAATTATAAAGATGTATTGGCCATTGACCTACTGAGACTATTTCGTGTCATAACAGTAACCATGGCCTCCTGTAATACTGAATGTCAAGCTATAGTTTTTTTTACCAGACAATCTACTACAGTACTTTTCAAATGAGAAGCCTTTTCCTTCACCGCCAATCACGTGTACGGGCTAACGTAGCCCCGCTAGCAATATGAGTCTTCCCTCCGTCTCGCCGTCTCTGATTGGACCGCGTATCTATGCAGTTGAAGGCCATAGGGCTTGTCATCTGCAAAGCACCTTAGAGTAAAACATTTACTAAGGTTATGAAAATTATATGAAACCGAAAAACTAACTCTGGTAGAAATATAAATATACTATAGTAAGCTACTAGAGTATTTTACTAGAGTTTTATGAAACAGGCCCCTGGACTACAACTAAGTACAGAGAGCGCCTGGAATCTGAAAGCTTAGCGGCCGTTAAAATTCGAACATGCCGTTGGCAGAGCGCATGCGTGGAGTGCTCAAGTCCACAGTGTAAATATTTTCCACGGCTCCACGCGCTTTAGTTAATCAAGTGGATACTAGCGTGATACCGTCAATGTTTTCAACTCAGAACGTTTCTCTTGCATTCGAATTCCCGCCGCCTCTGTCTGTGACGTGGTCTATGCTTTCAGTTTGCGGGCGAGCTCTTGTAACACGTAATTTGGTTGTTGCAAAATGTGTAGAACAGTGAGAATGAATTATCCAGGAATCGAACCTTGGTCACCTTTTTAGATACAATGTGTTCATAAACACTTAGCTATAGTATGGTATGTAACACAATACAAAGACATCCTACAAGTTTATGATAATTTTTACAAAATGGCAATAGGCTCCTCAATTTATTGTAACTTAGTCTATACTCTGCAAAGCGGTGTAGGATATGACTCTGTTTATTTCATTTAACGAAAACAATTAACTTTACTGAAAGCCGGTAAAGAGATCAATTTCACTAGCCAGCGAAAAAAAAATGCTGTTTCAATGTGAATGGTGATTTTAACTAATAGTCCAATCGAATTGTCAAAAGTGGATGCAAAATTTAGGGTAGAGCTAATTTTTTTATATGATGTCTGGGATGGTTTTGAGAGTAATTTCTGACATTTTGCCAACAAAATTTTTTGCCGCCGGAGCCGCCATCTTGAAAAAACTTCAAAATTTTCTATTTTATTTCTGTGTTTGCCCATTATCTGCCAAAATACGCACCTGACAAAAATGTTTTATTACCCATCCCAAAGTAGACTAAATTTTCTACAGTTTGAGATCAAAGTGAGCTTTCTACCATGAAAAGTTTCGGAAATACAGCTCTCCGAATTTCAGCAACATTTTGCAAAAAATAAAAAAATCTGAATTTTCAACTAGTTTTTGCTCGCTATCTTCTAAATGTCCAAACCTATAGTAAAACTCCATATGGAAACTTAAACTAGAGGTAATTTGAAACTTGTCGAGTACTTTAAACTTATCCTACCTCTTTCAGGTCACAAAATACAGAGGTTTAAAAATATATATACAGCAACGATTGAATAAATGCATGTGCGTACAAGTTAGGAGCAATAACGGCACAGAACATTCATTTTTATACAAAAAGATTTTATTTAGCTAGAGTTCTGGTGAAACATTGCACTGAGTACTTTAAACTTATCCTACCTCTTTCAGGTCACAAAATACAGAGGTTTATAAATATATATACAGCAACGATTGAATAAATGCATGTGCGTACAATTTAGAAGCAATAACGGCACAGAACATTCATTTATATACAAAAAGATTTTATTTAGCTGGAGTTCTGTTGAAACATTGCATTGAATAACTTGTTTGTTCATAGTCTTCGGCACTTAGAGGGACTTGGGCAGTTGACGTCTGCTATTTCGTCCATGATGTTCACAATCTAGCCAGTGTTGATAAAGTACTCTTCAGCGTCTTCATCCAAAAACGAATTAATTGGCTCATCAGGAGTGTCCTCACTGTCGGAGGACAGTCACAGTCACACGACTGCCCATTGCAATGTTTGCATATCGTTGTGCACTTTAATCCAGCTTTACGACACCCACAAGCGTTTAAACACCCCTTCTTGCAGGTACAGGAAATACTTTTCAGAATTGATTCTGGAGCTGGTTACTTCTTGGCTTTAAGGGGAAAGAGGCCTCTTGGTGTGTTCACCCAGCCCCACTTCAAAGGGTCTTTGTATTCACTGAGCCATGCCTGAACTTGGTGGTATGTTCGCATGGCATGAAGTTGAGCCGCATCACTGGTTGGGGGCAAGTTCGCTAAGTTAAATTTCATTCTTCCTGCAGCTTTTACAAATATTCCGTGCCGAAGTTCGTCAAGTGTTTGTGTAGCAGGGTCTCCTCCACATAAGTGACCCAAAAAATGTTGGCCCACTTCAGCCACTTCTCCTGATGTAGCTTGAGGGTTCAGAATTACATTAGCCTCCTCTTCTAGTTCAGGATGTTTCAAAATCGGCGAACAGAAGTGGGTTTTCCCGTGGCCAAAAACTGCAGATGTTGTGTCACAACCACTGAAAGCATGGATTAACAGCAGCATGTTGGAGAAGCTGTGGCGAAATGACTGCCTTGATTAGAAGATGTCTGCAGCTTTGCTTCTTCCGTACTTTTGGATATATGTATTCTTTATATGAGGGGATGGTAATGTAGTGAGGAAATAAGAAGGTCTATGTCCTCCCCAACTACAAAGATAGTGTCGTATTGAGATGCTTTTGAGAAGGCAGTGCTAACAATCAAGACATCTGCATCTTTAACAGCCTATTCCAGCTTTTGCAAATTCTACGAAGCGCCTCTTGTTGTTTTCATTGGTGAGAAAAGTTTCTTGTGAACTTTTCAAAACAGTAGTTCTATCAAAGACGACATCAGGAGATGGACTCGTAGCCCGTCGGAGTCTCACAATTCTTTGTGCTTGTTTGATTAGCGTCAGAAGGATAACCATCGAAGATAACTGAAACCTTTGAGTCATAATTTGTCTGCAAATATTTCAAAATGCCTAAGGTTGCCTGGTACAAACACATAAAAACAGATGTATCCGGAGAGAACGGTATGCGGAGCAGTGACAAAGAGCCTCTTAGCGCCATTCCTCCGATAACATGTTTCCATTTTGGGACAACTGTATATGCTATAGGAAGTAATTTTTTTCAGAGGACACTGCAAAAGTGTTCTTCTAAAATAAAACGCCGTTCTCTCCAAATCAAAATGCTGTACCTACACCAACTTTTCTTATTTTCTTTTTACATTGTTTTTTTAGTCTTTTATCATTATAAATTGTTGGAAATACTGTTTTGGTTGTTAATTACAATGTAAAACTTAACTATAAGACAGCACAGGTTTTTTACTGATAAACGCCATTTAGAATATCCTAGGCAAAACTAGACTTTCGTACCTTCGATAAGTTTTCTGAAATGTGAGGAGTTGTAGATACCTCTGTATCTGGTGACCTATAATAGGTATGAAAACATTAAATACTCAACTTGTTGCAAATTTACTCTACTTTAAAAGTTATCCTTCGAAATTTTACTCAAGGTTTGGTCATTTAGAAGATAGCGAGCAAAAACTAGTTGAAAATTCAGATTTTTTTATTTTTTGCAAAATGTTGCTGAAATTCGGAGAGCTGTATTTCCGAAACTATTCATGGTAGAAAACTCAATTTGATATCAAACTGTGTCAAATTTAGTTCACTTTTAGGATAAATAATAAAATATTTTGTCAGGTGCGTATTTTGGCAGATAATGGGCAAAAACAGAAATAAAATAGAAAATTTTGAAGTTTTTTCAAGATGGCGGCTCCGGCGGCAAAAAATTTTGTTGGCAAAATGTCAGAAATTACTCTCAAAACCATCCCAGACATCATATAAAAAAATTAGCTCTACCCTAAATTTTGCATCCACATGACTTTTTTTGTGATAATTTGACTGGACTATAACATTTGCACGCTAAATTGAATGCTGAAAACCGTTTTCCTCTATCACGTAAAGTTTTTAAACAAACCACATAAAGAATTTTAAAAGTAGTGGATTTTTTGTGAAATAAGGAGTATTACAAAATCAAAACTAAAATGCCATATTCCCACCATATACACAAAACTGGGTTTCTAGATAACTTTAAAAAAGTTTGGTGACTGAAGATCAGCAACTTTTCTTTGCTCTCTAGGAAGGCTGAGTTGATTTAACTTAAGTTTATGTTTTCCTTGTGTATTTTATCTTACATCAGTAGTCCGCAATTCGTCCCACTATCCCAGAAATCGTCTTTCTATCTCCTTAATTTCCCGATTAAATCTTTCACTTTGCTCATCACGCATGAGTCCCAAATGACGTGGAAAGTAGTGAAGGTGAGACTGCCAGAAATAAACTTTCAAACTCATATTACAATTTAAAAAATTGCAGTTTTTCTAACATATTTCTTACAGTTTTTTCATATAGTAGGTCTTCTTAGGGTGACCAGTTGTCCTTGTCCTGCTTTTTGCTGAACACTCCTTTTTTAACACCTTATCCTGTGGTGTTATCATCAATATCTGCTTATTAAAAAAATCCTGCGAAAAATCCTGTGAAATGGAGATATATGTGAAATATAGTACTCCACCATTCCTGTATGTAGACCCAATACAGTAGCTTATGATTGAAAGGAAATTAAAACTAACGGCCATAATGGCCACTATATCTCATAACTAGAGCCCGGATTTCCATGCAAATGCATGTTTTTATATACTTCGGTTACACTTCTCAAACTTTGTAGATACTCATTACATGACGTATGGATTCCAAATAACCATACTTTTTCCGTGCATGTTTGCATATTTCGGCCTTTTTATGGCAAAATTCATGCATAATGCATGTTTTGGATTTTTTTGGTTTAATACAGCATATTCAGACGTTTTTAATGCATATAAACCCCCATTATCTGGTTTTAGTGCATAATATCAAGTTACCATGCATAACTGTGCATATTATGAATGTGCCTCCCTAAAATCTCGGCTTTTCAAAGAAACGTAAAAAAAATGTTGTATTGTATTACCATTGTTATTTGATTGACTTGGCAACAGAGTCTGCCACCTGCATGAATTTGAGAGTGCAAACTACTGTTTACCCTAAATAAACAGTAATATAATACACCAGACTACAAAAGAAAATGCCGACTCGCTTACCCCCACCACCTTCCCAGAATGTTCTCTGCTTGAATTTGTCAGTCACTAGCCATTGTTGAAGACGTTGAATAATTATCTTTGGAATCGTGTTGTGGAGAAATGGGTGTGACAGTTAAGTAGAAAAAAACTTAAGAAGGTACTTAGTTCAAATCCTGATCTTAAACTTCTGAAAACAGTGAAAGACGTATTATGTGGAAAAATGTAAAAGACATGGAATTCGATATCACTATCAGACAAATTTCTTCCCTTAAGTATGCACCTGTTACTTCTTGTGAAGTTGAAAGATCCTTTTCTGCGTTCAAGAATGTCCTAAACTGATAAACGCACGAGTTTAAGTGAGGAGAATTTGGAAAAACTCGTTGTATATTGTTTTAAGAGAAATTGAAATATATTGCAGTACAGTGCGGATTTTTGATAGTGCATGTTTCGCCCTTCATTGTGCATATTTGGAGATACGATAGTGCATGAATGCATGCATGTTTTTAAGTTTGATAGTGCATGAAAATCCGGGCTTTACTCAAAACTCTTGATATTAGTGATCATAAAACACTGTGTGTTTCAATGTCTTAATGTAACAAACAGTGAACTTTAATAATATTTGGTAGAAATAGCCTAATAAGAATTACGGTAACAATAATATAGTTTTTTTTAAGCAATGTCTTTGTAATTAAACGCAGTTACTTCATTTGTTAGTTGTATCCATTAAAGAGAGTGTATTAGCATTAAAGTATGCGCTATTATTAAAGTACGTATCCTTGGTAACAAATTCAATAAAATAATGGTTTCGAAGATTCTTAACATTTTCAGAGGCTGAGGCTGAGGCTTATTTTTGCTGGAATTGTTTATTCCTAAAATTTAAGGGCTTGAGCCCCAATGTTGGGCTCTTGTCCCTGCATTTGTTTTTGTTTGTGAGAATTTCTTTTTCAATGGCGTTAGTCCAGTTAGGTTATATTTTATCTTACATTAAAATGAGTTTTGCGTAGTTACCACATAAATTTCAATTTTACACTAATACATAATATTTATATCTTTAGAGGTTGTTGGCCTGCTCTTGAATATCTACAGCTGTAGTCTCTATGCTTAATTAATGTTTTTGAGCTGAATTTCTGTATTAATATAGTAACCATGGAGTGAAATAATCAGTGGGCTCTAAGTCTGAAATCAATGAGGAAAATTTCAATAGAATATCTGGTTTCCGTAAATGACAATCCAAACTTGTGGATAATAGATCCCTTTATTTTATATAAGGTAATACTCAATTGCACTTATTCTCTGATTTTATAAAATTATTTAAGGTGACGAACTTATACGTCAGTAGCAGTAACAGGTCAGAGGTCAAAGTACACGATATTCATGAGTAAAGTCGGTCTAGATTTTCGCTTTCCAAAACGAAAGCAACGTTGCAATATTCCCTCGTTATTACTGACCTCAGCTCTTCCCTCGCTTTAAACAATTCACACGTGTTATTATAACTATATCTTGCAACCCCGCGTTTTCCTCCACGCGGAGTAGACGAGTAGCTGTTACAGCCGTCACAGGACATTCTTAAATTTTGTTTGGTTGATTGATGTGGTAAAAATAAAGAGCATGGGTTGAGCTGTCGGCAAACTTTTCCTCCTAACAAATGGAAGCCACCTGGGTATGCAAAGAATAACTGGACTAACCACTTCACGTAGAAAGTAAAGAGGGAGAAATCCAGGAGAGATTAAATCAGCGTGATGTAATATAATAGTAGAATGTAATATAATATAAAAGAACATAAAAATAAACCTATGGGAAATAACAATCTGTATTTATCCGTAAATCGTTTTACTTCTAGATAATATCACAAAGACATCAAGAGTTTAGTCTAGAAGTTCCTTAGTCGAAAGTAGGAATTAGACATTTGGTACTAGACATTTGACATTGGATATTAAGGTCATTGGAGATGGTGCATGTAAGACGTTATTAGTTTAGACATTTCGGTTTAGACGAAGTGGCAGTAAATCATAATAAATACCTACATTAGACTTTTAAAATATTAGGCATTTTTCTTTAGCAATTCTGAGAGTGAATCCTACTTTTATTATCCCGGCAAGAAATAGATAATTATTGTTTGTTTTATTTAATCCAATATAGAATTTCAGATTTGAATGGCCTTTAATAGGCGTTCTGTTCGCTATTAGAATTGTATAAAACATTGCTCATTCGTAATTTTGGTACCGCATACTATTCCATCTCGCAGAAAACTTAAGGGATAGCAGAAGTGTTGATTAAGTCATTTTGGTATCAAAAATAAAATTTTTGGATTTTAGTGCAAAAAATTAAGCATACCCTAAAGTATACCTGTGCAAAATTGTATGCCGTCTGGACGCATTTCACCGTTTTCTCAGCTTCAATTTGCATGTTATTTTACCACATTCAAAATCTCGCATAAAAATAACATAAAAATAGAGATACAGCTATGAAATTTGTTTGCAATATATTTTACAATGTGGCAATAAAACGACTAATATAATTTTCTATATAAGCCTTAGTTTTTTTAATATGTAGTATATTCGGAGAGAATTTTTTGCATTTTTCTGGCCAGAATATTAAAAATATATATATATACACTCTCAACAAAACCATCAGTAATTTGTGAAGCAAGCATCAAGAAATGTCACATAATAAAAGTCAGGTTCATAGATATCAATTTTGATTTTAAATATGATTTAAATAAATTGATATCTAAAAAATAGAGATATTAGAATGAAATTTTAAACTTTAGTTTGAGTTTACAGTTTAAATTATTAAGCATGCAAAATTTTAAGTTTCTATCACAAGTAGTTTAGAAAACCACTCTCAACACTTCGGTCATCTCTTAATTGGAATCTAAATACTACAATCCAAATAAATTCATTTAAAGCAATTTTTTTGCTCAATCCATGAATGCTGATGAAAAGTAAGATAAACTGAGTATAACCTCACCTAAGCACGGGAGACTGCATCACGTCTGGCCGAGGGTAAACACTGTTACATTATTACTGACGAGGATGGTGAACTGAAGAGGAAGTGCTTCAGTGTCGTCAGCAAATACACGCAACTGCACGTTGACTTAAGCTTCGATCTGTGATATAACCCTGCTTTCTGATTAATGGAAACGCGTGAGAACACCATTCTAACAGAAACGTTAACCTTGGTTTTTAATTTGGATTGAAGATGACACAGAGGTTACGAGATAGTTATAAGAGAGTAGTAAATACATCAGAAGCCACAGATAGCCGGGACAGAAACGGGGTCAGAGTTCTCTTGTGCGTTACACACTATAGAATGATATTCCCGTCAATTATATATGGAAAATAATCAACCTTTCTTACTTTACCTTAGTTTTAGCTCTTTCTTTTAGATAAATTTAAACAACCCACGCCGTCCTACAGGGCCGCGACATGTGCAAACTAAAGATGTCGCACGAAATCTGTGCCGATGAGTCCGTTACTCTCTAGAGAGAGAGACATGCTATTGTGCGAGAGAGAGAGAGGTAGCTTGGCCTACACAAATAGAAAGGGAGGTACTGTTGTGCGAGAGAGATAGGTAGCAGGCCAATCGACGCTATAGTCCCCACGAAATCGTAATGCAATGACTTAGGCAATCGGCACAGATTTCGTGCGGGATCTATAACAACTTGTAATAAAAAGTGTTCTAATAAGTATAAGTATTCTGAATGTTTTAATTAGCGTAATCGTAGCTAATAACTCAAACAAATTAATGTTAGTACCCGTTGCGTGACATCAACACAAGTGACAACGTTGTTATCGTGGTTAGACGATTTGCATTCCTATGAGTCCTTAAGTTTTTGTTGCATCTGGATTCGGCAAAGTAAACTCGGCTGTGTCGATTCGAACATCCAAAGCAAGCGTCCAGAAATATTATTTTTAATAGTAAAAATTTCCGTAAAATATTGCTGATCAGGAAGAACATAGACTGAGTGCGTTCGAAAACAGGGTGCTTAGAAAAATATTTGGGCCCAAGAGAGATGAAAATGGGGACTGGAGAAAATTGCATAACGACGAGCTTCAGGACCTGCACTCTTACCAGATATAGGAAGGGTAATTAAATCGCGAAGGATGAAATGGGCTGGATATGTTGCACGCATGGGGAGGAAGGACATATCTCAAAAGTACTGATTGGGAGACCCGAAGGGAAAAGACCACGTGGAAGACCTAGATGTAGGTGGGAGGACAATATCAGAATAGATTTAAGGAAAGTAAGATTTGTGAGGGATGATTGGATAGAGTTAGCACAGAATAGGGTTGAATGGCGGGCTCAGGTAAGCGTGGCAATGAACCTTCGAGTTCCATAAAATAGATAATATTCCTTTAGCTTGCTGAGGAATTTTCTATTGCCATTGAGTAAGTAAGTAAGTATAGCTATTTTTATTATTTTATTATCAATATGTTTTCATTTATATTATTAGCTTTTTAGATTGGCAAATAACACTTTTAAAATTCTTTGTAAATATTTAAGAAAATAATTCTCACAGAATTATTCATTATGTATTTTCCTGCGTAGCTATTAGCAAAAGTGCCACTGATCTCAAACTGTGTCATATTCTATGGAGCAAAATTTTTTTCTCAACAGAATTCAAACCGGGTTTTCAGTTTAGTATACTGACTTCGAGACCACTCGGTTCCCTACGGAAATACCTGTTTCCAGTTCGAATATTTCTGTAAATTCGTACAAATAGGCCTATCATTACAAATGCCAACACATCAAAAATATAATGAGTATGCATCTAGGCCTATGTGTGGCGATAATAAGTTTAAACGGTAGCCTACTTGGCTAGACTAGTATGTAGACTACTAGGAGGTGCCCGTGGCTCCGCCCACGATAATTCATTTAAAAATTAAAAATTAAGAGTATAATAATTATTAAAGCATTATATTTATTAACACTTGCACGCGAATCATTCATAAACTAAGCCATTAATAATTAATGAAACAGCTAAAATTCCGGCTTCAGAGTACATTCTATGATTAGAAAGCGCCCCCTGGGAAAACTATATCAGAATCGATTATGCAGTTCCAAAGGAACCTGTGAACACATAATACGTATTGTTTCTCAACTGTTTATTGACATGAATATGATGTGAATTTTATTTGATCAGTTCAGTGTAATTTTCAGAAATTATATAATGTTTCAAGGGAAGGAATGGTTTGTTTGGATTATTATTATCAGCGATATTTCAAGAGATAAAACCATCAATATTTTGCAGCTGTTGCCCCCGGTTTCGCCCGCCATTATTCATTGACTCCAGGATTTTTAAGAAATTTACACTGGTAGATTATTAAAAATGTTTGTGGTTCAGAGCTATGAAAATTATAAGTAAAAATAAAATTAGAATATTTGTTCATTGTGTTCATTTCACTTAGGCCTTATATAATAAAGAAACTGTTTTCCTAATTTTGTAGTAGTCATGAAAGTTAACACTGCGAGAGACGAACATCGCCGAGTATGTCCGATGTTTCACGAAGCGAGCGAGCGAGCAAGCACGCTATTTAGGGCCGTTGAATTGTATAAGAGTAGATGGATACGTTTTGTTTGTTTCCATCATGTTTGTAAAGCCACCGGACAAATCACCGGTAAAGCATCAGGCTGTTTTTAAACTCACCGGTGTGATGAAAGTCATCCATTTCCATCATACTCATGAAGTTGTGCATGGTGTAAGTTCATAGAAACAAGTTCTGAGATATTTGGCCACAAAGAAATCTATCCCCATATGTTATATATGAATATTATCTACCTTCATGGGAGTCTAATAGCTGAAGCTTGGAACTTATTCACTTGTTCTCTGAAAAATAACTTACACTGATGAAACAGATAAATTCCGATTTCACGATTTTATTGCGCAATTCTTGGACATGCGCCACTTGTATTGTGAGTGCCTTATTTAAGAAAGAATTTTTTTGTGTACTTTTATATCCTCTTCTGAGCACAATACCGTTGACGATTGCATTTACTCTCAGTGAAAATTAAACTAATAGCTTTCTTTAATCTGCTTCGTCAGTCGCAAAGTTCGTTTACTTTAGGTTAATGGGATGAATTGCCTTGGAACTTGACATAAGATTTTTTATCGCAATTATTCAAAATTGTGATTTTCATTAGAGTATATTATATATATTTCTTGCCCTCCTAAAATTGAGGGACCTGGAAAATGTTCAGTATTTCGTGTTAGCCTATAGAACAAGTTTGATTGCCACTTATTTTAAAAGTCTTGTAAGGTACAATGTTATCGGACAGACTGTAAACGCTAGCTGAGCATCTTCTGGTAAAAATTACTATATAAGATTGTTTTGTTATGAATATGAAACAAAAAATAATTATGTATTTAGAACATAGAACTTATGTTATTCTGCTTCCGTCGAATGAGGCTGGCAGAGCATTTTCTTAAATAAAATTTGTGGTTCTTTTTATGCGATGTGAGAGGGGAGTGAATTAACTATTATATGGTTCACGATTCCGAAAGATTTGTGTGTTTAAACTTTGCAACGCTGTTTTTATTTCGCATGCTGTAAGAATGATAGAACGGATTTTGGAAAGACGTTTTTATGAGAATAAGCAAAACGAGCGCCTATAATAATACATAGGAGTGTTGGGGGGGGGGGGGGAGGGGATTGAGAAATTCTTTGTCGCCAGAAATAAACCACTCGAAATCAATGTCATACAATTTCAAGATTTTAGATTCTTGTCTTAGAGTCTAAAAACGCAATATTTAGAATTATATCGATATTCGGGATGCTTCCAAATAGAGAAGTTACCAATCCCCAGTCAAGTATTGTTGTGCAGAAGTTTATAAAGAATGTCACGCACCATATTAGTTCTTTCACCTTTAATGACGATATTCTTAGATATTTACTTATAACTTTATACATTATAACTTTATACAATTTCATATACATTATTAGAAATTGCCACAAAATACCTCAGTCAAATATGGTACTAAAGGCTTTTTTTTAAATTTATTTAATACTTTAATACTTATTGGATTCCTATCAGATGCCTAAAGGAATTCGTTATTGTCTTTGCAGGAATTATAACGAATTACCACAAGAGATTAACGACATTAGAAAATATGTAAAGACTTTTGCTTTAAAGGCCAAATTTTATTTCTGTTCACAACTACTTTCATGATTCCTATGTTTCTATTTCTACTATTACATGATTTATGATCTCATTAGATTATTTTCAATAATTATAATATTTATTTACTCTTAGTAAATATATTGTTGTTCTCCGTGTATTAGGACTATACTGTACTGCCCATAGTTACGATAATTTATTGCTCTTTGGGATCTTCTTTCATGAATAATTGTTTTTAAATATATAAATCACGTTAAGTAATGCAAGTTAGAAAAAATGTCCATGAAAACTGGAGTTGTTAAGCAATGCCAGAAAAAAAAAACTAACTTCGCGACATCTTATGTCAGGCTAATGATCACCTCTGCGTAACTCTTTTACTTCTCCGAGTGCACTTAAACTTGCACTGTCGGGTTATTTAATTAACCAGCTCCGGTGCTTGTGGAATCTCCCAATTGTTCATTGTCCTTGTCTTTTACCTTCAGGAAATTTGTCACATTTCTTCCCAGAACCCAGAGCAGGTAGCACAGGCTCTTTTATAGTGAAGATTGCGTTGACAATAATTGTATGTAAATAATAAATCCTTGTGCCTGTTTAGTTAACTTAAGATAATTTACGAACATTAATTTACTTGTTTATTCAGATGACAGATGTATGGTGCTACGTAGGCCTGTAACCATCACCGGTGTGCCAGAAATCGTTCCACAGGAGTAATTTTACCTGCCTGTTAATGTCTAGACATGGGACTGTCGCACACACATAAAAGTAATCTACAGCGGTATCTAACCCGCAAACTAGAGAACGAAAGCTTGTGCCTTATCGGCTGATCCATTGAGGACGACTCAGAACTATTCTAACTGGTATAATTGTATGAGAATGTTAGCATCAGAAGGGCCCGGAAGTTTATGAAAAATCATGTTTTATAATGCACTATATTACATGCTAGTGTTAGTGTTTAAATGGATGATTCATGGTACGTAATTTTCCAATTCGGCATTTGCCATTACGACTGGGGAAATCAGGAAAACCCATGTAAAATATATTTCTAAGTAAAGAGTATAGAGGAATTTGCTTTAAAGTCCACCCTTTGTTTCCAGATTGGCTCCCGAATGCGAGTCCAACACGTTACCATCTCGGCCACCTCGCTCGGTTTACGGAAATTATTTATATCGCTTGCATATCTAATGACTTGTTAAAGTGTATTGCAACTTTCAAAGTCCTATGTAAATACTGCAAACCATATGGTTGTCATGGGAACTGAGCGATATTTTAAAGTGCATCCGCCCTTTTAAATGCTTTTTAGTGGTAAAAATTTAAAAAATGAGCTTTTTTGGATTTTTCCCGTCGGTTACAGGCTAAAAGCTATCAGTGTACCAAATTTCAAGTTTCCAGCTCATCTGGAAGTGAGCAAACATTAATCATTAATTTCAATGAGTGAGTGAGTGAGTGAGTGAATGAATGAATGAATGAATGAATGAGTCAGCCATGTGGCTTTATATTATAGGAACTAGAATTTCGTACTAGCTAAAATTTAGCTAGATTCATAGCCTAATGGATAGCATGGATATACGCATTCAGGATGGATATATGCATTCATGTACTGTACCACATACTATTGTCCCTGCTGGAGACATTTCATGAGAATATTCTAGGATAAAAATTCCTCCGACACTGGGACTAGAACCCAGTTGAACATCATAAAGTTGGTATGACTTTTTTATTAATGATTTTCCATTGTGGGATGTGGTGGTCGGGTAAGGTGGTACATTTTCGAACATGGTACAATTCTGAACGGACTAAGATTTTTATCCATTTTTGAGTTTCAAATATTAGCCAACCTGTTTTTAATTATATAGCGTCCATACTGATTGTTTTGTTGACCTGTATCCGCGAGAATGATGTTTTGAGTTGTCTCATTCGGCCATAAAAATTATTTTCCAATCGAAGGTAAGAACTCCATGCTTGAAAAAATGGCACGTTATAAAATTGCTTATAATTCCACGTTGTGTTACTGGAATATATTATTGAGAACCAATTATACCAACAAATAGCGTAGTCTTTAATACGTAAGTCATTGGCACAACAATGGTCATTCGTGAGCGGAATTTCAACAATGTAGTAATTTACAAAAACTAGCTCGAGGCAAAAATACGAACAAATTTTAGGTACAATTTCGAACAGTACTTTAACCCGGGATCGCTTGCATGAAAAAGCTGTTTTGCTATCAAAGCATTCTGCATGTTTATTATTATTAACTGTGCAAGTCAAATATAAAAGGATGGCATTCATACATCTTTCAACAGTGGTATTATTTCAACGAAGAGTTATAAACTAAGTCTTCCTCTGCAATGTTATTACATATCAGCATTTTATGCAATACACAATAGCATGCAGCTGTTAAGTATTTTTATTATTGCTCTTGATGTTACAACAGACCGTCTGTATGGTCTAGTGGTTCCTGACTACGAACCCGCAAGTCTGGGTTCTATCACCGGTACCTCCTCGGATTTTTCTGAGGTAGGGTGAACTGGAACGGGGTGCATTCAGCCTCCTGACACCAACCGAAGAGCTAATTCATAAAGAAGTGCTGACCACATGCCCCAATCCGGTCATCTGCTTATTCAAAACGTGACACATCATTATTACGCTCATATTACTGATAAATAATAATAATAGAAAATAATATTTGGAATAAAGCACTTTGTTCGTTGAAAATGCCTCTGTTCGAAATAGTACCCACTGGTGTTTAGAATTGTAGGCCTACCTACTGCGGTACATTTTCGAACGATATTCTGGAAATGAAAGATCGATTGCCATGACCAATATTACAGCTGTATGACTTTGATATTTTTGTGAAGGGTCAAATACATTGCCAACTTTGTGAATACAATACAGTTGAACTTGTCTTATGTTTATTGTGTTCATAAAATAAGAATATTTGTTAAGTGTTCGAATATGTACCACCTTACCCTATGGATGTTTCAATATAGTTAGCTTTGACAGGTAAAATCAGGTTAACTGATGTAACAAAGTTCCAGAATTATTTTATTTAATCAGTGATAATTACAATTATTATATGCAGAAAATAAGTTATTATTTTAATCGATTTCCGAGTTAAGCTCCAGATGGATTCTTTAAGCAGGGCTTACAGAAGAACAAAGGTGTAGTTTGATAAGCATATGTGAAGGATTATGTGGGTAGACTTATTTGTCAAAACTAACTTTATTGCAACTTGCAAAGCCGTATAGGCCTATGAACAATGTAAAACAATTTATGTTTTCTTGAGAACTGAATT
The DNA here is from genome assembly GCA_964059195.1 of Ectobius pallidus. Classification (NCBI taxonomy): domain Eukaryota; kingdom Metazoa; phylum Arthropoda; class Insecta; order Blattodea; family Ectobiidae; genus Ectobius; species Ectobius pallidus. The sequence continues at coordinate 23,294,862 of CAXKWD010000008.1, forward strand.
GCCTTTGATAAATTCTTTCTAATATATTACCACAAAATAGTCACTTAGTTGGGCTTTAATTCGGCAACAGTCAACCGGTTTGGGCCAAAATCAATAGGCTTCGTCCTATGGATGTTATAAATGCATAAACAAAGTTTCAAGAAAATCCGTTTAAGCGTATTTGAGTTATCGCGCGTTCAGGCTTACAAACACACGGACAGACAGACTGACATTTTCCCGTTCCCCACACAACCTCATATAGTACCATTCTGGCACTTAATAAAATCAGGTAAACTGATGTAACAAAGTGCCAGAAAGCTTTTGTTTAATCTGGTATCTGTATCTGGTACCCTATGATCCCCAGGTGGGGCGAAGGGGCCTCCAAGCGGAGGTTTCATTACCTATACTAATTTTTATATGCTTATTTTCCGAGAGAGGGTAGAGGGACAGGTGGTAAGCCCATCGCCTCGCAACCCCCCTCTGGAAACTAAGTATTTCTTGGACGTGAAAGGGCCGAGAAATTTTGTCCAGAGGCTCTAATTTAGGCTTGAAGTTCTTTTACGTGCCGTAAATCTACGACACGGGACCCACAGCTTAAAGTCCCTCCCGGAGGACTCCGTGCCCAGGATTTTTACGTCCTGAAAAATCCATCGACCGCGGCCGGGTTTGATCCCGCGCCCTGCGGATCTAGAGGCGGGCACGCTACCTCTAGACCACCGCGGCCGACTTTGTTTAATCAGTGATAATATATTGCAATAATGATATGCAGAAAATAAGTTATTTTTGTAATCGTATTCCGAGTTAAGCTCCAGATCGATTCATTAAGCAGGGCTTATAGAAGAACAAAGGTCTAAAGTTTGATTAGCGTATGTGAAGGAATATGTGGGTAGTGTTTATTGTCAAAGCTAACTGCATTGCAATTTCCAAAGCCGTATATGGACACTGTAAAACAATACGTTGCCAAGCGAACTGATTTGCATTTGATAAATTCTGTCCAATATATTACGTTACCATAAAATTGGCACTAGATTGGGCATTACTCCGGTACCAGTCAACGATTTAGTCCAAAATTAATAGGCTTCTTCCCACGGACGTTTTAAATGAGTAGCCTATACCAAGTTTCTTGAAATCCAATAAAGCGTATTCGAGTTATCGTGCGTACAGGCACACGGATAGACGGACAGACAGTTCCCGTCTACCATACATTTACAATCTTATAAAGTACTATTTTCGCACTTAATAAAACTACCCACATATTCCTTCCCATATGATTATCTTTGTTCTTCCGTAAGCCCTCTTAATGGACCGATCTGGAGCTTAACTCTGAAATCGATTACAAAAGTAGCTTATTTTCTGCATATCATAATTGCAACTATCACTGATTCGGGAACTTCGTTACATCAATTTACCTGATTTTACTAAGTTGCAGAATGGTACTTTATGAGTTTGTGAGGGCGGCGGAAGAAGGCTGTCATCTGTCCGTGTGTCTGTGCGCGCGATAACTTAACTCAAATACGCTTGATCGGTTTCTCATGAATTTTGGTATATGTAGGCCCATTTATAATGTCCATGGCAAAACTCCCATTGATTTTGGACCAAATCGGTTTACTGGTACCAGAGGAACGACTAATTAAATTTCACATGCTTTTTAAATGATAAATCATGACTACACTACAAATCCGCGTTGCTAGTCACTGAGGGCCTTGAGTACAATGCAGTCAGATGTTTGTAAATATATTATATTACGTCTTGCTTTAGATGTGAGGCATTTGTTGCAATTTCGTTCTTTTGCTATCCCACTTATTGCTTTCCATATGCTTATAGAAAATTAGTATAAATAAAAATAAAGCATTTTAAACACATCTATCCGTTGAATAATTAAAAGCACCTGCTGTTGATATAATATTGTGCATTCTATCGAAATGTACCGTACTTCTACCGATTTATACATTATATTTTAATGTGAGTATTTTTCGGTATTAACGCTCCTGTGCAAACAATAGACCTAATGTAATTCCTGACAGATTATTTCAATTGAATTTAATTCATTCATAACCTATACGGCTGCTTTAGGCTTGAAACAAACATGTCAGAGAATCACAATTACATCATTATTATTATTGCCAGTACATTTTGTGAAATATTGCCTTTTTTTAAATTTCTTATATCAGTGTAAGCCTTTAGGAGTATGAATTAATGTTAAGAATCAAACTATAGACCTTTGTTCTTCCGTAAGCCCTGCATATTGAATGGATCTGGAGATTAACTCGGAGGTCTATTACAAAATTATCTTCTTTTGTGCATAGGCCTAACATAATTGTAATTATCACTGATTTTAAAAAAATCATTCTGGCACTTCGATATATCAGTTTAGCTTATTTTATTTTCACTGACATCGTTATAAAGAAATTTATTAAACAGAGTGGACTACAATATCAATGGATCAACGATTTGGTATGTTATGTTTAGGATAGATATGACTATTCAATATTATTCAAGCACCATATTATGTTATGACGAACATTATAATATGAAGGCTATTAATTAATATTTATAATTACGCTGACAGGTGGACAAATAATAACATTTATGTAATGTACCAGTCCACCGCTCCTCTCACACAGCGGGCCCGGATTCGATTCCTGGTCGGGATAAGTTACCTACTTGGGGTTTTTTCTGGGTTTTTTCCACATCTGTGACACAAATGTCGGGTAACTTCAGGCCCTTGTGGTTCCCAGATATCATCTGGCCGTCATTATCATCTTCGTCCCATCCTCGCCTTGTTTGGAGTGAGTGTGTGTGTGATTGGTGTATCTCGTCCTATGTGTTCGTGTTGTCTCGGAGGTGGCCCCATTGTGTTGTCTAGTCAAAAAAGTATGTATGTGATCCAAAGCTAATCCCTCTCCCGACAGGTCGCGGCCCTGTAAGAGCCGGCGGCTTGGGTCGCAAGGGAGAGATAAAACTCCGATAAAGAAAGAAAGAAAGAAAGAAAGAAAGATGTAATGTACCAGCTGATAGAACTTCCGGAATTGGAAGCAAGCTTTTAGTAAGTAATTTCATCTATTATTTCTACTGACAGAAACTGATCAATCTGAGCTGGCCTTCTTTACCTTAGCTACGAATACTAATGTTTGTGGCGGCTCGTCTTCGGGGCCCGGACATCATACTTTATATACCGGCAATATAGCAATAGGTTACTGTCATTACCCATCTATTACGGCTAGGCTCTAGTCTTAGGATAATACACACCTATGAAAATATTCAGGGATGAAATGTACTGGTGACATCTTGGTACGATTGCTTCGGCTGCTTCCATTTTTACAGAAAACAAAACGGGTCTAAAGAATTTGTGAACTATCCTTATAATGAAGTGGGGAAAATAATGAATTTAAATATTCCTGTTTTTTTGTCAAGGGCAAATGTGTTCCTTTTTATTGTATAAGAGGCATCACAAAGCCCTATAAAATTTCGAAAATTTGGAAAAATTGACATAATATACCGTAGAAATGAATACACCTCACCACTTGGGAGATATGTGACTGTAGTTTGCGATTTCAGCTTTGTGATGAAGCTTCGCTCATTACAGTAGCCTTTCTGTTTTCTTATCTCATTTAACTTTCCTAAGAAAAAACTTCCAAAGGCATCCCTTATTACTGGGATGAGATTAAAAAACTTCGTGAACGTGATCCTAGTCCAGGCTCGTTATATTTCTTTTCTCATTGTTAAAGAAATACTGACATTTCTGCTACTAATCTAGTTGCTCAAGGAAAATCAATAAGGCCGAACGATAATGTAAAAGATTTCACGGAACTATCACTATTCACATTGAATCCATCTAAAAAAGTTCTATGTAGGCCTACGCACTGTTAGTGTCAAGACATATTTTTCATGAAATTAGTTGCAAAAATTCGCCTGATATCAAATCAAGTTAGTGCGTTACGCTTAAGAGAATACAGTATTTATTGGACTACCTAACATCCATCCATCCATCTTGGTGTAACGATGAACAATGCTAGAAAAAGCCCTGCTCTACTGGAGCGAATGGAACCATTATATTTAACATTGATTGAGGCGTTCTTCAAGCATGAATGAGAAAACCGTTGATAAAATATAAAATTGACGATAATGAAATAAATAATTTCCTTTGCTATTATCAGAGGTCATTGTCGTATTGAACGATTTTACGACAAACGAGATTATATTATATATAATATAATCGATAAGCGATAATCGATATGTATAATCGATAAACGATTAATTACTGTAATAAACGAGAGATTATCAATAAGCTAATTCGATTGCGCACATTCAGGACTTTGAATTTGCTCAAAGAAACACGAATTGTGTTGATTAGGTTGGTTTATCGTTGTTTAACGATTGTGGTTAGGCATGTGACCTTCGCCGGTATGCCGGAATTTTGTTGCACCACAGTCCTCAACCGCCAAGTCATATGCGGTATTTTTCTATCTACGTATTATGTCGACTTATGGCGTGGACGTCATTTTCATTCCTCTTTATGTTAAACTTTCTGTAGGCTAGTTAGAATTCTCCTTAAGGCGTCTTAGTCAGAAATAATTAGATCCTATTGACTATTTAGCTCATGAATCGTGACCAATCCAGTATAAGAATATGCAGGGTTTCAACCAATCGCAAGTGTCTATCGTCATAATTTTATTGATTAATTTGTATCACTTCCATTTTATCGCACCAAATGTAATTGTATTTTACGTAAATTCACAGGGACTGAACACTGAAACATCTTCATACCTGTAGCTTCTTTGATGAAAAACAATAATTGATCACAGAGGTTATATATAATAATAATTCCTTTATTGCAACCAATGGTCGTAGTATGATGAATGGAGCTCTGGTGGAATGATATATGGCAGAGGAAACAGGAGCACCCCGAGAAAACCTGCCCGACCCCATTTTGTCCATCACAAATTCCACTCGTATCCACCGAGATTAGATCCCGGGTCCCAGCAGTTGAAGACGAGAGGTCTAACTACTCAGCCATGGGGGCGGCCTGTGGAGATTATTATATAGGCCTAGGGATATGTAAGGTGCGTATGAGGAGGTATGAAAATAATGTATAATTTTATGTGTGGTGAGCATTTTAAATCAGGCTCAATATTAATTACAGTTTTAATAACACGATGTTATTAGTAGCCTAGCAGTAAGGAGTTTTAATGTGAAAAATAAAACAGCTTATGAAAAATGATGGTGCAGCGAGACTATCGCCCATGACACGAGGATCGATATCTGTCTCTTTTAAGAGGCTTTGTGCCGACTGACTTAATGACTGACAGAGAATCAACGTAGAGCCTAAAGTATAACAGGTAGAGACTCTTCGTTTCATAATGTAAGTGCTCTCTAAGGGCGGTATTCCACTATCCAATTCATTGGACAAGAACTTCATGAAGAACTTGTCAGGCGATATTTGAATCAAAGACACGCTATTACACTACATCCAATAGCTTTGACCAAAACCAGTTTTCTCTGTACACGGCTATAGGGAAAGCTTGAATTTCGAAGATTAAATCATAAAAAAATATTTATAATGGTATTAGTTTAATAGTTTTATATAAATTTTTGTAGGATAATTGCAGAAATATTTAAATGACAAGGAAGTCAGGCCGAATCGCTACTTCCTTTAGATTGAAGGTTATGTGAACAATGGCACGAGTTTAGGTTAGTTTGCAATGCCTTTTTATAACACATGTCAATATTTAAGCCCATATCTTCTGGCATGTCTCTTTCGAAATGTGGCTTAAATAGTGTAAATGCTCTGCCATGAAAGTACTGGTTTTAATATTTGTGATTTATAATGCGGTACATACATTGGGTCAGGCTATGTAGGGAAGGCTTGAGTTTCGATGGAATAAATTTATTAGTTTATAAATGTTTTTGTAGCAATGACCCCATTTGAGAAATATCTAAATGACAAAATCAGGCTGAATCATTGTTTATATTGAAGGTTATGTGAGATGAGTTTAGGTTAGCTTGCAGGGCTTTTTAAAATATGTCTCTATATTACTACTATAGTATGTAGTACCGGTATATCATTTTTGAAATGTGGATTAAATACTGAATAATCATATATAACTTATATATATATATACACTTTAAGAAAATGTGGTATCAAACTATTTTTGTGCCGTTTACTTCTGAAAACAGTCGATGTTTAGCCGCCATTTTAGACCCCTATGCTATGAACGCTGGGAAATCTTTGATCCAATGTAACGACATGCAGAAAGTCTTCAAATGCTCGTCCAATACGGTGTCCTTGAAGCAACGGGCGGCCATTTTCTTTTTTCTAGACGATTTGATCAAATAACTTGGATAGTGGAATACCGGCCTAAGAAAGGATTTTGAAAAATTTTAATTCTAAATGCCAAAACAAATGTTTTAGAGCAGACATGATACTTTTTTGCACAGATTTATCAAATCCAAATCCCATTCAATGTACAATTCACATGACAACAGTGTATTGTTGACAGTGTTCACAGGTAGGTTTGGAAATAAATGAAACGGGACTTTGACAAATTAGTGAAGCTATCAATATAATTCATGTTATAAATAAATATTGAAGAATGAAATCCACGAAAATAATGCACAATGTGCTACAGTCACATAACTTTCTCTACCCTGGACATAGAGAATACCATACGAGGTATAGTAATATGTATATTATTATATCGCAGGTTTTTGGGGAGGGAAGTATGAAATTGATATTGAATTTATTTTTAATTTCATCCCCGAAACGGTTGTATGGTAATATGAGAGTGAGAAATAAAATATTTCGCAAAGACAATACAATTTTATGTTCCGGAATTTCTGGTTCTTTTTATTTTAACTCCTACCAGGCTTGGTATGTAGAATCAATGAGATGCAAAATTCTACATCCTCTAGAGACATAAAAAGCTATTATCAAGCGTTTTCTGAGCGAACAGTTTTAATGTGATAAGTCGTTCTACTTCATTTTAAATTCTATATAAGGATCTATAATTTGAGAATCGAAATTCCTTCATAAGTTAATTTCCAATTACAAAATACAAAACCCGGGCGACGTCGGGCCTTTTAAGCTAGTGTTATAATGTATCAACTGTTTTTCCATGTCTTGTTCACAATCACACAATTAGTGATGTGATTTATACGTTTGGTGGTTTCAGGCTTAAATCCTTGTGTATTTTCTAAATAGAAACATTAAATATAACTCAAAGTCCAGATTTTCTCAATTCGTTGCTCGTGAATTTATCGGTAAAATCCGGACCTCCGGACCTATGATAGAAATATAACAATGCAGTCCCGGTTCATCAAAATGTTTTAATGTACCGAATAATTCGAACTCACATACGAAATAAATGAAGATTGCTGTTCTAAATTGTACATATTGATACACGTAGGCCTATTAGACTGCTTGTAATGTAGGAATAGCAAATAATGACGAAATAAACAATCAGTTCAATTTAATAATTCTTCAAAATCATTTTTTTTGCATGTTATTGGTGAAATGATATGATGTGATGTGATATGATAATATGAACTTTATTTGCCAAGACATTATTACAATTTATAGTAACGTCATCAAATTAAAATTAAAGATTTCTTTCTTTCTTTCTTTATCTTAGTTTTACCTCTCCCTTTTAGGATTTAAGCGACCCAAGCCGCCCGGGCCTTACAGGGCCGAGACCTGTCGGGAGAGGTATTATCTTTGGATCACATACATATTTTTTTTGACCAGACAAGGACATGGAGGGCCTCCCGGATGAGTGATCAGCCCAATGCCAGGGCCACCTCCGAGAAAACACCTACACATAGGACGAGACACACCATTCACACATACACACACACACACACACTCACTCCAAACAAGGCGAGGATGGGATGAAGATGATAATGACGGCCAGATGATATCCGGGAACCATAAGGGCCTAAAGTTACCTGACAGTTGTCTCACAGGTGAGGAAAAACCCCGGAAAAAACCCACGTAGGTAACTTTTCCCGACCAGGAATCGAATCCGGGCCCGCTGCGTGAGAGGAGCGAACGCATCCCCTGAGCCACAGCGGTGGACAGCAAAAAAATTTTAAAATTTAAAAATTCTTAATTACAAAGCAAGTTCATAGCATGTTAACGTCAGTCAAATTAAATATTCTGCTAATAAAAAAAAATTAAAAAAAAAAAAAAAAAAAACTCATCAAGGCTATAAACAGAGTTAGACATCAGTATTGATCTGACTATTCTTTTAAAAACCGGTACTGATAGGTTTTTTTAATTCATCTGGGAGAGCATTATATAATTTTGAAGCTACTGTTATAAAATATCTATTGTAAAATAATATATTCTTAGTTTTTAATTAATTATCCGATAATTTCTGTACCAAGACTTTCCGATTGACTATTCCACTCATATGCCGCGAGTTTCATATTCACCAACAACGTTTAGTGATTCCTCGGATATAGACCAATCACGATCGTTTATCATATAAAATGTTTGCTATTAATATGAGGAAAGGATTTTACATGATAAAACGTCAGCTCATTACTGGAAACTTAAGCATCAAGGTGCCGTAATTAATACGTCACATGTTGCCATTATGCAGCACGAAAACAGATAATTTTATACAACATAACTTGTTTGAAAATTGAAATAACATAAATGAACATCGAGTAAAAACACAATTTCGATTCGGTGCAAGCCAGTTCGTGTGATTTTATCCTGTTCAGCTGTTAGCTTACCTGTATTAAGTTAACTATGTCTTGTATGCACAATTGATAGCACTGGTCACAACATGGTAACTTGAATCGATTCATGGATGGTTGATTCATAGTATGCCGTGTTCTCGCAGCTGTTAGTTTTGTTTTTATATAACAAAGCACGAAAGTAATTATTATTTGTATAATCCGTTACACTTTTATTCATGAAATTGTCATAATAAATCCAACTCGAGTTGACAAGTGTACAAGCTTCATCGCTAAACTCGTAAACTCTAGTGGGATTACCTATAAAAAATTTATCATGGAACTAAAAATACTTGTCCTTCGCTGTATATATAACTTACCGATAATGAATAAATTACCGGGAAATTTCCGACTACTCACTATCTTGTTTACTACACAGTAATTAGATAACTTACGACATTCATAGAGGAGAGGAGTGTACTTTGTTTAAAGTAATTATAGTATCTCACACGATTATATGAATGAGTATAACTGAAAGTACCTATGTTATGTTCATTAATTATTTTGTCAGTAAAAGGGGACGATTACCATTTAAGCTTACGTATTAAATTATCGTTGGTGCCATAGTAGGTTTAAAAATTTGGTTTGGAGTTTACAGTATTAATAGGCCTACAGACTTTGAGGTATTGAGAAAAATGTCTGTGTATGTGTCTTTGTGTCTTTGAACAGAATACTTGAAAGAATAATATTTTTTCTTTTTTATCAATTTATTACTACAAATTACAACTAATTTGTCAACAAATAAAGATTCTGGTCCCCCCCCCCCCCAGAATAGCAGTACTTGTGCGGTTCATGACAATACACTCAAATAAACAAAAATATTTACAATAATGTCTTAATATACATATTTCTTATCTTGTTTCATTATAATATTACTGTCACTGATTCACATTCAGGAGGTCACGAGTTCAAATCCCTTGGCCGCCGAATGTGAATTACTGTTTCCAGATGAATTAAGGGGTTAGAATTTACTTACCATAGACTTTGAAAAAGACATATATTAAGTAGGACCTATCGAAATCGGCTCGATTTATTTACAGGCATCGAGAGTTCTCTAAATAGTAATTAGTAACTAACAAACATACCCGGATGCTATTGTCCGAAATCTCGGCAATTCAAGTCTTTGTCAGATCATGTTATTCATAAATATTGTACAGTTTGTTAGAACCCCTTTCCTAACTATTTTTATTTCTAGAAAACGATGCATATGATTTAAAATACCTGAAAAGTTTTCTTTTATGGAAAGTACGAGTATAAAATAGACTACTAGTGCGTGAGTTAAGTTTGCTATTACCAGGGCCCGGATTCTGATGACATGTCATCTTTTTATTGATGCTGCATAGACATTGCCAACTTGTAGATAAATCCTAATCATGGCCTCTAGATGATAGAAATGCATTTTTATTAGGTCATTTTTTCATTTTATGCAATTTTATATTTTTAGGGCATTTATTTCAATTTTAGGTCATTATTTTGTCATTTTCATGACATTTGCTTCCTTATTTAGTCATTTTCATGCATTTACCTTTGAGTATGTTAACTTTTTTTGTCGTCCAGCTATCTAGGATTTACAAGCTTTTTTTCTTTCTATACGGGTAATATTTAATATTTGAATAAATAAATTACTGGGTTAATATAATGCAACATTTTGTAGTACCCTGTATCTACTTTAAAATCAATTTTCTTACTTTTTCCCCTCAATTGCTCAAGATAAAAGAACAAAGTTTTTAGACCTAAAACATCCTTAGGGCCTACTGCATTTACAGTTTTTACAATTATGTATATATCAGTCAATAAATTTGTGTGTACAATAATATTTTTTATAAATAAAATATTAGTTTTTAGGTCATTCTTTTTAATTATTAAGTCATTTTCTTTAAAATTTAGGGTCATTTTTCAAACAATTTTAGGTCATCAGAATCCGGGCCCTGGCTATTATAAATCTATTCCATGTCGCGGCGTAACAGAAAATCATGATATGAACAAATTTCAAAAGTATTTCTTTGTTTTTCAATAAATTCTAAGAAGCTATTTTGAAATTAATTTCGAAGCTTCATATAGTTACGGAGTTTTAATCCACGGGCTTTGATAATTGATGAAGAATATCAAAGGAACGGGTTCTTACCATAGTCACCAACATGTTTTCAGTCATCGTAGCTGCTTAATCTCGTATTTGGTCATTCAGACTTCGACCACCATGCTTTTTTTTTAACTGAGCATTCCGTCTTTCGTGTAAACCCATAAAAATTATGTTATGGTGTTACACCTATTATTTCATACTTATTATGGGTTAGCAATACACCTAATTGCTTAAGAATGGAAATTGCGTTAGCAAATACTAAATATCCTGGTTGAACGTGTTCAGTTCACCAACTCATGGTGGCTAGTAGCTGGCCTGAATAAGGAATCCAACTAGCAACTGAACAGATGAATGCAAACATATGGCCAAAATTTAAGCATTGATAAGACTTTCTACACATATTGAACCGACAAGTTGAAGTCTGTATTGAAAAAATACCTCCACAAAATAGACTGCGGAAGAATTTTTTCCTCAATGTACGACAGTTAAAAAAGTGTCCCCTCCACTTTCTGTAGGTCGGCCTGGGTCTTTCTGTTCCTAAGTTCGCGGGTTGATGATATTTATGTGTGTGCAAACCTGATAGTCCTATATCTATAGACTGACATGTATACATACTAGGCCTCAAAAAGAAGTCTCAAGATCGCTAAAGTACTGTATTTAAAATCCAAATTAGAATCTCGGAATCAATTTTGTTGTATATCTCATCTGCTTACAAAGTCACTCGAGGGAGAAACATTTGGATGAATCCTGTAAGTCGAGTCAAAACAAAATACATCATTTGGTGATATAATAGATATTTAATAATGAAATTTATTAATTCTAATCAATTGGTGAGTTTACCGGGGCCTTACAAGACAAATTAAGCATCATCATTCCACGGCGACATTAAAACAACGTAATTTTCGCATACTCTTAACGTACACTGTGATCTACAAGTTATTAAAGAATTTCATACCGATACATCTCTAAAAATTAATTCCGTAAACAAGCAGCTAACAAGCAAATATTATTGAAATTGAAGGCTCAAAATAGAGCGAATAGTATTGCACACATTCTGGAATAAATATGGAGCTGTAAATTGTCCCTATAGGACTGTATTAGAAGTGTACCATATGACTATCGAGCAAAAAAAGTTGAACACTTTATTATATTAATTATTTAAAGACATTTGGCGATGTGGGAAGTTGCGCCACGAACTTTTTTAGTTTATTATAGAATCGTGGGGGAGAAAAATGCATTGTTCCCTTTTCCTTAGGTATTGCATGTTCACACCTTCATAAAAGGAAGGATAGAAAGCGTTAACGGTGCAGCTCATGTGTATTCTCACTCAAGAATACCGCTGTTTTTTCTGATAGGGTTAACGTCCTTATAACCATAGCGCCAAGGTTATTCTGAAAAGAATTTGTTAGAGTCATCGCTATAAGTTGTATATTGCATACGTCAGCGAGTACATACCTGTGAATACAAGCTGCTGACCTAGTGATCTTGCTAAACTACTTCTTAAGAGAAAATCACCCCGACTCTGTCGGCCACAATGTCCCTACTGACCACTCTTCATTCGTCCTTCAGGCCTCACTATCAGTGACATTTAACCTCGATATAGCATATCTGTTATCTCATTTGTTCAACACAAATCAAAACATCCTCTATCCACAGAAAGAGTCATTGTATATTTTTTTTTCAGAACAGATCCAGATTAGATTGGTCCATATATTAATATACTGTCTCTGACGAAAATGCATTGTGTAATTCACACTACATCCTTTATAGCTGTAATTTTTAGCCGAGGGTGGGCTAGGTATCACACAAAAAGATCAAATATAACTTTTGAAACGCATAATCATTATAACCTGCCCTACATATGATTTCCGTAATTTTCTCCTTACATTTAACGTACTCGAATATTGTATGGATTCACAGTAAATTGTCATTACAGTTTACAGAATTTATTATAACTTATATATTTTTAAATTTAAACGTATTTATGTTAATTTTTCAAATTCATTGTGAACTTTCATTGCTATAACATACTTAACACATTTCTAATTGATTTATTATGTAAACATGTTTAATTTATTTTCCTATGGATATAACCTTGGGTCCAGCAGTCTAAGTATATTTTGCTTATGAAAATACAGAATAATAATATAACTTTATATTTATTATTATTATTATTTTTTTTATTTAATACTTTATGTTCAGATTTAGATTTTTTAGAACATAAAATCCGTAAAAAGGAGCCAAGAACAGATGTCCTCAAAATTCTGCCCGCGGTCACAAGCAGAACGCGAACGAGTGTACATATAGAGTGCACGCCGCTTTTGTGATCACTTCGGAACGCAGCTAATCCGATAATATTAACCGATTGATAACAGTAGCCGAAGGAATTAGATGAAGGTTATTTATTCATATATAATATAATACACTACAAACCAGAATAAAAAATATGTATTAATAAAATAACACGTAAATGTGAATGATTGAACCACTCATAGGCTAATACAGATTTTCAACCAGTAGCAAAGTTTTTGTTTTTACTTTCCTTTAGGAGTCCATTAACCAATACTGTATTCCATACTCAGTTGCGAGTGTTTTTGAAGACTAATACTGATCTGTGGTGAACATCGCGTAGCAAAACACCTAACGCCTCTCTGTTCAAGTCTTTTCATTTTACACTAACAATCACTTCATGTCAACATGGGTATCTTCATAAATCAAAAGCTGCAGCTTAACTGAGGGGTGAATAATGTTTTATTACTTAAAAGAGAAAGTTAGTAATGCCACCTCCTCGAACTGATCATCCTGTGAGCTGGGAAGAGTACAACACAATACTGTTGAGTTAGAAACGAGACCCAAAAATCGAAATATTGAATGACGTACAGTACCTGCAAATGAAGCCGCAAAAAGGAAAATGTGATAACATAAAACCGAATCTTTGATCACAATAAACGACATGTTTTCAATGTATCAGTATTAATCCGTACGGGACTTCATAAAAATGATAACATTACCAAACTGATAACATTATCCGTGATTACATTAAGCGGCGTTCACTGCATCCTATTTGTACTCCTGCGAAATGTTGTATACTGTACTGTTCACTCAACAGAATACGTCATTGAACTACCAGCTGATGACGTGTGAACAAATTCAGAGAAGGATACTTTTTAAATTTTGAAACGAGATAAAAAAGAAAACTCAGCTCTTATCTGTATTCAACGGCGGAGGAAGGGTGCGGGTGGTGCGGCTCGCCCCAGGTGCAAAATGGCCAAACAAAAAAAAAGTTTCTTACTTATGTAACTTATGTAGGCCTAAATAAAATGACTCATAACACTCTAAAATGAATAATAATATTATTTATGACAATTAGTTCGCAGGCTTCCACGGCCGGTGTTATACATAAGCTGATTGTACTGACTATCCGGGTTGGGCCGCGTCGTGTTTTTAGTGTCTTCTAACGTTTCGGACATCCTATCGTGTCCTTCTTCGGAGAAAGATACGCATTAAAAATAAGTTCCTGTGAAGAGTAAACAGTCGCAGTTGTCATGACTTCAGTTTTCAAGTTTTAATTGTTTCCCGCCAGATGTCACTGATCTTATACCCATCTTCCCTGTTTACGTTATGGGGATGTTTAATAACTTATATGGCTTCCATAGACTTATTATAGAAGCCATAGAAATTATTAAACATCCCCATAACATAAACAGGGAAGATGGGTATAAGATCAGTGACATCTGGCGGGAAACAATTAAAACTTGAAAACTGACGTCATGACAACTGCGACTGTTTACTCTTCACAGGAACTTATTAAGTGCCAGTATGGTACTTTATGAGATTGTGTGGAGGACGAAAAATGTCTGTCCGTCCGTCCGTCCGTCCGTCCGTGTGTCTGTACGCGCTCTAACTCAAATACGCTTTATCGAATTTTAATGAAACTTGGTATACGCGTTTATAATGTCCATGGAAAGAACCCTATTGTAATTGGACCAAATCGGTTCACCGGTACCGGAGTAAAACCCAATTTAGTGTATATTTTAAAGGCGCCATAACTCACATACGCTTTATCGGATTTTCATGAAACTTGGAATACCTATTTATAATGTCTATGGGAAGATGTCTGTTGATATTGGACCAAATCGGTTGGCCGGTACCGGAATAATACCCAATTTAGTGCCCTTTTATGGTATCATATAAGAAAAGGCGCGGTAACTCAAATACGCTTTATCGGATTTTCATGAAACTTCGTATACTTATTTATAACAATCATGGCAATAAGCCTATTGAATTTGGACCTAATCGGTTGTCCAGTACCGAAATAAAGAGTAATTATCAGTCAAATTAATTATAATATTTTGGTTCATTTCGAAGCATTTTGATTGGCTCGCGGCCAACCAATCAGCGGGCGAGTCCCGTAACTAAGGTAAATAAAGGGAAATTCTGGAACAACCCTTCAATTCCTGTCGAAACCTTCTTTAGTAAAGGAGGGTAAAAAGAAGGCACCTTCTTCAAATGCAAAATCAAATTCTCGGTTCTTTCTTATAGCGTCATCAATTAATGACAGCTTATAAAGCTTCCTTCAGTTGCCATGGACAGTTGACAACTACATGAAAAACAAATGTTCCCATGTACGATTATAGACGAAATGCTGTTGTATAATGACTAATTATTTTGCTAAAATTGATTACAATTAGATTAAAGCATTGAATTTTACTTCAGCCTATGTCAGATTTATAATCCCTGACCTCTTAATAAATAAAAACATTAACTTCTGAGTATTTGCTTAAGTTGGTACTCTGCTTTAGTGAGGGCCAAATTCGCATTTATGACTAGAATATCGCGAATATTATGTTACCAATGAATGAAATTATTCTATATTGTAACATAAGAAAACTAGAAGGCTCGAAATATAGCCTAATTTCGAAATACGGTGATTTTTCTTTTCTGTGAGCTACGACGAGATAGTATTCTTTGGTATTGGACACTGAAAAGGCGCAGTGTAGTTTGGTCTTGGGGTAAGATGCTTGTCTAGTAGTCAAGAGATATCACGTTCGAGTCCACCCTGAAGCAATTTTTTTTTTATTATTATCAATTGTGTTAAATTGAGCCTATTCCATTCTTGTGTCCTATTTTGTCAATGTGCTTAAATAAGTACTGTATTACATTTTTCTTTAAAAAAAACTGGGAACTCATTGTCTTTCATTGACCTACATCATTCCTAAAGAATAACATAAGCCTATAAATGTTATTTCACGAACAGAAACTAGCTTTAAAGTTATTGCGTTGCGTTAAAATTGCATAAGCCTATACTCAGAACAAAACTGCATACCGCTAGGTGGAACTATCCTCTTCTTATTGGCTTACTGTACTATTTCATTGTCAATGCATTTTGTAAAATGTTTACATATTTTAAGAATTAGTATATCAGTGTATACCAATATGAATTAAGGTTAAGAATCAAACTTTAGACCTTTGTTCTTCCGTAAGCCCTGCTTGAATCGATCTCGAGTTTAACTCGGAGATCTATTTAAAAAAAAAAAAAAAAAAAAAAAAAAAAAAAAAAAAAAAAAAAAAAAAAAAAACTTATTTTCTGTATATCATAACTGCAATTATTACTGATTAAAAAAGCATACTGGCACTTTGTTATATCAGTTTACCTGATTTTATTTTTAATGCGTATCTTTCTCCGAAGAAGGACACGATAGGATGTCCGAAACGTTAGAAGACACTAAAAACACGACGCGGCCCAACCCGGATAGATAGTACAATCAGTTTATTATTTATGACAAGTTTGAAAACTTTCGACACAACATAATAAGTATTGATCATTAATTCCGTCGATGTCTGTCTGAAATTTTTACTCGACTAGACATCAACAAAGGGTGACTTAACAAATATCATTCATCCAGCATCCAATCCTACAGACAGCCTAGCCAGTCGCCCCACATTTTTGTTACATGTTTAGTTCATCGATTCATTGTGACCATCCTCTTCCCTAGGATAATGAGTTTGGGAAGTAACGAAAGCGCTATGAATGTTATGTGCATACAACGAGAACTGCCAATTATAGCCCATAATACTAGGGGGAAGAAAGGGGACAAACTTGAAATCCCTTCTGTATCTGTATCTGGTACCCTATGATCCCCAGGTGGGGCGAAGGGGCCTCCAAGCGGAGGTTTCATTACCTATACTAATTTTGATATGCTTATTTCCCGAGAGAGGGTAGAGGGACAGGTGGTAAGCCCATCGCCTCGCAACCCCCCTCTGGAAACTAAGTATTTCTTGGACGTGAAAGGGCCGAGAAATTTTGTCCAGAGGCTTTAATTTAGGCTTGGAGTTCTTTTACGTGCCGTAAATCTACGACACGGGACCCCCAGCTTAAAGTCCCTCCCGGAGGACTCCGTGCCCAGGATTTTTACGTCCTGAAAAATCCATCGACCGCGGCCGGGTTTGATCCCGCGCCCTGCGGATCTAGAGGTGGGCACGCTACCTCTAGACCACCGCGGCCGACTGAAATCCCTTAGTTTCGATATATTAATAAGATGGCGTAGATGATTTCCAGCTTTCCAGGAATTACTTCCAGGAATAGGCAATTTTTACTGCATATGAGCCACTTGAGATGATTTTCTTCAATGTAAGCCCATTCCGGTGCTGCAGAAGTAATTGCTGGATCATGGAGTTGTGAATCATTACCAGTGCCTTTTTCTATGTGATTTTTTTTCACCCAGTTCCTGATCATTCTCTCATGATGGAAGCTCGAACTTCCTGCACCCAGTGCTAGTAAGCTAACCTAACAACGTCGTTTTGCTAATTAGCGGACTACTTACCTCACATGTGCGTCATTACAATGAAACCTGTAACTTTATATATTTTCTACTGCGGTATTGCAGAATGGAATATAATCTTATTCAGTCTTACCTGTCTTGAATACCTTTTTATTTTCTGAATTTTGACTCACAATAATGCTTCAGGTAACTAAGTTTGATTGAACATTTTATGATGCAAGTACGTGCTCATGCGCTCAAGCAATCGATGTGTCGATGACCAATAAGATTAAAACTAATTACCTACTGTGTTTTTTTAATTAAAGTTCGTATTCTTGTAAATTGTAAAAGCTGTTCTAAATGATCGATTATTTTCACGTAAGTAACCATTTTATTACACTCTAAAATTCTATCATATAAAAAATTGTGTGCAATACGCATGCGTTAAGTGCACTAGAGAATCGGTTCTCCAGTGATGCACTTACCAAACTTATTTAAAAATAGTCAAACTGTTCTGCCAATTGCATTTCCTATCGATATCTGTAAATGTTTTTTCTGTTCAATTTCCTATCAATAGTAATTAGTGTCTTAGTAAAAAAGTTAAAGTTTGTCAGGAGAGCGACGATTTTTAATATTCATAAAATGATCGAGAATCGACAAATATATCTGTGCAATCCGCGGTAACAGATTAGAACAATAACTGTAGGAACGTATCCATGGATAATTGATTAGGCCTATTTTAATTTATACGCTTTTTTCATTGATTGATATTTTATTTATTTACATTTATGTCACGAGCATCGTGAATGATACCACAGACTACACAACTACAATATAAATGAACACTAACACAATATACAAGTTTAGTTAAGATAAATAATAAACAAAAAATACAGGTTATACAATATAAAACATAAACATCAGGTAGAACAATAAAGTCATTAATATTATTTAAAAAATGTTCGGAGAGCCAGTTATATAAAACACTCTTTTAGTACACGCTCTCTAAAACAGCTGCTTATCGGACTGGTAACACGCCGAAAAATTGCATTTTAGCAACCAAGGACGCTAAAATTGCATAAAAGTGCATTCAAACTGCATTCAAAATGCACTTTTATCGGCCTTGTCCTTTAAAGTCGTCATGGCAATCTATAAACAAAACCCAGATGGCATTGACCAGTCACACCAACTTAACATGGATTTACGCATTTGGTCATAAAACAACAAATTTAAGCCAACACGTTTCTTTATGATAATCAGAAACTTTACCAGAATTTTTCGCAAAACACGGTAGCCCACTTCATCACATGACAACAAATATAAGCCAACAACTTTTCACATTTTCGTTCACATGAAAAACATTCCTTACCATGAACGCAACACCATTTAAATGCCGTAATATATCCCTTCTCATAATCTAATTCTGCCGTGAAGTTGCTGGCAGCAGCTCCAATTCAATGTTTCTGGCTTGGATTGAAATTTCCTCGGTATTATCATTAATATTTTCACAAGCTTTTCATAAATACTAGTTGGTATGCAATATTATTTACAAACAAGGTACTCATATATTATGCATCTATACTACCACATTTGATATTGGTACGTACGGTCATTGTTGTTTTATTATTCAGACGGCCATGAGAATATAACTTTAGGGAATGGCTGACTGCCTTTCATTATAATTAATTATACGGTATTTTTGTTTTATTTCATATAATTTATATAGCTTTTACTAAAAAATATTGTATGCACCACGTACGCAAAAACTTTAGCGGATTCATCCAGTATTTCAGCCTCGGCTTTCCCCTCGGCCGTTATACTAGATTCGTCCGCTAAAGCGTTATTTTGCGTACTTGATACATAAATAGCTATTAAATCTACTTAGTGTACCGTAACATAATGAGTCTCATGGGGCAATTGATTAAACATTGTATTGGCTAAAGTGTGTAACCAGTATTTTTTATTTTGTCAATCTAACAGCTGATTGGTTTATAAGATGGTTATTTCTAGTGTGATAATTATGGATATATCTTCTAAGGGGAACAGAACCTATATTTTTTGTGTGTAACAAACAAGTAAATACATAAATATATATTACTGTTAAAATTCTTTCTGTAATAAATAAAGGTTTGCAGTGCGCACTGTAACTAGAGACTTATTATATTATTTTAATGCGAGAACTTTCTAAATCCGATACGAATACCATAAAGAAAAACGCTATTAAAAATGCATAGTAAACATTTTTATAATGTTTTAGGGACTAAATTTCTCATTCAGCCTATAACCAATAACTCTGGACAGTCTAATACATACAGCGTCAATATGCAAAGCCCAAGGTAAGTTCTTATCTACGATAATACCACGAAGCTTATCATTGGACAGTGTATCTTAACTACAAGGAATTCTTAATGTAAAGAGGATTTTTTGTGTCTAATTATCATTTAAACAAAGTCCTTTTGATGTAAACCAGTTAGTTGCTTCTTTAATTACATCTACAGTCGATCATGTCAGATAAATATCATTAGCAGAAGAATGAAAAGTTGAATCGTCGACAAATAGAATACAAAATAATATTGGTCCCAAACCAGATATCTGTGGCACACCATACTTTATAGAAAGAGGTTATGAAAAGTGACAATTTAAGTAGGCCTTTTGAGAACGGGTAGTAAGATAACTTTTGAACAAGTCAAGTTCGCTGCTGGAAATCCCATAATAGTTAAGTTTAGAAAGTAAAGTTACATACATGGGACACTCAATCGAAGGCTTTGGCCAGATCACTCAACTTGACTAAAGTACTTTCATGACTTTCAAATCAAGAAAGTATGGAATAAATTAAGCTTACAATTGCATCCACAGTTGAGGGGCCTATTAGCAAACCTGGCAATCTCCATTTTGATAAAAGATGGAGATGGTAACTTCTTATGAAGGTTAATGCATTTCCTGGTAGATATTTAATGAATGAGTTGTAAATCTGAGCTCCTCCCTCATGTGGAAAATGGGATTTGTAACACATACACTAAATAATCAGTAGAAAATGCACTAAGTTTTCATTAGAAGTTAGCATCTCAAGTTCTTCAAAATGGAGATTGCCGGGTTTGCTAATAGACCCTCAGTTGATAGGCTAAACAAATTATAAACCAAATTGAGATTTCGAGAAAAGTAAGTTCACTTCCATAAATTCAGTCAATTTTATTTTAACAACAGCTTCTATTAGCTTCGAAAAAATGGACACAATATAAAAAGGCCTATAGATGAAAAAAACCGTGCAATACATATGTTTTAAGTGCACTGCAGAATCATGAAAATTTAAAAAGACTCTTCTTCGACTCGACTTTCAAACTCTTCCTTGAATCTCCAATGATGCACTTACTGCTCTTATATCGCAATACAGGCTACTATTGTGAACTGCAACAAATAATATATTTTTCACACTTGTAGGAGGTCCCAAAATGCAAATACGGACAGTGGCGTAGCAAGCTCATGTGGTACCCGACGCGGATTTAATAATTAATGTGTGCTCTGTTTGTTAATTTCAAGGTAATTGGATCAAGTTTTTAATCACAAGCCGATAATATTATTAGCACAGACGTTTGAAAATTGAATAAACTGTGCAACAGAAAACTTAACCTAAGGTATGCAAGTATATTAGAACTGTTTTCTCATATTTCTTATAATATATAGAAATACATAATACAAAATATATTTAAAGTGTAAGATATGATTTTTTTCATTCAGCAACCTATCACATTCAAGGTGTCGCTAACACCTGATATCTGATCTGAACACAAATATCAATAAGTTGGTTCATTCTCCTCTACTAAAACCAGAGCAGAAACTAAATATATTGAATCAATATATCTGGCCAACATTAGTGTATCCGTTGCAGTGTGCACCTTTAAGGAAACTGAAGAAAGATTTCTCAAGTGATGTTGACAAAATCATAAAAAGTGCAGTTAAAGAAATAATTGGACTACCAATGGATACCCCAGATGCAATATTATACTCGTCAAGGAAAGTTAGAGGACTGAGTGTGATGAAAGCTTCATGGGAGGCTTATTTGCAAAACATAAACATATGTAACAGCCTAAAAGCCATACATAATGATCATCTTGTATTAGCCAGAAATTTTCCTCATGAAGTCAATGAAAGCTTGAAAAGTCTGGGACTTGACACTGAAAATCCCACAAATGTAAGAAAATTAAGGAAAACACTGCGAGAAGAACAGTATGAAAAATGGAAGAACCTTCCACACAAAGGACAAGGGGTGTCTATTTTCTCTGATTGGAAAAAATGCAATTCGTGGATCTCGACCAAGAAAGGACTTTCAACATCACAGTGGACAAATGCCATTAAAATTAATTCCAACCTGGTGGCTGTTCGAAGCGTCCCGGGCAGAAGTCAAACAGTCCATTGCAGACATTGCAATGAGATAGAAACCCTTTCACGTGTGCTTGGCTACTGTCGTCAAGGGGAGCTTCTTAGGATCAATCGCCACAATAAAGTTAGAAATACAATTGCTAAATGTTTTCGAGAAACCCACAGATATGAAGTCTTTGAAGAGGTTCACTATATCTCCAGCAATGGGTCTACAAAAAGAGCTGACATTATAGTCATCGATAGACAAAACAACAAAGGATATGTCATTGATCCAACAGTGATTTGAGAAAGGAGATAAGCAAGCTGCAGAGGTGAATAGAGAAAAACAACAACACCATGAACCTTGTTGTGGCTATTTTGCCAACAAATATAACATCCATCAATGGGAAGTCATTGGCTGTTTGGTGGTCGAGGTGCTGCTACGCAATTTTCAGTGGGTATTATCAGGCGCTTTGGGTTCCACACAGATATTCTAGTGGACATTTCTCTACAAATCTTGCGTGATTCTTTAGCGATAGTCCACAACCATCTGTACTCAATAATATAATTTCAATAAACTTTTAATAATGGTTATGGCTGTCTCTGTCCAAGAGGTATGTTAATGATTATCATTCTAATTTTCAATTAACGTGATTTTTCTCCGCCGTCTCACTGTTATGCATAATATATGCATTTTTTGTTTTAAAACTCTTAGATAATGTATTCGTAAAATTGTCTTTAACAGACTGCTCTAGATAGGCTGTATCTTGTGGTAACCCTGGACAGGGCAGCTATAATTATTATTATATTCTCTCTTATACTAGAGCGTTAAGGAAGAACTTACCAATTATAATCAGCACTAGTGGTACGAAATCCACATTAAATCATTTAAAGTCACCATTATCAGAAATGAAATTTATCAATAGTTTTACAGCAAAGCGCTACTATATGCCCCTGGTGCATCGGCTTATAGCACTGGCAAAATGCCTGGCTTAAGGATATTTAATAGAACAAACTGAAAAGGAAAGTTCCACAAAATGTGCTACTCAGTGATTCAAAAGAAATTGATAATTCTTTGTAATTCTGTGTAAATTATCTGTGTAAATTATCACATGTGAAAATATATGTGCACCAATACAACTTTAGTTATAGATTGTACTTTAAGCTAGAAGAGCTGTTTAGTTATTAGTATAATTATGTGCATTCTATCTAAATGTAAGGCTGCCGATTACCTTATCCACATTATACTTTTAATATATTTTCCATTTTAAACGCTCCTTAGACTACTTATGTGCAAGTAATAGGCCGAATGTATTTCCTGAGTAATATTTTTAGATCGAATTTGGTTTATCTGTAATCCATTGCTAACCTATAAAATACGGGTGCTCCAAAGCTATAACCTATATGTCAGTGAATCATACACTTAATCTCTAATTGCCAGTGCATTATGTAATTTTTCTCCACTGACATTTTATTCAGCTAGAAGTGTATCATTTATGGAATGTACATAAGTTTGTAAATGTAATGTAAATGAAATGTATTATGTCAACAAAACGCAAAATCATTCGTGTCATAGTTTTGTGTACTGTGCAAAGCAGATTCACTACGCACGGAAAAATAATTAAAAAGTAAATCATACCAACATTATGAATCTAGCTAAATTGTAGCTAGCACGAATTGTTAGTAATGTAAATGAGATGAATGAACAACTATAGGCTAGTCCTATAGCCTTTCCGGGTAAAAACACACTGGGTTTATGCAAAATTTCAGCTCTATCAGTTTAGTAGTTTTTGTGTTAAATAGAGACAGGCAATGATGAACCATTACATTATTATATAGGCCAAAATACAGTATATGATAATCAATCATATCAGTGGCTCTAAGTTTGAAATCAATGAAAAAAGTTTCAATGGCATAGGTGATTTCCATAAATGACAATTGTAGGTAACAAAATCTTCATATTTTACTTAAAGCATTGCTCTATTTAAGCTTAATATTATATCTCTGCTTTAATGTATCTTTTGAAGTCACTTATTTATACGTCAGTAGCAGGGAAAAGGTTAGTGGGGTTGCACACCAAAGCCGGGCCGGGCCGAGCCGAGCCGGGCGAAAATCGCTTGACCACTAATTATGCAGTATTTCAATGGGAGCTTTCAAATAAGACGCCGGGCCGGGCGAAGCGAAGCCGAGCGAATTGGAGCAGTCCTGCTTCCCGCTACTTCAAGCGGTTTCTGCCTGCGGTTTTGTTCAGTCAAGCTCGGTATCCTGGCCTGGACGAATGGATTCCAATATATAATCGAATGTATGGGTACTCATTCTAAAATATCCCTAAAAACGTTCTTCATCTTCTCTGAGTTTCTCGTATTGAGTTGCGAACTGTTCGCTTTTCTCGTGATCTTTATTGAGATTGTGAGTCCAGTATCGCCTTCTTTGTCTCACATACTCATCAAGTGAGGAACTGTCCAATAACATCATCATCAACAAGTTTGATGACATTATTATTGCACTACTGCTAGGAAGGATAAAGGCACCTCTCACTACAAGGCTCGAAAACCTACTGAGCGAATCAGCGTCAGTGTGAACGCATCGCAGATTTGCTCGGCTTGGCTTGGCATAGCTTCGCCCGGCCCGGCTCAGCTCGGCTTTGGTGTGTGAGAGGCCTTACTGACAAAATTAGGACTGCATTATATCAAACGAATCGGATGAGAAATAGGATGTTTGTCGGGATCATACAACATAAGAGGAAAATCCACAATACTGTATATATAGTTAATGTCTTTCATCCAGATTGACCATTGAAGGAGAGAAATTCCAACTGGCGCCGTGAATCGAACTCTAGCAATCCCAATGTCAGAAGGATTTTTTTTAAATATTCTCATGGAAACAGGAGTTGCAGTGTATTATTTGCTGTGATCAGATTATCGATTTAAGGAATTAATTTATTGAGCTATATTTCACAGAACTGACATCTTCAAATAAGGTTCAACTACGACATTATAAAGGTAACAACATTAATGTAATACTTCCATCTTAATGTGCTAGATAAAATGTAATTGCTTAAATGTCCTAATTTAAGCAAATATTTTCTGGGAGTCGCTCAATTCAAGTGGGCAATGATACTTAAAATATTGGGAATCGATCTGCTAATTCGCACATAGGTACAGTATATTATTGGTCCCTACTCTCTGTAAAATATCTGTAAAGCTATGTTCACACTGAGGAATTTGTTGCAAGAATATGTGTCCGGGTACATGTATAGCAACCTATTTGCCACAAATCGTAAACCTATTGAACATATTCCTTGTTCCCGGACACAAACAGTGAATAAAATGTACCAGAAACAAGGTTTCGCCACAAGTTCTTGTTTACGCTCCGAAAGCGAAAACATTGAACAGATCCCAGCGAAAATACTATTTGCGAATGTGCTATATCATGTTTCTTGTGACAGTTGACTCTGTTTGTGGTTATGATCAATCCCATGAGATATATTGCTACGTTCACGCTGTTTATTTTACGAAATCGTCGATATTTTGCTATGGAGTGCTCTAAATAGAACATAAGTCGATGTAGAAGTATTCTCCCTCACATTCATAATCCCTTTGCAGAAAATTTGAATTTAGGCCTAAGTTATAGGCACACTTCTTCCTTGAAGAGATTCTGTGTTTAATATGAAATAATCAAGAGAACATCTACATGTGCTTACTGAAAAAATTGATGAAATAGAAAAGATATTAGAACAGTATCTGAATTGAATTAGGCCTACGCGGGATTCGTGGCAGATGATGTGTCTGTGTAGATCTTGAAGCATATTTTCAACGAAGCTGTCACATATAGCCTAATATGTGGTAAATGACGGGTAGGCACTTCTAGCACCTCTTATAAACAGTTTAAGCACAATAATATACAATTTTAGTATGGATTATACAGTTATTTTGCGAGGTTAAACAAACCCTTTCTCTAGCGACTACAATGGATCGAAGTTATCGGCTATCGTTTCAACACCTGCCGATCGGCTTGACTGCGAAACTGCGGGCTCATAAAACACGCTCTGCTAAAGAAAGTTAAGCAAGCTTGAATTTACAAAAATTTATGCGACCGAACACATCTTTAAAGTTAAAATATTAATGGCTAATAAACCATTCTTACCGTAAAATTCAGAATTAAAAATACTGACTGCCCAGATAAATATAAATCCCCGCTTTTTACTGCCGACTAACGTGATCCTATAGCTCGGAAGATTTAATCAGCATTAGTACAGTATAATATTGTCATTTTCTTCCGCAAATTGAGTGTTTGTGGGTTACAAACTTGTTCTGGGTGAATCATCAATTCATTTAAAGCAGAAAAAAGCAAACGTTTATGCATCTTGCAATACTTGTGCCTGACAACAAATTCCTCAGTGTGAACGCTCACATGGGATATTTGTGCAAAGAACATGTACTTAGGATAAGTATCCAGAGACAAGAATCACGGAAATGGATCTGGAATTTGTTTGGAGTATTTGTGTCTGCAACAAATTCCTCAGTGTGAACGTACCATAAGCTTCAAAATTAAAAAAAAAAAAAAAATTAAAAAAAAATAAATAAACCGCGAACATGATTTCATTGTACATGAGAACAGTGTTATTTATATTTACATACTTCACTATTCATAGATTTACATTTTAAATTATTCACTTATTTAAATAATTAGATACATAAACCTAGTATTTTATATTCACAACATAAGTGGAGTGGCATGTATACCATTTAAAGCTCTAGAGAATATCTGATATGGCGTTACCAGACATTTGACAATCTGCCAGACTATCACAGTTGACTCTGCGACAAATTCAAGGCGCATGATCTTCTCCATTGGCAACCAAGTGCCTCTATAGTTAGAATCTATGCAGTGAACGTGGTAATCGGATAAAAATTTTGTGTTCATTCACCTCATATTAATGCTGAGTAGAGACTGCCATGTACTTGATCCTAAATGGGAGGCATTCCTTTTGTTTATTCATTTACGTAATTATATACAATTCCAAAAATAATATAATATTCTTTCTTTCTTTCTTTTTCGTAGATTTACCTCTCCCTTTTAGGATTTAAGCGACCCAAGCTGCCCGGGCCTTACAGGGCCGCGACCTGTCGGGAGAGGGATTACCTTTGGATCACATACATACTTTTTTGACCAGACAAGGACATGGAGGGCCTCCCCGGATGAGTGATCAGCCCAATGCCGGGGACACCTCCGAGACAACACGAACACATAGGACGATACACACCATTCACACACACACTCACTCAGAACAAGGCGAGGGTGAGGATGAAGATGATAATGACGGCCAGATGATATCCGGGGACCACAAGGGCCTAAAGTTTCCTGACATTTGTCTCATAGGTGAGGGAAAACCCCGGAAAAAACCTCACCTAGGTAACTTGTCCCGACCAGGAATCGAACCCGGGCCCGCTGCGTGAGAGGATTGGACGCATCCCCTGAGCCACAGCGTAATATAATATAAAAATCAATATTAATAAGCAAATAGGCTATCAAAAGTATAATTAATGCAATAGCTAAATGCATTAAGTCACTGTTTTAGAGAACCCTGATTAGATCACAAAGCCCTTTCTATAGAAATATCTAGGACTGTTATGATTTCTAATTAACGACATAATTAAATCACGTTCACGTGTTGGTGAAGTTTATTGCATATTTAACAGCTATTGATTGGCAGAGCGTTTTCTATACTGAACATAGATTTTTGTTGATAATTTTGTGTCACTGTTTTGCAATGGTATGGATATTTGTTTTCCAGTTAAATACGTCAAGAAAACTCACCCAACTACTAATGGTTCAAAGAGAGGTGGTATAATAATGAATGTGAACAAATGAAGAACATGTTATGTATAGACCTGGGATTTTAGGCTCTAAAAAATTTAGTTTTAGGCACCTAAAATAGGCTTCTAAAACAAGTAAATAGGCTTTTAAAAGAAAAAATATGTACTTAAAATATGCTTTAAAAATGTGTAAATAGGCAGAAAATAGACTTTAAAATACTACAATATGCTCTTAAACTGTAATGTGATTTTTTTTACTGTAAGAAGCGTAATATACCTATTCTGAACAGAAATAACTGCAAAATTAAACGCAGGTGCATTCTATCGATATGTATGACTACCGATATCTACATTATATTTTAATGTAAGTATTCTTCTTATTCGCTCTTCTGCAAGCAATATACCTAATGTAATTCCTGACAGATTGATTTCAGATTGACTTTAATTCATTCATAACCTATACGGCTGCTTTAAACTTGAAACAAACATGTCAGCGAATCGTAGCTCTATGCTTACATCGTAAATATTATTGCTAGTGCATTTTGTAGAATGTTGACATATTTTAAGAATTTATTATATCAGTACCCTACATACGAATATGAATTAGAGTTAAGAATCAAACTTTAGATCTTTGTTCTTCCACAAGTCCTGCTTAATGAATAGATCTGGAGCTTAATTCGAAGATCAATTTAAAAAATAACTTATTTTCTGCATGGGCCTATCATAATTGCAATTATCTTTCTTTCTTTCTTTCTTTCTTTTTCGGAGTTTTACCTCTCCCTTTTAGGATTTAAGCGACCCAAGCCGCCCGGGCCTTACAGGGCCGCGACCTGTCGGGAGAGGGATTATCTTTGGATCACATACATACTTTTTTTACCAGACAAGGACATGGAGGGCCTCCCCGGATGAGTGATCAGCCCAATGCCGGGGCCACCTCCGAGACAACACGAACACATAGGACGATACACACCATTCACACACACACACACACTCTTTCAGAACAAGGCGAGGATGAGGATGAAGATGATAATGACGGCCAGATGATATCCGGGGACCACAAGGGCCTAAAGTTACCTGACATTTGTCTCATAGGTGAGGGAAAACCCCGGGAAAAACCTCACCTAGGTAACTTGTCCCGACCAGGAATCGAACCCGAGAGGATTGAACGCATCCCCTGAGCCACAGCGGTGGACTAATTGCAATTATCACTGATTAAAAAAAGCATTCTGGCACCTTTTTATTAAACCGTGGTATGTTGAAAATTGTACTTAAAAATAAAACTTAGTATTATAAATATCTTCAAATTAATAATTATAAACTCACAAAAGAAAAGAAGTTTGTGAAAGAGATCAGCACGTTAAACTTTAATTAGGTTTTCAATTAAATTAATGAGAGGTTGTTAGAACGAGGATTATATTTTTTATAACAAGTCTATTTCAAAATACGATGGCGACATTTTTCATAGAAAATTACCGAATGCCCTACTTACATTTTGTAAAAAAAAAAAAAATAATAATAATAATAATAAGCTTAATAATTTCCAGCAAAAATGACAAAATCATCATGTTAACATATAACAGAAAAGCATTGTTTTACATGATAAATATTGTTATAAATAGTCTAATTCAATATGGGTAACAAAATAAAACTCAATATTAGGAGTACCCTGCTTCATTATTTTACTAGATGACAATTGTCATGCTATAGACTTACTATACTCCCTCCCTACTGTTTGACCGCTGCATCTTCTCCCATGGGCAGATGACAGGATTGGGGGCATGATAGTGTATTTGCTGACACCCACGCCCGATAATGATAGTTTCCGTGACTGGAGCCGCGATTTCTTAATCAATTAGCTCCTCGGTTTGAATCCCGAGGATGAGTCCCTTCCAGACCTTCCTACCTCAGAAAAATCCGAGGGGGTACGGAGGATCGAACCCATGCCTGTGGATCCTTAGGCAGCTACGCTAACCACGAGACAGCGCAGGCGGTTTTGCCGGCTAATAACTCTTTATGTCTAAATACTTTTGTACTTATAGGAACACTTACGCACTTAGCCGCAGAAAAACAGCTTCTGAAGAATACTGTTGTGGAACGCATTTCTTTTATCGTTGTTACTCCGTGCACAAGTATTGAGAATGAGTGGTATTTCCCGCTAGAAAGTATTATTGTACCTGCTTATCCGCTATATGACGACACATGGAGTACTGACAAATTTGCACTGTACAAACGCGTGCAGTCCCCATTATAGAAACGTGAGTGATAACAGCAAATTGTGGCAAACGGTAACTTTTATATTCTTTTTTTCAGTCGAATAACTTTATTATACGATGGTACAGCTGAGGAGAAGCCGTAATTGACAGTTTTCAGCGAAATGTACCTGTGTGTCTGCCTGTCTCCTTATCTGTGCCTATCTGAAAATAGTTTAGCTCAAAGAATCAACAGGAAACCCGAATTTCGTTATATTTTAACCTATTCACTGCTACTACCTATGAAAGCGTCGTTTCAAAACTGTATAAGAGCAGATATATAAGATTAATAAAGTAATGCTTTATGTAAAACGTGAAGATTTTTACACTCATGTTATATGTGTCATTTATGAAAACCAGCTATTCCAATAACTTTTTCCTCGTTGGTTTATAGCTTAGAGCTCAGCGTATAAATTTAGCTCTTAAAGGGTTATCGCATTCGTCGAGATTATGTAAGACGAAATCTCTCATTCCTTGCACTTTTACTGACGACTAATTTGTTTGCGATTTTCTCATATAACAATTACGACATTTTTTACATTAGAAAATTACCGATAGGCTTACTTACATTTCGTAAGGAAAAATAATAACCAGTAAACATGAGAAAATCTTCAAATTAGCACATTTCACAAAAGCATTCTTTTACATAAGCTTTTATATTTCAATTGTTGAAATGAAACCCATATTACGAGTTCCTCATTATTTTACTAAGTGACATTCTAAAATCTACACTATACTCCATCGCACTGCATCCTTGAAGGAACTAGGCCTACCATTCGACCGCTGTATTATCTACCATAGGCAGTTGGCAGGATTGGGGAAGCATTAGTAAATATTTAGCATTTTGATTAAACTTGGAATGATTAGTTCAAATATTAGTCTCAACTTGTTTTTGTTGATTCCCAGTTTGGGCCACCATCCTTCAACTCCATCGTATGACTCAAAACTGGGGCAAACGGGAGATATACTTATAATATTCCATTGATTTTTAATATTTAGATTTTATTCCAGTTATATTATCATACGTTTAATTTACAAGCAGTTTAACCTAATTTTCTCTACCCTAAGCGTGGACAATATTGTACAACTTTCTCACTTCACACTTCTATACACTCTGATATAGAATAAGATGCCATATAGCAGCAAGTGTAAAACATAATCTTTTGATAGGCCAGGCCACGAAAGATATAAGCTTGAGTTACTTTTTCTATACGTGCCATTCGTTAGAGTCGTTTTCGGATAAATCGCGAAAATGAAATTTTCTTAATTTGTGGTAGTAAAAGTAAAAGAAAGTCTATGCCAGCCTTCGTGTTACACGCCCAAAAATTCTAACACAAATACAAAATTTGTTTGCTATATATTCGGTTCTCGAGCTGCGTTGATCACAGACACATGGATACACACAGATACACACAGACATACATACATAAATGTTTCTGAAAATTGTATTTTTGAATTCAGAGGACCTCAGAAAGTGCATCAATGCTACAAACTCCACCTAGAATTTCAGGGTCGAACATAATAGCTCCTCTACCTACAGTAACCTACCTAGGATAGAGAAAGTAATAACAGCAATATAATAGATCCCGGTAATTTTTCACTTCAATAGAGAAAGTGGGATTAAAAACATGAGATGAATTGCTTCTAAGTGCAAGTGAATGAATGAATGAATGAATAAGTCTTATTTGTCCCATGAAGGGCTATGGCCTCCTAATTAGGGTTAGCTCGATTAGGTATCACATATGGAGGGCTAGTCCATATGATCTTCAACATTCTAAGGTTGACTTGAAGTCTGTCTTGTGATTGTCTTTTCCACAACACTGATTTTGCACCACTGTTTTTATAGCACTGTCTTGTCATTTTCCTTTAGTTTTGCTCTCCACTTGGTTCTGTCCTTTGCCATTGTGGACCAGTGTACGCCTGCTTCCGCCTTGAAGTCATCTGCCCACCTGGTACCAGGTCTTCCACGGTGTCTCTTGCCATTACGGGGGTCCCACGTTGTTGAAATGTGTGCCCACCTGTTGTTGTTGAGTCGTGCCACATGTCCTCCCCATTTCCATTTTAGAAGCATGGCTTTTTGTGAGATGTCCTTAGATTTTGTCATTTCTTTTAGTCGTACATTTGAAATTCTCTCCCTCCAGGTTATCCCTAGAATTTTCCTCTCCATTCTTCTTTGGCAGCTTTGAATCCGTTTTCTCTGTCCTTCCGTCAGGTTCCATGTTTGGCATCCATATAACATTGTTGGGTATATGCTTGTTTCCAGTGCTTCCAGCCTTAGTCTTCTGTTGAGAGTTCTGTCTAGTAGGATGAATTTTAGTGCCCAGAAGGCTTTCCATGCTATGGCCATCCTTCTCCTAATCTCTTTCTCCATATTCTGCTGGTAGCCAATCTGAAATCAGCTGGTGCTGGTGTCTCAATCAGTGGTGCATTGCAGTGGTAGTCTATATCGCGAATGAGTCTGTCCATTCATGTGTACAAAGATGGTACGAGAATTCCCCTTTAGATTTTGTTTAGGCTTTGTTTATAATTATGATGATTGAATCGTATTGGAATGCTTATCGGTAAACAGTCTCTATTATTTGGAATAGCAAAATTAGACTCATCCGAATATTGCTTACTACAACTGTAGGTCTTACATTCTTACATAATCGTACGGAATATTGTAATAACGGCACCCTATGTAGTGTAGTTTTTTATATCTTCGATCGTTATAATAATAGGCCTCCATAATGTTTCCCTGAAAACTATCGCTAAGTTACAAGTTGTTTAAAAATAAAAAGTATATAATTATTACAAACTCATCATTGTGCATGTTTACCTTGTCGAGTAGAATGTAAAAACAGCATGATATAAATTTACATAAACTTTTTTACAATTAATATTTAGAATTTTTTGCTAAATTCACTTTTTTAATCATGTTGGTCATGTACTCTTACTCTTAGGAAGAAAAAAAACATAATCTGAGAGTGTTCGAAATCAGAGGGCTTAGGAAAATAATTGGACTAAGAGAGATGAAAACAGGCACTTGAGAAAATTACATAATGGCGAACTTCATAACCCATAGGCCAACTCTTCACTAAATATAGTGAAGTGATGCAATAGAAAACACTTCTTGAGTTATGTAATTAAATTTATTCGTGTTCACTTCAGTGTACACAAGCTATCACGAATATACCGCCGTTCAATATAAAGAGGAAACAAAAGAAGGAAACTAGAACACTGTCAGCAATAACGGATCAACACTGTCCGGCAGTTTTTTTTTTAACATGTTGACGCACACAAATAATAATTTACAAAAATACGTAGTCTAAGAATGAGATGAAACTTAAGTTTGCGTTCCTGTCATAACAAGACACTACTCTAGCTGTAGGCTCATTAGAGTAGACCAGGGGTGCTCAAACGGTCGATCGCGATCGACAAGTCGATCGCGAGTGCTTTTTGAGTAGATCTCGAGAAGAAAAAAAATTTTAATAAGTAGGTAGGTAACTAATAAAATAACACTGCTTGCGGCAAAAGGTGGCTTTATCAAAGGAACGCGCGGCACTTGTCAAAGAAAAGCCGCGTTGTTTCTAGACTAGACAGTGGAGTCTAGTCTAGAAACAACGAGAGACAGTACAGTCTAGTTTCGGGCGGCGCGTTTGACGGGAACATTCGAGACTTTCGTTCACGCCGATATAAATGTTGCGCCTGCAGGAATTGGAGTCATTCTGAATTGTAACTTGATGGCGATACTACGTCGATAAGTACAAAGTTTATTATTAAATAGTGGAAAATGAGTGCAGTGAAGAAATCTAAAACGTATCATTTTAATAAGGATTGGGAGGAAGAATTTTTCTTTTGTATGGTGAAGGATAAGTGCATTTGTGTTATTTGTCGTGCGTCAGTTGCAATACCTAAGCGTGGTAACTTAGAGAGGCATCATAAAACGGTTCATAAAAACTATGAAAAGGATTTTCCGCCACAGAGTGAATTAAGAAAACTAAAGGTACGTGATTTGATATCTTGTTTGAAAAAAGAACAATCCATGTTCACAAGACCAGTCAAACAATCAAAAGCTGCTACGATCGCGTCATTTAAAATATCTCATATATTGGCGAAACACAAGAAACCATTCGAAGATGGATCGGTGGTGAAGGAAGCATTTATTGAAGCGGGTGAGACTTTATTTGGAGATTTTAAAAATAAAACAGAAATCATGTCTGCTATTAGAGAACTTCAGTTATCTCGTCCGACTGTCACAAGGCGTATTGAAGTCATGAGCCAGGACATCGCAGATAAACTAAAACATGATATCATGGAATGTACATACTTTTCTTTACAGTTCGACGAATCCACCGATATGACAGACACTGCCCAGCTGTGTATTTTTATTCGGATGGTATTCAATGACATGTTGGCTAAGGAAGAATTTTTGACAATCATACCTCTGAAGGGGAAGACCCGTGGCGAAGATATATTTGACGTTTTCTTCAATTTTGTAAAAAACTACGAGCTACCAATATATAAATTAGTGTGCATTACAACCGATGGAGCACCAGCAATGACTGGAAACAAAAACGGTTTTGTGGCATTGTGTCGAGCTAATGAAGAATTCCCTTCATTTTTTTCATTCCATTGCATTATACATCAACAAGTTTTGTGTTCAAAAGTTTTAAACACGGAGGAAATTATGGGCATTGCGACAAAAATTGTGAATTCCATCCGTGCACGTAGCTTGCAACGGCGGCTCTTTCAGTTGCAGTTGGAAGATAG
Source organism: Ectobius pallidus (assembly GCA_964059195.1). Classification (NCBI taxonomy): domain Eukaryota; kingdom Metazoa; phylum Arthropoda; class Insecta; order Blattodea; family Ectobiidae; genus Ectobius; species Ectobius pallidus. Next base: position 23,329,600 of record CAXKWD010000008.1, read on the forward strand.
GGAGTCAGCTGAACACACTGATTTAGTTCTTCACACGGACGTCAGGTGGTTGAGTCGCGGAAAATTCCTAGAAAGGTTTCAAGAATTATTGCCCGAAATAACAGCTTTTCTAGACGAAAGAGGTGATGACACTCAGATTTTGAAAAACGAAAAATGGCTAAATGATTTGGCATTTTTGACTGACATCACAATGCACTTAAACACCGTTAACTTGGAGCTTCAAGGTAAAGGAAAAACTATTATTGAGATGATTAGCGCAGTAAACGCATTCAAAAGTAAATTGCAACTTATGATAGATCAACTGAAAAGAAAGGATCTGAAACATTTTCCGTCTTTGAAAGCAAGGATTCCTCAGTTGAATTATGATACGTATGAGGCTGAATTATCAAATATTTTGGGACAATTCGAAATGCGTTTTCATGATTGCAGTAAATTGGAAAATATAGCATCATTTATGAGTTATCCTTTTTCATGTAAAAACATTGAGGAATTAGCTACTGAAATAGCCAGTCAGTTTAATATGAACTCATGTTCTGTTGAAAATGAGTTGGTGCAGATTATATCAGATATACATCTCAAAGCTACAGCATCTGATACAAATTTCTGGTGTTTTATATCTGAAGATAAATATCCGAATGTAAGGCAAATCGCCCTTCAACTGACGGCATTTTTTGGGTCAACTTACTTGTGCGAGTCTGCATTTTCTGAAATGAAGATAATTAAGTCAAAATATCGCAATCGACTAACTGACGATCATATGTCATCATGCTTGCGATTAGCACTCAGTGGTTACGTACCATCTTATGAAAAGTATGCTGAGGACATGCAGTGCCACGCTTCAACATCCAAAGCCACTCCTTAGTTAAGTTTAACACCATATGTAACTCTTTTGTTTTGTAACAACCAATAAACTCGCAATTTTGAATAACTATGAGTTTTTTCATTGATATTGTAGAGAAGAACCTAACTAAACCTAACCCAAACCTTGACTAAAATAATGTACCTATACTGCGCAGAAAGCTAATATCTATATATGCTACGGTACGCCCTACCTAGGTAGGTAGGGTGTATCGTGTATGTACGACAACCCTGCATCACACACACTTGCAGTCTCTCAGAGTCGATCGTAAGTAGTCTAAAAATATTGAGGTAGATCGCCAGCAGTTCAAGTTTGAGCACCCCTGGAGTAGACTGTAAACAAGAGGCTGACGGGAGAAGGGAGGCCGACAATCCTTCAAGCCTTGCCATCCGTACGAGAATTCTCGTATTCATACGAAATTTCAGTGTTTCGTAAGAGATACATTTTTTTATTATAACCAAAAGTACGTGTTTTTTAATATTTATTTATTTTATTTATTTATTTATTTATTTGGCCTTTTGCTAACTGTGTTAAAATTAAGATAAGAGGATTTCTTATCGACGAGTGGCAACGCTAACCCAGCACCTCCCCTTCTCCAAATCCAACTAAGTGTAGTCAAAATGAGTCATTCTTTTTGGTCACGTCTTCGCTAGCTACAGTACTCGTTAAACATTGGCTGCGGTATTTATTTATTAAAAAGTTTCGAGACGAGTGGAACTAGACATACCGATTAAAGTATCGATAATTCGACATAATTGGTTCTTATCGTTTGTTTACTTCCCCAAATCCACAACAACAAAAATAACGCTTTTGGCAGCCCCCTTACAGTATATATGCGCCCGGAGCAGTTTGCCCCACCTAGATTCGTCACTGACTGTCAGGATGAGTTCCATTATACAAGTCAGTTTCTTTTGGGAGTAGCCTGAATGTTAAGTTATACTACAGTAGTGCAGTAGTCGATCACGGGCTAATGAAATAGGCTGGGCATGGGGGATGAAGGACATATCTCAAAAAATTGTCTAGGAGACCCGAAGGGTAAATTTAAACTGATATTAATTTAAATGGATATGATACGGGATGAAATGGCGAGGAAGATTCATAGTATGTAAATATACAATTCGGCATTTACCTTTACGACTGGAGAAACCATGAAAACACCATGTCAAATTGGCCGGGCACAAGAATGATATTTGTTTCTATTTATTAGCCAATAAAAAATTTACTTGGCAGAAGAGGTCGAAAAATAGAAATATTCTGTCGATAGTAGCCTACATCTCAAAGGAACCATGGCAGCAATCAAAGGTATTTGCTACAAAATGTTTACCTTTGTCTAATGGCACAAGACATGAGCAAAGATGTATTGGTATTTTAAAAGTAGAGCAAACAAAAATCCCCAACTAACCTCAATGTACTATTTTCTTCCGAATCACGAGTTCAGATACGATTAAGGTGAAAATAAGAAAGGTTTTGCAAAACAGTAGCTAGATTTCTTAAAGGAAAGTGAACTGTCTTCATTTTCAAAATGCCATTTGCATACTCTGGCTCGGAAAATTTCAAATGAAAATGCTGCCAAAATCTGTAAAACATTATGATCAGATGTAATATATCAGTAACATAAAAACTTAAATACCGGCACTAATATGTTTTACACACCAGCAATTCTTATCTGAGTAAAAATAAATTATTGAAATTTAAAAATCTGATGTAAACAAACCTTAACTACATTTTAAAAATCACTTTGTTCACCCTTGTCGTTACCCTTTTGTGCGCAAGTGTGGGGCACCGTTAGGCTATATTAATACGGTAGAGTCCCGCTATTCCGAACTAATTGGGACAGAACACCGTTCGGTTTAGCGGAAATTCGGAATAGGCGGATTTCATTAATAATATCAACGTATTGACTTGTTAAGGCGTAAATTAAGTGCGGGGAAATGTAAAAATGGAGCCGACTTGTGCTGTAAGTAACCAGCTTTCATTCCAATTTAGTTTCAAGCGTTTTCATCAAGCAATAGGCTTTATGTATGTCTCTATTTAACTTCTTTGTATAGCAATAAATGTACGTTTTTTTCACGAACGTCTTTTTGATTTCACCTGTTTTTAAGTTTAAAAAATCGGTATTTTTTCTGAACTCTGTTCGGAATAGGCGGATATTCGGAATAGCGGGGTTCGGGATAGCGGGACTCTACTGTATTTTTGTTCGACCATACTATAATGCACTTATTACATGTGGCGTAACGGTATTATAATGATATTCATTACGATAAATATTTTAATTAAAACACAAGTGTGGTATCAATTATTATTGAACACAGAACGACCTTGAAACCTTGAGAGCAGCAAATGAAACGGCATAATAAACAATTTGTATTTAAAAAAAGAATTATGTTCGTGTTAATTTTAATATTATACTAAATTGAGGTCATTTCGTGTGTTTTAAATGTAAGTTATTTGTTGCTAAATCTCAAGAGAAGCCAGGTGGCCTGCATGCCTTTTAGCTTGCCAGACGATTTTTATCGAACACGAAACGGTTTTGAAACCTTGAGAGGTGCAAACTTGTATTAAAGATAAAATCATTTCTGTTCTTGTTAATTTTAATATTTTGCTAAATTAAGTTCACTTCGTGTCATTTAAATAAACGTTATTTAAGGTCAAAGCTCAAGAGAAGCCCTGCGGCCTGAATGCCTTGTAGCCTGCCATCTATCGGAAAAGACAACTACTAACATCTGCTGTCCGAGAGTTAATTGCTTCATAAATTATGATGTATTCTAAAAACTTAAAACTTAAAATTATGGTCGAACAAAACCAGTCGGATGCAACTTGCCATTAATGGTAATTAAGACACCCGCTTTGTTCGTTTCATAAAAATATTGGCTACTCGCCGTCTTAATAAATTGCATTATACATAGGATCATTGCATAATGTACTATTCTACAACATTGGTCTATGATAAGAATAGCCCTTCTGTGTCCGAGGTTCGACGAATTCTAATAGGCCTACTTTATAACTTTGAAGTACCTTGACAGAGTACATAAAAATTACTAATATTAAGATAACACTGCATGGAGACGAACATTTAGTTTAGATTTAAGAGCAACAGGAAGCGATAACTATTTTTTTTTCTGTTTATTACAGCCTTGGTTGAACTTTCTAAGATGGAGGATTCTTGAAGCAATAGGAACAAACTGCTACTGTTGACTGATGAATTAAAGTTCCGATTCCACCAAGCTCAGAAGAAAACGTACAACGCTGGAGCTTCACCATAAAAAATGTAAGTCATACGTAAAATTAAGTTGATTAACTGTGGGAAGCTTATTTACTAATAACCACGGTAAGGGCACCGAGTATTAGACAGCACAATAAATTATAAACAGAGAACATCTTTAAAGTGCAAGAACATTGATGACATAGACTATGTGAGATATGAAATAAATTAATGCACCCTGTATAACTCTAAACGAGCTCCACTAAGGGCCTGTATGACGACCTCCTGCTATCGTATTTATCTACCAGATAGAGAACCTATCTGGAAGTTGGACAAGAATTGCGTAATATGGTCTCCTGACAAAATCTGTCTGGGAAGACAACTTCCAGATAAGCTAGCAGGAGGATGGAGTGGCTGACAAAGTACCAACTGCTGGTTAGGGATCTTGGTTGAAACAAGATGGCAGGACGCGGAACCTTTCTGGCCACCTTATTTTCAGAATTGATGCTGGAAGATTTAATTTACACAAAAATGTCATTTTATGCTCTCATAATGAATGAAATAGAAGTGCACAAATCGATTAATGCACTTAAAACGATGTGTTATCATGTAATTTAATTGTGCAAATACAAATCCGAGCTGCCGCACCTAGCGGAGGACTACCGAACTACAACAAACACACCTCTTTGCTCAATCAGCTAAGGACCATTTTACAAATTTTTACTGCGTTCTTGCCGGTAGCAGTTCAGAGGTGGTATTACAAGGCATCTTCCAGTTAAGCTATCTGGAAGTCACGTATCGGGAGGAATTGTCGACAGGTGGTAATACAGGCCCCTAGGGATATCAAAATGTTATTGCTCATATCATGAGACACTTGAAGTTAACACCGAATCTGATAACAATCCGAACAGGTCACGGGAAAATAAGAAAATAGTATCATCTTTTAGAATCAGTGAAAATCCTAATTGTAAGTGCAACCAAACAGAACAAACGGTGGAACATTTAATTTTTTAATGTCACCTACTAAATAACGAAAGACAGGAAATTAAGAACGCAGTGTTAGCAGCAAAATGTGTTTGGCTACCTGAAAAAAACAGATCTATTAAGTAAATATAAAAGTCAATTTATAAACTTTGTAAATAAAATTAATTTTGATAATCTATAAAGGTCAATATAAACTAGGTGAGCATAAATAAGAAAGTACAGATTTATGTAGAGTATTATGTAATAAAAAAGAGTAAGTAAAATAAATCATGATATGTACACAGCAGAACATAAGACATGTAGTATTGCACTAGTGTAATGGAACATGTTGTATTACTAAGGTCAATAAAAAAAATCACTAGACACAAGAAAATCATCTCACACCGGAGACTTGGGATTGTCACGACTGTGCAAAGAAACCGCTACACAGAAAAACTCAAACCAATGCGATGATGTTGTATGCTCGATAACATGGTAATCATAATCTGGGAGAGATACCAGACAATAACGGCAACAAAATTATGGCCTGCGCCACTGAATGCCCAAGTTATTTGAATTTTTGATCCACAGGACTTACCTGAAAATCGTAAATATAGCTGATAACTGTAAAAAAAAAACAATCGTTTCAGAAATTCACCTACTTACAAATGTAATGTATTAATAATTATTAATAATAATAATTATAATCACTTCGACACTTCATTATATATATTTCAAATAACTTGATTTTGAGAACTAAAGTAACATTCTTCTTTAACTGAACTTTCAAAATTTACACTTTCAGACAGAGACCAATAATTACTTATATAAAGGAAATTGTTTTGTTACATAACCCCAACATAATTATTCCAATGCCTTCGATTCGGAATGGCTAAAATTAACGTAATGAATTTACTGATCGTAGAACATTACTTCTTTAAAACACAAGTTTATCATATGAAACTGATCACCTTTTTCATTTTCAACAAGATTCAACATTAAAGTAATTCAGATCTTACCTAGGAATTACCTTCCTGAAGTAGAAATAATTATAAGACAAACATATTTAACAATATCAATAAGCAGAGACTTACCGCTGAGACACTAGAGTTCTCTTGAAAAGGTGGCGCTCATTTCAACAAATACTAGTTTGCTGTGTGTAACTGTAAATGACATGTTTTCAACCTTAGATCATGCAGTAAGCTTTCAGAGAACTAATGCATGCCGCTGCATTGGGATGCAATGCGATAAATAAAGATGGATAATATATGAGTATTTTGCCTATGAAATATCATAATGGGTTATTTTCATCACACACTTTGTTTTATCAGTTTAGCCTACTTGAATTTATATAATGTAAAATATTCAGTGAAATATGCTGTCGAGTTCATTGAATCAAGCAACAGATTGTTTTATGGTACATTTTCTCTAAATAACCGATTTTATCAAATACACTGTTAAACACACATTTTGTGACATGGAAATTTTTAGGTGTTTCCGATATATTGAGGCACCCTAATAACAAATCTAAAAACAGAAATTGCCTATCACCCACGGATTTTTAGTAACAAGCGTTTCTTTTTTAAATATAACAAAAAAACAGCAATCATTTCAACAGTTTTGTGAGTAACTGTATGCATATTTTACCACTTCGTGTAATGTATGTATCAGCAGTGTAGCAGTGTGTTAAGGCAAGTTCATTTCAGTATATTAAATGCAAGAAGTATGCACCCAAATGAGATTGTGCATTAGTAGACATTTACCCGCGTATGAAGTTACTGCATTTCCTATGTCGTCTTTACTAACGTGTTTGTGTTCTACATACTTGGTTTATTTTTATTATTGTACTGTGATTGACTGTGAATTAACAAGTCAATACAATGCCTAGGCAGTGTGTAAATAATGTCAACAGTTTTTGTTATAAGTGTGAAAAAATAACTTTTAAATCGCAAAAAACGTAATTTCACTCAACTTGTGCGAAGAGCTTACGAACTTTATTTCGGAGTTAAAGTAGGAGATCAAGATAAGTCATGGGTCCCTCACATATGTTGCAAGACTTGTATAACATTGTTAACAGATTGATTGAAAGGTGAAAAAGTAATGTGCGATTTGCAGTACCAATGGTGTGGAGAGAACCAAAAGACCATCCAACAGATTGTTACTTTTGCCTCATTAAAATATAGGGCATCGGACTGACGTCCAAGGATGCTGTGCAATATCCCAATTTACCATCAGCCTGGCCCGTCGAACATAGTGAAGAACTTCCTATCCCAAACCCACCAGAATCGAAGAAGAATGTGCTGGTGATCCACCTGATATTGTGCAATTCGCACAGGAAATTGACAATGATCCAGACTTTCAAGTACCAAAATGTTCAACAAAACCACATCTGATTTCAAAAGTTGAACTGAATGATTTAGTTCGAGATTTAAAACTAGCAAAATCACAGTCAGAACTCCTAGCATCCAGATTAAAAGGACGGAATCTCCTCGAACGTGACGTACATATAACTGACTTTCGAAATCATCAAAAATAAAATCAGGCAAACTGATGTAACCAAGTGCCAGAATGCATTTGTTTAATCATTGTTGTAATCGATTTCCGTGTTAACCTCCAGATCGGGAAAATGTCTGTCCCTCTGTTTGTTTGTCTGTCTGTCCGTCCGTGTGTCTGCACGCGCAATAACTTAAATACGCTTTATCGGTTTTTCATGAAACTTGGTATACGCTTTTAAAACGTCCATGGGAAGAAGCCTATTGACATGGGACCATAGAGGTTAACCTGTACCGGAGTAGTGCCCAATTTAGTGCCTGTTTTATGGTAATATATTAGAAAGAATTTATCAAATGCAAATCAGTTCTCATGGCAGCATATTGTTTTACAGTGTTCATATACGGCTTTGGAAGTTGCAATACAGGTAAGTTTGACAAATAACACTCTCCATACATTCCTTCACAAATGCTTATCAATCTTCAGACCTTTGTTTCTCCGTAAGCCCTGCTTAATGAATCGGTGTGGAGGTTAATTCGGAAATCGATTACAAAAATAACTTATTTTATGCATATTATAATTGCAATCATCACTGATTAAAGAAAACCATTCTGGCACATGCTTACATCAGTTTACTTGATTTTATTTTTCCCATCTTGGTTGCCGAGTAATCCGAACTGCCGGGATATCGAGTGCCGAGTCTATTAATTTTCAATCCAAAGCATTACATCACCTAACTAGCGTTGTAAATGCATCTTAATTAATAACATTATTCTCGGCACACATGGTAGTGCATGACCGTTTAACACCACTATTTTATACTTTGTAAGTTTATTTATAACTGCCTCTTACGTAATGTTCCATAGGGCACAGTTGGCCACGAACCGTATACAAATTAGTAGCAATAAAAGGGGTGACTTAATGTCTGAATACTCGGAATGTAGAGAGGGAATATTAAAATGGCGAAGATCCTAAGATGACAGTCAAATAACTATACATTCGAGGTTATACTCAGAGGTTACCTAAAGACTGAGCTAATGAATTTATGTTCTGATAGCACTGTTCTGTACCTTGTTATAATTACTCCAATTAGTTTGCGTATATAGTAATACGAAATTATTCCATGAATATTACTATTCTAGGATATAGATAGAAATCAAAACTGGCAGAATGATTTAATATTGATGCGAAATTGCTGTAAACGCTGATCAGCAGTTCTAGGATTTCTATGTAAATACATATTTGTTTTTTTAGCCTACAAACATTCCTAGGATTGCTGATCAGCATTATATACTTTTACAGAGTTATTCTATCCTACGTTTGGATCAATGATTCTGTTGGGGAAGTGGATTGAAAAAGCCGGGCATCTTCCAAACGATAAAAAATTAAGCTTATATACAGTAATATTATGGTTGAAAATTTTGACTCTTGCCGTAATTTAGATGTCAACTACAAAGCTGTTTAACAACGAAGCTAATCCATTACACTAAAATAAAAGAACTTCCACATTCATCAAATTACTTCTTTATTTTAAGGTGTACAATGTTGATAGAAACTTTACAAAAATTTGCAACTGTTTGGTTAAAGGCCTTAGTTGTTGGAACCATACATAAACACTGCAGATTTTTCTCAATATCATTTTTCTTAAATTCTTATAACCACTCCATCCTGCTCTATCCTGAGCTGCTTTCACCTTCGCTGCTCTATCATGAGCTGCTATCTCCTCCGCTGCCCTATTATGAGCTGCTATCTCCTCCGCTGCTCTATTATGAGCACATATCTCCTCCGCTGCTCTATCATGAGCTGCTATCTCCTCCGCTGCCCTATTATGAGCTGCTATCTCCTCCGCTGCTCTATTATGAGCACATATCTCCTCCGCTGCTCTATCATGAGCTGCTATCTCCTCCGCTGCTGTCAGATTAGCTGTTATCACCTCCGGTGCTCTATCACGAGCTGCTATCTCCTCCGCTGCCCTATTATGAGCTGCTATCTCCTCCGCTGCTCTATCATGAGCTGCTATCTCCTCCGCTGCTCTATCATGAGCTGCTATCTCCTCCGCTGCTGAAAGATGAGCTGTTATCACCTCCGCTGCTCTATCATGAGCTGCTATCTCCTCCGCTGCCCTATTATGAGCTGCTATCTCCTCCGCTGCTGTATCATGAGCTGCTATCTCCTCCGCTGCTCTATTATGAGCTGCTATCTCCTCCGCTTCTGTAAGATGAGCTGTTATCAAATCCGGTGCTCTATCATGAGCTGCTACCTCCTCCGCTGCTGTATCATGAGCTGCTATCTCCTCCGCTTCTGTAAGATGAGCTGTTATCACCTCCGCTGCTCTATCATGAGCTGCTATCTCCTCCGCTGCTCTATCATGAGCTGCTATCTCCTCCGCTGCCCTATTATGAGCTGCTATCTCCTTTGCTGCTCTATTATGAGCTGCTATCTCCTCCGCTGCTGTATCATGAGCTGCTATCTCCTCCGCTGCTCTATCATGAGCTGCTATCTCCCCCGCTGCTGTAAGATGAGCTGTTATCACCTCCGCTGCTCTATCATGAGCTGCTATCTCCTCCGCTGCCCTATTATGAGCTGCTATCTCCTCCGCTTCTGTAAGATGAGCTGTTATCATCTCCGCTGCTCTATCATGAGCTGCTATTTCCTCCGCGGCCCTATTATGAGCAGCTATCTCCTCCGCTGCTGTATCATGAGCTGCTATCTCCTCCGCTGCCCTATTATGAGCTGCTATCTCCTCCGCTGCTGTATCATGAGCTGCTGTCTCCTCCGCTGCTCTATTATGAGCTGCTATCTCCTCCGCTTCTGTAAGATGAGCTGTTATCACCTCCGCTGCTCTATCATGAGCTGCTATCTCCTCCGCTGCTGTATCATGAGCTGCTATCTCCTCCGCTTCTGTAAGATGAGCTGTTATCACCTCCGCTGCTCTATCATGAGCTGCTATCTCCTCCGCTGCTCTATCATGAGCTGCTATCTCCTCCGCTTCTGTAAGATGAGCTGTTATCACCTCCGCTGCTCTATCATGAGCTGCTATCTCCTCCGCTGCCCTATTATGAGCTGCTATCTCCTTTGCTGCTCTATTATGAGCTGCTATCTCCTCCGCTGCTGTATCATGAGCTGCTATCTCCTCCGCTGTTCTATCATGAGCTGCTATCTCCTCCGCTGCTGTAAGATGAGCTGTTATCACCTCCGCTGCTCTATCATGAGCTGCTATCTCCTCCGCTGCCCTATTATGAGCTACTATCTCCTCCACTTCTGTAAGATGAGCTGTTATCACCTCCGCTGCTCTATCATGAGCTGCTATCTCCTCCGCTGCCCTATTATGAGCTGCTATCTCCTCCGCTGCTGTACCATGAGCTGCTATCTCCTCCGCTGCTGTATCATGAGCTGCTATCTCCTCCGCTGCTGTAAGATGAGCTGTTATCACCTCCGCTGCTCTATCATGAGCTGCTATCTCCTCCGCTGCCCTATTATGAGCTGCTATCTCCTCCGCTGCTGTATCATGAGCTGCTATCTCCTCCGCTGCTATCTCCTCCGCTGCTGTAAGATGAGCTGTTATCACCTCCGCTGCTCTATCAAGAGCTGCTATCTCCTCCGCTGCCCTATTATGAGCTGCTATCTCCTCCGCTGCTGTATCATGAGCTGCTATCTCCTCCGCTGCTATCTCCTCCGCTGCTATCTCCTCCGCTGCTATCTCCTCCGCTGCTCTATCATGAGCTGCTACCTCCTCCGCTTCTGTAAGATGAGCTGTTATCACCTCCGCTGCTCTGTTATGAGCTGCTATCTCCTCCGCTGCTCTATTATGAGCTGCTATCTCCTCCGCTGCTCGATAATGATTTGCTATCTCCTCCGCTGCTCTATTATGAGCTGCTATCTCCTCCGCTGCCTATTATGAGCAGCTATCTCCTCCGCTTCTGTAAGATGAGCTGTTATCACCTCCGCTGCTCTATCATGAGCTGCTATCTCCTCCGCTGCCCTATTATGAGCTGCTATCTCCTCCGCTGCTGTATCATGAGCTGCTATCTCCTCCGCTGCTCTATTATGAGCTGCTATCTCCTCCGCTGCTGTATCATGCGCTGCTATCTCCTCCGCTGCTCTATTATGAGCTGCTATCTCCTCCGCTTCTGTAAGATGAGCTGTTATCACCTCCGCTGCTCTATCATGAGCTGCTATCTCCTCCGCTGCTCTATCATGAGCTGCTATCTCCTCCGCTGCTGTAAGATGAGCTGTTATCACCTCCGCTGCTCTATCATGAGCTGCTATCTCCTCCGCTTCTGTAAGATGAGCTGTTATCACCTCCGCTGCTCTATCATGAGCTGCTATCTCCTCCGCTGCCCTATTATGAGCTGCTATCTCCTCCGCTTCTGTAAGATGAGCTGTTATCATCTCCGCTGCTCTATCATGAGCTGCTATTTCCTCCGCGGCCCTATTATGAGCAGCTATCTCCTCCGCTGCTGTATCATGAGCTGCTATCTCCTCCGCTGCCCTATTATGAGCTGCTATCTCCTCCGCTGCTGTATCATGAGCTGCTGTCTCCTCCGCTGCTCTATTATGAGCTGCTATCTCCTCCGCTTCTGTAAGATGAGCTGTTATCACCTCCGCTGCTCTATCATGAGCTGCTATCTCCTCCGCTGCTGTATCATGAGCTGCTATCTCCTCCGCTTCTGTAAGATGAGCTGTTATCACCTCCGCTGCTCTATCATGAGCTGCTATCTCCTCCGCTGCTCTATCATGAGCTGCTATCTCCTCCGCTTCTGTAAGATGAGCTGTTATCACCTCCGCTGCTCTATCATGAGCTGCTATCTCCTCCGCTGCCCTATTATGAGCTGCTATCTCCTTTGCTGCTCTATTATGAGCTGCTATCTCCTCCGCTGCTGTATCATGAGCTGCTATCTCCTCCGCTGCTCTATCATGAGCTGCTATCTCCTCCGCTGCTGTAAGATGAGCTGTTATCACCTCCGCTGCTCTATCATGAGCTGCTATCTCCTCCGCTGCCCTATTATGAGCTGCTATCTCCTCCACTTCTGTAAGATGAGCTGTTATCACCTCCGCTGCTCTATCATGAGCTGCTATCTCCTCCACTGCCCTATTATGAGCTGCTATCTCCTCCGCTGCTGTACCATGAGCTGCTATCTCCTCCGCTGCTGTATCATGAGCTGCTATCTCCTCCGCTGCTGTAAGATGAGCTGTTATCACCTCCGCTGCTCTATCATGAGCTGCTATCTCCTCCGCTGCCCTATTATGAGCTGCTATCTCCTCCGCTGCTGTATCATGAGCTGCTATCTCCTCCGCTGCTATCTCCTCCGCTGCTGTAAGATGAGCTGTTATCACCTCCGCTGCTCTATCAAGAGCTGCTATCTCCTCCGCTGCCCTATTATGAGCTGCTATCTCCTCCGCTGCTGTATCATGAGCTGCTATCTCCTCCGCTGCTATCTCCTCCGCTGCTATCTCCTCCGCTGCTATCTCCTCCGCTGCTCTATCATGAGCTGCTACCTCCTCCGCTTCTGTAAGATGAGCTGTTATCACCTCCGCTGCTCTGTTATGAGCTGCTATCTCCTCCGCTGCTCTATTATGAGCTGCTATCTCCTCCGCTGCTCGATAATGATTTGCTATCTCCTCCGCTGCTCTATTATGAGCTGCTATCTCCTCCGCTGCCTATTATGAGCTGCTATCTCCTCCGCTTCTGTAAGATGAGCTGTTATCACCTCCGCTGCTCTATCATGAGCTGCTATCTCCTCCGCTGCCCTATTATGAGCTGCTATCTCCTCCGCTGCTGTATCATGAGCTGCTATCTCCTCCGCTGCTCTATTATGAGCTGCTATCTCCTCCGCTGCTGTATCATGCGCTGCTATCTCCTCCGCTGCTCTATTATGAGCTGCTATCTCCTCCGCTTCTGTAAGATGAGCTGTTATCACCTCCGCTGCTCTATCATGAGCTGCTATCTCCTCCGCTGCTCTATCATGAGCTGCTATCTCCTCCGCTGCTGTAAGATGAGCTGTTATCACCTCCGCTGCTCTATCATGAGCTGCTATCTCCTCCGCTTCTGTAAGATGAGCTGTTATCACCTCCGCTGCTCTATTATGAGCTGCTATCTCCTCCGCTGCTCTATTATGAGCTGCTATCTCCTCCGCTGCTGTATCATGCGCTGCTATCTCCTCCGCTGCTCTATTATGAGCTGCTATCTCCTCCGCTTCTGTAAGATTAGCTGTTATCACCTCCGCTGCTCTATCATGAGCTGCTATCTCCTCCGCTGCTCTATCATGAGCTGCTATCTCCTCCGCTGCTGTAAGATGAGCTGTTATCACCTCCGCTGCTCTATCATGAGCTGCTATCTCCTCCGCTTCTGTAAGATGAGCTGTTATCACCTCCGCTGCTCTATTATGAGCTGCTATCTCCTCCGCTGCTCTGTTATGAGCTGCTATCTTCTCCGCTGCTCTATTATGAGCTGCTATCTCCTCCGCTGCTCGATCATGAGCTGCTATCTCCTCCGCTGCTCTATTATGAGCTGCTATCTCCTCCGCTGCTCTATCATTAGCTGCTATCTCCTCCGCTGCTTTATCATGAGCTGCTATCTCCTCCGCTTCTGTAAGATGAGCTGTTATCACCTCCGCTGCTCTATCATGAGCTGCTATCTACTCCGCTGCCCTATTATGAGCTGCTATCTCCTCCGCTGCTCTATCATGAACTGCTATCTCCTCCGCTGCTCTATCATGAGCTGCTATCTCCTCCGCTGCTGTATCATGAGCTGAAATTTGGGTTATGTAAAACAATTATATTATGAGTAGTGCTCTGTAGATGCGAAACTGGATTCGTTTTTCGACAATTCAGAACAAAAAACTCAGAATATTCGAGAACAAGGTAGACCTACAGAGAAAATTTTTCAGACAATACCGAGATAAATGAAAAGGGAATGAAGGACACATTTAGTGATGAAATTCAACTTCTATATAACCTAACACCTAATAATCATGTATACATGGTTGGGGAGAACTCGTAGCTCGAAGAACACAGTTTCGTGCAAGTTATTGAGGACCTAGACACAGAGGGGAGAATTACCTAATATATTCAAAAGACCCGCCCCAGGGAGATCGGAAAGAGACAAGGTGCTTAAGCAGAAGAAACTAGGACGATGAATATTTTTTTGTTGAAAGTTTGTTATTGTTCTACCGAAGGAATAAGCTGTAAAAGTCTACATCCCATGTTTTTGGCTAAAGCTATGCTTTGCCTACTCGATACATAAATAGCAATTAACCTCTTCTTAGAATTCTTGAATGTCTGTGAAAGGGCCTATATAATATTTATAATTGAGTAATATGGTATCATATTTGTTAATATTAGCAAATAATGTGCTAGCAATAAATCTGTGATATGTGACTTAGTTTCAGGTGAGTGAAATTGATGGTGGAATATGTCGTTGAGATTAACCCGAATAAACAGTTCTAAAATGCATTAAAACGAACTCTTCTTAAAGTACTCATGTCAAGTATTGAGAAATCTCTCCAGGGTATTGACTCGCAGAAATATATACTTCCTTAGTTTAAATCAATGATAACTGAAGATATAAAGATATATCTTCAATATGAAGGAAAGTCAATTTACCTTGGTTATGTTGCGCGCCTAAATAAAATCAATGCATATACACTTACCTTGAACACTCATATATTGCATAGCCAATTGCGTAAGTCCAAATTTGTGCCTGCATGTAGAGGTTTCTGTAGTATCTCTTTATATATAAAAGGCTTTGTCCTGACTGACTGAATGAATGACTGACTGACTGATTGACTGAATGACAGGAATCAACGTACAGCCTAAACTATAACAGGTAGAGACTTGGAATTTTGACAGTACCTTCGTTTCATAATGTAGGTGCTCACTAAGAAAGGATTTTGAAAAATTCTGATTCTAAATGCCAAAAATTAAATGTTTTTGAAAATACTTAATCCCTTTTTACATAGAATTATCAATTCCAAATCACAGAATATATTGTTGCCAAATGGTATCTGGTGGGCTTGGAAAAAACAAATGAAATGCAATTTTGACAAATAAGAGAAGTTATCAAAATAATTCATGTTATAAATAAATATTACAGAATGAAATCCACTAAAATAATGGAATCACATAACTTTCTCTACCCTGGACATAGAGAAAACAAAACGAGGTATGGTAATGTGTATATTATTATATTAGGCCTATATCGCAGGTTTTTGGAGAGAAAAGTATGAAAGTGATAATGCTTTATGGTAACATAAGAGTGGGAAATTTTCCGCCTCGATATTACAATTTTATGTTACAGGAATTTCTGTTTCTTCTTATTTAAACCTCTACCAGGCTTGCTGTGCACTGTACAAGCGATGGGATGCAACATTCTAGATCCTCTATGAGCCATAAAAGCTATATCAAGCGTTTTCTGAGGGAATAGTTTGAGTGTAATAAGTCGTTCATCCTATTTCAAATTATAAATGCCTATATAAGGACCTAGAATTTAAAATTTAAAATCCTTCATAAGCTAATTTCCAATTACAAAATACAAAACCGGGGCGACGCCGGGTCTTTTAAGCTAGTCATTAATATAAGTCGTGAACAAAGTTTCAAATGTTTTTTACTTACCTTGTTATGGCATAATGCTTCAAAAATAAGTTCTAAAACGATTAAGTTACTTATGCATAAAAAATAACACAAATAAAAACAATTAACAACATTTAATGTTAAAGAAATTATTCTTCTATCTTATAAGAATTTCTAGTAAAGCAGTTAATTTCATCACTGTCATTCCGTGAACACTCGCCTCGATATGAAAAAATATTTTGGTAATCCTTGATCGCTGGAAAGCGTTCTCCACTCCATCCCATAATATGTTGGGAGCCATGCACCAGAAAATCAAAGCCTTGCTGCACAAGTGCATACTAGGTGGCAGGACGGCTGGAAGTTCCCAATATCGCTGCACGGCACGCAATAAAATTTGTATTTCACAAATATTAACGTCTGTCTAAAACATATTGTATGTTACACATGGTAAAATGGTTTTAGTTTGCTCGTAGGATTGCTACACACGCTCTTACGGGCTCGTTTCGCGAACATAGAAAATCTCGTTTTCGCCACTTGTTTCATAAATAACTATTTATTATAACTATTATTATTATAACTATTATTATTATAACTATTTATTTATTATAACTCATTTTTTCATTATCTCTAACCCTAATATACCTTCGGGCGAAATAGGGTTTAATCCAATTTTGGATATTCAATAAAAATACGGTACATGGTCTAATCTAATTTCATTAAAGCTAATTATTTGCTGATCACCATATAGACCGCCATCAAGTTTCAGGCCTTGCCTGCACCACGTGACCCAACGATTCACTCTCCTCTGAGCAGTCGATTCTGTGAACACACATTATTTCATTGCGCCATTTTAGGTTAATTTTGTGTGAACTTCTTAGCGATTTTATTTATATTTACAATACTCCAAGAAACAGATGTAATAACATGGATTCTCCAACATTCTCATAGTCTCAAACGCAGATATCTTTGTGCTCAGACTCTGATTTTCAATATATTTGTTTGCAAGGATGTTATAAACCGAACAAGGCTTCCTTTGTTGAAGTTATTCCTTCTGGATTGCATCAGTTTACAAATAAATGAGTCGGCTTTGGTACAGTCAGTATCGTGCTGGCTTTCTGTGCGCAAGATTGAGAGTTCGATCCCGGACCAGGTCTACTACATTTATGTATGCAGGTTGATGTTATCTTTGTTCGCTCGTATCAACATTTTCTCTACGCTAAGGACCTGATCAAACTCTTCCGCGGCCGGCGGGTTAGGCCTATACGAGGAACTATGTGTACCTCTGCTGTAGACTATCAATAAATGATTTGTATCTACAGTATCTACAGTACAACATGAGACGCGCTGCTAGGCCTATAACTTCATAAAAAACGTTGTTCTAAAGTTACATAAGCACTAATTCCATTAGGCAACATTCCAAAATACGGTTTGAAATAACGTTATCTAATATATAAAGTCGAATGTGTGTTTGTGGGTATGTATGTATGTATGTATGTATGTATGTATGTATGTTTGTTCCTTATACAAATCTACATTTCTTTACCAATTTACACGGAATTTTGCACACATACCCAGTTAAGCCCGGAAAGTATAGCGGTCAACATTAAAATTCAAACAAAATACTCCTTCCCTTGAAAATTATATAATTTCTGAGAATTTTATACTGAAAAAAATGAAATGCTGTTTAGTTCACATGACAACAGTGAATTGTTTACTGTGATGACATAGGGACTTGGCGACTATATAATGCTGGACTTTAACGAATTATGATTCCATTGATGTAATATATTGGCGAAAATAATCACTGAAATTGAAATCCACGAAAATAAAGCACAGTGTGATGTAGTCACATAACTTTCTCTACCCTCGACATAAGGAATATTTTCTCACTTCACATTTTGATGTAGAATAAGTCGTATTGCAGGGATAACTTAAGTGTGTGAGTATGCTAATATCAGAAGTCTGTAAATAATCCTTTCCGCTGATACGTTATCCATAGGCTTTGTATTAGTTGAGATTTATCATAGGCCCTAAGCATGGGATGGAACATTTTGAGTCCTATGCTCGCAGTATATTATGTCCCGGGTTTTAGGGGAGGAAAGTATGAAAGTGATACTGCATTTCTGTTTTATTTCAGCCCCGAAACGGTTAACACATGAGAATGAGAAATAAAATTTTCCGTCAAGCCAATACAATCTTATGTAATTTATGTTTCTTCTTATTTCAACCCATCCCAGGCATGATGTGTAGAAGCAACGGAATGCAGCATTCGACATCCTCTATGAGCCATAAAAAGCTATATCTAGCGTTTTCTGATGGAATAGTTTGAGTGTGATAAATCTTTTTCTTCATTCAAGTTCTACATACATATTATATAAGGACCTAGAGTTTCAAAATCGAAAATCCTCCATAAGCTAATTTCAAATTAAAAAATACAAAGCCCAGGCGACGCCGGGCCTTTTCAGCTAGTAGGCTATAAAAGTCAGAAGTTCTTAAACCATTATCTCCTACATGGATATAATGGGCTCTTTAATATTAAATGAAGCAATAATATTTATTAAAATTATACGCTTTATCTTCTAATTTGGGTGTTTCATGCAAGAAATACGCTTCCAAGATTACAAATAACCTACTCATGCCGAAGTTATAAAAGAAACCAGGACAAAAACCACAGGCTATAAATACCTGAATTCTAAGCCTAGTGAGTGTGGTTTCGGAAGTTGAAGTCTTCGGAGATTCCATTTTATATGCTTTTGAGAAACAGAAATGTTTCTCAAATCACTACTAATTTTGATCCACGCCGAAAATGAAGAACGATCTCTTAGCAACAAAATTCTTTGATGGCGTACAAGAATTTAGTAATATCTTGGCAACATGTACACAACTTTCTTTCTTTCTTTCTTTCTCGTAGTTTTACCTCTCCCTTTTAGGATTTAAGCGACCCAAGCCGCCCGGGCCTTACAGGGCCGCGACCTGTCGGGAGAGGGATTACCTTTGGATCACATACATACTTTTTTGACCAGACAAGGACATGGAGGGCCTCCCCGGATGAGTGATCAGCTCAATGCCGGGCCACCTCCGAGACAACACAAGCACATAGGACGATACACACCATTCACACACACACTCACTCAGAACAAGGCGAGGATGAGGATGAAGATGATAATGACGGCCAGATGATATCCGGGGACCACAAGGGCCTAAAGTTACCTGACATTTGTCTCATAGGTGAGGGAAACCCCGGAAAAAACCTCACCTAGGTAACTTGTCCCGACCAGGAATCGAACCCGGGCCCGCTGCGTGAGAGGATTGGACGCATCCCCTGAGCCACAGCGGTGGACAACATGTACATAACTTATTTTTTAAAATGTATTTCTCTATGTGGGAAAAAATTACTAAGTGCTATTGACCGGCTTGAATCTGGAAATAACAGTTGGTTCGGTATGTTTTGAACAATTCTCTGGCAGAATATCAATATTCAGATTCCTGGGATGACTTCTCATATACTAACATAAAAGGCACTAAATTTGGGATTATTCCGTTACTGGACAACCGATTTGGTCGAATATCAATAGACGTCTTCCCATGGACATTATAAATGCGTATACGAAGTATCATAAAATCCGATAAAGCGCATTTGAGTTATTGCGCCTTTAAAATAGACACCAAATTGGGTTTTACTCCGGTACCGGACAACAGATTAGGTTCAAATTCAATAGGGAACATTTCATGGATGTCATAAATTCGTATACCAAGTTTAATGGAAATCCGATATAGCGTACTTGAGTTATGGCGCCTTTCTATTAGAAAAGCGCCATAATCTATAAAAATAGGCACTAAATTGGGCATTACTCAGGTACCGGTGAACCGATTTGGTTCAATATCAATAGGGTTCTTTCCATGGACATTATAAATGTGTTTTCCAAGTTTCATGAAAATCCGAAGAAGCGTATTTGAGTTATGGTGCGTACAGACGCACGGACGGACAGACAGACAGACGGACAGACATTTTTTCGTCCCCCACACAATCTCATAAAGTACCATACTGGCACTTAATAACTTACACATTATTTCGCTCAAGAAGGGATTTTGGTATAGGCTACTGCACGGATGTTGACAACTTATTTGATGCGTTGGGGCAGGAACATGAACCAAGCAATTTGCGCCTATTTACTGATTCTTCTAAACTTAGCTTAAAAACATTAGATCGGAACGGAAGGGGGTTCTTGTATCTGAAACAGAAATTTCCGAGAGTTAGTGAGGCAAAAATTAAAGAGGGCATATTTGTGGGACCGCAAGTACGAGAAGTTATGAAAGATGGCAAAAATTAACATGCTGAATGAAGCTGAACTAAGAGCATGGAAAGCTTTTAAAACAGTTGTGACCAATTTTCTTGGATATGTCAAAGCTGAAAACTACAAAGACCTTATGACTGAATTACTTAGTGCCTACAGCGAAATAGGATGTAACATGTCATTAAAAATTCACTTTCTGGATTATCACCTCGATTTCATTCCTGAAAATTTGGGTGCCGTAAGCGACGAACATGGGGAACAATTCAACCAGGACGTTGCAACTATGGAAAAGCGATACTAAGGCAAATGGAGTTCTAGTTTGTTTGCTGATTACTGCTGGACATTAATCCGAGATGCCGCAGTGACAAAATATCGCTAAAAAAATCTTATAATAAAATTTTGAATTAAATATAATATTAAGAACATACCGAAATTAATATATTTCAGTATAACACAAAACACTTCGTAGCAAACAAATAGTGGGTGACAGAGAAAATCCAAGGTCATTTTCTGCTTTCTGGTGAAATTTTACATAAGGTACACCTTGTTTTATCCATGTCACAAAAAAAAAGTTGATTTTTGTTTACCAGTGATATTTATACGATATTTACTTTAATATCGTCGAGCTTCCACCTTACTCCATTCAAATTATTCATTCAACTTTAAAATAATATTTTAGAAGGATTACTTAATTACTTACTTACTTACTCGATGGCAATAGACAATTCCTCAGTAAGGAATGTTATATATTTTTTGAGAACCCGGAGGTTCATTGCCGCGCTTACCCTATTCTGTGTTAACTCCATCCACCCTTCCCTCGAAAATCCTACTTCCCTTAAATCTATCCTAATGTCGTCCTCCCACTTACGTCTAGGTCTTCCAAGTGGTCTCTTCCCTTCAGGTCTCCAAGTCAATATTTGTTTAGAAATGTCTTTGTCTTGGAAGTATTAATATTCGTAATAAATACACTCTTTAATTGCTGGAAGAACATCATATAAACCCGATAAGCGAAGTAATTCATTAAAATCCATCTACCCTCACTCAGTCTAGGAAGTGTTAATCCATTTCATTCAACGTTCCGCTTTGCGAACTTATAGTTTTAATTATTCCCATTATATTTGTAGTTTCTAAAACAAAAACACATAGCTCCTAAGGATTATACTCTAAGGGTGACGTGCACCAAACTCATGCCATTTACTCTTTTAGTAAGCCTTACTTCTTTAGTTCTAACTACTTTAGTAAGCTACTCTTTTAGTAACCGTACTCTTTTAGTAAGGACGGCGTGCACCAACCAGGAGTAAACTAAACTCGGCGGCTTTCAACATAGAGGAATGTACTAAAGAAGTAAACATTTTATTTACTCCCAGAGTAAATGAACTTACTCCACAAGTGGTGGAGAGCACCAACACGGAGTACGTTACTAACGTAGTAAGTTGTGGAGTAAATAAGGCCAATATTTACTCCTACTCAGGGGGTGGAGTAAAGTTGTGGAGTAAGTGTGTTCTGTGGCATTTGCGTGAGTTATGAGTTACATATCACATTAAATGGATTAAATAATTCAAACTGAGGATAAGTTATTGAGATGAAGAAGGTTGTATACCAAAAATGAGAGTTGTGGCAGGTGATTTAATAAATATTAAGCGAACCATACCTAGTAGGGCATTTAATAACGTAAATAATTAAGCTCATAAATCCTTACATGAAATTTTGGCGTTTGGAAGAAACGATGTCAGATTCTCACTACATCCATGTGATTTCAGCCAGTCAAATGTGGAAATATCATTGCGGAGAGCGATCCAACTAGGAAGACGTCCACCAAAGGTTAGGGGAAGAGTGAGTGGAAGGGACGTTTGCATTGCACGGTACAAGGAGCTCATGTGCTCTTAAATATCTTCCTAGCTGGATCGGCCTTTAGATGTTGTAGTTCTCCCTAACTTTGGGTCAGAAAACGACGATGTAACTTATTTCAAGCTAATCATATGGATACAGATATCGGCGAGGTATAGTACATTCCAATAAATGAAAGCCTCCGTTCTTGGAGCTACCCAGAAAACACTTCCCCCTTCTACTTAACCATAGAATTACTGAACAATAGGTGATTCTCATTGTTAGACGATTTAATGTAATTATTGTAAATTAATTTTATAACATTACACTTCTATAGCTGAACTTAAAGCACAACATTGCGAATGCCAGATTATAATAATAATTATAAGAGCTAAAAGTTCAATAGTTGCACCCGCAGTGTTAATGAATAATATGTCCTTTTTTCTAACCCAGGTGTAAAATGTCCAAACAGGCCACATCGGAAGAAAATTTGACTGACTCTGGGATTAGCGTACAATGAGAAGGGGACACATTGTAAAACCATTCCTTAAAGACTCCCCAAGTCTCGAATGGTGGAGTGAGACGAGACTTTCATGTTTGGGAATAAACTATAACAGATACTGCAGGTCTATAGTATGCTGCTAACTATTTAATTAACCCTGTGGACAGGAAAGTGAGAAGCACTATAAACTATATAGAAAAAAAATGCCAACATGAGTGCCGAAAGAAAATTTGAAGGAGGGGCCCGGAGGTTGAAGCTGCACAGGATCTAGAGAAGTAGTCACTGAAATTATTGTTAAACACACAACCATCTGCATAATTATTATTGGAGTTCATAGCTTCCGAAATATTGTACCGCCATTTTTTTTTTAAATATTACATTTCTCAGTTGTAATATTATTATTTTTATAAGGTAATATTTTTTAAGTAAATGTTCTGTGCATTTGAAAAAGGACAGAAACATAATGCCGCTTATTAGTTTTGTTATCCTTTTTATCCCCCCTTTTTCATGATTTTGTGTAATACTTCTTATTAATATTGTTAAACAGTCAATAAGTATTAATAATTCATTATAGTGAGATTTATGATAAACAACTATAGAATAATTGATTTACCCATACGTAGGCTTCTAAACTGAAAATACTCAATTGAAGGAATTAAAATTAGTAATGAATAAAACATTACTATTAGACCTATTTTAAAACATGAAGATTGTCATTAGTAATATTTGGAACAACCCAAATTCATATTCATTGTTTCAGCGAACCTTTCCTTGTCATTATCTGGCACTTGAATAATACTGGCAATTGAAATGCACGTGTTCTGCTGCGCTGCACTAACGTTTCTGCTCTGTTCTGCGCAGAATTCGACTACTTCTTTAGTAAAAATTGCTTACTACTTTAGTAACAACTAAAGAAGTAACTATCGATTGAGCTCTCCAACACCAACTAAAAGAGTAAGTTACTAAAAGAGTAGCACTAAAGTAGTAAATTTAGGAAGGGAACCTTACGTAACAAAAACCGGTTTGTCTGTCTCACTCTAGCACATACATTAGTATGACTTAAGAGTGAGACAGATGTACTGGTTCTTGTATACTCCAGGTCTCCGTCTTAAATTTACTACTTTAGTAAGATTTACTCCTGGATGGTGCACGCCACCCTAAGGGTGGCGTGCATCAAACTCATGCCATTTACTCTTTTAGTAAACCTTACTTCTTTAGTTCTAACTACTTTAGTAAGCTACTCTTTTAGTAACCGTACTCTTTTAGTAAGGACGGCGTGCACCAACCAGGAGTAAATTAAACTCGGCGACCTTCAACCTAGAGCAATATACTAAAGAAGTAAACATTTTATTTACTCCCAGAGTAAATGAACTTACTCCAAAGTGGTGGAGAGCACCAACACGGAGTACGTTACTAATGTAGTAAGTTGTGGAGTAAATAAGGCCAATATTTACTCCTACCCAGGGGGTGGAGTAAAGTTGTGTAGTAAGTGTGTTCTGTGGCATTTGCATGAGTTATGAGTTACATATCACATTAAATGGATTACATAGTTCAAACTGAGGATAAGTTATTGAGATGAAGAAGGTGGTATACCAAAAATGAGAGTTGTGGCCGGTGATTTAATAAATATTAAGCGAACCACATTTAATAACGTAATAGGGCATTTAATAACGTAAATAATTAAGCTCATAAATCCATACATGAAATTTTGGCGTTTGGAAGAAACGATGTCAGATTCTCACTACACCCATGTGATTTCAGCCTGTCAAATGTGGAAATATCATTGTGGAGAGCGATCCAACTAGGAAGACGTCCACCAACGGTGAGGGGGAGAGTGAGTGGAAGAGACGTTTGCATTGCACGGTACAAGGAGCGCATGTGCTCTCAAATATCTTCCTAGCTGGATTGGCTTTTAGATGCTGCAGTTCTCCCTTACTTGGTTTAGAAAACGGCGATGTATTTCAAGCTAATCCTATGGATACAGATATCGGCGACGTATAGTATATTCCAATAAATGAAAGCCTCCGTTCTTGGAGCTACCCAGAAAACACTTCCCCCTGCTACTTAACCATAGAGATTACTGAACAATAGGTGATTCTCATTGTTAAACGATTTAATGTAATTATTGTAAATTAATATTATTACATTACACTTCTATAGCTTAACTTAAAGCACAACATTGCGAATGCCAGAATTATAATAGTAATTATAAGAGCTAAAAGTTCAATAGTTGCACCCGCAGTGTTAATGAATAATATGTCCTTTTTTCTGACCCAGGTGTAAAAATGTCCAAACAGGCCACATCGGAAGAAAATTTTACTGACTCTGGGATTAGCGTACATTGAGATGGGGACACATTGTAAAACCATTCCTTAAAGACTCCCCAAGTCTCGAATGGTGGAGTGAGACGAGACTTTCATGTTTGGGAATAAACTATAGCAGATGTTGCAGGTCTATAGTATGGTGCTAACTATTTTAATTAACCCTGTGGACAGGAAAGTGAGAAGCATTATAAACTATATAGAAAAAAATGCCAACATGAGTGCCGAAAGAAAATTTTAAGGAGGGACACTGGAGGTTGAAGCTGCACAGGATCTAGAGAAGTAGTCACTGAAATTATTTTTAAACAAACAAACCATCTACATAATTATTATTGGAGTTCATAGCTTCCGAAATATTGTACCGCCATTTTTTGTTTAAATATTACATTTCTCAGTTTTAATATTATTATTTTTATAAGGTAATATTTTTTAAGTAAATGTTCTGTGCATTTGAAAAAGGACAGAAACATAATGCCCCTTATTAGTTTTGTTATCCTTTTTATCCCCCTCTTTTTCATGATTTTGTGTAATACTTCTTATTAATATTGTTAAACAGTCAATAAGTATTAATAATTCATTATAGTGAGATTTATGATAAACAACTGTAGAATAATTGATTTATCGTTTTTGGGGAAAAATATGTAACTTTAGGAAGTATAAATATTTTAATATATTTTAGAACTTTATTATTATTATGAGAGAAATAATTATAATATTGACAGTGAATCAATTATGAAAATCAACTGGAAATTCCAATTGTTTGCATTATAATACAGAAATAGTTTGCACAAAAATTGTAATCACAGTACCCTAACGTAAGCTACTAAATTGAAAATATTCAATTGAAGGAATTAAAATTAGTAATGAATAAAACATTACTATTAGACCTATTTTAAAACATGAAGATTGTCATTAGTAATATTTGGAACAACCCAAATTCATATTCATTGTTTCATGAACCTTTCCTTTTCATTAGCTGGCACTTGAATAATACTGGCAATTGAAATGCTCGTGTTCTGCTTCGCTGCACTAACGTTTCTGCTCTGTTCTGCGCAGAATTCGACTACTTCTTTAGTAAAAATCGTTTACTACTTTAGTTACAACTAAAGAAGTAACTATCAATCGAGCTCTCCAACACCAACTAAAAGAGTAAGTTACTAAAAGAGAAGCACTAAAGTAGTAAATTTAAGACGGGAACCTGACGCAACAAAAACCGGTTTGTCTGTCTCACTCTAGCACATTACTCGTATGACTTAAACAGTGAGACAGATGTACTGGTTCTTGTATACTTCAGGTCTCCGTCTTAAATTTACTACTTTAGTTTGGTTTACTCCTGGATGGTGCACGCCACCCTAGGAATAATATGGGTGGAGTGCACCATCCAGGAGTAAACCAAACTAAAGTAGTAAATTTAAGACGGAGACCTGAAGTATACAAGAACCAGTACATCTGTCTCACTGTTTAAGTCATACGAGTAATGTGCTAGAGTGAGACAGACAAACCGGTTTTTGTTGCGTCAGGTTCCCGTCTTAAATTTACTACTTTAGTGCTTCTCTTTTAGTAACTTACTCTTTTAGTTGGTGTTGGAGAGCTCGATTGATAGTTACTTCTTTAGTTGTAACTAAAGTAGTAAACGATTTTTACTAAAGAAGTAGTCGAATTCTGCGCAGAACAGAGCAGAAACGTTAGTGCAGCGCAGCAGAACACGTACATTTCAATGCCAGTATTATTCAAGTGCCAGATAATGAAAAAGAAAGGTTCGCTGAAACAATGAATATGAATTTGGGTTGTTCCAAATATTACTAATGACAATCTTCATGTTTTAAAATAGGCTAATAGTAATGTTTTTTTCATTACTAATTCTAATGCCTTCAATTGAATATTTTCAGTTTAGTAGCCTACGTTAGGGTACTGTGATTACAATTTTTGTGCAAACGATTTCTGTATTATAATGCAAACAATTGGAATTTCCAGTTGATTTTCATAATTGATTCACTGTCAATATTATAATTATTTCTCTCATAATAATAATAACGTTCTAAAATATATTAAAATATTTATACTTCCTAAAGTTACATATTTTTCCCCAAAAACGATAAATCAATTATTCTACAGTTGTTTATCATAAATCTCACTATAATGAATTATTAATACTTATTGACTGTTTAACAATATTAATAAGAAGTATTACACAAAATCATGAAAAAGAGGGGGATAAAAAGGATAACAAAACTAATAAGGGGCATTATGTTTCTGTCCTTTTTCAAATGCACAGAACATTTACTTAAAAAATATTACCTTATAAAAATAATAATATTAAAACTGAGAAATGTAATATTTAAACAAAAAATGGCGGTACAATATTTCGGAAGCTATGAACTCCAATAATAATTATGTAGATGGTTTGTTTGTTTAAAAATAATTTCAGTGACTACTTCTCTAGATCCTGTGCAGCTTCAACCTCCAGTGTCCCTCCTTAAAATTTTCTTTCGGCACTCATGTTGGCATTTTTTTCTATATAGTTTATAATGCTTCTCACTTTCCTGTCCACAGGGTTAATTAAAATAGTTAGCAGCATACTATAGACCTGCAGCATCTGCTATAGTTTATTCCCAAACATGAAAGTCTCGTCTCACTCCACCATTCGAGACTTGGGGAGTCTTTAAGGAATGGTTTTACAATGTGTCCCCTACTCAATGTACGCTAATCCCAGAGTCAGTCAAATTTTCTTCCGATGTGGCCTGTTTGGACATTTTTAAACCTGGGTCATAAAAAAGGACATATTATTCATTAGCACTGCGGGTGCAACTATTGAACTTTTAGCTCTTATAATTATTATTATAATTCTGGCATTCGCAATGTTGTGCTTTAAGTTAAGCTATAGAGGTGTAATGTAATAAAATTAATTTACAATAATTACATTAAATCGTTTAAAAATGAGAATCACCTATTGTTCAGTAATCTCTATGGTTTAGTAGCAGGGGGAAATGTTTTCTGGGTAGCTCCAAGAACGGAGGCTTTCTTTTATTGGAATATACTATACCTCGCCGATATCTGTATCCATAGGATTAGCTTGAAATACATCGTCGTTTTCTAACCCAAAGTTAGGGAGAACTGCAGTATCTAAAGGCCGATCCAGTTAGGAATATATTTGAGAGCACATGCGCTCCTTGTACCGTGCAATGCAAACGTCCCTTCCACTCACTCTCCCCCTCACCTTTGGTGGACGTCTTCCTAGTTGGATCGCACTCCGCAATGATATTTCCACATTTGACTGGCTGAAATCACATGGATGTAGTGAGAATCTGACATCGTTTCTTCCAAACGCCAGAATTTCATGTAAGGATTTATGAGCTTAATTATTTGCTTTATTAAATGCCCTACTAGGTGTGGTTCGCTTAATATTTATTAAATCACCTGCCACAACTCTCATTTTTGGTATCCCACCTTCTTCATCTCAATAACTTATCCTCAGTTTGAACTATGTAATCCATTTAATGTGATATGTAACTCATAACTCACGCAAATGCCACAGAACACACTTACTACACAACTTTACTCCACCCCCTGAGTAGGAGTAAATATTGGCCTTATTTACTCCACAACTTTCTACATTAGTAACGTACTCTGTGTTGGTGCTCTCCACCACTTGTGGAGTAAGTTCATTTACTCTGGGAGTAAATAAAATGTTTACTTCTTTAGTACATTCCTCTATGTTGAAAGCCGCCGAGTTTAGTTTACTCCTGGTTGGTGCACGCCGCCCTTACTAAAAGAGTACGTTACTAAAATAGTAGCTTACTAAAGTAGTTAGAACTAAAGAAGTAAGCTATACTAAAAGAGTAAATGGCATGAGTTTGGTGCACGCCACCCTATGAGTTTGGACGAAAATCTCTCAGGCTTTCAGTCGGGTGAATGGACTTATTAGTACCGAGCTTTTGACTGCTACAAGATTTTGGTTGCTACGAACTCGGTACTAATAAGTCCATTCATACGATTGGAAGCCCGAGAGAATCTCATCCGTTATCAACTTCGGGAATAATATTCCATATTATGAGTCAAGTAGTTTTGTGTTAATATCAGCTTACTTGCTATAGCGACTTCTACTTTCAAACTAATCTTTAATGAATCATATTGCACTGAGCACCTATGAGGCAAATGTCGGGTAACTTTAGGTCCTTGTGGTCCCTGGATATCGTCCCATCCCATCTTCGCTTCGTTAGAGTGAATGTCTCGTCCTATGTGTTCGTGTTGTCTCGGAGGTGGCCCCTGCATAGAGCGGATCCCTCACCGGGGTAGGCCCGCCAAGTCCTTGGTTGATCGAAAAGGTGTGTATGTATGATCAATAGATAATCCCTCTCCCGACAGGTTGCTGCCCTATATATGGGTGCGTAATCCCTAAAAGGGAAGAGGTAAGAAAGAAAAACAGATTAGGCCTATTATTACTGTTATTATTGTTACCATTATTATTATTTACTGATGAAATTATTACTTCAAGTTGTTTGTCAACGATTATGCATTTGTATGTGTTAATGTTGTGTGTGCTGTAATATTTTGTTCTGGTATTTAAATATGAGCAGATCTATACCTAATAATTTTATATAATGCTCAACGACATTTTCATGGGTGTAATGCTACGTTCACAATGAGGAATTTGTTGCAGACACAAATCCTCCATACAAATCCCAGATGCACGTCCGTGATACTTCTATCTGGATATTTATCCCATGTACATGTTCTTTGCACAAGTGTTCCATATGAGTACTTACATTCAGGGATTTGTTGTCAGGCACAAGTATGGCTTGAGATGCAGAACTTTTGCTTCTTTCTGCTTCAAAAGTATTGGTGATACCCAGAATAACCCCAGGATTGTTCCTGGTACTCATTTCTCTTAGCTGAGTCGACCCCAATACTGAGCGACTTCGCAAACACTATCTCTCACTGGAAGGCGATTCTGCTAGCTAGGCAGCAGTGGCATTTAAATGTTATTTAGCTGTGGGCAGTGAAAAAATAGATCTGTCAACCATTTTCTGATTATTGTATTAACAGTATTACCACAATAATTAGTAAACTAATAAAAATAACTATAACAGGCTCCAGAATACACGGGGAAAGTGTGCCCTTCCACCTCTTTTCTGAAACTACAATTTCCGCGGCAAATATTCTAAGATTTGCAAATTTTCCCGAAATTCACTTCTCTCGTCCCCTCATGCAGGCATTGTTTCATCAACAAATCTTTACTGTACCTACTTTACAAAAGGACTAAGTGGGATAACGAGAATATTAACAGAACTGATTTACAACAAATAATGTTCAGTACATGTGAACATGTAGTAAGTGATTGATCGAAATAGGAAGCTGCTCCAATTTTGATAGGCTAAACAAAATAAACCTTATCATGGAAATCAACGTACAATTTGACCTTGAAATGAAATAATGCTCATGAAAATGAGACGAAGATAATATAAATGTACATTCAGTTAGTATATCTTCTTACTTAAAAATCGCCCCCTTTAAATCTGCCGACCTAGCTTCTCTCTAGTCTGCCTAGGGCTAAATACGCCCCTGTTTACATCCTTTGCAGAGAGTTTAGCAAGTGGGAAATGATGTGTCATGATGGTATTCTGGTACAGAGCAATAAAATTCTTCATTTACAACAAGAAATCCAAATGTTAGAACTGGATACAAAAAGGGGTAACATTTTTTTTTTTAACAAAGTTTTCTTAATGTTGATGTAACACAACCATATCAAAATAGTTACTCTCGCCCTCCTGCGAAGTTCCATATTTGAGGCATAGTGTTATTTGCCTCCGGTGACGGAATGCTCCTGTGGACAGATGTAGTTTTGCATAAAAGGAATCAGGGCTGAAGGACAATTGTCATCAGGGATACAGAGGAGACATTGAATATTTTTATTACTTTACATCTTTTAATCCATTTCCCATTGATGTGCCTGGGTTTTTTTCCTACTTACATAATACGTGCTTCATTTATATCAAAGCCTCTAACTTTTGATACATTTATTTTTACAAACATGGAAGAGGCCTATAATCATAGGCCTAATTGCTAATTGAATTTAATAATTTCCGTGTCTCTACCTGCTTTTTATTTAATTGACTTGATATAATTCCCAGCAGCTAAATTATGATGCGATTATATGCGACCGCGCATAAGTAGGCTAATCGGTGTATCGATCGCCACCAAGATTAAAACAGTGCTACTCTCTAGCTGCATTGGTTCCCCTTGCTATTTCAAACAGCTGTTGTTGGTTATTACTTATTTTCACTTTTATTATTTGCTAAATCACTATCATAGAAAAAATAGTATGCAATACACACTCGTTAATTACTTGGACAATCTCGGAAATCTAAAACGATCTTCAGCGAGTCCTTTCAAATTATTTTTGGATTCTCCTACGGCACACCACTCTTGTATCGTAATATGCTACTGTTTAATCTGCGGATAAATTAACTGATATTTACTATATTTATTATGCTTATAAAAATATAATTAAGTGTATCACTATAGTTTCTTGAAAATTAGTTAGGTCTATATTTATTAAGGTAAGCTACATTTTTGCTTATGTCAAGTTATTTCAAAAGTCATTTTAACATAATTAAATTACAGCAATAATGTAAGTTGTAATTTATACACTGTGTCCTTAAAGTCCGGTACACCTTTCCTAATTTATTACACACAAACTACAAATGATACAACTTTTATACATGTCTTATTAAAGATTAACTGAATGTTTTATTTTATTTGTTTATTTTGCTGCCAATGCTCGTAGTTTCCGCAATCGCCGCAGCTGGCGTTTTGTACAGATATTAGGCCTACTCCTTGAGACGGAGGAAAAATCAAAGATTGTGTGTGTAAGCTCGTACAGCTTAGAGTCCATTTACTATATTTTTATAGCAATATTAGTAATGAAGTATTAACAGAAGTCACTAGATGGCACTGATGCCAGTTGCTAGCAAACAGAATTCTTAGCACACTTATATTCATTTATCTACATTCAGATAAAACAAATATCTATTATGAGCCATAATATTATTATCTAAGGAATAATTCTACATATTTATTCCAGTTATTATTGGCTATTAGCAGTAAATACAGTAATTAATGTTAATTAGCAATAGCTGCATTGCCGACATCGAACTAATATCGATAAGTCGAGTGACAGCTCATTAACATTTACTTGGCGCTACAGACCGAATACATTAGCTCACTTAGAAGCGTCCTATCGATCATTGTACTTGGTTGTAGGAGCAGCTTTATGAACAGATCGATTATTTACCGCATTTAAATTATCTAATTTCTGTGTAATTATACATTACAATTAGAATGTAAATGTTCACATGCAGATTCTTTATGTTACAGAATAATTACAGCATGTTATTAGCTTTAAGAATACTCTTATTCTGGATGGAAGCTACTCGAAACTTCAGGAAGAGCCTTCCATGAGATTCTAGAACCTGACTCTTTGTAAGATGATTATGTGAACGCATTTTGGCCGTTAGACTTTTCTCACTCCCTCACCGATCGTCGCTTCGTAAGGGCACAGCCCCAATTTAGCAACAGACCACAAGTCTGCATATTAGTAGTACAGTTACACCACAGCACCTACGAGACTACAGCATGGAAACAACGCAGGTATTCAACGCATAGCCAGTTTGGAGACTGGAATTGCAGCAGCCCTGGAACTTTGTGGAGCGTAGCTTGTAGCCATGGAAGGACTCGCTACTGGCCACCGTTCAGGATGATCAATAGCAACATAGAACTTCAGCTTCAATAACTGTACATCCCTTAACTACAGTCCGGCTAAATGCAGTCACATTCTCATCAGATGTAATCGACATGCAAGTTAAGTAATTCCAATCCAAACATTGCATTAATTTACAAAAGCCAAGCAAGGCTTAGCATCTTTATGTTATTATAAAGTAATTCTGCATGCATAATTGTAAGGAGTTTTGGCATCCTTGCAGCTCCTCTTTTCCCCTACGTGCAAGCTAAATATGCTGCCGTAGTAAATCTTGAACAATTTATTAAAGACCAAAAATATGGTCTAACATTCTTGCTTGTAACAAAGTAATTCCGTGTTTATCACGTTAAGAAGTTTTGGCAAATAATTGCAGCTTCTCTTTTCCTACTGACAGACAGAGTATACTGCAGTAGTATTTTGAGCCAATACAGCTCGATCATTCTAAAGAATTGTAACTGTTGGAACAAAAAATAAATAAACTTGGATTGTTGTTGTAGAAAACAAACCATATTATATTATAATAATAAATGAACCTTGTATCACTCCTGAAATCTACTTAGCAATGATAGTAGATTATAATTAAACTTTGGTTAATGCCAATCACAACTAAGAGTGTGAAGAGAAGCAGTAATCTACAAGAAAAGAAGAATAAAGCAATAATTCTCTCTCCCCATTATTCCTGCTTCCTTCAATATTCCTACACTACTAAACACATATATTTTCTGGGTTTTCCCAGTGGTCCTCCGAAAATTATATAGCAAATTCTGTCAGGGACACAGGCCTACATTTCTGATCCTCAACGGGCCTGGATCCCTACAGTGTGTATGTACCACGTTTACCACATAATATAGAATAACTGAAGCGTACGATTGAAGAAGTTGCCACCACTGTTTGTAACTGAAGATATGTTCCAAAGATTATGGCAAGAGTTTGATATGCCAAGTTACGTGTGGTTCCGATATCGAACCACTGTGAAACCAAAACAAAACCATTTGAGTTTCTCTTTAATATGGCATATAGGCCTACATGAAAGATAGATCATCTGTAGTTCTTGTGTAACACATTAAGAAAAGTGTTACCGGACTTAGGGACACGGTGTATAATTAGCCTATCTATTTAGGGACCAATGTGTTGATATAAAGGAAAATCGTTGAATCAAAACTGTCTTGAGAATGAAAATTTAATAAGTTTTATCACAAGGCTCAAGGATTCAAAATTGTTTATGGCAGTCTTCTAAATATCTGCATTGAATTCTTTTACAGTCTGAACTCTTGCTTCTTCCTCTCGAAGTTGCTATCTTAATTCCTAATCGATGGCATTTATAATTTTAATACTAAGTTTTACATTTCTTCGTCTGGTATTTTTAATATTATAGACCACCGTGAACGCTTATTAAGTTATAAAGCGAAAATTACATAAAACATAGGCTTGCAATTTGATGTTTAATGTTCCTAGTCTTATCTTTTTACTAAGGTACCCTTGATATCTAGGGTTGGAGCTATAAGGTATATACGTAGTAAATAAAAATGCCATTTATATATCAACAAGATATATTGACGATAATGTCATGTGAGAATGTTCCCAATCCCTTCTGGAAAGATTTCATCTGAATGAGCTTTGGGAATAATGAAGCAAACAAAAGTTGCAATATGAAGTATAAGTGTTGAAAAGTACTCCGAATGATAAATAATTAATCACCTAGTTTATATAATTTTTTAGAAACCAACCCCGAAGGTAGGGAAAAGATCCATGAATGTTTATATTGAAAACAATACATTTCTTGTTGGATTTTCTTGAAACTTATCATACACAAATTACCACAGAAATAATGAAACACGTATTTAGCATTTCCTCAGGGGGTCAAAAAGAGTTAAGTTTATGAGGCGAAACTCAATTTAATGGTTCTTTTTTAATTAAAACTTTATTTTACTTAATAGCCAATAAATCGTTTTAACAAGTGGACCTAGAAGTGCAGAAATTCAAATATCTGGAAGAAATAATTGCAAATTCAAATAATGTTATGTTAAAGTTAGGTATCGACTGAAATTATGGAATTCTTGTTTTTATGAATTTCAAAAACTTATCTTCTCGTCTTCTGTCAAGAAATCTAAAAATACAAATTTATTAGACAATTATCCCGCCTTTGCATCATATAGATATGAGACATGGTCGCTTACTTTTCGGGAAGAACTTAACCTGAGAGTGTTCGAAAACAGGGTGCTTAGGAAAATATTTGGGCCTAAGAGAGATCAAAATAGAGACTGGAGAAAACTACATAACGAGAGCTTCATAAGCTGTAATCTTCACCAAATATACACTAGTAAGGGTAATTAAATCACGAAGGAAGAAATGGGCTGGACATGTTACGCGCCTGGGAGGAGGAAGGACAAGACATACATTATAAAATATATTGACTGGGAGACCCGAAGGGAAGAGACCAATTGGAAGACCTAGACGTAGGTGAGATTAAAATATTATAATAGTTTCAAGGGAAGTGAGATTTTCGAGGGATGGTTGGATGGATTTATTACCAGAATAGGGCTGAATGGCGGGCTTAGGTAATAGCGGCAATGAACCTCCGGGTTCCATAAAATAGATAATATTATTTTTGCTTGCTTAGGAATTGTCTACGGCCAATGATTATGTAAGGAAGGAAGTAAATAATCCAAAACATAAATAATTAAACACATTTTTTTATTTTTTGGAAATCAACTCCTGTGGACGTGAAAAGGGGTATTTGAAATAATAGTTATATTGGTTGGATTTTCTTGAAGCTTAGCTTATATTATATTTTACAACACAAATAATAAAATATGAATTTAAGCACTTCCCATAATTCAACCCATAAAAGCTTTATAAACCAAAAGGTCATAAGAAGGTCCAAAATTTACATAGACAAATATTATTTAACGATTCTATTGACTCAAAAGTTGATTAAAAATACTCCAAAAGTAAATATTTATAAAAGGTTTTTTTCTAATTTCCTTGGAAATCAATCCTAAATGGGTAAATGGGGCCAAAGGGAGTATAAATGTATTCGAAAAAATACGTTTTTGATGGGACTTTCTTGTAAGTGAGCAAAAATATTCAACACAAAATAATGAAACATATTTAAGAATTTTCCCAATATTGAAAATTGGTTTATAAATGCAAAGAGGTCATAAGAAGGTTTAAAATTTATGTAGATAAATATTATCCTATAGTATTTTTACATTTTTTTCATTTTCAACATTAGTCAATAATAAGAAGGAATAGTAAATCTGAGGATTGTAGTATCGAGGAATAATTGTTTATATGAGATTACTAAATCCACGAAAGCGATATAATATTGCATATGAAAATTATTTAATTTTATCATATTATAGTCTACAGAAGACATAAGTGGAAACATTCTACTTGAATTAAAGGCATGGATGGAGGGGATGATAGTGAGAATGAATATTCCAATCCAGTTCTTACGAACAGAATCAAACAAACAAACAAATAACAAAAAAACACGGACAAAATATAAGTTTGCCTACTTCCAGAACCTGAAAGCAAGGTCTAATAAATACCAATACCGCAGTGGCGGCTCGTGGCCGGAAAATTAGGTGAAAGGGGAAAAAATGCCACATGCTTATGTTAATAACGGAATTCACCTATGTCTTGTATACCAAAACAATCCTTCGGTAGCCCTTTAAGGCTGCAAACTTGTCGGTGATATCATCATAGAATGGCTGCTTTTCTTCTAGCTGCAGTAGAAGTTCTTTCTGAATTGGAATATTCGCTAAACAAGATACTTGTCAGGTTAGTTAGTATCTGGCAACATTTTTGTTTTCTTCATTTAGTAGGCCTACGTCGTGATCTGACAGCTGGCACAATGATGATTTGATTTTAAACAATACGGGTAAGAATGTAATCTGATACATTTTATTCATGGAATACTCTTAATAAATCCCACTCGGGATTATGAGTTTCATTAGATAAATTCGATCCTGCTTCTCCGCCGCAAATCTATCGATGTTTATCGTAATTATTATTATCCTAATCAGATTATTCAGAATATTCCATTCATGCGATGCGGACTTGGTATTGACTAATAATCTTTAGCAATCGACCAATGACTGTTGTTTATCTTATAGGTTAATATGCTTGCGAGGGTCGGAAAGATGCAATTTTATCTGATAAACTTCAGCTCGTTACTGGGTACTTCAATGCATTAATATGCAGTGATTAATATGTCCCATGACGTATGATTCCATATTAAAAAATATGCATTGTAGGAATGAAACGTCGTGATCCACGTTCTCTTCGGAGTATAAACTGGCAAATGGATTGGGATTAGAAGAGCAATTACAGTGTAATTATATTTGTAGTATTCAACGTATTAACATCATAGCTGTGATGGATAATATATGTGCTTTATGAACCCTGTATTCAAGTGCAAACGTGCCCACCTCTTTCTCTGAGCTGACAGTGTGAGGTGCTGGCTCGGCGAAGAAAATGCCTGAACAAGGGGGACAGCTTCGTGGGTAGTCTGTTCTCGTCACCTAGCGTACGTGGGATAAGCGAGAAAACTGCTGCTTGCCATCTCATTTTGAGTTGAACAGACTACCCATGCAACGGAGGGAATAGTATCCAGTTCACCTTCGCACGGCCGACTTGAAGCATGCTGCGCTCTCAGGATCTCAGTGTCTCCTAGTTTTGATACCAGGTGGTGGCGTGGCGGGAAATTAAAAAAATACAGATACATTTATTGTAAAAACCAACATTCGTGATACGGAAAATGAATTTTAAAAATGTGCTACTTCACCTACTTCCCCTGAATAGCCGCCACTGCAATGCCGTCTCATTTAAAGACTTCCCTAAGTAAAATCTTGAGAGTTTAAATTTATGACTAGGGTTCGGATGTCATATTTTTATCCTGACCTCCATTCTCGCCGCAAACACAAATTAAACATGAATTGCACATTTGTTATTCTAATCGGAACTTTATTATTTTGTATATAAAGTCATATTTCGGTCGTATTTGTAATTTAACGTCATATTTCAGTGATAAATTCGGTAAAAGAGCACAATTATGCAGTATGTTCACTAAATTGTCGACTTAAATGTTTTATGAAAAAGAGTAACGAATAAGTTGGTTTTACTGTAACTGAAATGTGAAGAAACAATAACAAGTAACAGCACAATTACCTCTTCCTCCTTGTCGTTAACAACTTCCAATAGACATGTTTTTGACACATTTGCAATGGAAACTTGAAACATTAACAGATTAGAAGTTCTTTACAAGTAAAACTGTAAATCACCGGTAAAATTGTTAAAAAGTGATTATCTGATTCAATTTTGTGATGTAATAATTTACAGTCATTTAATGGAACATTTATTTTTAGAAAATAGTTCTTTCATGAGGTCATATTTAGGATTTTGGGTCATATTTAGTAATTTATAAGATCATATTTGCAGTCATATTTTCCACCTTTTTAGGTCATAAACACCCGAACCCTATTCATGACCACATTGTTATGTCATTTGATGCTAATTTATAGAGGGAAAATATGCTACCCATGTTCCCTGAACATGATTCAGTACGATACAAGAAGTTATATTTCTATAATATTTTTATTGTGCTTTGATTTCTTCTGAATTTATTAAGAATATAGTTTTTCCGTGTGTGTGTGTGTGTGTGTGTTGTAATATTTTATCATTGGAAAAACATTAAATGTTCTTAATGTGTTCTTTCCCTGGACCCTTCAAATGATTGTCTTTTTTAGAGCATTATTTTCTTCTGATTTGAGGCCTGTATAATTTCAGAAGTGTTGTTAAGAATATTTTAAGCTTAACATAACAATATACTTTTTTTCTCAGAATTAGGATACAACTTTTAAAAAAATAATTGTTTGGTATGTTGAATACAGAAAACTTTGTCAGCATAATCAAAATGGAGCCAAATTTCGAAAACGGTTCCTTACTGCAAGAATTTTCTGAGTAGATCTAATTAAGCAAATTATAACCGTAAATTCATATGCTATAGAAATTAACTATAGTTGATGTACCAGTTTTTAAGTAGTTTGTATACAGAAATTCAGACTGTTTATTAGATTTTAAAGAATTTTATGGGAAACGAAATAAAGCTGTCACCCAAACTTAAATATGCTGTTCATCCTTTACCGAAATGTATAATATTATAAAAGTAAGCTAAATAAAGGTAATGGGTAAATAGTTTGGAAAATAATTTAATTCTTTATCTTGGAATGCATATAATGACAATTTTTAAAAGCTGATTTAACATTTTTATTTGTAGCATATCCTTTCTCTTCAAAGCGTGCTTGTATACATTCATGAAAGCAAATAGCGAATTATTTATCGATAGAAAAGTTTTCTAAAATACCAAAGAATTTACGTCTACGTGTTCTAATTTGTACATATCGTTATTACCTCAAAAGTTATTAGTATTTCCTTATAATGTAGCAAAATTATTTTAACGAAAATATAATCAGGTTGTAGCATACAACTTTCACCTTCCCTTTAAACTTTCCTGGCTCATGTAATAATCCCTTTGCATTTGCCTTGCTTGTTCTGTTTTGATCGTTGTAATTCTTATACGAAAATACATAAACATATAGGCTACAATTTACGAAAGACATTGGATTATATTAAGTACACTGTAAGACTGCACTGTAATTTTACATTATGTGTACCGGTACGTTAAATTTGTGCCTCAAGGACCGAAGTAGAAAAAGTGTAGTTCGCACAAACTCTTTTGAAACCTACTATAGACTATTAAAGCACTTTTAATGTAGCAATCTTTATATACCAGATATTATCCTTTCTTCTTAAGACTACAGAGTTATTTCTGAAAATATTTATGACCACGAGACTGGATGACTATTATGTATTATGGAAGTAGCCTGAGTACGGTATAACATAACTTAATACCACTTTAGTACTTAAGTAACATAATTATTATTAAGTATTCTTATATCACAGAATAGTACTCTTTCCTTGCAGATAACTTTGTATTTCTTCTCTAGTTTTACCTCTCGTCTCTGGTACTGAGGTGAACACAAATATTGTTCCTATCACACATATCACTCCCAAAAGCCCATACGTCCCAACTGGACCCATGTCTCTAATGAGGTTTGGAAACATATTCGTTACAGCAAAAACTAGTGCCCAGTTGAGGCATACGGACATAGAACTCGCCCAACCCTTAGCTTCAGGAGGCACCAGTTCTGCCATCATGAACCATGGCAAAGGCCCAAATCCTATAGAAAACATAATAATATATAAGGCAATGAGAAGAACTGGAATGAATCCTTCGTACCCGTGCTGTTGATGAGCCTCGTTTTGCTCAAGGTAAGAATGAAGAGAAAGGCCTCCTAAACAAACTGCCATGGAAGATATTGATAGTATGAGGAGAAATCTGCGGCCAATAATTTCTACTATTAATGACGGAAAGAAAGTTGCTATGACTTGCACAACTCCTACTACTATGGTGGCCATTTCTGGTGACCATGAACCCCCTGCTTTTCGGAATATATCCACCGTATAAAACACCACTGCATTAATACCACTCATTTGCTGGAAGAACATTAAGCCGAATACAATACGAAGAGCCCTGATTGTGGGTGAACTCCATGTCAGTGAGAAGTACATGCTTTTGCAATTGTCATGGTTATCCTTGGTGTTAGTCACTTTTATTGAATCGTTGAGTAGCCTTTGCATTCGCCCAAGCTCTGGCTGCACATCGTATTCAGGGATATGATCAGCTCCTCTCAGCCACTGAAGGCTCTTCCTAGCTTTCGATGTGTTCCCTTTGGACAGCAAATAAACAGGAGATTCTGGCATCCATACGAATGTGGCGGCGAACACAATGGGTAGGGCACATGATGATACAGACAACCATAAGTACTGGTCAAAGGCACCAATGATATACACCCACAATATACCAACTGTTACCATAAGGTCCAGGTACACGCCTAAAGCACCTCGAATATTGTCTTCAGCAATTT
Source organism: Ectobius pallidus (assembly GCA_964059195.1). NCBI lineage: Eukaryota > Metazoa > Arthropoda > Insecta > Blattodea > Ectobiidae > Ectobius > Ectobius pallidus. The sequence continues at coordinate 23,370,383 of CAXKWD010000008.1, forward strand.
CCTCACAGTAGAGTGGAGTTACCACAGTTATTCCGCCAATAGCGAATCCCGATATGAAGCGTCCAGCGTAGATGATGGCAGCCTGAAAGAAAGCATTTAAAAATCTTAATTCAATTTTAGTGGTTTCATTGTTCCGATTGTGCTTTAATATAAAATATATATCAAGAAGCCCTCATTAACTCAATTATTGTTTAATTTGCTTTATTGAGGAGTAATTATTATTCAGCTCATACTAATTTAACGTCAAGAGACCACAGTATGATCCAAAATGTACTAATTGAAGCTTGCGTCAGCCTATTGAAAAATTATATTTACAGCACTGACACAGTAGTTCTCAACTGAAGTGGCACAGATACTTGTTTCGAGCATTTTAAGATTATTACGACCGAAAGTTAAGAAATAAACACAAAAAATAGGATTTTGATTACAACTCTGATGCTTATGTAGTCTTCGCCCGTTCATCTCCGAAACTTGCCGAAAATTTTATTGTAAACTCTAAAGCACAGAGTGGACTATTTAAAATTAACTTCAATCATACATTTCAATCTTAGTGTATAGGCCTATTATGTAATTTTTCTTTAGTATTAATGCAAATTGTATGAAACTAGTTGTAATTTTATCCTCTTGTACGAACATTGTGTAACATGTCATGTTTTAACATTAAGTTAGTAAAACTTTTCAACAAATCAAAGTAAAAAAAACAATCAAGTTTTACAGCTTTTTTAAAAATACGTCCGATCTTCTACTAGTAAACTTAATTATTGAATTATAGCTTCATCAATCTACCTCACCATTTCTCATTTATGTCTTTCTCTCAACTCTTCAACCATCATTCTCTCGTTCTCTAAATGACAGTCTTCATTTTCTTTCTCTTCTTCTCTCTCCCTAACTCTTATTTCTCTCTTTCTTTCTAACTCTATCTTTTTCTTAACGTCATTATCTCGTAAATTTATTTCCAGATAGCTTTGTTTTCTTGCGTGTATATCAGTGTTTGCTTTTTAATTAATAGGTATCTTCGATAATTATGTTAAGTCACATGTTTGGAAGGCTGAATTTTGAGGTCAGTCTAATTTATTAAATATTTCTCATTTTTAAAAATCTCGAGCATTTTGACCAGCTTAGAATAATAGAGAATAACAATTAGGAGGAAAACAACAACAACTTGCAGCATGTATACGTTTAGACTACAGGATTACATGAAAAGACATTGAATTTATATGCAGGGAATTTAAATTTTTCTTATTTTACGTACCAATTTTTGAGATGCTATGATAAGTATCCAGCCAAGGATGGACGGAAAACAAAGTATCAGCAGAACAGCTTTGCGCCCAAACACTTCTGCCGAATAACCGGCAGGCACTGCTCCAAACAAAGCTCCAAGTGGTGCCAGGGATCCAATCCAGGATGCTTGTTCGTCATTAATATCCTGTACAGTCAAATTGCTCACATTGTGTGGCTGTTGCAAGTACGGAAGTGCGGGTGACGTCCAGCCCATCACTGCTCCTGAACACATGCCGCCCAATGAGGCTGAAATATACATGTTCAAATTTTAAATTTTCCACCCCTTTACACTTAGCGTCTAAATCATGACAATTCTTATAATTAAGGCCCGGAAGGTAAGGTATGCATTCACGGCAAAGGACAAAATCCACATTTGCAACTTTTTTTTTTTTTTTTTTTTTTTTTTTTTTTAAAGATTTTACTAGACAAACTATGATATAAAACTAACATAATGCTATATTTGAAATTTACTTTCTACGTTTTCGTTGCCCAAAAATAAATTTCTAAGTAGAAAATATGCTAATTTTCAAAGTATCAATATCTCCCCAAAAATAAAACAATAACGAAACTCTTTCACTCATTTGTTCATTTTTATACATAATTATAATGTTTTTCACTAGGCATATGTAGGTAGCATTACTAGAAAGAATTATATTTCTTTCAGAATTGGAAAAATCAACCAAAGCATTACAAAAGACCTACATTGCAGTTATAGTTTTCAGAGTATTAGGAAACTCCTAGAACACAACAGTCTCCCATTCATAAGCTTTTATTTGATATATAAATGAACGTTCTAATTCAGTTTTAGTATAAGTTTTGTTCATTTGAAGCGTAGAAAATATAAGAAAACGGATTTTAGAGAAAAAAAGACAAAGTTGTACTCAAGTAGTAAAATGTGTGCACAATGTGACCTTTAAGCTTATTTTTAATTACTTCCTGCAGGAATTTTTACATAGACTAGGTGTCATTTTGAAGCACACAAATATGGCTCTTTAATGCAATAAAAATAGAATGTTCATCAAATATAGCTTTACGTGAATGCGTACATTAATACTCTATCTTGAAACTAAATATGAATGCAAATATGCTATAAAGTTTGTGGAATGAGTTTCGGAGTCAAATAAATATGCTCTATCATTAAGTAATTTTAATACTTTACCTTCTCTTTTTAGCAGAATTACATTAAAGATTTCAAAAAATAGTATAATTTACATTACAAAGTTTTTTTCTTTTTTTAAGAAACAAGGACAATGCAACAAATTTTAGTAAAACTAATGACGTGAAACGTCTCTTAATACTAGTCGGTTCTCAAAAAAACATTCATTTAGCCAAATATGCTGTAAATGTTTGAATTAATAGAGATATGCTCAATAGGCCTATTTAAAATTTGTCAGAATTATACCGTTAAAATGTGAAAAATTAATAAAACATCCACAAATATTTGAGTATCAAGAAAATATGATGCACTTTCGAAAAACTAACAAAATTTTCAAAATTAAACCATAATTTTCCTGTAACTTCTTTCATAGCCTACCTTGTACATATTTTCATGCTACCAAGTACTAGAGAACGTAAAAGTAAGTAAAGTGTTCCTTATTACAGGCCATGGAGGCCCAGAGGGTTCCAGAAGTTTGAGGCTCCCAGATTTTTAGTCATTCGGCACATGAAGGTGGTAAGGTTGTCAGCCTTACGCACCGGCCGCCTTTACCCCCAGGATTGCTCCTGGTACTCATTTCTGTTAGAGGCGAGCCCAAGGCCATAGTGCCACCAGAAGGATTAAGCCAATTGAAAAACTCCAACGACTTCATCGAGGATCGAACCCGCGGCCTTCCGGTTTGTAGCGCAGCGCCTCAACCATTACGCTACGGCGTACCCCATGTAGGGTAAGGTTGCTATCGATGGGCCACTTAAGGAAAATCTGAAGTAAAGTGTTCTAAATTTAAAATATTTTAATTTTTTTTCGAGTGGATATAAACATTACCTTTTATAATTCACTTCGTTAAAAGGAGAAGTAAGAAGTGCTGAGGTTTAAATAAATATTTAAAAAACAACAATAAGTGTGATTGGCTCAATGAAGGAAACCGGTCTCCTTCATTGAGCCAGGCAGTTTCCATGAATGAGCCGCTGTGTAACACTTGCTTAACTTAATATATGTGTTAACATTTACTAAATAATAGTCGTAGAAGCTAGTGTGTTTGGATCTAAAGTCATTGTGAGCTATTTTAAACATTTTTCCAGTTTTCATTACCAGATGAAACCTAATATGGCCTATAACCATTGTGTACGGAAGATTGAAGCATTGAAAATACTATTACAAAAACTGTGCTTCTAAATATGCAATAAAAGCCATGGCTTACACTTTGTTTATACACATAAATTAACACAACAATAGGAACTTTTTGAAAAAGTATTCACTTTTATGTTCAGATTTTCATTCACAATTTTCGCAATAGAATAGGCCTACTTTGGTCCCTTTTTTAACACCAGCACCCACTCGGTACAAGATAAACATTGGATCATATATTTTTTTATCTCTTCGCGACAGATAGCACAAAACCACGATACCTCCTAGGAATGAGGTCTTGCAACACTCGTAGAAAAGTATAGTTTGGCTTTCGCTGACTTTCCAGATGTTGGCTTTTGAAGGCTTCTTTTCTTGACTGCCTGGGTCCTTATTAAGTTTCAGCTTCCTCCGGTTTGTTTTTACATGGACTGCTCGTAATGACTATAGAGTTGGTTCTCGTCAACAATTTTCTCTAACGTGTCAAAAAAATGTTTTACAACTAATGCTAAGAACGTCATCGCATGGAGTTTCCTTCAATGGGCCGGCCCATTGAAGGAAACTCGGCGTGGCTCATCGAAGGCAACTAGCTTCTTGTTGCTTTTCTCGTCAATGCTTCTGTTTGTATAGAGTAAATTTTCATTGTTGATACAGTAAAAGAGATGGAATTCATCGTACTTTCAGACAATATCCGTCAATTTTGAACAATAATTAATGTTTCACTGGTATTACTGTTTCAATAACGGTAATATATTACAAGAAATTTCAGTAAATCTTACCTTGGCGTGCCCAAGCTTTGTATCTGCCTGGAACAACTAGAAACTAAGATGGCGGTTCTCTAGCAAGACGAACTTCATATTACTGTCAACAGAGCGAACCGCTTGCCTGTACATGCGGAGAATTCGTGGTGGCCCAATGAAAGAGCCGGCCCATTGATAGCAACCTTACCCTACTAGAGTGGTTTATTTAATATGATTTTTCATAAACCTCCGAGCCCTACTTATAATAATATTAGTATATATTTAACATTTTTAAAGACGTACAGTATGTTTATTTTAAGTAATTGCGGACCCTACTCATGAGCTTGCATCTTACGCTAGTGATCTGAGGTTGAGAGAGGTGAGCAATCCTTGGGGTGAAGGCGGCCGGTGCGTAAGGCTCACAACCTTACCACTTTCACGTGCCGAAGGTCTAAAATCTGGGAGCCGAAACCTCCTGGAACCCTCTGGGCCTCCATGGCCTTTATAGGGAAGACTTTACTTTACTTTTTTACTTAATTTCAGTTCATATAAGCCTTTCCATTTTGTTTTACTGTCTCTGTTCGACTGATAATTTTTTTTTTTAATCTTGCAATATTAGGTACGCTTTGTCATTTTGGCTTTCTTTCTAAGTAAGGAAGCCGCAGAAATAAAATTAAATCAGCTTCGTTAGTAATTATCACACAACATTTTGTGCTGATTCTACTTAGGCTTAAGTTACAGGTGGAAGAGGTGTTGTTGTTATAGCAACTAAATTTAATAGGCCTATAAATATCTGATCCTCAGAAAATGTAAATTACACTTTTTCAATGCTTAGCGAAAAAGCAATGCGCCAATAAACCAGCAATTATTCAGTTATTATAGCTTAGTTTTTTAAATTCAGATGCACCTTTGGAATTTGAAAGAAATCTGCATTTATTTGTTTTAATTTCCTCCTCCCTATAATGATTTATTAAACATAAATTACCAATAAGGGCAGCCAGGTACTGAGGCCATTTTTTCCCCGGCTTCAGAATGCAGTGCTCTTCTAAGTCCAACTTAACATCTTCCATACTGCAGCCTGTGGAACGCATGCTCCAAACTGAAATCAAAACACATAACATTTTATTAACGAGCACTTAATAGTTATTTATGGAACAAGTTTCTGAATTGTAGTTTCGTAGAATGTGGAGTTAAGAAGCGAGACAAAATACACGAATTCTAAAACATTAGTTCCGGAACATAAATCATACACTTTGTTTTCCTCGTACTATAGCACTAAATTTACAACAAATAAGTATTAATATTTACAATAAATAAATATCTACATAATATAAACACAGGACGACCAAACACAAAATGGGCAGATGACTAACTTAAAAAAAGTAGCAGAAACTAGGATGAGAAGTGCCCACACCAGGAGCACAATATGAAAATAAGTAAAAAAATTCCCTTTAGGCAAGGCATGGGACTGCATGTAATCTGTACAACTGAGGTAGATTTCAAAGTGCTAAATCTCGCCTTATATGAGAGCTATCGAGAAACCAGTTATTGATTTGTAGAGTACTCATCAAGAGCTTTTCAACGATTCTCCATAAGACGTGGTTTCTGAAATTTCGAATTTCCATCCCCCATCAACCACCCCCACTCGTACCCCCAAAACCCCCGAATCGTTGGTGTCACTGTGAACTCCATAGGGAGTACTCTAATTTATTCAAACAAAGTTTCCCTCTATACTTCATAGGGGCAGAAATATAAATTTTTCAAAACTTCAATCCCCTCCCCGACCCTCCCCTTGGGCCAATTTTGCTCATTAACGAACTTGTCCGAATTATTGGGCCTAGAAATGACATAATAAAATTTGGTTCAAATATCTTCAAAATTACGGCCGTTAGCGTGTAAAGATATATATATATATATATATATATATATATATATATATCACAATTGTTTTTTAACGGGCGGTGGTTTCGTAGTTAGGGAGGCATGAAACGTAAAGATATGAAAGAATTTTTCGAAAGTCATGACATGGTATCGATTGCAATAGGTAGATTTCGAACCTAAAAACAGCTAATGCCATGATTTATTGTGTGGCAAGACAGTATTGTGTGGCCATAAAATTAACATTTTGTACGTTTGGTGCGTACTTCAAGTAGGATATGTAAAGAGTACGTAACCTAGAGCTGATGGGACAAACCTGTCACTTCTTCTTCACTTCCTTCCGGCGGAGGTTCAATCATGTGTTACACTCAATCATTCATCAAAATGAATAAAAAAATTAACCAATCTTAGAACAGTTTACTGTATTATGTTGTTGCATATTATTGTGAATCAAGAATAATTTTAAGGTATTGAATTATTTTTAATCGTTGGCTTTCTGTCAGATTCATAATTCATTTTAGACCGGTTGGTAGAGCCAGCTCAATTTCTTCTGGATACTGCGAAGGCATTATTAGTGGTAGAAGGCTCGTATTTTCCTGAAGAATGCTGGATATCCAACCAACATCCAACAAAAGCGATTTGAACTTCCTGTAATTCACCTTGATTTTATAGATGTGTTGCCACTATTAAATTTCCAATCTCGTACAAGTGAATTTCAAAAATCAAGGAGTTCATTTTTATTTCTTCTATCTCTTGTATTGTTCCTTAGGTGTCTTAGGTATAAGAGTCCAGCAGTAGTCTGCCAATATATTCCCGTTCTTTTTCCCACTGTATCTCTTCTCCATTTGAAATATATATTGGTGGAATCTCCCCCATGTTCATTTGAAACTTTACCCATATTTTCAGGGAAAACGTCCAAGTGCGAGTGCAGGAAATGGAGTTTTAGAGACATGTTGCATCCCAAAGCGCTAATTGAGGACAGTAGTTCTTCCACAATTTCTACATTATTTGCAGACTTTCTATTTCCTAATAAGTTACTACACGCATTTTTAAACGCATCCCAACCCCCTTTTCTCAGCAAAATTAAATTCATTTTGAAGTTGGGATCTTGAAACAGCTTTCTCATATGAGGACCCATGAAGATACCTTCTTTTATTTTGACTTCACTTAGGCGTAGATATTTCTCTTTGAAATAAATAAATCCATGACCATTTTATCCGTTGATTTCACAAACTGTTTTTTTTTTTCAAGAAGCGCTTTACGTGGAGAGGAAATAATATAATTTGCTCCATTAATGGTCTTTATAATTGATTTTCACCAACAGATTCTAAAGATTATTGTAAATTTCCTTCAAGTGAAATGCATATGCAAGAGCAACCGAAGGCAGCTTGTTCCCGTTATGAAATAAAACAGCCTTCAAACTAGCCTTCGACGAATTAATGAACAGTCTCCACTGTTCAGACACATAATTAAATTGAAGTTCTTTCATTAACCCATGAACATAGTTGCCATAGACCATTGAAAAGTACTTCGAGGCCTTTTCTGGCCTTTTAATATCACTTCTTCACAAATATAACAGAAAGAGGCAGGACTGTCTTTACACAAATTCGACATATCTCACTTAAAACTGCAAAAATTAAAATATAAGGGTGTTCCTTATTCTGACAATAAGTAAATTTCATTGTACATACATGAAAATACAATATGCGTGCACTTCTCATATAATCCAAAGTGCCGCTACTGGCTTATTTTCTAACTGAATGTATATCAGTTCTTTGGATGAATGTTTTTGTTTAATCAGTTATAATTGCAATTATTATGATACGCAAAAAAAAATCTTTTTTAAATCAATTTCCGAGTTTAGCTTCAGATTGATTCATTAAGTAGGGCTTACGGAAGAACAAAGGTCTAGTATTTTTAGTCAGATTAAAATCGTCCAGCTTCAGCAGACCTATACAGATTTGTGATATCTTGACATTCCCACATTCACATAAAAATACAAAAAAAAAGTAAAATGTAAAATAGGCCGGCTACGGGACCTCCAGAATGCGAGTCCAAGACGTTACCATCCGGGCCCCACCTCGCTCGGTTTAACAGCTTTGTTTGGTAAGCGTATGTGAAGGAATGGTGTTATATGTCATAGCTAACTGTATTTCAACTTCCAAAGTCGTATATGAACACTGTAAAACCATATGTTCTCATGAAAACTGATTTGCATTTCATTAATACTTTCTAATATATTACCATAAAATAGGCACTAAATAGGGCATTACTCCGGTACCAGTCAACCTATTTGGTCAAAAATCAATAGACTTTTTCCCATGGACGTTATAAATTCGGATACCAAATTTCATGAAAATCCGATAAACCGTATTTGAGTTATCGTGCGTACAGACACGCGACGGACGGACAGACAGACGGACAGACATTTTCCCGTCCCCACACATTTTTATAAAGTACCATTCTAGCACTTAATAAATAAATAAAAATAAATAAGTTTAGATACCAAGCGGACTCGACGCGCAATTTTCGGTTAAATAAAATAAAATTTAAAAAAGTCGATGACTCGTCTTCAATTTAACACTGTTTACACTGATAAACAAAAGATAAGTTTTTTTTTTCTCAGAAGGGAAAATATGTAATCCTGATAGTATTTTGTCTCCTAAATTCAAATATGATATCGGTTTTTCTCCATCACGCAAGGTTTCCGAGAGACAGTCATTTATAATTTCAAACATTTTAATACTTTCCTCTGGATGGTCTAACAATAATCGGCCAGTCTAATAGGATTCCATTTGCCTTGATACCTCTTTCCCATAGCTGAAATCTACTGATGAAAGTGTTCCCTGTGCTCATCGCTCACTGCGCCAAGATTTTCTGGGAAGAATTCTAGATACGAGTGCAGGAAGTGTACTTTTAAGGACATATTACAACCAAGATTTTTGTATGATGTTATAAGATCACTGACAATATTTTCCTCCTTTCAATTTCACAAAAACTCTTGAGTACAGTAACATTTTTGAATGCTTGCCAAGCTGCTTTCTCCAGAGGATTCAGTAGTTTCTCAAACTTTTCATCATGCATTAGTAATCGTATTTGTGGATTCACAAATATTCCTTCTTTAATTTTTTCATTACTAATTTTAGGAAACTTCTGTTTTAAGTATATAAAACCAGGAGTATTGTCCATGGCTGTGAAGAATTTCTTCATTAATCCTAGATTTATATGTAACGGAGGTAGATATATTTTTAGAATTAGGTAATGGGTTATGTTTCACATTTTTTGTTCAGGAATGAGTGATTCGCGTTTAGACCATTCTTTTCTAATGAAATTTTTTCTGTCCCTACTACCCCATTCTCACTAAAAACAAGGAGGCCTACTTTGTGTAAACCAACCTGCAGATCAAGAATAAGTGTAGTTACCTTCAAATCACTACAAATATTCTATTAATATATTGCACATTGAAGCTTTTCCAATACAAATTTCAAGTTTTCATATGTTTCTTTCACACTAGCAGAGTGAGTCAAAGGTACTGATGGGAATTTACTTCCACTATACAGAAGCACAGCTTTTAAACTAACTTTAGAGGAATCGACGAACAAGCGCCATTCTGGGTTATGTTCATTACCAAGTGTCTCCATAAGATAATAAATGTCATTACAAAACATTAAGCCTTTTTCTACGGAAAAAATAATCTTTAAATTCAGAATGACGATTAGAATAAGTACATATCTTTGTATTCTTTTGAAAAAGATTCCATATTTTTGGCCGGGAAGCAAGCATTTCAGACTGTAAGGGATTTTTAAGATATTCTTGAGTCAAAAAATGAGGCTCAGATGGACAGCTTTGTTGAAAAGTTGTATCACAAAAATCTTTCTTCTTTTCATCTTTATTTCCATCAGACCCTGAGCTCTTTTCATCTATTGTCACAATATGTTCTGGAAGCTTTGGTATGGGCAATTCTTCGCAGTATGGAACTGATCTACTTCAGATTGCAAGTTAGGGTACACTACCATACGTGCTGATTCAGACGTAATCCCTTTAATGTTTGTTAAGCAGAAATAACGGTCAGAAGAGTGATCTTTAAGTTCCCTCCAAGTAGTGGGGATAGCAAATGGCATGTGTCATGTGTGAGCCCAGGGCCTTGTTTGGTCCCCCAATTTACACCCAAAATAAAGTTAATTTGGTTCCATCATATTTACAATGCTCCAGGAGCTTTTGCTTGACAATGGACAAATGGACAAACAAAAGTTTGAAAATACTTTTAACAATTAAAATAACAAAAAACTATGGGAGATGGAAACATTCCGAATACATATTTGAAAACAGGATAGAAACTGCATTAAGTACATCTATTGGTACTCGTGAGACAAAAATCATCTTGACCAGTGTGTTACCGCTATGATTTTACAATTCAACACTGCGTTTCACTCTCAAAATATAACTTGTAAAGAACACAATCTTTAACTAATCAACTGAACATGAATACTAAAATTGGATTATAATGTTAAAACTACTACATTACCTAGTCACCGTATTTTATTCAGTTTTTGCTAAACATTTCTTCTTCACTATAAACAAATATTTCCCAACTTTCAAACTAAACTCTCGTAAATTGCCTACAAATAAAGAATCAATACAAATCACACAACCAAAGCCGAAGATATACACAATAAAACAGAATGTACACGCTAATAATAATTTAGTTTACAGTATAAAACGTATACAACACTGTATATATGTGTCTTTCTCTCTCTCGAATCCTATAGCCCCATGTTGGGGCGAAGGGCCTCCAAGTGGAGGTTTCTGTTTACCGATGTGAATTTTGGTACGCTTATTTTCCTAGAGGTGGTAAGCCCATCGCCCCTTAACCCCCCTCCGGAACCCCTCCGGAAATTAAGGTATTACTTGGACGTGAAAGGGCTCTAATTTAGGCTTGGAGTTCTTTTACGTGCCGTAAATCTACGACACGGGCCCCCCAGCGTAATATGTACCGCGATTAACTGCAATATTTGTAGTAAAAATGGGGGCTATTAATGTTAATAATTAATTGATGAAATAACGCTCGCGAGAAGTGTGTAATACGTCCTCCGTATCCATTTTAAGGAGCACCGTTTTCAGTATGGCGTAAAATATTATTGATATTATATATGAACTAACAATTAAATTTAATATTTTTATTAAATTAATATGAACAACTCATATATATATATATATATATATATATATATATATATATATATTGTTGCTTTAAGGAGCACTGTTCAATATGGCGTAAGATATTACTACTATTAAATATTAATTAATTATTGAATTTAATATTTTCATTAAATTAGTATGAAACATATATATTAAACACATATGTTTTAATAAATAACTCTGAGCTATAAAACAATTTTAACTGAAGAATTTTAAGAATTTATCTTTTAAATTGAAATTATAATTCCAATTTAAATTACACTCGCAAAGTGTCCCCCAACTCATTTTTAATTCGTAATCTGTATTAATATTTTGACAGATTATTTGAAATTAAATCCGGAATCTTTACACAAACAGTTGATTCCTTACAGCACACAGAACTTGCTTTTATCATTTATGCCAATTGCATTAGTTATTATACTGTATAAATTCCTGTTTTCTTATATGCAAAAACATCTTATTTGGTATTCTTCACCACATACCCAGTCCGGACTTGTGAGCCTAATCCTAGTGAAGACGAAACTAAGGTAACTCACAGAATACATGTGTCATTGATACATCAACTTGTTGTAGTTAGTTGTAAAACTACTGTTTTCTTCGGCCCGGTTTTCCAATAGTTGTTAAGCTTCATTTTGTTCAGTGACGTACTATCAAACGAGCAAATGAAAGAAATACATCTGATAAAACTCTATTGTCTTTACGTTTGCTTTCTTCTTCCATGACAAAAACTAGGTCAGCGACAGAACAATTTAATATCCAGCATTCTAAAAATTCCGAGCAGTTTTGTTTCTCCATAGAAATTAGAACGAAACAACAAAATTTGCGTGCTTTATTTTGCCATACATAATACCACACACGACCTATTTTCGTACATCGTACTGTTTCATTAACTTGGAAACTTAGTGATGAAGATGTTATCACGTCCAGCTTCTCAATGATCCACTTCGTAAAAACATTCTGCATAACAACCATTTCTCGTTGTGTCTGGGCGCTACCAACACATTGTTTTATTTCGCTTTATTTGTTTCATAGGAGAAAGATAACATCTGGCTATTTGAATCGATCTCTGGCTATCTCAGTTGGGAGAGCATTGGCACATGAAGCCTAAGGAAAGGATTGGTGTCAGAGGAATTTCTCTCCTAAAATATTATCATGTTGTAATGTTCAACAGAAACATCACTATGCGGTTTCATGAATATTTGTCTATATTCACTATACATGGGTATCTCATTTTGTATAAAAATGGGAAAATTTATAAGGGCTTCTAAATGAAACTGGAAATTTCTTTTCAATGGAAAAAAATGCAATTCGTTCTTCTGTAATTAAATTATAAGAATTATTTGAATTATTTCAATAATGCAACAAATAAAGGAAGATTATATATGTATATGTATGTATATATATATGTATGTATATACATGTATATATATATACATATATATTTATATATATACATATATATTTATATATATATATGTTTGATGACACACCTATTTCTACTAGAAATAAAATAACGTATGCATTTCATACACTGTATCAACTGTTTGTACGAAGGTTGGAACTTTAATAGTGGATTGTGAGGTTAAAACCTCTGCTGACACCAACTGTGAGGGCGGAACCCTTACTCGCACTAGTTTTGGTGGTAATATCCCTTAGATGGAGCGTGGCGTATCCATGGTGGTCTATCTTTGATGTCCAAGCTCGATGTTCTATGCTGCAGATGCTTCCAACCTCGTACAAACCTCCCCTCTTTCAGGCTAGAGGTAGTATTCGGTAGGATCTCTTAACCATAATGATTTACTACTTGTTCCCCGCTATCCCGTTTATTTTACACTATGTACACATATGACACTGAACCCTTCTTGTTACACCCCTAACATCCCCTTTAGGGGTTTATGCACATTACAAATACAAGTCCTCTGCCATGGCTGTACATACAGAGACTCTCTTCAACCGTTCAACTGAGATTCAATAATTTTACACGCTTAACCACTAACTGGATGCTCCAGGAATTCACCTGTCACCTTAATACTTACAATGCATGACTGAAAGTGATCGTGTACAAAGTTCACAGGATATGCTGATTACAGGAAACTATTTAATTAGAACTGATATCAAAAGAGATACATGTTACCAAGTTTTACTGCCCTTCAATGTAATCACCAGCATTGTATAGAACTCACTGCCAGCCATGTAGAAGTAGATGTGATGGATTTGAGCGTCAATCACAGCCCAGTAACGCAGCAAGAGCTTACACTTTATCATTGACGCTAGGACAACCTGGCCGACGCATATCTGCCACATTTTGGCGTCCTTCGTTGAAGACTTTTTTTTTTACCCACCGTGCCATTGTCCTCTAAGGCAATCATTTCCCCGCAAGCCTCTTGAAGACCTTGATAACACTGTCGTGCTGTACGATTTCTGGCACATTCAATTTTTATCCAACGTTGTTCCTGTTTCGAAAACATCGCGACAACTCTATATTAGACCGCCAGCGAACACGAAGTTCTGTTCTTCTCGCCAGTCCCATTTGCTCTGAGATAGGGTAGGGATGTAACTAACGTGTGCTATAAGCAACATTATTTGGTTCCGTTGCATGGCGTCTCTACAGAAGTGTTGCCACTATTAAAATTCAAACCCTCGTAATTATATGTCTATTTGGTACTGAGTGCATCAAATTTTTAATTATGGTGGACAGATTCACCCAGTTCATTAAATAGGTAAGAAACCAAATTAACTGAACTGAAGCAATTTTTTTTTTTAATTGAAATGAAAATGAAATAAATTTATACGTACGAGGGATGTTCCAAAAGTAAGTTTCATCTTTTTTTTTTTTTAGTGAAGATGGTACAGAAATTGAAGCAAACAATTGCCATAAGAATCCACACCCATTGCTGGTTCAACTGATGCATGAGTAGAGTGCCGAAGAAGAGAGAGTACCAGTAGACTGGCGTGCCCGAGGTTATTTGAGTACAAATCACGATGGCAGACAGACGTGTGATGAAAACATGGTCGACAATGGAAGTACATGCTGTTATCCGGTATGAATGGGCATGTAGGACTAGTGTGTCCATCACACATGAACGCCTACAGACTGTGTATGGTGAAGAGGTCATGTCTCATCAAATTGTTGGTCGCTGGTGTTGCATGTACAGTGAAGGAAGGCACCTGTTCCATGCAATGAAAACCGCACTCTCGGGACGTCACTTCCAAAACAATGCTGAGGTGGAGAAGGCTGTGCGACAATTCCTTGCATAGCAGGGCACCGAGTTTTACCAGAGTGGTTTCTTCAAACTGATTGCAAACTATGACAAATGTCTCAATGTCGGTGGAGACTATGTTTAAAAATAGTGCAAGGTGTATATTTCATGAATGCATGGTGTATTTGTATTGGTAATAAAGTTTCTGTGTGAAAAAGAAATGACGAAACTTACTTTCAGAACATCCCTCGTAGATTAAAGCTGAGAAATGTGAAGTATTTCAAGAACTTAATATACATGTCCTATAACTAGAAACCTAAGATATGTGCTTATGGTATGGTTAATTTAATTAACATAAAACTTAGAGAATGATAGAAGTTGTGACTATATATGCAGTTGTAATGTTTTCTGATCGCAGTCCATTTTATTTACGACGAAGGCAATATTTTCCGCCTAATAGTTTTATATGCTTCTATAGACGAAACAAGCATATATTATTCCTTTTTTAGATTTCAGTATATACGTAAATTCCAATTCATTCCAAGAACTATTAAACACATTTTACCTAAATAGATAATTTTATACACCCTGCACATTGGTAGTCTTTAGGTTTTTCTGTTCACTACTCTACAATAATATCCCTCGAAAATTAAATTCCTTAAATCACACATTTTCATTCCAGATTTTACAAAGTTTTATTCACTATACATATTAAAACCTTTTTTGAGCATTTACACATGCTTCAGATCACCAAGCAGGAAAAAGCTTATGAGACACTGAAGTCATTGCACATAAGAAGAGAGTAAAATATAAAACAAATCCCACAATGGTTACATGAGAATTAAAGAGTAGCTCTAATTGGAAAACAAAGTACCTTGGCGTAATCTTCAGACTGTAAAATGGACTGATATCCTCAAATGCAATATCTAGAAAACAAGCTATCTATCATTCTAAACAGTCAAATTTGCTCCCCCAAGACCACATTACAATTTTATGATTATGTTACAAATTTTTCCTTTTTACATATATCACAAACGCCGAAAAATTCTGGTGCATTTTATCTTAAACTAAAGTACTTAAGCTCAAATTGCAAGAAGTACAGAGAAATTTCATTGCTCGTGATATTTCTCACAAGGGTATGCAGAAATTTACCAACCAATGTTTTGCTAGCAATTCCTGGTGCAATACCAATCGCCCTAGCTTCATAAAGACAAAAGAGCCATCTCTAGAAGTCTCCTTATTAACGCTGCAATCGCTGAACTAAAGAAGATATAAATTCCCACCACAGCTAGAGGGACCTCGTGGAACACAATTTACAAATGGATATCTCAGGAAGATAAGGCCATTGAAACGTATCAATGTGCACAACTGGTTCTAAACCAGAAAAAAACACTTTCAAATAGGCATACTTATAAAGAGAGATTTAAAAGATATAGAAATGGACTACCAAAAGTAATGAACTATGTAGAATAAGCATTACTGCCGATTGGGTGCCAAATCAACAGAAGGGATCTTGTTCTACATGCAAGTAGTCTCCAAGGAAGTTATATAGACCATCAACCCCATTTCGATCACCTTCCATTGAGGTAACGATAGACCAGATTTCTTAGCAAAATTCGTTGTTATCCATAATACTTGTAAATAATCCAAAATAATTGCATGCAATGCTTACTCTAAGCAGATACTTGAAAGTGAGTAACTTACATACAAATTTGGAATGCAGGATACTATCTCGACTCGATTCACACAACTGATCATCCCCACAACCTTTCACATGCTGTCCTTATCTCTCTGGCCCTATAACATACTTAATTTCTAACCAATCCCAACTGCTTCCTTTCCTATCTCCGCAAAATAATAAAACTACTTCACCAGTCCAACTGTTGTGAAAGATCAGTGCAAAGGGCCGTCACCTCGTGACTGAATGCACACTGTTCTCAACTGCAACAGTGCAACAATCCTGTCTTCTATAAATGATTTTGTTTAATTTTGAATTTGCGTTACATAAAATTATATTTATGGGTTTATTGTTGCTTTAAGTTTTTTAATTACGATTGTTAAGCCTTAATTCTGCCCTAACTCGCATCCTCAAGAAATGTCATCCGCTCTCTTCAAGAATAGAATGTTATACCGTATTAAATGTAAACTCTGTCAAGAGTCCATAACCTGACGGTAAAACGTTATATAAGAAAGAGTATGAAATAGCCTATGGTACATTGAGTTACAGAGAAATTAAAGAGGACGAAGTAAGAAATGCTCTGAAATACAAAATCCATTGCAGCTGGAATATTTTGACTTCACGATAAATGTTGCAATTTAAAAAATAGAATTTAAGTGTCAGTATAGTGTTGTATACCGCCTGCATGGTCTAGTGGCTAGCGTAGCTTGCTACTGATTGGCAGGCCCGGTTCAAGTGGAGTTTTATGAGGTAAGATGCACTAAACCTCGTGAGGATAACTGAGTAGCAACTTCAAAAAGTAGTACCGACTCCAGTCACGTGGGTGTCGGCATGCTGACTACATGGCCCCCCAATCCTTTCATCAGTCAGTGTCAAAGGACAGAGTTAGAAGACGCAGCGGCCACCTCATGACACGATTCACACGATAGGTTATAGGGGTAGATCTTATCTTGCCATTGGATGTAGCGACTGGTAGTTAGTTGGTATATATACATGTCGAGTTACTTTGACACAAATTTTAGAAATTCCAGTGTTCCCTACCAGAGCCTATAAATGACATTATATCACAGTTATGACCACTAATATTATTTATGAACGTGCATGTTTAAATAATTAATTAATTTAAATTAATGAATGAAATATTTGCTTTTATATTTATCCTTCTTTATTCACTGTAATTATTGACTCGGAGTCAAGGTCAAGATCCCAAGAAGATGAATTTGACCTTGGCAATATTTAACATACTTCGATAATTACGTTAATCGAACAGTGTACAGTTTCCTTTTATACCTAGCATGTTATGATTACGAATACACTTTGATGAGCTAGTTATCTAACGGTCTACAGATCTCAAACGAGGCTTAAGTATTGCAAAGTTTTCTAGCAGCTTTCATCAAGAGGAGATTATTCTTGTATTGGACTGCATGTGAAATAAGTAGACCTAATTCGAGGCATAGGCCAACAGAATTATTAAGAACCCTTTTGGTGCTGTAATGTTGTTTGAATTAATTTATATACGTATTATCAGTGCATAATAATAGTTTGGCTTTTAGAGACCGATAAAGTGTGAACATGAGAATCTGTGTTGATTTCATCTTAGTAATAATTAAAAGCCTAGGTTTTTAGAGTAATTGCCTATTGTGTTCCTTTAGTATAGTTAGCATTATACTCCTTGAAAACCATGAATATTGCTATTTATTACATTACAATACATGTTGTTACCTATTCCATATCGCTACTGAAAACATAAACTCTTTAAAACAAGGATCATATTTAAGACCCCAGATGAGCAAAGCTCGTGTTCAGGAGGTGCAATAGACATAACATTAATAAGATAAAAAAGACACATATACAACTAATATATAAAAAAATTAGTGCGTAATCTAAACCAGCTAAACCATTTTACAATAGTTATTTATATAATAAGTTACTAAAGCTAATTTTGCAATTTGTCGTCTACAGTATTTTATCTACGTTAAGTCTATTTAACTTAAATTATTTTTATAACTCAGAAATTTATAGAAGTTAAACATTTGAGTAGGTCAAAGGCTATTTGTGATGTAGGATTATTTTTTTGCTGTTTACGTCTCGAAGAGATGTGTTTTGAAGATATTTTATGTTTTGATGAATACAAAGATTACCTTTTGTTCCCTGGAAACATTGAACTAAACCTTCAAATTAGCAACAGTAGTAGATAAAAGAAATTTAAATTATTCAATGATACAAAAAACAGAATTATATTTTACAAATAGGTTTATATTTATGTTAAACATTTAAAAATAGAAATAGGTGGAAGAAATTAAGATGTAAAAAATGAAAATAAAAATTATAAGATTCTATTATTATTATTAATATTATTTCTTATATTTACCTTAAATTGGTTGAATCTATATTTTCTGAAACCAAGATTTTCTGCAATAAGAATAATATTGTAGATTTTCAAACCATAATTTCGACATTGTAATTAACAGTAGTACAGTAGTGGTCCTGCATTATGTTTCTTCAAAAGATAATATGGTGTTTCTTCTTTTAGTTTTGTAGTTGGCCTACCCTAAAATGTATATCTGAGTCTTAAGTGCATATGTCATAGTTATATTGCATAATATAATTACTTTCACATACTATAACAAAGTTTTATATTTTAACTTGAATGCAGAATATGTTAGTAGTGTTTCCAAGAATAAGACACAATCTCAACAGTTATAAAATGAATTTATGAACAAGTTTTTCTCCAAATTTCTGAATTTGTAAAATACCAAGTGGGCTACTAATATTCAACCGTGACCATGAGATTGGTATGCATACCATCATAATACTCGTACTTCGATTACGATACAAAAACATAATTATTTGCATAGTATAAACGTTTTAATATATATATATAAGTAAATAAGTAAAGTAATCCCTATACAGGCCATGGAGGCCCAGAGGGTTCCAGGAGGTTGAGGCTCCCAGATTTTGGACATTCGGCACATGAAGGTGGTAAGGTTGTCAGCCTTACGCACCGGCCGCCTTTACCCCCAGGATTGCTCCTGGTACTCATTTCTGTTAGAGGCTGAGTCGACCCCAGGGCCATAGTGCCATCAGAAGGATTAGATCAAATGAAAAAATCTCAACGACATATATATAGGCCTGTATATAATCACGCTAATATATATATTATATCTAATATATAAAGTCGAATGTGTGTATGTATGTATGTATGTATGTATGTTCCTTATACAAATCTACATTTCTTGACCAATTTGTACAACATTTTGCACACATACCCAGTTAAGCCCGGGAAGTAACGCGGTCAGCATTAAAATTCAAACAAAATACTCCTTCCCTTGAAAATTTATGTAATTTCTGAGAATATTATACTGAAAAAATGAAATCCAGTTCAGTTGTCATGACAACAGTGCATTGTTTATTGTGATCATATAGGGCTTTGGCAACTATATAATACTGGACTTTATCGAATTATGATTCCATCGATGTAATATATTGGCGAAAATAATTACTGAAAAATGAAATCCACGAAAATAAAGCACAGTGTGATGCAGTCACATAACTTTCTCTACCCTCGACATAAGAAATATTTTCTCACTTCACATTTTGATGTAGAATAAGAGGTCGTATAGCAGGGACAACTTAAGTGTGTGAGCATGCTATATCAGAAGTCGGTAAATAATCCTTTCCGCTGATACGTTATCCATAGCTGTAGACTTTGTATTAGTTGAGAAATAGGGATGTTTATCATAGTCCCTAAGCATGGGATGGAATATTTTGAGTCCTATGCTCGCAGTATATTATGTCCCGGGTTTTAGGGGAGGAAAGTATGAAAGTGATACTGCATTTCTCTTTTATTTCAGCCCCGAAACGGTTGTATGGTAACATGAGAATGATAAATAAAATTTTGCGTCAAGTCAATACAATCTTATGTTTCTTCTTATTTCAACCCCTCCCAGGCATGATGTGTAGAAGCAACGGAATGCAGCATTTGAGATCCTCTATGAGCCATAAAAAGCTATATCTAGCGTTTTCTGATGGAATAGTTTGTGTGTGATAAATCTTTTTCTTCATTTCAAGTTCTACATACATATTATATAAAGGCCTAGAGTTTCAAAATCGAAAGTTCTCCATAAGTTAATTTCAAATTAAAAAATACAAAGCCCGGACGACGCCGGGCCTTTTCAGCTAGTATATATAATCTGTATAGTAAAACGGTATAACGTTATAATATCTATAACGATATATGATGATGATGAGTGATCTGCCCATGGGACGAAGCCGTGGGGTGATGACCACGACTCGTCCGAGGTGATTCAGGCAAGGGTGATACTGCGGAGATTTGCCATTGCCTCTCGCGGGATGGGAATGAAAGGACACAACACAACATCCAGTCCTGAACCCACCACTGAAAAATCCCCGACCCGGCCGGGAATCGAACCCTGGCCGCCAGACTGAAAGATAGTCACGCCTCAACTCACCCACGGCGACGGACAACGATATAGATATATATATATCTATATCGTTATAGAAAATATAACGATATATATAAATTCTGAGCGTGTGTCTAGTTTTTTTTTTTTTTACAGATTAACGGTTGTTATAAATAACGTTTTAAGGGCCTATTATACTATTTAAGAATTTAATTATTAATTTAGGCCCTTTTAATTAGAATCTAAACATAATTTTTAGTGCTTTAAAATCACAGATCTAGTAATAATACTCATATCTATGTTCTGGAAACGAATACCTTTTTCCGAAATACCCAGGTTTTTTCTGTATTTTAAACCAATGTAGACAGAAGTTTTTAAATTATAAACCATTATAATATATTATACTGTGTACTTTATGTTCTTGCTTTGAAAGTCCCCAGACGAACAAAGCTCATGTTTAGAAGTAAGTATCATAATATTTCTTAATAAGAGAGAAAAGAGACATTTACAAAATAAGTACTTATAATTAATTTATATAATCTAAAAACAGTTAACAGTTTTTACAAAAGAAATTTAAATAGGCAGTTCAAAATTATCCAAGGAAAATCCATTTTACAAATATGTTTATTTCCATGATAGCCTATTCATTTAGAAATAGAAATAAGTGGAAAAAGTTAAGATGAAACAATTGAAAGATGTAAGATTATAAGATTTGATCATTAGTATTAAATAATTATTTTAATTTCTATTTTAAATTCATTTACCCTATATTTTATAATAGTGAGGTCCAACTGGCGTTCATTATTAACTTTTTGCATTTTTTGTAATCTGCTCTATAATGAAGCTAGAGTGTAAAGATGCCGATTTCTCTCCATTTGCTGAATACTTGACAGAGATGCACAAGGAATTTACGATTAAGTTCAATTTAGATTTGTACTACTAAACAGTACTATGGAGACATCTCCGACTGTTGATCCAGACATGAAATGGAGCAGTGTGACCTATAGAATGACAATTTTCTTATGTCAATGAGAAATTGCCGGCCCATCGAGTTTTGGATACTAGTTAACAAGGAGCAGTATCCGAACTTGCGAAATTGTGCTTTGGAAATAAATTTCATGTTAGGTAGAACATATATGGGTGAGTGTGCATTTACTACCATGGATTTTTTAAAAACTAAGCAGAAGACAAGTTGTCGCAAGATTTACTGAAATCGTTACTGCGGCTTACCAATGGAAGTAGATAATGAATCTGTGTAAAACACGTAGCTTAATTTACTCATTAGGCCTAAGTTATGTGTTTGGTATCACTGTATTATCTGCCATTGTAAAAAAATCCTCTAAGACAATATAGTTTGATGTATCACTTACTAATAATTATAATTGTTTAATTTTTAATATTAATATATTCTTTAGGCCCGCGAATTAATTTTCAAAGTGCCACCTGGCTCTTCAACCGAAAACAATTGGACCATGTTATTGTCCAGTAGTAGTCCTACATTTTGTATCTGCAAACATAACATGGTGTTTTTCTGTACGTTTTCTAAGTTAACTGATTCCTTATAATTCCTGACAAAATGTAAATATATAGGCCCATATATAGCTAGCCTAAACTGAGTTGCTGTAATTAGTTATTATGACTGAATTTATTATATTATTCACATTTCAGAGACATTAATTTCATAAGTTGTTAAGTACAGGTGCTCAATATAGCATGATAATTTTCTTTAAAAATATGGTTCCCGCCTCCTGAAGTAGTTAACAAGATTTCCTTTAAGATGAATTAAAAGAGCGTTTTCTTGGTGTCTATGGACCATATTTTTTGGACGTGTTATATAGGCTGGGAAGGTAAGATAATATCACTATTACTCATCGGAAACCTTAAATAACAATAAATACATTAATATCATTACCTTTGTTACGCTATGGGGAATGGGTTATCCGTTTAGTGGTCCGTGAATGCGACATCCCTGGAATCAAAACAGAAAAGAGAATTATAAAACTTCCATAAAAATAAAGATCAAAGCTTTATATTTCAGTAGGAATAATACAAATAAGGCAAAAGCGTTCGAATTTTTTACAGATGATAATGCATTTTTATTATTATTATTATTATTATTATTATAATTATTATTATTATTGTTATTATTATTACTTTCTCGCATAGCCTGTACGTAGTATAGAGAAAGTTTTGTGCTCGTGATAAAAAATTAAAATAGAAATAACACCGGGAAAACACGTTTCAAGATGCCTAGAAAACGATTTTTTTAATGACGTATGTCTGTCTGTCCATCTGTCTATCTGTCCATGTGTGGACAATCACAGTAGATAAAAGGTTCATCGCATTTTTTTAATTAAGGGCTTTTTTGGAATTTAATCGAACCGCCCAGAATTTGGTTTTCATAACTGAAGTATTAAGGAGAATTTCCATGATTCTTTAAATTTATTTTCTATTTTTTTTAATGGTTCATATGATTTTTATAAAAATATAAGATTCGAAACTTCTGTCTATTAGTAAAAAATTCCTATATCCGTTTTTCTGTAAAAATGACTTAGGGGTACTTTACTCGTATCTATTTTCGATTTTTCTCCATTATAGTAGGCGACACATGAAAACCTAGCACAGTAAAGTTTTAGAGAAAATTAAAATAATTTTTTTGTTTAACACATTTCTTTATAAAATTAATATAAACATACCGGTATATATAACGACAAAAACGAAATAAATATGACTTAAATGTAAAATGTCAGAACAAACATTATTTAAAATATTTCATCCGACACAACACGAACACACAGGACGAGGCACACCAGTTGCACACACACACACTCATGTGGATAGGATGCAGATGATAATGACGGCCTGATGGTATTTGGGGGCCTCAAGGGCGAAAAGTTACCAAACATGCATCTCACAAGGGAGGGAAAACTTCGGAAAAACACACCTAAGTAACTTGTTCCTACCAGGAATCGAAACTGGGTTCTTTTAATGAGGGAAGATGACGCATTCCCTGCACCTGGACAGAAATACAACTCTTTCTTTCTTCCTTTCTTTCTTTCTTTCTTTACCGTAGTTTCACCTCTCCTTTTTTTTCTTTTTTATAGGATTTAAGCGACCTAAGCCGCCCGGGCCTTACAGGGCCGCGACCTGTCGGGAGAGGGATTATCTTTTGGATCACATACATACTTTTTTGACCAGACAAGGACATGGAGGGCCTCCCCGGATGAGTGATCAGCCCAATGCCGGGGCCACCTCCGAGACAACACGAACACATAGGACGAGACACACCATTCACACACACACTCACTCCAAACAAGGCGAGGATGGGATGAAGATGATAATGACGGCCAGATGATTTCTGGGGACCACAAGGGCCTAAAGTTACCCGACATTTGTCTCAAAGGTGAGGAAAAACCCCAGAAAAAACCCCACCTAGGTAACTTGTCCCGACCAGGAATCGAACCCGGGCCCGCTGCGTGAGAGGATTGAACGCATCCCCTGAGCCACAGCGGTGGACGAAATACAACTCCAAAAAAAAAAAAAAAAAAAACATTAAATTATAATGCTTTGATTATTTTATATTATTAATTATAAATATAAAATACTCAAATTGAAATTTTATTGAACAAAATTAATCAAGTTGAAACACCTTACATTTATAAATAATTTTACATTTATATTTGCATACGCGAGACACCCGAATTAATTACGGCTTATAGCCGGAATAGCGGTAAAAACGCCTTTAAATAATAGAGGGAAGAGTGTATTTTTTACTGAATGCAAGTTTGATAATTCACAATTGGCTGTTTTATCGAGCATCAAAACCTTCCACGTCCCTTATTTTGTCTTAGGTTTACTGATTGTTAGGCTATGCCCATACCTTGAGAAGACAATTTCTGGTAAGAATAATGTTTATTTCACCCATTATATATTTCTTATACTTCAAGATTCTTGGATCACTATGGATAACGAGAGGGTGAAGGAACTGTAGACTGGCTGTTTGGAAAGATCAGATGAGCACTTCGCAATTTTGGAAACATCTATAATTAATGTCTCGTAAATCGTAAATAAAATAAACGTAAATCAGAATTATCTAAATTTAAGGTTAACGTAAGTTTTGAACTTGTTATCAAAGTAAAGATACAATCTTCAGAATTCTAAAAATTGGTATGAAAAGTCATTTTATTTTTTAGTAATAATTCGAAGAAGTCTACAGTTGTTAGTATACGTAATAAACAAGAGATCAATTCAAATATTACTCAGAAAGAAACTGTAAAAATAATTAATACATCTATATATATATATATATATATATATATATATATATATATATATATTGAAATTTGCGAACATTGACATATCATAATAACTGAAAACACAGCTATTACGCTTACACTTAGAATTACCATATAATTATTCGAGTATATATTTATGACAAATTACAATGCTTGCGAGATCAATTTATTATACTTGGAATCCTTTCTCATTTCATTTAACCTAGCATTAAGCAAATTAAGCAGACGCTTGTCTAAAGAAAAATATCACGTAATTAAAATTTCTTGTTCCGCGTATACGAAGGTTGCTTTCTTATTTTAGCAGAAGGCCTACATTAAATTCTCCTTATTGAGTAACTTTTTAATATTCAGTAACTTAGCAACTAGAAAATTACTCACCCGAAGTAAAACACTATACAGATAGTCTTGAGCAGTCTTCCACAAATCGGTAGCAATTGATTTATGTTTCCGATACAGATAACAGCCGGCCTTCATTTCTTAGAGGCCACGCCTTGTACCAAGAAATTGTATAACAGCTCGTGGCTCAGAGAGCTTAAAAGATAACTAGCTGGGACTGTAGGGATTATAAAGGTCCCAAAAAAGGAAAGAACCTGCTGGAAATTTTTCTTTATTCTGAACTATAGTAACACATTGATCAGTAGATACCCCGATCTCGCAGTTTACCCCAATTTTAAATTTAATAAGTATGTAAAACATTTTTTGTAATTTTATTAGCTTTAAGTCATTTATTTTTATTATTATTTATTGTATGTATTTGTGTTTAATATTTTTTTGTCTCCTTTTTATAAATTGTCTTTTCTTTTTCTAGCTCTGTTTAACATTTTTCACCTTTCTTATAAGCGTGTCATTCTTTCTCACTTTGTTTTTTGTTTTTCCTCTTTCTCCACTCTGATGTTCTGAATCTACACCCGAGCACGAGCATTTTGCTCATTCGGGTGTATTTCTAAATAAATATTTGGTTCTTTTCTTTCTTTTTCTTTTCTTAAAAAGTATTGTACATTAATTTTGAAATTTGTAAATGTTTTTTGTTTATTTGTGTATTTTTGTATTTGTATTTGTACGTAAGTTTGTAAATGTAATTTAAATAAATAAATAAATAAAAATAATAATAAAACATTTTTATTCATTGGCTTCTTTCGAAGGAGCTCTAACGTAGGCTACCCCATAACAATGTGGCCAGTATGTATTTTTATCGCTACAAGTTTTAAAAACCATGATTTGCATATTTTAAACGTTGTAAGAAAATCGATTTTAAAATCAAGGCTTTTTTACACTCATTGTACAGTGCAGCTTTTTGGAACAGTTCGGTGTTATAATTTAAACTAAAATCCGGACGTTATAGATTCTATGTACGTTATAGTATAAGAGGAAGTGTTTGTCTGTTTCCCTATATGTTTATATGTGCGCGATGCCCAGCAAAATTTGTGGTATGCAGAGATCTGAAATTTAAAAACAAAGATGGACTGAAGGGGATCCGAATGCACCTCGAAGCTGGATTTTTTATTTTTATTTCATTCGCGAGTTATGAGCTAAAAACTTACATAAAAATTATTTTTAGAGTTATCGGAGCACCAGTTTTCGGTAATTTATTTCAATTGTGAAAGTAAATTATTTCAGCTGACCTTGCTATGTTGCCATATCAACTGGGAAACAAGGTCATTGCTTTAATATACTCTTTCAACGGAGCGCGTCAAATTGTCGATCGCTACGATCTCATTAGCTCGTTCTGCATGGTTAATTTATTTATAACGTTGCGGCACGCAGAGATCTGAAATTTTTTACATAGGTGGACGAAAGGATGATGTTGCCTATAGGCCTAAATGGGGAAAAATTTATCTATTTGGACCTAACTCCCCATGCGAGGGTATTTTGGGCCAGGAAACTCGAATCCTAGGTAGTTCCCCCCACCCCCATGTGGCACCTCGAAGCCGAATTTTTAGCCCATAATTTAATAATTTAATAATTTAATTGCTTATGAATAATTCGCCTTTAAGGGCAAGGTTCATGAATCAATTGTACGTTTTAATCGTTTCAATTTGATTCTGTATGCCCCTATGGCAGCACATGATTTGTTTTAGTCGGTTTAATTATTTACCTACTACGTCTAACAATATAATTAAAATGAAAATTATGTGATACATGGAATTTATGTAAAAGCGATGTCAGAGTTAATAAATATAACGTTTTAATTACTTTGCTGCTAAATAAATGATTTTAAAATAATATTGCAGTTAAATTAATAAACGCGGGCGAAGCATGATAGCATGATAATAATAATGGGAATGAAGTTAAATTGGGTAATCATTGCTTGTCTTAAGAATAATAACGACAAGCCTTTCTTTAAGACAATTTTACAGTTCTCTTTTCTATTAGCTTATTTGATCAGTTTCATAATAATATAGATAACACCGGTGTATGAAGTAAAATCCACATGTGTTGAAGTAGAGTCCGAAAACTAAAGTCGTTAACCATATCCTAGTCTCTAACCACTTGAAGACTGTTAATTACACTCGAAAATATTTTTTACATGTATGCTTGAGTAATTGGCTTTCACTTGTCTATAGATTATCAAGGATGTTTCGGTGTAGTCTACAAGTCATGTGTGAAGCAAGCATTCTCGATTGCTAGCTGCTAAGAACTTCATTGGGTGGAATGCATAAAATGGTAGTAGATGCTTTTACTACCTACTAAGATTTGTATGTATAAAAACCCTAGGGAAAGCTTTCATGGAATTTCCTTCCAGTCTGGCCGACATAGCTACATTTACAATTATGATCTGTACAAGATAGTTTATATACCCCAGACTTATTGTATTTATCATGGTTATTGATTTTATGGCTATTGAATACAAGGGCCGATAAATTATTGTTAGTTCTAACTGCAATATGTAAGTCAAATCTTTTGAAAATGTTAGTGATTTTGTGTATGTTCTAGTTAACATAAGTGAAAGATTCAAAGAACATACAAAAGCAATAGCATATAGAAAACATTCAGCTTACGCTGAGCACAAGGCACACACACAACATGGTTTTGAAACCATAAATAAAGAAATGCACATTCTACACGTAAAAAACAAAAGTCTAACTCTGAATACGCTTGAAAATTTAGAAATTTTCCTGGACCAACTTAATAGAAAGGATGAAATTTAAACGAACAACTTGCCAACAAAGATAATGTTCTTTTTCATACATTGGCTAACATCATGTAACATTATATTGTGTGTCTAGCCTACTCTGTGCTCATAATGAAGTTTTCAGTTCAGAGCTGGCCATGTAAATAACATAGACCTAAGCCTACATCATATTGTTTAACATCATACTACCATATGTATCACTGTAGATGACCACAAACTGGTCGAAATATATATCTGATAATTTAAAAACTTGAATATTGAAAGGCGGAGTTTTACTACATTTCATTGATTAGTAATTCAATATGGCTCTTTTTTTATGAATACTAGTATAAAAAGGTAAAAGGTAAAGCGAGTCCTGTATGGGCCATGGAGACCCTACGATTTCCAGGAGGTTAAGGCTCCCAGATTGTGACATACGGCTCATGAAGGTGGTAAGGTGGTCAGCCATATGCACCGGCCGCTATTTTACCGCAGTTTTTTTTCAGCATAGGTTTTGCCATGTTCTCAAAAATCGCCGCAAGATGGCATCTAATCTAACCTAACCTAACCTAACCTAACCTAACCTAGCCTAACCTAACTTAACCTAAAATGGCAAAACCTATGCTGAAAAAGTAACTGCTATTTTACCCCCAGGAATACTCCTGGCATTCATTTCTAGGTCAACCCCACGGCCATAGTGCCACCGGAAGCATTAGGGCAATTGAAAAAATCTCAACGATCTCATCGGGAATCGTACCCGCGACCTTCCGGTTTGCAGCGTTGTGCCTTAACCACTACACCACGTCGTACCCCTCTTCTCTAGTTTTCTTCTTAGTATCTAATATATAAATTCGAATGTGTGTTTGTGGATATGTGGATATGTATGTATGTATGTACGTATGTATGTATGTATGTTCCTTATACAAATCTACATTTCTTGACCAATTTGTACGAAATTTTGCACACATGCCCTGTTAAGCCCGGGAAGTAACGCGGTCAACATTAAAATTGAAACAAACCAGTCCTTCCCTTGAAAATTATATAATTTCTGAGAATATTATGCTGAAAAAATGAAATGCAGTTCAGTTCACATGACAACAGTGAATTGTTTACTGTGATTACATAGGGCCTTGGCAACTATATAGCCTAATGCTGGACTTTAACGAATTATGATTCCATCGATGTAATATATTGGCGAAAATAATTACTGAAAATGAAATCCACGAAAATAAAGCACAGTGTGGTGTAGTCACATAACTTTCTCTACCCTCGACATAAGAAATATTTACTCACTTCACATTTTGATGTAGAATAAGAGGTCGTATTGCAGGGGCAACTTAAGCGTGTGAGTATGCTATATCAGAAGTCTGTAAATAATCCTTTCCGCTGATACGTTATCCATACCTGTAGGCTTTGTATTAGTTGAGAAATAGGGTTGTTTATCATAGGCCCTAAGCATGGGATGGAACATTTTCAGTCCTATGCTCGCAGTATATTATGTCCCGGGTTTTAGGAGAGGAAAGTATGAAAGTGATACTGCATTTCTCTTTTATTTCAGCCCCGAAACGGTTGTATGGTAACATGAGAATGAGAAATAAAATTTTCCGTCAAGTCAATACAATCTTATGTAATTTATGTTTCTTCTTATTTCAATCCCTCCCAGGCATGATGTGTAGAAGCAACGGAATGCAGCATTCGACATCCTCTATGAGCCATAAAAAGCTATTTCTAGCGTTTTCTGATGGAATAGTTTGAGTGTGATAAATATTTTTCTTCATTTCAAGTTCTACATACATATTATATAAGGACCTAGAGTTTCAAAATCGAAAGTCCTCCATAAGTTAATTTCAAAATTAAAAAATACAAAGCCCGGGCGACGCCGGGCATTTTCAGCTAGTTATTTGTAAGACCCCTCTGAATTTTAATCTTAATTTTATATTAATATAATTGTTCTATAATTGTTAATATTTCGTTCTAGTGATCAATATAATAAATTTGTTACCCTTTTCCCTGATACTGATGTATAAATGCGTCTCATCAAAACATTGTTTTTAAGCCCAGATATAAAATTATTATAGTAATGGTTATGTAAAATGTGAGGATTTTAATCCACGTGTTACGATTATCGTTAATGGAAACCAACTATTTCACTAAGTCCACTGATGGTTTCACTTGATGACTGCTTACATAAACATTCAAATTCAGCCATTAAAGGGTTTTATTGTTTTGGAAACGAAACACATTTTTGGTAATATAGTATTGTCTGTTAATGGTATTTATGTACAATTAATACTGAACGGCACCCACACTCTAGAAATGCTCATTTGGGTGTTAACTTTATTCTGTAGTTTTATGTATCTTAAATTTTGAATTTATTTGATTTCTTTTATTTGAATTAAGTAATAACTAAGTCCCACACCAAATGGCAAACCGTGTGATTTTTTTTTTGGTCCCGCCTTCCACCCCCGGATTACCTGAGACAATATCTCCTGTCGAACAACCGATTTCGAAGTTGTTCACAGGGGAAATGTTTGGTGAATTTGCTTTGATATTTTATTCATTTAATTTTATTTATGTTCATCTGTCTGTTGTCGCGGGGGGCGTGTCTCCGGTCTGGTATTCACCTGGTAGAGATAGGGAAAACCTCATTCAAATCGGTTGCTGCGAGAATATCTCGCAATTCCCATAAGGCGGTAAATTCGGTGTGTCTTAGGCATCATCTTGTTCTTATTCTTTCCTGATTACTATCACGTGAGGTGTGAATGTATTGAAAGCAGTGCTAGCTCCCTCTGTTGTCCAAAAACTAAGTTCTGGTGGCCATACTTCACCGCTTCTTTGGTTACCTCTCTTAAACTAATACGTGCTTCCCGTGTATCTCGCGCATCTATTGAGAGTATGGTGCATTGAATCATGCGCACAGTCTTCACAGTAGCAGAGGTAATCCTCCGCTAGGTTAAACCTAAATATAACCTCGTATAATTTTGTTTCATTTATAGCAGGTTTGTTGTGAAGTAGCCGTGTTCCGAGTACAGCTGAGATGTTTGACAAATCAAGAATTATCCATTTTTTACTAAGTCGTCTACGGACGCCAGGGAAATAGTCCCTTGTTAGGAGGCCCTTTTGGGCAGCCTTCCAGTGCAGTGTCGTTCCCAAGCATGCACTGTTGCGCTTCTAAGCTGCTTCATTAGTTCTGAATTATTGTACCTTTCATTAATGTCTTGATTTAGATTCCGCTCTCTAACTCACAGAGGAAGTGTTTTCGTATTTTGTAAGCATTTACTACTTCTTCTTCTAGTAGATGGGATTTCTCCATCAATGACCGCTAACGCGTCATTTCATGTAGTCGGATGTGTTCTGGTAACTCTTAAGTAGAGTTTATCTCTGTACAGTAATTAACTTGCGTTTATGGCGTTTATTTATGTATGGAGCCCATCCATGAGATGCATATGTAATTAGTGCTACGAACATCGCCGAGTATAGCTTTTTATGATTTGTATAATTGTAGCACCATCTTTGGCGTGATGGCCTACCTAACGCATGAAAAAGATTTACCGATGTAGTGCATACTTTTTCTACTTGTCGATTCATCTTGTTGCCTGTTTGGAGTTCTACACCTAGATAGGTCAGGGACACTGTGCTTTGGATATGTGTTCCCACCTAGGAAACTTGGCCTCACCAGGAGTCGAACCCAGAATCGCCAGAGCGGTGGACATAAAATCTCAATGAATTATTTTAAATTTCTTTTTTTGTGAACATGTTTATTTTAAGACGAAAAGTTACTTTGAAAAATTAATTCTTCACAGACCTATAGTAATATTGTAAAAGAAGATCATGACATATGAAACAGATTGAATGGAGGATGCATAAAGCAAAACATTTACATTGAGTGGTCTTGTGGAACATTGCTTCACTGTAGACTATTATTGTCCGTGATGTACATTGCAGCACTTTTATTGCACACTTATTGTGACAGGTCAATGCAAGATATCACTTGTTGCATTCCTATCATGCTGTTTCGAAGACGCTATGAAATTCAACAACTCAGACATGATCTCATTGTAATATATAAGAATAGCGTAATATAAATATGAGTAAAATACGCATATTCATATATTATGTATAACAATCAATACCATAATGCCAAGTAGATTTAGTATCTGCCTTACTTGCTTAAGGGTGCTGAGTTCGTATCCCTGCAAACTTTAGTAGTGTTTCAGAGTACAAAATCCTTGTTTCAAGTTTCTTAAGGTAACGTATACCACATTAGAAGGTAGTAATTTTTAATAGCCTATCAACTTGAATAATAACTAGATCATTTCATTCTCTATCGACTAGGGGGTGACTAACTACACCAGCCTGGCATTCATGAAGATGGATGCGATTTTATTATTCCACTGCATAATTTGTATCGATTATGTCTGTTTTGAAAAGTTTATTTCATTAGAAATTCCGTGTATACATGCGAATATGGCTTTAAGTTATCCCCCGGTACTTTAGTATATTATAACACAGCATGTAGTGACAGCAGATGAATATACATATTGCCGTATTAACCTACAAAGAGATCCGAAAAAGAATATTTTACTTCTTTATATTAATATTTTCTTCGAAAAATTGCAATTGAAGGCAAGTTACATTGAACTTTATGAATAACTGAAAATAACTGACCGGCCATAAGTTAATGTATATGGAGGCTCTAATAAACTGAAGTCGAGTCATGTAGACCTACCTGTAAATGTAAAATATCTGTGTGTTTTCCAATAGCATCATTTTTATGATAACTGTTTTAAGATGTCAAAAACAAAAGATTCCAGCACATTACATAGTAGTAGGCCTAATTCTAATTGAGCATTCTAAGTAGTTGCCACAGAAACTAGAAATTTCTGTGCGGTACGCCACGCAAGCCTACAGGTTAAACTGATGTCGACAAATATGTTTAAAATCAAGGGATGAACTGCTTAGAAATCATGACGGTTTAAGAGTTCATAATAGGCTTACAAATAACAGAGCCGAGTCGATTAATCGGTGGGATTTCATAAAATTCTCTTTCATTTATCTTGTATACAAAGCATTTTATGCTCTATGAATTCATAACTTATTAGTGATTCTTAGAACTGAATCCCTACATGTCAACATAAGTTTAAATATTTACTATGCTTACAGTGTTAATTACATTAAAGACTTACCTGAAATTATTCTGTGTAGATAACACTAATATAAATTGAGTTGTTGTATACTATAGCACCGTTCCCCCAGCATTTTGTTTGGTTGAGTTTCCGTTCCATTTACCCTGCACTCATATGGTCCACATGCATCACCACCGAAGATATAACTTCTGTGTGCTTTCACGTTTAGAGAAAAGTCCACCAGTACATTTCATCTCCTGCCACAACAATGTAGTCATCAGTAGAAACTAGATGGAGTATAAGGTTATGCCAGATGTGCGCAGCCGTTTGTGACGTCATGTAAATCGATATAACATTGACCTTGTAACCCAGGTCGGAAAATGCAGAGAACTGTATTAGAGCTGTCGCCATATAATTTTGCCGCGATGGACAAACCAATTTACGTGAAGACCAAAAAGTACGCAATGGAAGTTTCTTTAAAGAATAATAAAATTGTTGTTGTTGTCAGCTCGCCCTTAGGATGAATCAAGTACACTGAAATCATCGACAAACTCCATTACATTTCGTTGCACAGCTCCGCCTCCTAGTGGTCCCTCGCATATCGCGGCAGAATTATTTGGCATCAGCTTTACCACTCGTATTGTAAAATTGCTAAGAATTTATAATCTGAGGCCACGTTCATTTTACTCACAACAAAGCTTAATAAATATTCATTAACCCCAATAAAACTCGCGTGACCAAGACTGCCAGCTCAGCTAGACTTGTTTCACTTTAATTTTTTTAATGTGCGTTTCTACTGTTTGAGTGTTTATGTTAATGTTTTCAATGTTCGTGAACTTTCTCTCAGAAAGTATTATTAAGTTATTAAGTGCCAGAAAAGGACTGTTTAACATTAAATGGTGGACGGGAAAATGTATTTCTGTCTGTCTGTGTGTCTGTGCGTGCGATAACTCGAATACGCTTTATCAAAATACAACCAATTAATGGTTTGAAAACAGCAAGTCATCGCTATACTACAAAGTCGCGTGGCTAACTCACTCACTGTCATAATTGTTTGCCCACTTCCAGATAAACCAGAACTTGAAATTTGGCATACTTATATCTTATAGCCTGTAACCGATGGATATATTCCAAAAAGAACCGATCTGTAATTTTTATCCTGTAAAACTTCCAAAATGGCGGACATAGGCCTACTGTAAGGACTGTGCAAACCATCTTTGGAAGCTTATAGTAGCTAAACGGTAAGTCGTATCAGAAAACCGATTGCTTAAGCAGGAACGGATTTTGAGATTTACAAGTTTGGTCCTCTGAGATTTTGTCGTATCTCCATCGGTAAAACTTTAGATGAGTTAGATTCTTTTTATTAAGTATCAGCATGGTACTTTATGAGATTGTGTGGGGGACGAGAAAATGTCTGTCCGTCTGTTCGTCCGTGTGTCTGTACGCGCGATAACTGAAATACGCTTTATTGGATTTTTATGAAACTCGGTATACACGTTTATAATGTCCATGGAAAGAACCCTGTTGATATTGGACCAAATCGGTTGACCGGTGCCGGAGTAAAACCCAATTTAGTGTCTATTTTAAAAGCGCCATAACTCAAATACGCTTTATCGGATTGTCTTGAAACTTGGTATACTCATTTATAACGTCCATGCCAAGAAGCCTATTTATTTTGGACCAAATTGGTTGACCAGAGTAAGAACTAATTAAAGGTCACGTGGTTTTTTTAATCATGTCAGTACTACAATGCCGCATTTTTTATCATTGAGGGCTTCGATCCAATGCAGTCAGATGTTTGTTTACTTCGTTGATCTAGCTGAAATTGAGTATCCTACTACATGAAAACTGTTATATACGGAAGGTACATTACTGTGAAATAATTAGCGGAGTTATTTGCCACGGAATTTAGCGAAATGTTGACATAGGCCTATTTTAAGAATTTCAAGTTGCAATACATTTTAGATTTGACAAATAACACTATTCCTTCATAAATGCTTACCAACCTAGACCGTCAAACTGACTTAGTTGGCCTAATGGTAATATCTTGGACTCGTATTTTGGAGGTCCCTGGATCAAATCCCGGAGCCGGCCAATTTGACATGGATTTTTATTTTTTTTATTTTTTATTTTATGTGAGTGCGCGATTGTAAAGATATCACAAATCTGTAGGTCTGCTGACGCTGGTCGATTTTAACCTGATTAAAAAAAAACTTATTTTCTTCATATCATAAATGCAATTATAATTGATTCAACAAAAACATTCTGGCACTTTGTTATATCAGTTTACCTGATTTTGTTCCAAGTATAGTTTCTATTATTTCCTCGCATTATGTAATTTTTGGCACATTTTTAGGACAACCAGAATCGTAAGATTTGACAGGAATGTTGGTACATCCAACTACTGTACCATAACCTTGCAAAATTTGGTGCTTCTATCTATCCTATAAGGATGGAAAAATTTGCTGGATATTCGTGACGTCATTCACATTGACGACTGGCTAATCATCCACTCATTAATATTGATGTTCACCCACTTCCAGATGAGCTAGAAACTTGAAATCTTGCAAACCTATTACTTTTAGCCTATAACAGTATGAAAAAATCCAAAAAGCTCAAATTTTAAAATTTTTACCCTAAAAGATTTTTTGAAAGGTTTTGACTGCGTAATTTTTTTAAAAATAAAGGATTAGGCCTATTGCTGACACGAGGGATTTGTTATGAATTCGTTGTGTTAATATTCTATTATCCCACTTTTTCCTTAACATATGCCTATGATACTTTCTCAAGAAACCGTGGCCTAAAACTCAATAGTTTCTGAATTGTGGTCTATTAACTCCTTCTGGCACTTTGTTAGTATCAGTTTACCTTATGTTATTTTTGCGTAATTAGGTAAAATGGGTGTTTATTTAAGTCTAATGACTTGTTTTATGATCATTAAAGTAGATAAAATTGGATTTAAAGCCTTTAATAAAAATTTATGCGAGGTTTTTACTTTATTGATTATATTATATTTCTTTCTCTCAAACTAAAAGAACTAGAGAATAAAATGTGTATCACTTAAGGTACGGTACTGAATTGTTTTTTTAATCGCCTCTTTAAATCCATAGTTAATTAGTATGTCCCGGATTTCTATGACCTAAGAATGACAAATAAAATACGTGCACTTAAGACCCAAAATTTGGTCAAATTATTACCCAAAAGTTGTAAAATATTACCTAAAAATTTTAATAAGACATATTTCACAACATTGTCTGGAGATTAAGAATAATATTATAATTAGGGCCCAGAAGATAGCTTACAAGAGTACCGCATACGTATTCCTAAATATATGCAAAACTGGGCAGTGTTGTCAACCTATGCTGCTTATAATTTAGCGCATTTGTTGTAAGATGTTCAATTTCATGCTAACTATACATAAAAATCCTGTCTCTAATAACTAAATAACTGGCAACACGTTCGTTCATAAACAACGGACAATAGAACTCTGGTGGTTTTACCCACGGAATCGGCCTTGTAATACCTGATTATTCCTTCCATCCTTCCCGTCATCACTTGTCTGTTTTCGCCAATGCAGTAGTAATATAATTTTTCCATTTGCATCTGCAATAATCTATTTATTATATTTTATATCACATTCATGAAGGTTATAACGAATATTTCTCGTATATTTATCTGTCAATTCATTTAATTGTAGTTGTTTTCCATGTTTGTCGAAAATCATATCGTCCGAATATAATGACAGGGGCTCTAAAATACAGTTCACAGGGAAATAATTTAAAAGTTACACGAAATAGGCAAGATTCGGTGGTTTTGTTTAAGCGCGTACACTTTAGGCACACGATTCACGGTTCTCTATACAATTTTAATTTTCTCATTGTGTGGTGTGAGCCTAATACATTTTCTCAAATGCAAATATTTCTTCGCAATTAAAGATGTCGCTAGCACCAAGAGATCAAAGTTAACTAAAGTAAGTTAATTATTGCGTAAGTCTTCTAGCACAAATTTCAGTTCATTCAGCAAGTTTATATGAAATAATTTTCCCCACATTTATAACCATTAATTGAACCATTTTTTTTTTAAATAGCCAGTACAGTTGCGACGTCTTCTATTATTGACTCATTTCTCAGCTTGTCAACAAATAATACAATGAAACTGACTAACTTGTTCGATAGTTGTAGTGAGCGACAGAGAACGGATATCTCTGCACAGAGAAACATCTCCGTGGAACTTCTCTGCAGTGTGTGTGGAGGGCTTATCAGTAGGCCCTACATGCCAAATTTTGTTGTATTATGTTTCAGAAGGAAGAAAACTCTTTGTAATTGCACATTTCCTGTTGGATGGAACCATTCATTTGGAATTTAATATTTAAATTGATGATGTTGCACAGTAAATCGCTTATCTTCCGTAACTGTTACACCACAAAACTTGCAATAAAATATATTTCCATTGCTACCAAACACTTTTCACCAAACTGCTGTACAAAATTAAGCAACTTTGCTGTCCGTGAATTACTTGTTCCCCACTTTAGGCGTTGTAAAGTAAAAATGAAGTGTATAACGATGTTTTGTATGTCCGGACTAACACCATCCCTGCACGGAAAGTCAGACAGCAACTACGACGAATAGATGTTAAAAATTGGACAGAAATATCAACAAAAGGGAAGGATATCGAGTTGTATGACGAATATATCCCAGTCAATAGTTGGATAAAAGATCGTGAGGGTCTTTCTATAAGCTATTTGCGAGATGCCTTGAAGATGACAGGGAACGTCTCTGCAGTGCGATCAATACTGGGTAGATCTTTGGACGATAACCTCTGTCGGCGACGCCATAGAGAGACAGAAACATTGGCACATGTCCTGGGATCATGTCCGTATGAGGAGCTACTGAGAAACACCATGCATCACCAGATTCTAACTGAAATTACCGACCTCCTACGTGAGAGAGGTTTTCAAGTTTTTGAGGAGGTCCACTGTGTGGCTACAAACCCACAAACGGACCCAACTATAAGATTTGAAAAACACAGTTGACAACCAAGAGGTCAATAAGGAGAAACGACTAATATATGAGTCTACTTTCCATACCACCTGGAAAAGTACCTCCAGACAGAAATACAAACATACGGCATGTTAATAGGAGTTCGAGGCACAATTCCACACTATGTACGAGTAGTTACCATCCGTTTTCAGTGTCTCGGATTAAATGGTTATTCACCAAGATCAGTGTTTTGCCAGTGGTTACGAGAACAATGCATACATGATCCGGAGTTTTCATCGCAAATATTAATGACTGACTTTTGATACTTTTAAGTTGCTAAAATACAATTTTGGGTTCCTAAAATAGGCTATAAGAAATAGGCTCTGAAATCTGAAAATAGGTTCTATTATAAAATCGTAAATTCCATTTTAAGTTGCCAGTTTTCTTAAATATCTCACTTACAACATAGAATTAAATTTATTAATATGCCCACTCATCAATCATCATGATCAAACAACATGGACATACCATTACATAGAAATACACAGGCCTATTACTCGAGCCTTTTGTTACTCGTTACTCTTTAAACTTTGATAACGAAGCCAGTAAAATCAACACTTTTGTCTCCTGATCATGATTCCATAATGTTTGCACAATCAGCTTGTCTTGTGCTGTGTAAAGGATTGACTTTCAGAGATTTTCTGAACGAAAATACCTCTACTGTGATGACTAAGGCCCGAATATGACAATAAAAAATTGTGTTCCTTCCAGATTTTGAGAAAATTATAATTTTGCATTAATATAAAACAATTTCCTGTGTAATAGTAGTAACAATAAGTTATAGAAATATAAATTATATGGCAATAAAAGTTCGGTTGGATATGAGATATATGTTTTTCATATAATTCGACCCTCCTAAGTACGAAAATGGCAATAACAAAATTTTGGTTCGTTGCAGATTTTGAGAAAATTTCAATTTTACATGAATATAAAATTAACAATCTTTTATTGTCACATTCGTTTTCAGGAGAGTCGAATTATATGGAAAACATGCATCTCATGTCCAACCAATTTTTTTATTGCCATATTATTTATATTTATTATTTGGTTACTACTATTGCGCAGAAAATTGTTTTACATTCATGTAAAATTGAAATTTCCTCGAAATCCGCAAGGAACCCAATTTTTTATTGTCATATTCGTATTCAGTGATGTCAAATTCACTAAAAAAGTCTTATTTTCGTCTCTGTAACCCACAAAAAGGACTTGTTTGGCATAATGTTATTACTAATGCTTCCAAATGAAATGAAGCTTATGGAATGTTAAAAATGTATGCTGAGAATCCCAGCTCTTTATCTCGTAGTCATCAGTTTTGAAATTATTAAACTGTGAATTTCATAAATATTGTAAATAACCATTATCGTAAAAACTGAAGTCAAAAGTTGAAAGAAAAGGCCAACTCCACTGTTTAGGCAATTAAATAACAGCTGATTTGATCTGTAAATAGTACAGGTAGGGGAAAAAAACGGACCGATTCATGTACCTGATTTCAGTGCCTTGTGATATGTAAATAATTGTAAGAGATGTAACGGAAACGTTTGTATTCATAAGCAATGCAAATTTCGTGAAATTATTTCTCAATTCAAGCAATTTATCGACCGTAGAACAAATTTCAATACATTCCCTGCTACCCTGTGAATGCCGCTAGGCATGCGCAGTGGCTCATATCGGCAACTTAGATATTTTAGTCGGTCCGCTTTTTTTCCCCCCTACCTGTATATAATGCAACTAACCTATAATGGCATTTATTAAGACACGAGATTGCTTTTTAATAAACGAGTAAAGCTAGTTTCATAATTTCCAATCTTAATTAACATCAAAGGTAAGTTGCATAGCATAATTAGATGTTTAAGTTTTCGGTTTTTAGAATATCTCGTAATTGATAAAGCAAACAACACTCGGACAACAGCTCTTAGTAGTTTTCGTCTATTCCAATAGATGGCAGGCTACAAGAGAAGCAGGCCGCATGGTACAATCTTGACGCTTTATCGTCAACACACGAAATGAACTCAGTTTAATTAAAAATTAAAATCAACACAAACAGAATTTATTTTATTGAAAACTAGCTTAAAAGGCCCGGCGTCGCCCGGGTTTTGTATTTTGTAATATGAAATTAACTTATGGAGGACTTCCGATGTTGAAACTCTAGGTCCTTATATAATATATATGTAGAATTCGAAATGAGGAAGAACGACATATGGCAGTCAGACTATTCCCTCATAAAACGCTAGATATAGCTTTTTATGGCTCTCAGAGGATGTGGAATGTTGCATTCCATTGCTTCTACACACCATGCCTGGGAGGAGTGCAAATAAGAAGAAAAAGAAATTCCGGTTACATAAGATTGTATTGTCTTGACAGAAAATTGTATTTCTCACTCTCGTATTACCATACAACCGTTTCGGGGCTGAAGTAAAACAGAAATTCAATTTCACTTTCATACTTTCCTTCCCAAAAACCTGGAACATAATATACTGCGCGCGTAGGACTGAAAATGTTCCATCCCATTTTGTCTTCTTTTAAATGCTTATGGCCTCTGATAAAACATCTCTAGGCCTATTTCTCAACTAACACAAAGCCTACAGCTATCAGTGGCGTATCAGTGGATAGAATTTGTTACCGACTTCCGATATAGCATAGCCTACTCACTAGCACACACTTAAGTTGTCCCTGCAATACGACCGCTTATTCTACATCAAAATGTGAAGTGAGAAAATGATATTTTCCATGTCGAGGGTAGAGAAAGTTATGTGACTGCTTTATTTTCGTGGATTTTATTCATCAATAATTATTTTCACAAATGTATTAATTACATCGATAGTATCAGAATTAGTTAAAGCCCAGTATTATAATATAATTTCAAAGCCCTATGTGAACACCGTTAACAATACTTTCGTTATGTGAACAATTGACAGCAGAACTTTCTAACTCTGCCTCATTTCACATTTCCGACTTTTCCCGTGGGTTTTCCAAACATTTTCTTTCATACAAACCTTGTCCTGGCAATTACGAACACAACAAAACACAAATCAGCCAAATCGGTCGAGCCGTTCTCAAGTGATGCTCCGTCATACATTTTGGAAATTCATTTTTATTAATATAGATGCAGGTTGTTTATTATTCAGTTCCATTTTCTGCTCTCAAGGTGTCGAAGATTGTTCTGTGTTCGATAACAACTGATACCATACCTGTTATAATGAAAACCTTTATCGTAATGGATATCATTATGACTAGGGACCGGATTCTTAGGTTTTTACCTATTTTTTTCCTTACTTCCAAAACAAAAGGCGCTCATACACTTTTTCGAATCATGTCCATAGGATTCACCCACATTAATTCTGTGGCACCTAAAAATACCTAAATGGGGTATAAAAACCTAAATATACCTAAACGGGATATAAAACCTAAAATATCTAATTTAGGCTCCTTTTTCGTCTTTTTTGTTAGTCAGTTGAGAAATTGATATAGAATAATTTTTGTCGGGTTGAAATTAATACCACCAGCGGTTCATTCAACCCATTGTCGTCTAGGACGGACAGTATCAAGAGAGGAAAAGAGTACTGGCGTATTCCTTTTAAAATGTTCGTACGAACAACCATGTTGCCATGTATGAACAAGGATATATATTTCTGTGTTTTAAATCGCTTGTTTTTTGTTTGCCTTTAGTACTTCCCTGTTATTCATACTGAGTGGTCACACTGTGAGTTTTAAGAAGACGTGTTAATTATGTCGAAACAAATGAAATCGAGTTTCACATTATATCCACATCCAACCATAAAGTATTTTACTCACTAAATTAGAAGCATCGGATTCGAATCCTGAGAAGAGCAGTGTCTAAATACAGTATTTACTATTAACTAAGAGATAACAGGAAGAACTTCACAGTTGAGAATCTTGAAAAATATTTAGTAATATACTGTAACCAGGAAATGTGAGGCAATCTTATTTTCCCTACTTCTTTTGATTGTTTATTCTTTCTTTCTTCAATTGTCTTAAAGCAAGTTTACACAAATTTAAGTCAATTTTGTTAAGTTAAACTTTACGAGTATTATGTATTGAATCATATGTAGCACATTCAAATTTATTAAACCAATTATTCTACCCGAAAACGATATTTTGGACAAAAAACCTAAAAAAACCTATTTCACCTAATGGAAAACCTAAAACAGTGTTTTTAAAAACCTAAAAATCCGGTCCCTAATTATGACCGTTAAGGCACATGTAAAAAAAGTGT
Source organism: Ectobius pallidus (assembly GCA_964059195.1). NCBI lineage: Eukaryota > Metazoa > Arthropoda > Insecta > Blattodea > Ectobiidae > Ectobius > Ectobius pallidus. The sequence continues at coordinate 23,412,870 of CAXKWD010000008.1, forward strand.
ATTATAGTATGGTCCAGCAAAAAAGTAATTTCATATAAGAATTCGGTCATATAAATATATCCATTCATATAAACTCATAATTTTTTCCCAGCATATTCTCTTTATTTTTATTGTTTGTTTATCATCGGTAATTACGAGTTTATCGATATATCGAGAACGAAGTTCGAGCAATTTTATGTGATGAAACTCGCAATCTCGGGTAAGGTTCATTAAGACTATTCCATGAGTAAAATATAACGGATTTTGTAATTAATACTTATTCTCTTATTTTGTTGTCAATATTCTTCCCGCTGTGAGATCACGGCATACTAAATGAATGAATAGCCCATGCATCGATTCGGGTTCCCAATGCTACCAATAGTGCGTTACCACAAGATGGAGTGCATCAGCGTCAGAACGCTTTTAAAGCACATTAATTGGCTTGCAACTAAGCCTAATCGAAATTGTGTTTTTTAATCAATACACATTTACATTATTTCACATTCTAAACAAGTTATGTTGTATAAAATAATGTGTTTTTATTCTGTTCACGTTGATGCCTTGCGTATCCAGTAACGAGCTGACGTTTCATCGGATAAAATTGCATCCTTGAAGCCCTAAGAAGCATATTATAAGATGAACGTTCATGATTGGTCTATATCCGAGAATATGCTAAACGTTATATGTCAATATCAAACACGCGGCGCATGAATGGAATAGTCTGAGTGAAAGGATTGGAATAAAGGAAGAAAATGGGTGATAATCGGTATCTTTTTGTTTCTGTGCAAGAGATTCGCCTGGGTATTACTGCATAATAGTTTGTAGACGTAGGCGTTGCATAGGTGGGACATCCGGTTCGAGCCTGAACAGCTGAACATGTCAACAAGAATATTGATAAGTGCCCATATTCCAATAGCCTTGTCAAGATATTGGATTTAATCATAATGTTGACTTCAAATGACAGTTCCCATAGTCATGTAGCTAATTGAGCAGATGATTCAGTTAATGTGAAACAAATAAACCAAGTAATTTTTATTTATGATATATTTATTTAAACTCTTAAAAAAACAATAACATACAACAACGATTACAACAAAATAGTTTATATAGTTCATAATACATTATCTATGTTTAATGCCAATGGCACATTCTAGACGTCTATTTTCACTAAAGTTATCCTGCTAGCTTCAAGAGTCAAAATTCATTCTTTTAATAAATATCACATTAAGAACTGGAAAGTTCTTGGTATGTTAATTCTTGCATGTGGATCAATATTATATCATTTATACTGAACATCTTCAAACGATTCAAACTGTTTATTACAGTTTTACAAAACTGTTGTATAATTATTCTAAAGGACCTTCCAAATAATTGTGCATAACCATCTGTAGGCCAATAACGTAAAGTGAAAAAAATTAAAGAAATTCATATTATTTTGGGATAGCTGTCCCAATACTGATTGATTCTGATCTGATACTAAAATGTTTTTCTTCTTATTTAATAATGGAAAATAACTTTCATTTTCATTTTTAACAAACTCTCTTCTAGATTTAATGGGAGGCTAAAACCTCAGGGCCCCTAGTCATTGACGCAGCTATTCCTAGTGTATGTTATCATCATATCTTGTTTTACGTTTGGCAATGTTCAAATGTTTGGAAGAAAACATCATTAATTCATTTTACTCGGAGCTCTCTTTATACTGAACCTATTCAGGTACAAATCATTTAACTTACTGTATTTCAGCCACTCTGTTTAGTAATTGTTTGGCCTCGGAAGTTTATACCCCCTCGATTAGTATCACATTCAATGCAGGATGTAGTAAAAATTCGTTTTGCCTCAAAAGAAAACAAATAGCCTACTTTTATTTAGCATTTCTTGCATTTTTTCGGCATGTTATTCTCTACTGTTAATTAATTAGGTAATTTTAATTCTTTTGTGGAATTTTCCCTATTTTATCTTCAGAATGGACTTTTCCAACATTGTAGAGAAAGCGAAATCATAATTTCTTAACTATGAGAAATTAATTAATTAATACAGTAAAAATATAAAAATAAAAGTACAACAGAAAACATAAAAAAGTAGACATATAGGCTTAAAATACTAAAACGTTTCCCTTTCTTAATTTTTTTCATCACTGTACAATTATATTCCCTTTTTAAATACTTTTTAGAAATTTTAAAGCACTTTTTAAATTTTTCATGTCATATTTTCATAAATTTAAGTTCATTTTATAGGTAAGTTTTCAGGCATTTTAGTTCATCAACTCCGAGCACCAGTAATTGTCAGTTCACTCGTTTATGGCCCAAGTAGAATGGGGAAACCTTGACCTCGTATCTTGAGTTTGCAATGAAAAAATTGTTATGTGGCTTCAAAGTAGGATTATTGTATAAACACATAGCATCCCATGGTATTTTCTTATCTCAAAACGTGTTTTCCATGCGACAGTTTGAATAGTGTAATGTTGCAATATCATCTGAGAACTGCATTTGTCTTTCTGTAAGAACAAAGTTTCCACATCAAACCTGGGCCAATTATAAGTGGATAGATATTGTCATAGCAAAGGTATGTTTTAAAATAGCTACACATAATTAGTTCAATTACAGAGAAGGCAAGTTAAAATAACCTTTTCTTGAAATGCTTCCATATTGACCTACCAAAGGAAAGTCAGAACTTATCCTGCGCCATCTTGTAATCCATAATACATTCATTGCCTACTAAATGTGTGTTTTAACAATGTTTTTATCATGGATAAGTTGGAGTGATCTGTTTACGTTATATGTGTAAAAAAATTCATCAGATCGGTTTATATATAGGCTACCATTTCCATTATTAAAAATAAAACTGTTTTCAACTTCTTGAATTATCTCATTAGGAGAAGAAGCAAAAAATTTATGCGACCATGATAATTAGGTCCTAAAAGTGTTTATAATTTTTTGAAACCCATTATCATAATATGCACGTAATTTTTTAGCACTGCCAGAGTCAAAGTGAATGTTCATTTATCACTTTCGCATTCTTTCAAATCCTCATTTATTTCATATACATATTTTTGAATATAGAAGCATTTCTGAACACTAATGTAATAAGAAAAGGATAGCCTGCATAGTCTGGATATACAGATTAGCATGCTGACTATCCCTGATACCTCCTCTGTTTTTTTTTCTGGACGGGGTGCACTAAGCCTCGTGACATCAGAGAAGATACTTGATAATGAAGTAACGGCTCTGGTAACGAAGGCCGTCAATTACGGTCGTGGGAGTCCTCATGCTGATCACATTCTCCAATCTGCCATCTGCAGATGACGCAGCGATCGGATTGTAGGCCTAATCCCATAAGGAATGTAGCACCACGAAGTTTTAGAATTAAATAACAAAATATTTAGTTACTGTCCTATATTGCATAAATATTCTTCCGAGGTTGATGTGAGAAATTTTCAAATTTTACAACTTATTACATTGACTGTTCATTTTTGGCTCACATAGGCACATTCTTCCTCATATAAGACCAAACATTTTACGAAATTTAATGTATTTTTTGATGGTGCAATTTTGGAGGCAAATTAGGGCTTATATTTTAAATATAAACTTTTACAGAATCGTTCATGCTTCTAGAAGCAGTAAACGGTAAGCAACATCTCCTGAATATAAACAGAAAAAATTTTTCTCTCAAAATTTAATTTTAGTGTTTCTGGGTACCTGTCAGGTACAAATTATTTTTAATTTTAAAAAAAATACCTGAAACATAAAATCTGACCTTTCGTTTTGTTAAACAAGAAATGTTAAAAAAAACGATAGTGTGAAAATTGAGCAGCTCTTAAATTTTTAATAATTATGAAGAATTGCGTTTAAAGTGAAAGTCTCGAAAAAATAAAGTTACTCAGACAATTCACATCCAAGTCGGAACGCAGTCATAGGCGTTTCAAGCGTTACATGGATCTGAAACGTTGAAACCCATAGATTGAGGCCTGTAGATTTTTTGTGCAATAAAATAAAAAGGTTATTTTGACCAAAAGTGTCCCATCACTTCCTTAAAAATCTAAGATATTGTACTCAGTTAAAATATATTTTCAGTCAACATCTTAGAACTTAAACATCATAGATATGCATCATTGCAGAAAGGTACCTAAGTCTCTTGAAGCAAAGTTTCGAAAAACTAAAAAAAAAAGTCTAGCTCAACAACTAAGGAATATACAGTAATGGATGACTTAGGTACCTATCTGCATCGCAAGTTTTTTCGTATAGGATTTTTCACTTACGATATTAATTATAGAGGTACCTTTCTGTTTAGAATGTGTGTATGTCCATGGATACCGACTATGACCATATCTCGATTTTTCAAGATAAGTGACTTAAGTTCCTTTCTGCAATGACACATTCAATTATTCAATACACATGTTTGTACCTCATCGCTTTCGTCATATTTATATCAAATATTGTCTTTACTTTTAAATAACAGTAAGCTACAGGCAGGACATAGGCTACCAACTAAATGCACGAAAACATGGAAAAGTAATGAATAACTAGCGCTAACTAGTTTACAATCTGGATATTTGTTCAGTATCACAGTTCTCATTATTATCGACTTTGTGGAAATGTTTCTTATTTACTACTCCCGATAAAATAATTTGAATTTCTTCTCTTGTCTTTCCATTCGTTTCAGGAACACACACTGACACAAAGATGATTCCCAGAAAAGAAAAGAAGCAGAGAATTCCATACGTCGCAGCTTGTCCCAATCCATGTAACAGGAGTTCGAATTTCTTTGTCACTATAAACCCCATAATCCAGTTGACAGTCACTCCCAAGGAACTGACCCAACCCTTTGTTTTAGCATCGGCCAGTTCCACCATCATGAACCAAGGTATAGGTCCATACCCTGCACAGTACGCCACGGAGTATATGTTCAGGGACGCCAAAGGAACCCAATTCCACCCAGTAACGTCCACTCCATTGTCTTTAATTACGAAAAATATTGTCATTGCTAACAGAGATAAGACTATCCCTATTGCAGAAATTAGAAGTAAAATTCTTCTACCAATGCGGTCCATAACAAGCGCAGATATGTAGGTTGCTACAAGTTGCACAATTCCTATCATAAGAGTGGAGTAGTATGAAGGTAAGGTGCTACCGGCTGTTTCAAATATTTCCACAGTATAAAAAATCACCGCGTTTATTCCACTCAGTTGCTGGAATACCATAAGTCCGATTACAATAATAAGCGTTTTACGAAGTGCTACATTGCAACAAATACTGTACCAAAACCTCATGAATCGCTCCCAGGTCGACACCGGAATCTCGTCATTATATGCGCTATGTTGATGTATGAAGTTCTCCATGCCTTTGAGTTCCATTTTGATGTCAGGACTGTCCAGATGCTTTACATTCCTTAGCCATCTGAGTTCTTTCTCAGCTTCAAGCACTTTTCCTTTGGAAATGAGGTACATGGGAGATTCAGGCATCCAAAAGAAAGTTATAACAAATATAAAGGGCACCAAAGCACTTGATACACACAAAATCATGTAAGTAGTGAAAGTGCCTATTGCATATACATATACAATACCGACGCTGAGTGCTATATCCATATAAGACCCCAGTTCTCCTCTGATTTCTGTCTGCGCTATTTCCTCGGTGTAAAGCACTACAACAACTATGGAAGCTCCGGATGATAGACCGGAGAGAAATCTTGCTATGTAAAGTAACATCACCTGTGGAAAATAAAGAAAACATCATTTTATTTCGTCTGTTATGTCGTTCTGGTAGCACTGACAAAGTTCTGACACTCTTTACTTACTTACTTACTCAATGACAATAGGCAATTCCTTATCAAGATATAGGAATATTATCAATTTTATGAAACCTGGAGGTTCATTGCAGCGCTTATCTGAGTCCGCCATTCAACCCTATTCTGTGCAATCTCCACCCAACCATCCCTCGCAAATCTACTTCCCTTAAATCTATCCTAATGTTGTCTCCCCACCTACGTCTAGGTCTTCCAAATGGACTCTTCCCTTCGAGTCTCCCAGTCATTTTTTTTTTAGATACAACATAACACCAATCCTGACCCCAGGAAGAAAATTTTTCCTCAAACCCGGGCCGCCCGCCCAGGATGAAAGCCAACCACGCTACCAATTCACCCACGGTGGCGGACTGGACAAATAATATAGAAATTTAATTAGCAATGCACTTGTAATCAAGTGGAAGCTTGGTGCAAATTATAAATGTAACACCAACAACTTACAGCAGGGATTGAACACTTTGGAACTTGTAGCATTTATCATGAAGGCCCGGAAGTTAATGCTTATCAAAAGAAGAAATATGCATGTAAATATGCTCTAAAATTTGCAAAATATGCTCCGGAATAAACGAAGTATGCTTAAGGACGGTATTTTTTGTAAAATTAAATAGCTTATTTCAATTGTAACTTCCTTCGTGGGTATTTCGCGAAATAAAATATTGGGAAAAAAACAAATATAAGGTGCACCTTCCCATGAGACATATCCCGCCCGCCCGCGCCACCTTCAGTGAATCAGTTCCTTTTATACCACGATCTAGCGAATTCTTCGAGAATGAACAGGCTGAGAAACCGCTGGGTACAAGGCAAACCTGTGGGTACAAGGCACTTACTCTCGCATTTTTAATATTTGGTACAAGGGGCACTCTCGAATTTTTAATATTTGGTACAAGGGACACTCTCGAATTTTTAATATTTGGTACAAGGGGCACTCTCGCAGTTTTAATTTGGTACAAGGAGCACTCTCGCATTTTTAATATTTGGTACGGTCGGGAGTATCGGCAACAATATACAAGGATAGTTGGTAACCCTGCTTCGCTGAGAAACAAAATATGAAGCTTAAAGTGCACCTTGTATTTGACTTTCACAAAATGTTTTATACACTTATCCTTATGCTATGGCACTCTGTAGTCTGTTTTTTTTTTACCACGATAAATGATAATATTTGAGGTTATAAGTTAATATTCTTTAAAACCCACAGAATTCTTAAATAAACTCAATTTTTGCTGTAATCGATCAAAAGTATCGATAACTTCTCGAGCAGCCATAGAAGTAGCAGAAAAGGAAGCATGCTATTAGAAATTAAGGGAAAAAAACACCAATACAAAATATTACGATTTTGAATAAAATTGTTGTGCACATTTCTCAATGTGCGCTTATTTAGACTTTTCGCACAATCGAGCAATTTCGCGATAGTTCGTGGATTCAATTTGCTTTATATTGGTAAGTTACGCACTTACAAAACTAATATATCTAAAGAAAGCTGTTTTGTAAAGTATTGATAAATTTCATTCTTTTCCCGTTTGTGGTAAATGTTTATTATATATGTTTTGTAAAATTTCACGCTTAGCCTATAGCTGTTACCAAAAAATACGGTCCCAAAACATGCTCTATCATTTAGGTAATTTTAGTAATTTACGTGCTCTCGTTATTTGTATTATATATTAAATTAGAAATAAATGACATTATAAATATTATAAAAATAATGTAGAAGTTGTATAAATTATATTACAAACCTTATGAAAAACAAGGTCAGTGCAAAGAAAATTTTAGTAAATTGAAAACCAATGAAGTGATAGGGTCATATAATTTTAGTATTATACGATAAATTTTGAAAATTTTAGGCTATGTACTGTCAATTATTGTACAGTCGGTTCTCAAAACATTCATTTAGTCAAACAGCCTATGCTTTAAATGTTTAACAGAGATATGCGCAATGTTTCTCATCTGTCAGAAATATTGTTAAAATGTGACAAATTAATAAAATATGGACAAATACTTCAATTCCAAGCAAATATGATGCATTATCGCGAAACTAACCAAACATGCAACAAATTGCAAAATGAAACCTTCAAGTTTTTGTTATTTCTCTCGTGTCTTGTACACATTTTAACACTAGTTTTTTTAGAGTGCATTCATTATTAAAACATGATTTTTCATAAATTTCCGGGCCCTGATCGTAACCTTTCTCATTATTAGGCTATATCGATTTAAAGATTCTTCGTCGAAGATGGAAATGTAAGGGAAGGATACTTACCGTTCTTTGTGCGGCAATGATAATGATCCATCCCAACAGATTTGGGGCGGACAGACCAAGGAGTACAGCTCTGCGCCCATAGCGATTGGCCAGGTAGCCTGCAGGGAGAGCGCCGAATAGGGATCCGAGTGGCGCTAAAGAGCCGATCCATGACGCCTCATCTTCTGTAATTGCGTTTGCAGTACTGTTTGCCATCAGGTAGGGCAAAGCTGGCGACGTCCAAGCCTCTAAGCTTCCAGCGCCTACTGACGACAAGGCAGCTGTTTAGAAAGAAACAAGCAACTTCACACAATGTTTTCAATATTCATTAGCTCTTTAAGAGTAAAGTGCGAGGCGCGTCCATAAAGTAACTTTCCCTGGGGCCATTTACAGAAACAAAACACAATTTCATGGTCATATATATTCCAACAGGTACAACAAGCGTTTAGCTATTTTTCAACATTTTCGTCACCGGAATTGAAACATTTGTCATACCATGGAACCAACTTTTGAATACCTGTGTCGTACAAGTCTGCCGCCAGGGATTTGAACCACTGTGTGACAAACATCTCCTGCTCTCTGTCATTCTCTGTCATTCCCTTGTAATTTCCTGAGGTGTAGGAGAACATGAAAATCACTGGGAGCGAGGTCCGGGCTTTAGGGTGAATGTTTAAACACCTCCCAGCAGAACTTCTGCAGGATACTTGGTAGGAAATGTTTAAACATCCACCCGGACGTCACTCCCAGTGACTTCCACCTTTTCCTATACCTCAAAAAAATTACAGGGAATGACAGAGAATGACAGAGAGGAGGAGATGTTTGTCACACAGTGATTCAAGTCCCTGGCGGCAGACTTGTACGACACAGGTAATTCAAAAGCTGCTTCCACGGTATGACAAATGTTTCAATTCCGGTGGCGAATATGTTGAAAAATAGCTGAACACTTGCTGTATCTGTTGGAATACATATATCTATGAAATTGTGATTTGTTTCTGCAAACGGTCCAAGGGAAACTTACTTTATGGACGTTCCTCGTATATGTATTGTTATAAGTAACCTTCAAGTGAAATCATCAATAAGCTGTAAGTTTTAAACCAATGAGGAAATTTTCATTGAAATAGCTGGTTTCCACGAATGACAATCGTAACTTATAAGAAAAAACTCCTCACTGCTACTCTATTGACCCTATATTTCTGCTTTCTAGACAATTCTTAAGGTGGCTAATTTATACGTCAGTAGCAGTGAAATAGATAACAGGGTTAGGATTTATATGTAAATACGCAACTTACAGAAATTGGACGATTTACTATTGAATTTTAACTTATATAAATTGGACATGTACTATTGAATTTTTGTAATACGGTGATTTAAGATACATTTTACTCTCCATATTTTCCACATTTCTTTCCCCGGTAGGCCTACTCAATGTTAGGCTACTTGCTTAAAAAACATACTTTTAGATAGGCAATATATTAATTTCAGATATTGTTCATATTGCATTTTAAATGCCCCAAGTAAATTATGTAACCCCATGAGTGTGATTCGCGACTCTAGCGCATGTTCTTGTAAGAATTATTTCATATTTGCCGCTCATTGCAACGCATGTAGTAGTTTTATATGTTAGAATTGCGAAACTCTCTTCGGGAGCATTTTTTTTTTAATTTTTTCCGACCATAGGCCAATTTTCCTGAATTTGTTGTCTTGCTTTACTGTTTGTTTACCTTGTTTTCCGTATCACACACAAACACTCATGCCCGAGGCGGGACTCGAACCCACAGTCTCCTGACCGCGACTCCAAAGCTACCACGGCTAAGGAGATCGGCAGTTCATAGCATACAATATGGCCTATCATATGGGCGTTCTCGTTATTGTTACGGAACTTAGTTTTGTATCTATCATAACCAGGCAATAGTAGGCCTACTACTGAAGATTATGTCAAGATTTTCATATGTCAAGACTTTCTACGTTTACAGGTTATTACCGTCGTCCATTAACTGTCTTTGCATTTTCAATTTCAATAATTTTAACGGATTTATTGAAAATTAAACATTAAAATGGCACCAGATCGTATATTTTGAAATCTCATACGAATGAAGAAATTACTAAGAAGTCTTTCCTTCATACTTTGAGTCATTTTATGTATTTTTCAATCAGTTCTCTCGGATGATTCCGATTATTTTCTGTTGGCAAGTGATTTCTAACGGATAGGACGTTAATTCTTTAACTTAGCACTTTACATTACGTTACGGTCCCCCTTCTGACCTTATTTGAAAGAAGCGTTTGCTAAATCGTAATTAGTTTCACGCATAAGGGAAGTTCTAAGAACTTAATTGGTAAAGATTCAGGAATCATTTTATCACTGTTGACTGATAGCCTATGCACGAATATGTTTCTGCTGTTGCGAGTGATTCCAATAAGCCTGGCGAGTGATTTCGATCGTAATTTCACGTTTAGCCTATTTTCTTTCAAACTTCAATGTACTGTTAACTTTTAGTATTGCATCCATCACTGATCTTATTTTAACATGTTTTGCCCTCACCAACAAAAGTCAAAATGGCTGATATAATTAAATAATCTGCACATGTTTTGATATCACCTGAATTTTTTGTAGATCTAAAAAGAAAGAAGCTGAATGCGTAGAAGAAATCTTCCGCAGATATATTGCAGAAATAATGGAATAAACCACTCAGGAAGAATGAAGAACAAATGCTCAACCCAATCAAACAGTGAACCCACTTTAATAACTAGCAAGAAAAACTAAAATAATATCTTGCACTTCTATCCTTATACCTTACTTAATACACATTATACTTTCTAATAAAAATAAAATACCCATAGTGCTGTTTACATAATATTACGGCACTAAGCTGTTACATTTATTACATTAGAAAAGTGGATGTAGAAAATTGGTTTACAACTTCAAGATAGGCTATGTAATTATTGTGCTTTAAATGGGTAATGTAGGTAATCTTGGTTTTCCTTGTAATTTATGCGTGAAGGTAAATTTCGGCACAAATGTTTTGCCATTCTCTCCATGGTTATGTGTTTGGTTTCACCTACCAGTAGTAGTAATTTACTTCTGATAGGTGAGCTCAAAATCATAAACAATGAGTGAAAGTACCAAAAAACTTTTTTTTATTGCGGAAATGCATTTTGGGTACGAGGAAAAATGAACAGTCACTAAAAGTAAATTTTACAGGATAATGTTTTTAAAGTTTGAGCACTAAACTGGATAGCTCAATTGTTGTTTCTCAAAATTTCTTGTTCTCAACATATTTGTCATTTGTTTATTAAACTATGTTATGGATATTATGTTTCTATGGATTTCCTAAATTTATGGAATTAGTGTTTTATTTAAACAATGCAAGGACTCTGTTTGTTTTTCCTCTGTATTCTTTGAATTATAAAAATAATGAAACAATTTTGTGCAGAATTTTAAATAATTTATTTTCCTGTTTGAAAATTACACTTGAAACATATCAATATTAACAGTCACTATCTTGTTCCTCTTCAGGTTCTAAAAGCAACCTGTTATTTCTCATTCTCAAAGTCTTTTGAACAGGGAGTTTGTTTAAAAACTCTTGATCATCATCTGTGCAGAACTTTATGTTACCATAAATGCAATAATCTCATGTCTGTAGATTTACAGCAGTCTACACGACAGTGGGACTAATAAAATGATCACCTGTAAACGATATACAATTTCACAGAACTCTGTTCATTAATATAAAGCTTGCCGTGGACCTTGTTCGTTCTTCCTCTAGGCTACACGTTTTGTTTATTGCTTGATATCATGGACCTTGTTCGTTTCAGCACTTGTGATTTTTCATATAGGTCTATTGCTACATTTCCTAGAAAGCCATGAGATGGCAGCACTAGCTTAATTACAACTTTTTTGTGACACTGTTCGTTTTTCCTCTGTATCCTTCAATACATCCTAAATTAACAAGATTGAGCCAAGATCAGCTACTTTTTAAATAAATAATAAATTTATTACTACACATTGCAATACGTAAACTCTTTATAAATGTGAATTCAAATGCCATCCAATAAGCAAAGCTTGTGCTTGGGGCGGTTTTCTTCTATTCACCAAAGTACAAAATCGAAAATATCAGTTAATAATTTTTACGGTAAGGGTATAATTACAGCAATGAAAATATAAGCGTTAATAAGACAATAATAATATTTGGTGAGAGCACTACATCCTTAACATTGCAATTTTCCTTTCTGAAACTGAACGCGTGATCAAATATACTTACTTTTGTTAAAGGAATTTATTAAGGGGTGAAATTAGTAGTTTTTAGAACTTGATCTTGTATTTTTACCCATTTAAATCAGTTCATTTTTACTGCTCATAAAACAAGCCATGTTATGGTTCTGAGCGAAGCAGGATGCCAACTGCAAAGCAGGATACCAACTGTCCGTCATGCATTAAGGTAAGTAGTGGCAGGTAGATTCTACGAGGGATGTTCTGAAAGTAAGTTTCGTCATATTTTTTTTTCACATGGAAACTTTATTACTAAAACAAATACACCATGCAATCATGAAATATACCCCTTGCACTATTTTTCAACATAGTCTCCACCGACATTGAGACATTTGTCATAGCTTGCAATCAGTTTGAAGAAACCACTCTGGTAAAACTCGGTGCCCTGCTATGCAAGGAATTGTCGCACAGCCTTCTCCACCTCAGCATTGTTTTGGAAGTGACGTCCCGAGAGTGCGGCTTTCATTGCATGGAACAGGTGCCTTCCTTCACTGAACATGCAACACCAGCGACCAACAATTTGATGAGACATGACCTCTTCACCATACACAGTCTGTAGGCGTCCATGGATGATGGACACACTAGTCCTACATGCCCATTCATACCGGATAACAGCATGTACTTCCATTGTCGACCACGTTTTCAGTACACGTCCATCTGCCAACGTGATTTGTACTCAAATAACCTCGGGCACGCCAGTCTACTGCTACTCTCTCTTCTTCGGGACTCTACTCATGCATCGTTTCTCCTCTGCTGACGCTCTTTCCGTCGTTGAACCAGCAATAGGTGTCGATTCTTATGGCAGTTGTTTGCTTCATCTGCTTTACCATCTTCACTTTTTAAAAAAACGACGAAACTTACTTTTGGAACATCCCTCGTATTTTAGTGCAGTTAGGTTAGGTTAGGTTAGGTTAGGTTAGGTTATGAACAGTGGTATTAGTTTAGTAGGGCATACCGAATTCACGCGTTTCGAAAATGTGCCATATTATATTTCCTGCGAGGTTTGTCATGTTGGTCAACCCGTTTACCCACATAAGATGGCGGTCAGTTATATATTATGATAATGAATTACGTGTTCTAAGGTTTTGGAATTACAGGATTATATTATTCTTATATACATCTAATTTTGCACCTGATTATAATCCTTGCACCTAGGGACACACTTTTAATGTTGTTTCGTTTAGTAAAAATTAAAACTGTAATGTTAAGGAGATAGAGCTAGTCCCTAATATTTAAAACATACAAAACTTTAAATTAACTTAATTTTAAAATAAAGAAATGTTATAATAATGACACAAGAAAGGAAATAATTCAAGAAGTACCGGTACTCATATAAATTTTATAATTTTAGACTTAAATTCTTTGTTGTTTGACAAAGTTAATTTAGGATGGCTGATAATAAATGAATTGAAAAGTATTTTGCCGAAACTTGAACAGCGCTTAATTCCAGCAGTTGTAATTTCTTTTGGTGTAATTTGTGTAATTTCAGTTAATAAATTTGATTCCTTCCTTGGTAAAATTTGAGACCTCCTTACCTATATTTGTCACGATTTTTATGAAAATAGCCAATAGGACGTACTTGTAAATTTGGTCACATTAGAGTACCGTATTAGTAGAAATTTCGAATTCTTTACGTTGTGAAAAATGTTTATGACACTACTAGTATCAGGTTAGGCCCGGATTGAATTGTTGTAATTAATACTAATGTCATTGGTATCGATAGAGTCATATTGCTATTAGGCCTATTGCTACCACTATTATTGTTATTATTATCATTATCATCATTTTAATAAAGTGATATATACATGAAAATATATAATATAATACACATATCACTGCCTTTTCGCCAGAATGATATACAGATTTCACAAACCTCAAAGCCGTTTTGAAATATAAATTATTATTGTATAAAAGAGATGGAATAGAGCATAGGTTATCAATTCACCATAAATTCCACCACAGTGTGACGAGGGATATACTATCTGGAGTTTACACGGAAGTTGACAAAGATATTAGCAAGACCGAAGTGTTATCATTAATGCAAGTTATGTAAATTATTACCAATAAGATTGCCTGGATTTGTTTAGAATGAGAGAAAATGGCAGCTGTAGTCATACCACAACAGACTTATGCACTGGTAACAAGTAAGCCCGGTTTGATAACTAATAAAGAAGCAATACTACTATACTTTTCGCTTCTATTTTTCTATCCCCTAGAAGAAACTGTATACTTACTTAAACATAAAAAATTCTCATATAGTGCTACTCACATACAGTATGGTATAGATAGAACCTTTTCACTTATTTTCATAGAGTAGATTAAGTACATAATTAAGAGCAAAGAAGTGGGTGTAGCAAGTTAGTTTACAACTTCAAGAGTTATAAAAGTTATAGCCTATTAATGCTTTAAAAGTGTAATGTAGTTGATCGTTGCCCTCTCTTGTTGGGTAATGGGTGAAAAATTCATTCATGTTCATACCTAATTTTGCATTTGTACAGACAGAGATGACATTAAAGGTATATTTAATATATTCAGCATGAAAAAATTTTAAAGCCACTTACTCATATTTTTAAATGTTGAAAATGTACTGTATGTAGGCCTACTACACATATGAGTGTTTAGTGAATTTACTATGTACTTGGTTAAGAAAATTAAGTATATATAGGCCTATATATTTTTTTAAATCGTTTTAAGATTTTTAATTAATTTATAGTGAGTATAGAATGTGTTATCACAGAGGTGCAAAGTTAGCCTACCCGCCTCTGGATCCGGAGGTCGCGGGCTCAAACCTGGCAGCTGTCGATGGATTTTAAAACTCCTGGGGTTATCCAGACGTGACTTTAAAATTTTCGTCCCTTGTCGTAGATTTAAGGCACGTTAAATAACTCGTAGAGAAAATTTCCCGGCCCTTTCACGTTCAAGTATTACTTATTAATAGTTTAACTGGTCGTCGAGGCGATGTGTTTATCATCTGTACCTCTGCTCTCTATAGGAAAATAAGCGTGAATAATTAATTAGTTTTCGGAACTAAACCTCCACTCTATCCTCCCTTCCGCGGAGTGAAAGGATGCCATCCATCCATGTGAACTCTATTAAATTGAAGTTTCAAATTCACTAAACCTAATTTTATTACTTATTTCTTTGGGTTAAATTTAATTTAAATTGACAATATATACTTCTTATCAAAACATTTGATAGATGGTATATAAAAAATTATCAAACGTATCGGCATTGGACGAATTTTGTGATACAATTTAAAGATTTGATTAAAACGTTTACTAAAAAATATTACAACGTATATTACGAAGTATAATTATACATACCAAATGGAAATAATGCACTAAAATTCAACTCTCTAACTTAAAATTGTGAAAAACTGGAATGTCAAATATCTCCATCCTCGAAAAGTAGAAAACGTATCGAAATGAAATTTAAATTAGAGGATGTAGACACGATATACATCCATTGTTTTATCTTTTTCTTTTATTCCGTAAAACTGACTCAAACATATTTTTATTATTATTATTTATCTAAACCTACTTGTTTTGAGACCCAAATCTTCATACTTGTTTCATAATAAATTGTCAGAATGTTCGTTATAATGAACGCAACAGAAACACCGAAAGTGTTAAATTTCGCTCAAGATTGTTTGAACAAAGACCTTCTGATGCTTTTTCATCTTCGGGGTGTCTTCAGTGATGATGTTTAGATTTCGAAGGTTAAATCCATCAAAAGCTGTAAGAGTCTGGTTGTCACATTATTAAAATACCTGGTTTTATTAATTTGTGCGTCAAATTCTTAAAAGTTTTAATTTTTATTTAATGGATACACTGAAGGTGATGTAATATAACGAAAGATCTAAATAAAAATAAAAATATTGGACAAAAGTTGTGTCCAATACATTTCAATTTATTTATCGAGCCCAACAGGTTTCGCTATGCGAGCAACTCGATTTTGAGATATGGAAGTAGCGAAGCTGTTGAGTAGAATGTGAAGCGGTAAACGCAAAGCTTTGTGCTTAGGACAGAAGAAATCAGAAAATTATATCATATTATACTTTTACTTTAACCTTGTTGCACCTTCCTTTAAGGATCAAGCACTACAATTTTAGAATCATTGCGTTCTCATCTAGGAGAAAAAAAAACTTTTAAAAGTTCCTTAACCTTCAACCATTATAGATAAGAGTTGCAAATATGACCATCATCATACTCAATTATAATACCATACTTATTTGCTCTTTGTTGTATAATATGTATCTATTAATAGCAAGTGGAGATGAACTGTGAACTTACACTCATGTACTCTCTTTCAAAGATAAGTGGTACTAGCTGGGACCAGAATAATTGGGTTATGGTTTTCAACTGTGGCTTTTCAGCTTCTATGCTGAGGAACATGTTGCCTAGGGAGCATTCCCGATTCGAGGTTGAAGTTGCGACAGACTAACAACACTAGCAGAAGCACAATGATATCTGGATTATTATGGGGAATATTAGCTCCTAATAAATAATACAATCAGCAATATCGTCCCATTACTTTGTAATTTTAGCCGGCTTCTGTGGTGTTTCCTGCTTACCTTGACCCTGCTCTCTGGCTGCATGCCTAGTTCAGGGCAAGAAATTTCAAGTCTGAGTGCTGTTGGCAAACCAAGAATTTTAGTCGCCATTAGCCCTATTATTAAATATAGTTTGAAGGTACTACACGTCCACTTTAATTTCGCAGATGACCCAAAGAGGAATCGCTGTTGTTTTGGATGCATATAGGCGAGTGTACAATTTTTTTTATTTTGTTAGTCCCGCCTTCCACCCCGGATTATCTGAGCCAACAACCGATTTCGCATTTGTTCTAAGATCATATATCTTGATCATAGAACACAGGGAAAATGTTTGATGAATGGACTTTGGCATTTTATTGAGTTAACTTTACTCTTGTTCATCTTTTTACTGTAGCAGGGGGCATATCTCCGATCTGGTCAGTGAGGTAAACCCCGCGAAAATCTCACTCAGATAGGTGGCTGCGAGGTTATCCCACAGCTTCCGAGGCAAGTTTTGGGTAATATGCCATATCCGTCCTGCTCGGTATGACCCCCGGGGATCTGAGAATTCCCCCATGGGGGATTCGTCTCATATTTGGTGTGTCTTAGGCATCATCTTGTTCTTGTTCTTTCCTGCTTTCTATCACGTTCTGAAAGCAGTATTAGCTCCCTTTGTCGTCCAAAAACTAAGTTCTGGTGCTACATCTCTTAGGCTAATGCGTGCTTCCCTATATCTCGCGCATTTATTAGGGCATGGTATATTGTATCAGGCTCACAGTCTTCGCATAGCAGAGATAATCCTCCGCTATGTTAAATCTAATAGCTTTGCTGTGAAGTAGTCATGTCCCGAATAGAACTGAGATGTTGACTAAGTCATCTACTCATCTGCGGACGCTAGGGAAATAGTCCTTTGTTAGGAGGCCCTTTTGGGCATTTTTCCAGCGACGTTCCCAAGCATGTAGTACAGTTGCGCTTATAATGTGCTTCATTAGTTCTGAACGATTATAAAGTAAAGTGATCCCTATACAGGCCATGGAGGCCCAGAGGGTTCCAGGAGGTTGAGGCTCCCAGATTTTGGTCATTCGGAACGTGAAGGTGGTAAGGTTGTCAGTCTTACGCACCGGCCGCCTTTACCCCCAGGATTGCTCCTGGTACTCATTTCTGTTAGAGGCTGAGTCGACCCCAGGGCCATAGTGCCACCAGAAGGATTAGGCCAATTGAAAAACTCAAACGACCTCATCGGGAAATTATCTTCCACCATTCATCCATTTTAAATATGCTGACTGTTAAGTTAGTTAGTTAATTAATTTATTTTGCTTACACAGCACAGTGTTTTTCATTATACATATACAAACATACACACTTATTAACACATTTCTTAAAATTTAACACATTTAAATTTATTAAATTATTCTTTCAATACAAAATAATTATGTAATATACAATAATATTAATATCACAATATTTTCAGCATGCTACATTTTACTTATATTTTATTAAACTATAGGCCTACATTTGAATATTTTAAATTTACGTTTTTACATTACATGGAAAATTAATCAGTGAATAAATGTAGCTTATTCTTGCTAATGTAAATTTCAGATGAATGATAAATTTAAGAAAAAATATACAGATTTACAAAGAATATAGATAATTTATATTATAAAACAGTTTGCTAAAAGACAGGATTTGAGCATTTTCTTAAATGAAATTTCTGTTTTTTGCGATGTGATATAAGAAGGGAACGAATTAAATATTTTAGAACATAAGTAGTACGCAGATGACTCGAAAAGGGTGTTTCGCCAGTGCTATATCGCGTGTTGTAAGAAGGGTAGTCAAAATTAATTTTTAAACGGTGTTCACGGGAATAAGCAAAAATAACGATACAAGGTAGTGGGAGGATCTTGAGTGTTTTAATATAAGGGTTTGCAGGAATCGAGAGAATTGGCATTATAAATAGTAGGCCTACGGATTTTAGGTTTTTGCAGGACAGAGATTCTGTTTGAGTGGAATTGATTCGCTGCTCCCCAAGCAATAATGTTATATTTAACTTTAGAATAAACATAGCTGTAATTGCATGAAAGAAGCGTTCTTTTATTGCAATAAGATGCTAGCTTAGCAAATAGAAAGGTAGAAATAGATAAATATTTACATAAATTGTGTATGTGTCCCTTCCAATTAAATAAATAAATACTAGTTTTATTTTTTTTATTGTCACAAACTGATTTGTAAGAAAATATTGTGTTAAATAACCTAAATATTTTAAAAGTAAACATTAACGGCTTTAATAAAGAAGAGCAACACACAAACTAAACTGATTTTACTAGAAAAATACAAATTTGACTTTTTTTTAGCAAAATAAGATTTTAACTATCTATAAGAATATGAATTAAAAATTCAGTGGGTAGGAAATAATTATCCCTGGCAGGGATTTATCATCCTTATCCAGAAGTTCGAGGGTGCAAGCCAGTGAGGAGGGGGGAATTCAAGGCTTGGGGGAATCCCCCAACCCACACACAAATCGCACACTGCATGAATATACTGTAATATGAATTTGCCTTTTTGTGACATTTGTGACTGGTGAATCAAATAGCAACAATAATCTGTATTTGGAACATTAGCCTACTTCTGTAGCCCGATTGTTTGTAGGAAAGTGTGCAATGCTGTACGACAGAAAATATTTGCCACCAGTATCTTAGGGAATCTGTTCAACCAAGTGGATTTAATTGCACGTATTTCCTACCAATGGGCTCTGAAAGCCCATTGCTATATATCCTCACAGTCAAATTTTGTTTAAATGTTCTAACCCAAGCTTGAAGTTAATTAACGAGCCATAAATCGGAATCTTAAAATAAACGGCAAAAAGCCTTCCCCGAAAAAAAATTTCAGACCTGACAAATCTATCTTCCTTGGCCACGTTTGAAGCGGAACTTTCATGTTAATAGACCAGGTGCAATTTTCGGAATGAACATGGTCGATCAATATTAAAATTTCATTGTGTATATTATTATTATTATTATTATTATTATTATTATTATTATTATTATATATTGATATGGCTCTTCTAAACTGGACTAGGAAATGTCGATATATGGGAATTCAAATTCATCCAGATTACTACCTGCATAATCAACTTTTCGCAGATGATCAAGTAATAATTACTGAGGATACAGATGATGCGTCATAGGCCTATATGATCAGAATGTTGGTAGAAGAGTACAGGATATGGAGATTAGAAATAAATTTCAATAAAACTGAATATTTGATACCGGTAATGGATTTGGAAGAAAAGTTAATATGTAATACTGAAGAAATTGCACATGTTGAATATTTTAAATATCTAGGGTATATCATACAAAAGGATGCAACAACAAATTTAGAGATTCAAAGAAGAATAACGGATGGGAAGAGAATTATAGGAATGCTAAATTAAATCTTATGGAGTAAAAATATTTTACATAGAACTAAAAAATTAATATATCAGGCATTATTCCAAAGTACAACATTATATGGCGCTAAAACTTGGACCATAAGTAGACATCAAGCAAACAAATTAATGGTATTAGAAATGGATTTTTGGAGGCGTTCAGCAAGAAAATCCAGGAAAGAAAAAATTCGGAATAATAGAATAAGGGAAATAATGCAAGTTGAAAAGAATATTTTGGAAACTGTAGAAGAAAGACGCTTGAAATGGCATGGACATGTACTCAGAATGACAGAGGATAGAATACCCAAGAAAATTTCGGATTGGAAAGTAGAAGGAAAAAGAAGAAGAAGGAAGCCCAAAGAGTGCTGGATGGATAGAGTGAAAAGGAGTAGGCCTATGGGGAGTAAAGGATTAAGTGAAGAAGATGCTATGGACAGGGACTTATGGAGGCAAAAGATTTTTGTGGGATGAAGGAAAACCATTGTATTGTGGAATATTCCTTAATAAAAAAAATTATTGTTATTATTATTATTATTATTATTATTATTATTTTCAATGAATCCTCATTACTGTACCCCATTTTGTCCTGTGACTGCATTCGTGTGGTAGCTGTTTAGTGTTATTGAATTACAGATCTGAAGGGTGATCACTGTACCTCCTATTTTTTTTCTTTAATAGAGAGTTCTGAAACGGGGTACACTCAACCTCTTCAGAACAATTGAGAAGCTCCTTCTTAAAAAAATATAGTGACTTCGGTAAAAAAAAAAATCAATAACGACCGCTGGACCCGGTATACCGATCATAAGTCACTATTCCTACCATCTGCCGATGAAGACAAATTGGGATGATACGTGTTCGAATGGTAGGATTTGTTTCTTCTGGTATGAAACCCCAAGAAATTTGGTTTAGTAGTAGCACTCAGCTGTTCATGCCTCAGAAAACAAATCAAGGTTCTTCTTTGACACACTGCACGAAGATTAATCGAAGTTGCGGCGGGAGTTTTCTAATTGCTCTCAAATAGCGACAGCAACAAGGCATCAATGTCTTGCCTTTCCATTATAAGCGAGCGTTCTGAAAACTTATCAAATTTAAACCATGGAAACATACCCTTCCAGCAACAGTCACAAGTCGCAGGTTGTTTAAATGGTAAACTGCAGATTGTCGCCCAGCACACTAAATTGGCTGTCAACTTATTTCGATTGCGTCGTACAATGCTGCTAATAGCTTTACATGTGGAATGAACAAGCGCGAGGATAGTGCCAGGTGGAACGAGGTTTTTGACATGTGAGAGGTTTGCGATAAAATTTAGGTTTGTGACAAGTTAAATTAGGTTAGGTTAGCTAAGGTTAGTTTAGTTTAGTGACAGATAGTTGTAGCAGCAACACCATAACCACCGTCAACATTGTCAGATTGCCTACACTGTTTCACAATGAGATCGATTCTTCACACCGTTTCCCATATTGTGGCCACATGCCTTAGCCAGTACAAATTAACGCCATTTTAGGTTATATGAATGTTAATCTCATGTTTTTTTCTCTCATTTCGCCAATTTTAAAGAAAAATTGAGTTTACGTATGAATTCTATAGGTTCTAAAGAACATTATGACCTCAAATATGGCCGTTTTCTGTTTCTTAAAAAAAAAAAAAAAAAAAAAAAACAGCGTGCAGAGTGCCAGTCACCCAAATCAATATCAATATAGAAATTAGTTATACACGAGATTTTTATATTATGTTTTTTTACTTAGCCATATATCCCAAAAGTCCCTACTTCAACATTACTATAATATTCATGCAAATATTAAGTTATACGTTATTTGACTCGTAGGCCTACAACGAAGCAACGGGCCGTAAAATTTGGATTTTTCCCAAATTGGCATGTTACATACCATGAATAAATGAACCGTTAAATATTGATTTTACAAAAACTGACAGGTTAGGTTCCAGTAGAATGAGGTAGTGAACACATTACAGTCCACTGACCATAAGCGAAGGAGTTATTTCAATGAGAGAGGTCAGAGTGATCAGTTTTTAACGCCCCTCATGAGTTTAAACTTTATAATATTTTCATGTATAATTTCACATTCTTTTATGAACAATACTTCAAAAAATAATTAAATACCAATGCAAATCGAAGTGAGACTTACCTACAAACTCAGGTGTGCAATGTATTCTTACGGTAAATATTTTCTTTCCTAAACAAATTCTTAATAAATACTATAATAAGAAGAACAATAACAATAGCAATAATAGTTTAACGAAAATAGCTTACCTAAACATGCTGCAAGATACTGAGGCCATTTGCTAGTTCTCTTGCCGATCTGCAGAATTTCTTGTTCCTCCGTAAGAGGCACTGCATATGTGTTTGGCATACCTCAAAATTTAAAATATAATACGATTCAAAGAAATGAGAAACAAAACAATCTTTTAAATTTAACATCACAAGTATATGCAAGGCTGCTGGAAACTCAGCTGCTTGCTTCTCTGCTCCTTTCGATCTTCTGATGATCTGACACACGCTCAGCCTTCCGTATCTTAAAAGCCAATCTGAGGAAACATTGTGACTGCTTAGTTTTTTTCCTACTATATTATTGTTTGATCATTGTACTTATCTCGGTTCCCATTCACAAACACAATGGATTGCGGAATATAAATATAGAACATTCAATGACTCTTCTATTTTCCCAGATTTGTGTACCTAGGATTAAGTATTGCACCGTAATTAGACGAGAGCTTGAAGTTGCTGTAAATAATGCTGCAATGTGTAGTTAAGAGGTCAAGGTTCAGGTTCCTCGTTATCACTCCGCAAAAAATCATCTTTAGTTCGGAAGAGCAATGTTTTAAGATGAGCTAAGAAGGAAACCTGAAGTAAACAAAAACCAGTATGTCTGTCTCACTCTTATGTCATACGAGTAATGTGCTAGAGTGAGACAGATGTACTGGCTTTTCTTTACTATAGGTTTCCTTCTTAGAACGGCCAGACCTTTTTATAGACGGCATAATTATTTTCTCGTTTAATATTTTCCAACACTTAGAAAGTAAATACAATAACAATATTTCATAACAACAAAAGTTTCTACTCGTACTAGAGACAGCTCATCTCTGTGACTCACACATTCCTAGTGGGATCGAAGTTCACATGTCATGAAAGTTTCTGGAAAATTCTGTAATACTCTTCTGTAATACCTGCTATTAGGGACTAATTCTATCTAAATAAGTTTGAAATAATAATTCGCGAGCTGTGAACTGCGGCATTTTTTATGCCAAGTTAACTGAAAAAAAGTAGGCCTACCGTATCTTAAAACGTGTATGGTAAAAATTGGTGTAAAATTACTTTTAAAAAATCGTTTAATTCATTATTATAAGTTAAGAACATCTTGGCATTTGTACTTTTTGGATACCCCTATTTTTTATATTGCGAGAGTCTAAAATTCCCTGTCCGCGATTTTTAAAACACGATGTTAGTGAAGCTGTAAGTACTGTGATACTTTAGGGAAGGATTATCCTTTAAAAATTGCATTAATTCGTATTTAGATTTCTCCTCGCACAAAAATTTCTGCTGTCTTGCAATGCTTAACACATTAGGATACTTGATTCTGTCTGAAGATAATCAAAGAGTGCTTTCTATAAACCAAACAAAATATTTTATTTGTTATATTCACATTGCACATTTTAGTTCCTTGAAGAATTAATTGAATCATATTACAAAATTAATGCCTCAGTTTGAGAAAGAGTAAATTTTAAAGATCTATGAAGTGATTTGAAGTGATAAAGTGAGTTTGTAAAAAATTATGTACCTTGAAATCTCTTGTTCATGAAATCTTCTTTATTAATATTAATTTCAGAGATTACTTTATAAAAAGTTTTTAAAAATCCCCTTTAGTGAGGGTCTGCTAAAAGTACTAAAACTTAAATTATTTTATACGTACCGGTAACTTGAAACATTGCAGCAGCAACTGTGTTATGCCACTCTCTACATAAAAGTCGGAAACTGTTTGTTCAGCATGTGCTAAGTTATTCTTGAAGAAAGATACACAATTTTGTGTAAGTTCACTGCAGCAACTTACTGGTGAGTATTTTAGGAGAAAAACTCCTCTGAAACTGGGATTCGAACCGTGATCTTTGACTTTTGTGTCGATGCTGTAGGCCTACCAACTGAGCTAGCCTGAGCTCCAGTCACAGCTCCAGATGGAATATATCTCCTATGACTGATCATCCTTAATGGTCTCATTTGATGTACGAGGGAGAATCAAATGAAAGCCGCAATTAATTTCTTTCCACTAATTTACTGCAGGAAGAATGCTTGCTTGCACATTATTTTTCTACATAGTCCCCTCCCAGTTCAATGCACTTGCGCCATCGGAAAGGAAGTGCTTTGATACCGCGTGAGAAAAATTATTTTCCTTGACGCTGTAGCCACTCGTGCACCGCCTATTGAACGTCTTCATCAGGCTTGAACTTCTGCGCTCCAAGGTGCTCCTTTAATGGACCAAAGATGTGGAAATCTGATGGTGACAAATCTAGCGAGTATGGCGGATGTGGGAGGCACTTGAAGCGAATGTCATCGACGGTTTTCATGGTTGCACGAGCAGCATGAGGACGGGCATTATCATGTTGAAGCAAAACACGTGCTCAAGCAATTCCCTTCGCTTTGGCACCATCAGACTTTCACATCTTTGGTCCATTAAGGGAGCACCTTGGAGGGCAGATGTTCAAGTCTGATTAAGATGTCCAATCGGAGGTGCACGAGTGGCTACAGTGTCAACCAAAATAATTTTTCTCACGCCGTATCGAAGCACTTCCAATCCAATGGCGTAAATGCATTGAACTGGGAGGGGACTATGGGGAAAAATAATGTACAAGCAAGCATTCTTCTTGCAGCAAAATAGTAGAAAAAAAACTAATTGCTGTTTTCATTTGATTCTCCCTCGTATATTATACGGTATTGTGTAATTTAGTGACTTTGTGACCGGGTCTCTGCTGTTATTGTACGGCAACATTTAAGATACAGATATATATTCATGATAACACAGTTCTGTTGAACATTGCATAAGAATGTTACACTTTATCGATGTTTTTCTGAAGTAGACTTACAGGAAGTGAAATATTTTAAATAATTTGTAATACGATTTACATAATTTCTAGAAAAATAAAATCAGGTAAACTGATGTAAAAAAGTGCCAGTATGTTTTTGTTTAATCAGTTATGACTGCAATTATGATATGCAGAATATGTTTTTTTTTTCAATTGATTTCCAAGTTAAGCTCCAGATTTATTCATTAAGCAGGGCTTACGGAAGAAGAAAGGTCTACCATCTCGGCCACCTGGGTCATTTTAACGATCTAGTTGGATAAGCGCATGTAAAACAATAGTTTTTTTTTGTCATAGCTACCTGTATTTTAATTTCCAAGGCCTTATAAGATCACAGTAAAACAATAGGCTATGTTGTCAAGATAACTGATTTTCATTTTTTTTATAAATTCTTTCGAATACGTATATTACCATAAAATAGGCACTAAATTGAGCATTACTCCGAAACAGATCAACCGATTTTATCCATTATGAATAGACGTCTTCCCATGGACATTATACGTAAATGTGTATACCAAGTTTCATAAAAATCCGGTAAAGCGTATTTGAGTTACCGCGTCCTTAAAATATACACTAAATTGGGTTTTACTCCGGTACCGGTCAACAGATTAGGTTCAAATTCAATAGGGCACTTTTCATGGAAGTCATAAATGGGTATACCAAGTTTCATGAAAATCCGTTACAGCGTATTTGAGTGATGGCGCCTTTCTATGAGAAAGGCGCCATAATCTATTAAAATAGGCACTAAATTGGGCATTACTCCGGTACCGGTGAACCGATTTGGTTCAATATCAATAGGGTTCTTCCCATCGACATTATGAATGTTTATACCAAGTTTCATGAAAATCCGAAAAAGCGTACTTGAGTTATGGTGCGTACAGACGCACGAACAGACGGACGGACAGACAGACAGACAGACAGACGGACAGACATTTTTTCGTCCCCCACACAATCTCATAAAGTACCATACTGACACTTAGTAAATATTAAATCTAATATTACGAATACAGGAAAGCAACTTTTCTTGTTTTCTTTTACTTTATGAATATCCTGAGGAAATATTAAGGAAATTTCTACAAAACTGCAAAATAATATGGCAAAAATTATTGTGCAAGGCGTCATTTGAATATTGAAAGATTGGGTTCACAATAGCTTATATACGGATTTCTACACGGAATGTTCCAAGCGGTTATGCAGGCCCTAGCTTGCATACCATGTACCAACACTCCCATTGGCTATCGACGAGTTTTGTCTCATTGGTCCTTTACATACAGACTGGGCAACTGCTTTATTCATGTGCCAATACTACCGAACTGTTGTTGACCACGTGGTATTTGGTCCATTTTTCCTACGAAAACTAAATTCACAGATTCTATGGAAGTGACAATTGGGTTAGGAGCAGTGATAAACTTATTAGTTTTAGTGACATGTAGAGCTAGGCTGGTAGCAGCTAGGGTAGGAACAGTGACATTAATGCTGATCGCCATCAAGTTTATGGACCTGTTTCTGCGTCACATGACCCAACAACTCTCTCCTCTCCCACACATGAGCTGACTTCATAGAGCCATTTTTTGTTTATTTTGTGTGAACTTCATAGCGAATATACGCCTACCTATATTTAGAATATTCTTACATGAAATAAGTGCTACAGGGTTTAAGAACAAAATAAAGTGAAATGTTGCCATTTTTGTAAAGAAACGAAGAACGAGAAGGCTCAAATATGAGCTATATAAACCCCAAAGCATTATTTTAAGAGTTTATGAAATATTCCTTCGATAAAGTGTGAAGTCGATTACTTATCATCAAGGCAAGGCATTTGATGATTTTGCATCTTTTTTATATGAAGGTTAAAAGATAGCTCGAATGTATTTAAACATGTATCATGAAATAATTGCTTAAATAAGGACAATTTGTTTTTGCATTTTTTTTTGGCATTATATTGCTTTTTTTGTTATTTTCAAGAAATAGGTCATTTTTGGCGATTTTTAGGTCATTTTTGGCATTATCAGGTCATTTTCGGCATTTTAGGTGTTTTTCGGCATGTCAGGTAATGTTTCAGTGGAGGTAGAGAGGAGCTTTTCCATGTACAAATCGTTACTTTCAGACAATAAACAATTGTTTTTATTTGAGAATCTCCGCCAAGTATTCATAGGTAATTTTAATTCAGGTTTGTTGCAACCACCATAGCAGTTTCTGTTGAAGCAATAAAGAGTTATTTTTTCTATCTTTTTAAATGGCACATATTTGCTATGTGCAATTTAGTGGGCCTGCCAGTTCAGAAATATTTTTTTTTCGCTAAGGGTGTCCAAGTAATATAAATTTACTTACTTCTTTAGTAATAAAATAAGTGTATTTTATATTGTAAATTAATATATAACGCATTGTTATCCATTAAATTGCTATTAGCAATTCATTACTTACAAAAACTAGTTATAAGTAATAAGTATAAGTAATAAGTTATAAGTAATAATGGTAAATTTATTGGTCTTTTTTTTTAATTTGTGTCATTTTTTCACTATTTTTAGGTCGGAAATACATTTTTTATTTTGCATATTTGCACTATTTTTTGGTCATTAAATGCCTTGCCCTACTTATCAGCACACAATATATTTTTGTAATTCCCTCAATTCATAGGTGATAGTCCAATACAGCTATGTATATAAAAAACTATAGATAAAAAAAAGGATAACATTATCAGTACTATATAGTTACAAGCACAACTCCCAAGGTTGCGGGTTCGATCCCGGCCCAGATCGGTGGCATTTATGTATGCATAAATGTGACAGGCCCATGTCAGTAAATTTACTGACATGTAAAATAACTCCTGTAGGACAAAATTCCGACACACCGGCGACGGTCACAGGCCTAAGTACCAGTAGTAGTACATCCCCGTCTTTAAATAACCATATACCAACCAACAAGCACAACTATCTGTAAATTGCGGCTTTGTTTAAAAAATACACAACACTTTTAAAGTATGTTGCTGCCGTTGAGAAAAATAGCCTCCCCTGTCCAACACCCGTAAATTTCCTTGATACATTATTCTGAGCAATGCTTCGGGGAAAGAAGTAATGAATAGTAGAGTCACGGTCCAAAGTTCCTTAATTATTAGATCCTGTTCATCTGTGCCGTAAATTTGCCACATGTCCGATGGTATGAGATGACGGTCGGAGTTCAGAGGTTTGCTAAACACATTTTGAAGGCCACAATATTGATATTCGATATAATAATTTTTTATCGAGGATACATTTTGCTCTCTCTAAAATAGTTGCAGTAGGTTCTTTGTATGCCTTCAATATGTGATGATTACATTCTAATATAATTATAATTGTGTATATTTTGACTTGTTTGAATTTTGTTTTCTTCTGATTACTCTAACATCTTGAGTTATAAATTCACCATCAATGAGCCTTCATTTATTGATGTGTGAGTATTTTTTATACCTATTGTAAGTATGAATCTCTGAATAAGGCATGAATATTGGTATAAATTATCTGCTGTTGAAAAAATATCAAATTTATACCTCCACCGCAGATTAGCCTTTCTTCATAGACAGCATAACTTCAGGTGCTATTAAATATTTGTTTCAGTGTTATCTTTATTCTTGGCACCGCAAATGGACTTGCTTATAATTGAATGATAATGAATATCAAAGATCAGTCAAGTTTCTTGCCATCTCTGTATTATTCGTTGTCGTCGGCTTTACCGCCCCTTCAGAATGGCTTACACAGCAATGCCTGTAGAGAAGAGGCAAACATCTGGGAGTGGGTGTTTTCTTAGGGTTTCTAGTGATATGGGCTTCAAAGTATCAACCTGTAGGCTAAGCCCATATTCGATTCCCGACAGTAACAAACTATCCTTGCACAATATACAAAATCAAATGCTATCCTAGGTTTGGTTGATAGCTAGTAAGAATAAGACACACTGATCTAAATTCTTCCTTTAATTTGTTTATTGTTGCTGTTATTATTATTATTGTTTTCATTGTTATTATTATTATCTTCATTATTATTATTGTCATTGTTATTATTATTGTCTTCATTATTATTATTATTATTATTATTATTATTATTATTATTTGCTACCTCAGCTATTGAAATTTCATTATTCTGGAACTGAAGCCTCTCTGACGTCTGTAAGCGGGGGATGGGAAGAACTCATAGTTATCGCAGCATGGATCAGAAGAAAGAGACGACGTGGGTCAGCAGCATCCATTCCAGGATGATAGGAAGGCGACATACTCCGTCATAAGCTGCACGAAGTCTGTAAACAGAAATGCATCCATTTAAATTTCAGTGAGATGCACGTATAAACATATATTGGTATATTTCACGTGTAAAAATCGAACCTTCTTTTACGGATGCATTCCTTTTAACCATAATGTGGTTAAATGAAACTTATTTAACTATTCCTCCTCAAAATAACTATGATTTTATTTACAATTATAATATAATTATGTAAAGGTAAAGGTAAAGTGATCCCTATACAGGCCATGAAGGCCCAGAGGGTTCCAGGAGGTTGAGGCTCCCAGATTTTGGACATTCGGCACATGAAGGTGGTAAGGTTGTCAGCCTTACGCACCGGCCGCCTTTACCCCCAGGATTGCTCCTGGTACTCATTTCTGTTAGAGGCTGAGTCGTCCCCAGGGCCATAGTGCCACCAGAAGGATTAGGCCAATTGAAAAATCTCAACGACCTCATCGGGAATCGAACCCGCGACCTTCCGGTTTGTAGCGCAGCGCCTCAACCACTACGCTACGGCGTACCCCATATAATTATGTGCTATAGTAAAATCTCTTTAACTATATTTAAAAAAGGAAAGAAACTTAATAGTAAATGCAAACATACGATAGGTTGTGCCAACTATAATAGAGACTGAAAAGCTGATTGTGCGAATTGTTCGCACCTACCAACTGGTAAGAATATAAAGTTTTACAAAGTCTTCATCATAGGTAATAAAACGAGAGGTCCTGATTTTATTGATAAATAAATAATTTTAGCATAAGAGAATCCGGTTTTTCCTCACCTGTGAGACAAATGTCGGGTAACTTTAGGCCCTTGAGGTCCCCATATATCATCTGGCCGTCATTATCATCTTCATCCCATCCTCGCCTTGTTTGGAGTGAGTGAGTGAGTGAGTGAGTGAGTGAGTGAGTGAGTGAGTGAGTGAGTGAGTGAGTGTGTCTCGTCCTCTGTATTCGTGTTGTCTCGGAGGTGGCCCCACCATTGGGCTGATCACTCAACCGGGGAGGCCCTCCATGTCCTTGTCTGGTCAAAAAATATATATGTGATTCCGACAGGTCGCGCGGCTTGGTTCGCTTAAATCCTATAAGGGATAGGTAAAACAAAGATAAAGAAAAAAAGAACGAGAATCCGGACCTAGAGTAATATTTATCATGAGTTCTCACAGAATTAAGCACGTAATGAATAATTATTTAAAACCAAAATGAATAAAAACATCCCCATAATTATTATTGTAAGCGAAATAGTCTGCAGGGTTTCCCAACCTTTTTCAACTTCCGGCACACGAAAGGTGTAACGGCACACTCACTGATCTTACAAACTATTCTGAATTAAAAGTAACATTTTTATTATTATTTGTAAGCTTATGATGTAAATATAATTATAATTTAATGAGACTATTCCATTCATACGCCGGGTTATTGATATTGGCCAATAACGTTTAGCAATTCTTCGGATATAGACCAATCACGATCGTTTATCTTATAAAATGCTTGCTATTAATACGAGGATGCGATTTCATCAGATAAAACGATAGCTCGTAACTGGAAATGTAGGTATCAACATGCAATGACTAATACGTCACATGCTGCCAGTGAACACAATAAAAGCACATTATTTTATATAATATAACTTATTTGAAAATTGAAAAAAATAAATGTACATTGATTAAAAACACGATTTTGATTCGATGCAAACCAGTTCGTGTGCATTTATTCTGTTCTGCTGTTACCTTACCTAAATTAGGTTAACTATGACTTATATACACTATATACTTATACACTATACACTATACACTTATACACTATACACTTATACACTATATATACTTATATGACTATTGGTAGCATTGGTTACACCATGGTAACTCGAATCGATTAATGGATGGTTGATTCATAGTACGCCGAGATCTCGCAGCTGATAGTTTTGTTCTTATGTAACAAAGCACGGCTGTCTGTCCGTCCTCCGTGTGCCTGTACGCGCGATAACTCAAATACGCTTTATCGGATTTTCATGAAACTTGGTATACGCATTTATAATATCCATGGCAAGAAGCCTACTTATTTTGGACCAAATCGGTTGACCGGTATCGGAGTAACGACTAATTAAAGGTCATATGCTTTTTAAATGGGAAATCATGACTGCACTACAATCCTGCGTTTCTAATCATTGAGGACCTTGACTCCAGTGCAGACAGATGTTTGTTTATTTCGTTGATCAAGTTGAAATGAATAGGCCTACTATATGCCTACTATATGCCTACAGAAGGTATATTACTGTGAAATAATTACGAGTAGGAGAATTTCATGCCAGTCCATTTTGTGAAATGTTGAGTTGAGATATTTTAAGAATGATTCTTTATCGGTGTATACGAGTATGAATTAAGGTTAAGTATCAAACTTTAGACCTTTGTTCTTCCATAAGCCCTGCTTAATGAATCGATCCGGAGATAGATAGATTATAGATTATAAAATAGAGATAGATTATAAAAAATAACTTCTTTTCTGCATATCATAACTGCAGTTATCAATTATACATTTCGTATTACATTGTAATTCGTTACATTTTGTGCCCCTTATTCGGTCATTATTACATATGTCGGAAGTTTAGAACATAATGATTTATGAAGTAGATCGGGTTTCGTCCATTTTTAGCTAAATCTGTAACGCTACTGTTAAACCTTTATTACTGGCTCCCATAATCCCTTTTAATGAAAATTCGGAAATGGTTCATTGCAATTACAGGGAAGACCTAGGTACTCGTAATTAGCAAACTACATGAAAAATAATATTAAATTCCTAGAACACAGCAACACTTTATGTAGAACGTAAAATGACATACTATATCTTCAAAAACGACAACATTACTCACTTGTACAAATTATAATAAATACCAATAAATTAATTATGTAAAATCTCAAAACCCTCATAATATTAACATCTAAAATCATTGTTCATGTTGCGTGGATGAGTATTACTCAACGACGCAATAACACATTCTAGCCTATATACTCAGTGCAACGCAATATCCTTAATTGCAGTACATCACTCTATCGCCGTTATGATCTCAGTTCTACAATCTGAGCACATTAAAAGCCTGACTATAATAAGAATCTAAAATCAATCCCAAACCTTTATCATTCATCTAGATCACTCTGTATTTAGTGGCAGGGGAAGACTCACTTCTTGGAAATACAGTACAGTATGTTTCTTACATAATCCTTCTAACATTCATGCCAGTTTTAAAAGAATACTGAAAGTGAAAAAAAAAAAACTGCAAGCTATATTTTGTAAAAATCTTGTCTTATATTCACTGGCATTAAATTAATTGCATAGTAACGAGGTTTCGTATGTATTTTATACGGGAGAAGATCCATTCAGTTGCATTTATTGGCGCAGTGCGAGGGTGGCACTGTAAAGAGGAGCATTATATCGAGAGTTGACTGTACTTTCTTAACTCCGGTTACTTCAAATGCTCAAATACTCACTATTTCGTATCCATTTAATCAGTCATGATTGCATGACCAACATTCTCTTTGTACAAAATATTTTCCATGCCATGTGAGTAGGGATGTTCAAGTTTTTCGAATCGAAACCATGGATGGGTAAATGGATGGATGAATGGATAGATGGATGGGCATCCTAGTGAAGGTTTTATTACGCTACGCTTATTTTCTTATACAGCTGGTAAGTTTATCGCCTGTACGCTAATATGAACGAACCGTCCTCTCACTCATTTTTGTTAATTTAACCTCTCCCGTTGTAGGGATATTTATGCAACCTACGCCGCCCGGGCCTTATAGGACCGCGACCTGTCGGGAGAGAAATTACCTTTGGATCATATACATACTTCTTTTGGCCAGATAAGACTTAAAAGGCCTCACCGGATGAGTGGTCAGCCCAATGCCAGGGCCACCACTGATCGCCGAAACAACACGAATCCATAGGACGAGACCCAGCAGTCGAACACACTCGTTCCGAACGGCTGTGTGCACATCGGCACAGTCGCATTTTCGTACACATCGGCATAGTATTTTTATCCTTGCAATATCATCGTGCTCATCGCCACACACCCTTCGTGAACTTGGGGTAGGGGTGGACATAGAGACAAAGTTACATTATCGCATAGAATGCAATGGAGTTCACAGTAACTGCTAGATAGACAGAAAGACAAACACTTCCTTTTATTATTATAGATACATACTGTGTACGCCGTCACGGTGGCTCATGCTTAGCGCGTGGGCCTGGCATGCTAGCGGTCCCGAGTTCAAATCTCGGGGCTGGCGGGCGTGTCATTTGTGGTGGACAAAGCCGTGACCTTTGGGGGTTTTTCTCGGGGATCCTCCCGTTTCCCCCTTCATTCATTCCACCAACACTCTCCACTTCAACTTCCTTTCCCCCCTCATTATCATCCCGTTCCCCTTTACTGGTTTTCGGGCCAGCTCCTGCTGCAGACTCTCCTGCGGGACTCCCCCGTCCTGCCCCGCTGCTTGTGGTCAAGAGTTGCTGGTGGTGTACCGTGCCTTTGGGGCTCTCAGAGGGACCCTGGGTTAGTGGCGCATGTCTGGCTGTGCCGCGCCTATGGGGCTCTTGTACGAGGGACCCTGGGAACGGTGCACGTGGAGTGGTACCAGGTCCTTGTTGAATGTAGGGGAGCTCCGTGGGGGCTCGTGGTGGAGTCAGTTGACTGGGGGGCCTTAGGGCATGCACATCATTCGTTTCCTAGGGGGTGTACAATGGGCCCGCCTATGTGGCCTCCGTACGCGAGCCCGTCAGGGCTCAGCCCCTGAACCATACCATACATACTGTGTACATTAATATTATAATTGTATTGTTTAGAAATCATTCATAAAGTATCTGCCTGCGATTGAATGAAACTTTGAATTAACCTAACCTAACCTGACTTAACCTATCTACGATATCAACGGCCGGTTTCCTTAACCGCGATAGCTAAGGGGTGTGCTGCCTTGGAGCCGTGGTGAAGGAGGCTGTAAGTTTGAGTCTCTATGTCCACCCCTACTCCGAACGCGTTGTGTGGCGATGAGCACGATAACCATTACTAGATAAAATACTATGCCGATCTGCACGACACCTTCCGAACAAGGCGCCGATAGGATGAAGATGATAATGACGGCCAGATGATATCCAGGGACTAATCAGCCGCCTACATTACCAAAATACATTATTGCAAGTAGATTATTTTTAATAAACCAAGCCATTGTGAGTCAGGTATTCCGACACTAGATGGTCATATCATTGAAATGCTGACGATTCGGAAGACAGTTTCTCTACTCTGAAAATAAATAACTCACAGGTCGAAGTTATATTTTTACTATCACCCTTCAATTAGGATCATACATCATATGGAGCATTAAATTATGATGTGGACATTATCTTTTCATACCGTACCCTGTTAACTGAAAATATATAAAATGTTAACCAACTGAAACAGCTTATTGGCATTGGTTGTTTCTGTTGTGACTTGTGAATCATTCATATGTTTACCACCCTTAACATGGATCTTCTCCTCAGGCAATGCAGAGTTGATCGTGATGCTGGGGACAATCTCGGAGGGTTGTGGCAAAGTCGATTAGCTAATAATCTAAATACAGGGAGTCCGGGAAAGACCTGACGAAAAAGAAATAATTATATATCTGAAACTATTGCATTTATTGACGTGATTTTTTCACGGTTACAAAGAAAAACACGATGAGTTTTAATAAGCCTCTATGTGACCAGCTAGGGCAGAAATTTTATTGCTAATAATTAGTCCAGTTTCCATACCATATTATCCCAATATAAGTCATGACTTACGACTGTTCACATTTTCAAAAAAAAAAATACATGAACTTTGGAAAAAAATTCAATTTTTTGTATTTTCATGTTGAATTTTAGAGTTAAAGAGAATTTCAAAAATGTCTTCCTATATAATGATTTGAAACTACTATGAACAGGCTTTCAAATAAAAAAACCTCAAGTCTCCATAATTTTTGGTTTCTGATTTATAGCGCTTTGAAAATTGCAATATTTTCCTTGCGTACTACTTTTTACCAAAAATCCCGATTCTTTGTGTGCCTGTAACATTGTTACAAAACAAGTGAGAAGGAAAATATTTCATTTCTGAACATAGGTCATGTGGTCCTTTAACATATATTTTTTTCAGCAAAATCCATGATGTTGATGTGACACCCCCTGTATGATCTGAGATGAAATGGGTCATATACATTATTGTAATACTATATTCAGAGTAATAGTGTTCCTGTGTCTTTTTGTATTATCTTATGTAAATAAAAAGGTACAGCTCACTCGATACATAACCCGGCCAACCAGTATTCGTTAGGATGTGTTCTTGACAGAAAATAGAATATACAGTAGTATGAGAAAAAATCTGCATAGGAACTCTATAGAGACTGTATGAAGGGAAATGAGCCTTTATTATACAAGTGGAATATATTTGAGCATTAATTGTGGTCTCCCGGAAACTTTGAAATAAGTCCTAGTTTCTAAATAAAATGCTGCATAGGACAATTGGGAAGGTTTACTTCTTCTCGATAGTAGCCTAATCCTTGTATTTCCTCTCTAGATTTCTTTTCCTTTTCTGGAACCCAAACAGATATAGACATACAAAGTAAAGGAGACTGTAAATTTCCTATAGGGTTCTGTAAGGAAGTCTCTGATATGAAGAAAATAAAATATGCTCTGGTTTGTGTGTAGATTGCATTTTGTACAATATTATTAAAGCCGACTTAGGTCTCCCAAGATCTTTGAAATGAGTTTGATGAAATTATCAGACGAAACAAATACCCTATGGTATTTGGTTTATTTCTTCCCGCTAGGGATACACTTGTATTTCCTCACTATATTTCTCTTTTGCTGTATAGAGATACAAGGTAAAAGAAATATTTATATCTCCAACTTTGCTGAAGTATGTTAATAGATTTCATCTGTACATTAAAATTGCTGCTTATTATCTCTCAAAAGTTTTGAGATGGTTTTGGTGAAATGAGTGAACGAAATGAATTTTTCTAAATGGGGTAAATGGCATGGTTTACATCTTTCCCGATAGTATTACTTGTATTTCCTCTCTAGATTTCCCTTTCGTCTCTGGAATCCAAATAGCGACAAAAAGAGATCCTAGTATACAAAATATGCACAATATTCCATATGTTTCAGATTGACCCAGTAGGCTTAACATCATAGTAAACATTTTGGTCATTATAAACACCATAACCCAGTTAACAGACACCGCTAATGAGCTGATCCATCCTTTCGCATCATTAGTGGCCAACTCCACCATCATAAACCAAGGTATAGGACCAAACCCAACACTGAATGCTATAATATAAGTATTTAACGCAGCTAAAGGTAACCAAGTCCACTCAGAAAGATGAGTCCCGTGTTCCTTCAAGTAGAAAAACACTGCCAGGATTAGAAGTGAAACCGCCATCCCAATGCCTGAAGTTAGAAGAAGTAGTCTTCTGCCAAGTCGGTCTATAACCAGAGCTGCACCATAAGTAGAAACTACTTGAACTACCCCTATTACGAGAGTGCATATATAGGGTGAGAGATTGCTACCAGCGGCCTGGAAGATGTCTACAGTGTAGAATATTACTGCGTTTATTCCACTTGTCTGCTGGAAAATCATCAGCCCAAGAACAAGAGTAACTGTCTTGAACAGTGGCGACTTGAATGAAACATTCTCCATGCACTTCTTGAATGCATCCCACCTGGTGGTAGTGCACTGGTCACAACGGGTGCTACTTTTACGTACAATAACTTCCACCTCCCAAAGTTCATTGTTGATATCTGGAGTGTCTAATCTTCCCACATTCCTTAGCCATCTCAAAGATTTTTCAGCTTCTACAGTTCTATGTTTAGATATAAGATAGATCGGTGATTCAGGCATCCAGAAGAATGCTATAGCAAATACAACTGGCACCAATCCTCCAGCAATGCTCAGCCACAAGTATGGAACGAAAGCTCCAATAGCATACACGTACAAGATGCCAACGGTTATGCCTATATCCATATAAGAACCTAGTTCTCCTCGAATGCAGGTCTCAGCAATTTCTTCGTTATATAGTGGTACCGCTACTGTAGCTACACCAGCTGCAAGCCCAAGGATAAATCTTGCGATATAAAGCAGCAAAACCTGTGAACAATAACAATTCTTGAATTTCAAAGCAAATCGCTTTCATTTTTTTAGTTGGTACTAAACATGTTTACTTTATACCTACAATAGTAAAAATTTTCCTCTCAGGTGTGATGTAATTTTCATAGCAAGGAATTAAAATTATACTTTTATTTCTGCACTCCTAAAATTCTTTGTAATACTCACAACATCTCATGCAACCACATTACAAAGATATAGCAATCAATGTATTTTCTAAACTAGCTTAATAATTATTCTACCTAGTGATATGTATACTTCGTACTGCAATTTCAACTATATGTATACATTTTGCATTGAAATGCTATTTTTATATTCAGTATAATTTAGTGTGTCTCAGTGTATATCGCGTAACAGTAGGGTTTCCAGAAGTATGAGGAAAAAATACGGGACACTTTGATCTGTGTTGAAAACAACTTAACAATACATTCCCAAGGCATTGGGTACCACATGTGAGTTTGCTCTAGTTTATTTCAAACTTAAAACAAAAAACGACAGAAGATAAATAATAGGTTCACCTTTAATTTTATTACAAATCACACTCATGAATCATACTTCTTTAAGGAATGAATTTCATTCAACAATTGCATATTTTGAAGCAGCATGTCATGGAAATTGGAATGCCACACAATCTTCATTGAGAAAATGCTTTTACTGTTTTTACACACAGTTTGTTTTTCTGATATTCAACTTTTCCATTTTTATCTTTCAAAAAGAGAAAATGAGCTATTAACTCATCAGTATATTCACATTTCCGTTTTGAAATTTTGTAATTAAGTCACTGGTGCAACCAGGGGCCTCACCCCCAGGAAAATGTTTAAACATTAAACTAATTAAAATCACATTTTATGCTATTTTAGCACTGAAAAACTAGTTAGCATGTCTAAGACATGCCAACTTAAACAAGAAATCGTTACCTAAGTTATAACACTTATTACTATTTATAAGAAAAGTTAAATTACAAATGAAACAATGGACATAATAGGTCTACATTTACAAGTTCAGTTTTTATTATTAAATAAAATAATTAAATATTTTACAAAATAGAGCTTAAACAACTTAAATAGAATTTTAGGTTTTTATTTTGGGGGAGGTCCAGACCCCCTGGAGCCCCCCTTCCCTACGCCACTGGGTGCAACAGGATTCAGTTACAAAGATGAAATTCCTAAATACAACAGAGCAAACTGACACAACCAAGCATGATCGTACTCATGCTAAGTATCCCGAATGGTCCCAGAAATCACAGTGAAGCTAGCAACTGTTAACCAGTACTGCCATCCCATTTTTTCTGGATTGTCTTTAGAAGATAAAAAGTAATTACATAAATGCGTCTCGAAGACTTCTTTCAGGACAATGGGATGCATTAGCAAAAAAAGGAACATTCCCATATTTTACGGGACGTCTGGGAACCCTATGTAACAGTAATTTGGCGAGTTTGATCATTAAGATTCCATGTGCCACTGTTTCTCACTAGTTCAGTTAGTAGGTTGTCAGCACGGGCAGCTGAATTTTCAGGGTTTGAGTCTCGGTATTAGAGGCATTTTCATCATCATTTCTCTCATTTAATACCAAGAGAAATATATTAACCTGTGGAAACATTATGTAGAGCTGTACAAAGTGAGAAACTGCTCACAAAAGATTATACGTTAGTGCATTTTAGTATATATATGGCATAAACATATTTCCGTGAGGTTAATTATGAAGATTCCGAATTCTAGTGCCAATATCAAAGAAATTTTTCTCATTCTGCTTTATGAATTCTAAGCCCGTGAGGATTGCAGGCAAGCTGCCTGGGTTTACCGCTTCATAAATGGCCAGATTACTCGTCCTCATCTCTTGTTTCCAGCTCATCGTAATGTTGCTCCCTGGGAGAAAAACTCTGGAAAAAAGTACCTGTGGTCTCATCAAAAACATATAGTCTACTGATAGTAAAGGTATATCGCTTTTAAGCAAGAACACTTTCTTCATAAAATTATAGCCCTAAATAGCCTACTGTACTTTACTTGTCACTCATGAGTCATGTTGAAAACAGACTTGTAGGTCTATTGTTTTAGAAAAAGTAGAAGAAAGCAAGTTGATTTTACTCATGCAAAATGCATGTAACTTCTTTTTATGTACTTCATGCCACCTATATTAGAAAATCACAATATTATATACTCTTCTGAATGTAATAATTGAATAAGATAGTTTGCAAGAAGAGATTTTTAAAAAAATAGCCTTCTCTCAATTACTTTGTTGTCATGGTAACGCGATTCAGCCTAAGCCATTATTGCTAAGCCCATACTATTCTTGTGTTCTGTAATTTCTTCAATAAGTTTCATTTTTCCGATTGAGCTTAAGTCTGAAAACTTTTAGTTACCACTAGAGTTGCCACCTGTCCCAAATTAGGCGGGACATCCCGCATTTTAAGAACATTTACAGCGTCCCGAATTATGCCTAAGAGGGACGCATTATATTGCGGGATGCCAAATTATTCCAAAACAAAATATGAGACAGCAATTCTTGGTGGCGTATTTTGTGAATTTCGACTCATAGTCAAGATATCGATGTCGTTCCATCGCTAAAATGTATCGTGTTGGCAGCATTGAAATCACCGCCCATGTAATTTATTTGTATAAGTCGCGTGGGCATTCTTGGGGTATGTTCGTGATCTGCACACCCATCGTGCAAGCCATTAACTGGTGATCCGACGGGGAAGTACCGTAAACAGATCATATGACACGCTGCACTGATTTGCCAAGTACAGTTCCTTCTGGAATTATAGCACAGCAAGACATGTGTAGTGTTATCAGTTGTAATTTGTGTGTTTTGTGTGTCGTTCGTTGAGTAAGAACTAATTAAATATTCCTCCTGTTATTCCTAAACTTAGTGGTAAGCCATTACCTAGTCAGAGTCGGGATTGCCAATGTTCATAATCTTTTCTAAACGTGTCTATGACTGTACATTGTTTTTTGAAATTCGATGAGAAAGCTTTAAGTTACTTAGAGCAAGTATTTGACTTCACAGAAAACAATCTTTATGGCACACTGAAGAACTTGAGTCTTAAAGAGTTCACTATCTTTCAAACATCTCAAAGACTCTGTAAAGGCACATAATGTAGAATCTGATGTTAATTTGGATGAGTTATATGAGGAATTCTGCTTTAGTTCAGGTATAATAAATGCTACTAAAATGAACTTTGCAGAAGGAGAGACTATGTATGAGTATGAAATGGAAGAAAATTATGCAGGAGATTGGTAATGAACACATTCCCAATCTCATATGCTTTGTTCTGAGCATTCCTGGTAGCAGTGCCTTTCTGGAAAGAGTGTTCTCTCTCTTGAATCTAAAATGGACAGAATCCAGAAACAGATGCTCAGCTGACCTCATAAAGAGTGAAATCATTTCTACAAATGTTACAGATACCTGCAAAGATTATTTAGTGAGAGTGAAACAGAACAAACAACTATTAGAAGCTGCCAAATCAAACAAGAATTACAGCTTCAAGTCACGAATTTGTCCAGGTTTATTATTATTATTATTATATAGGAAACATTATATAATATAATATATAACATTATATAATAGGAAACATTATATAATAGGCGTATTTCAGCAGATGCTAATTTCATAGCTAAAGTCTTTCGTCGGGAAATACACTGCAAATCAATTTTAGATAACATTGGACTTTCTGTCCCTCATACAAGAGGAACAAGAAACCAAACAATTTTTATTGTACAACAGCCTTATACAATTCCATATTTTAGATTAGGCATTGCTTGTAACACCTTATACAAAAATTCTGATATATTCCACACACAGTGATTATTATTATTATTATTATTATTATTATTATTATTATTATTATTATTATTATTATTATTATTATTATTATTATTTTATACACACAAGACTGACAAGGAATCATTCATTATTTTTGGTAAAACAGCCATATGCTCTACCAGTTTACCTTAGCGCGATTGCTGCTAACAAGAAACGTATTAATGACAAAATCTTTAATTAAAGAATGTGACCCGCTTTCCTCAAATACAAACAAACTACACTTTGTGTCTGCAATGAATTAACAACTCGGGAATGTGCTGACCACACAATGTTCATGCTATTGACATAGCTGACTTAACATACAAGTCAACCCGAAATGTCAGATGTTTCAACTTAAGATTATTATGCTGACCACACAATATACCTAATTGATCAATGAGGTTAACACTGCAGACATGACATACTCACAAATCAGATGTCTAATTATGTATTATTATGTAATTCCTGTTGTATATGTCATCTATTATTATTGTACATCATCATCATCATCATCATCACTACCATTCCTGTATCATAAATCATTCTATTATTACCTAAGAAGCCTACTGTTTAAAATTTGTAAAAACTGTCTGTAGCTTCTCTAAATAAATAAATGAAATGAAATGAAATTATTATTATTATTTTGTTAATCTATTCTTTTCTAATGTTAGTGTTACTGTTACATAGCCTATTCAGTTTTGGCTTTGTAATATATTCATTCTTTCTGTTATTAATAAATTGTTCCATGTACAAATTTAGGTATGAAGATCGGCGGTCTGCATATATTCGACAAAGTGTCCCTCCTTAGCCTTATCAATAGGGGGCAACCTTAGTTAACACCATTAGCTCAATTAGTTCATATAGGTTAAAATTGCAACCAGTTCACAATTGCTCGTACATGCGTATTA
The DNA here is from genome assembly GCA_964059195.1 of Ectobius pallidus. Taxonomy (NCBI): domain Eukaryota; kingdom Metazoa; phylum Arthropoda; class Insecta; order Blattodea; family Ectobiidae; genus Ectobius; species Ectobius pallidus. Next base: position 23,455,307 of record CAXKWD010000008.1, read on the forward strand.
AAAAACATAAGTCACCTTACATATAAAATATACAAAATGAATTAAACTTAAATATATCATTGTAAAAGCTTCTCTTGAGTCAACCTGTAATTTCGTTTCTTGCATTATTAAAGGACATTTCATTTTTGAAATAATTTATTAAATACTATTCATTGTTTAATGTACTCTAGAAATAAGCTTTAAGATAAATTTCTCACATTGTATTAAGGGGAAACGGAATAACCTATCTTTACAATGTTAACTACTTTAAATTGTAACTTTTCTGAAAAACTACTAAAGCTGGGCACTTGATCTTTGTGCAGTTTCTAGATACATACTCTGTGTCAATAATGGAAAAAAATTATTTTTCGTACATGTATTTATTTACTGAAATGTGATTATTTTTCTGTATAAAATTTTTATCAGCATTTTTAAGTGCCATATGACCTGTAAATATGAGGGTGGATTGAAAAGTCATGCACGATAATTTTTACAAAAAGTTTAATAGGTACAATTACAAACAAATGCACACATGAAGGGACATCTTTTATCAATTTTTCTATAAAATCGCCAAGTTTCCGAACATATTTCTCCCATTGTGATACCATTTTCAAAATACCCTGTTCTATAAGTCCGTTAGGTTGGAGTATAGCCATCTGCAGACTGCGGTCCCGTGTCCCGTGTTCAGCAAAGTCCACCAATAAAACACCATTCATATCCCAGAATACTGTCACAAGCACTTTATGAGCAGATTGAGTCACTTTGAATTTTTTATTTACCGGGGAAGCAGCATGTTTCCACTCCATAGAGGCCTGCTTTGTTTCGGGCTTCCAGTGTCACAACCTATGACTCATCACCAGTGACGATTCCCTTCCCGGTGAATAAATTTCATTTGTTCCCATGGTCCCATGAAGAAATTCCTGGCCGGCAAATGCTTTGTGTCAGATGCAGAAGTGAAAACAGCAGTCTGCAAATGGCTATACTCCAACCAAACGGACTTCTACGAAGAGGATAATTTGAAACTGGTATCACGATGGGAGAAATGTGTTGAGAAACTCGGAAACTATATAGAAAAATAGACAAAAGATGTCCCTTCATGTGTGCATTTGTTTGTAACTGTACCTATTAAACTTTTTGTAAAAGAGTTATTATGCGTTACTTTTCAATCCACCCTCGTAGTTCATAGATTAACCCATTCAATTTTTTTCAGTGTTTGTAAATCATCTAAATAAACAAATCCTGAGAATTTCAAGTTTGTAGGTAAAGTAGAAGCTGAGAAAAGGTAGGACCTACATTAATAAAATGTTATATAAAAATAGTAAACTTATGGAAAACGAGCTTCAAAGTTAACTTCCCTTCTCCATAGTCTGGATTTTCTCGAAAAATAAAAAGTAACACGGATATAATTATAGTACAATTTTAAAGAGGAAAGTCCAGAGTGTAAAATACAATAATAATAAATAAAATTTCAATTTCCATCCAGAAACCAATTGAACTTCAAAATTAAAACATTTCTGTTCCATAGTCTGGATCTTCTCATAAAAATTAAAAAATACCATGGATAGAATAAAAGTACAATTATGTATAATAATACATTATTTTAAAGAGGAAAGTTCAGAGAATAAAATGCAACAATAAAAAGAAAATTACTTTTTTCATCCAAAAATCAATTCCGTTTTCCCTTAATTTTTCTGTAAATGTAGACAGAAGCTGTCATTATGGCTCCTGGAATATGAGGCTCGCGAATTTTTTGACAGTCCGAACACATTAGTATTAAAGTTGTCTTCGTTATGCACCAACCGCCATTAGAATTCTTCCCGATATAATTTCTCCTGACCCCTAAATTCCTTTTCCAGCCAGATGTAACATTAAGAAAATTTGACATGGAGGTTTTAACATCTTAAACCTACAAGCTTTATTTTAAATTATCTAACAGTACCTAACCTAATGACATAGTATAATATTTAATATTTTAATATATTTGGCGAAAAGTATATTTGAGGGTATAAGTTGGAACCAATAATACCGTATTGCATTATTTAACATAGCCCTCAATATACCGGTACATAATATCATCAGGGTAAGCTGACAACAATATAAACTTACTGATTTATGTGCTAATATTATCATGACCCATCCCATCAAGTACGGTATGGATAAACTCAGCAGAATTGTTCGGCGCCCAAACTTGTCAGCAAGAAATCCAGCTGGCAGAGCCCCAAACAAACCACCCAATGGTCCTAGAGAGCCAATCCATGAAGCTTCTTCGTCAGTTATGCCACTGACTGCCTCTGGATGATTGACTGTGGTTTCATAAAGGTAGTTACTATCTATCTTGGTAACATTTGCAACTATGTTCATGGAGATAGTGATTGAGTCATTCTTCTGCAAATGTGGTAATGCGGGAGACGTCCATCCTTCCAGTGTTCCCCCACACACTGCAGCAATTGCAGCTGGAAGAGTTAAGAAACAATATATAGAATTCATAACTTGTCATCAAAAAGTATTCCATTAACCTGGATAATTAGAAGCTAAAGGGACCTTATCTAATTTTCCAATTATTTACAAGTTCGAATTAAACAGTTACCAGTAAGAATGAACTCTGTGTGTAATTTGAGGTCACTCCCTATAGAACATTAATATGGATTTTTATTTTATTAAACATCTGAACAATTAAATACAGAAAAATATAGAACAGTTAAATAAATTGTTTAGTGAAATATAAATTAATTAGGCCTATTCCAGGACTTTATACGAACTTAAATGTTTCGTTCACTATTTATGTACAATATAATAAGGAAAAGAAACATAATGACAGTGAGATATGATTTTGTTACTGCCGCTAGAAACATAGCTTCAGATTAATCTTAATACACTCAGATTTGACTACAGGCTCCATTCTGTGTCGTTCTCAACACGGCTTATTTGCATTCTTCTGGAAACACATAAATGAAATAAAAAGGCCTGGAAATAAATTGGAAGAAAAATTTAGATTTCATATAAAATACAGAATAAGGACTTATTTTTGTGCCCTCCCTTACCCCCAGAGTGCCAAGCCTTTGGACTTACCAAAATCTGTCTCCAAGAAAAATGCCCCTTTCTTCTGGTTATTTAGCCCTTGTTCTGTATCCAGCTTGGATGGTGTGTAGATGACATGTGTGGCCTGTGTTCTTTGTGGTCATGAGTCTTTTGAGCATGGTTTCTATGTTGCTATTACAAGTGTGATGCATGTATTGTCTATGTTGTTAATATATTTTGTGTGTGCATTGTGTGTTGTTTGCCTATAAAATTGTTGTTATGAGGATGGTACCAATTCGGCATTCACCTACGAATGAGGGAAACCCCTGCAAGACCTCAAGTGGATTGGGTAGCAGTGGGGGATTGCTCCAGCCTAGGAGGCTGTCTGCCAAAGCACTGCTTTAACTGTTTTCTTTGCAGTTCGGCAGGAGTTTATAATTATACTATGTGAGAAGTTGAGTCTCACCAAATAAAGGGTTACCGGTAAATCTGTACTCCAGGATAGTTTCAACCTAGGTACCATAGCCTGGTATACATACACCATATGATTGACAGCATAAAGGTATTTAAAGATAGTATGTAAGTTTTTTAGATCAAGGTTAACAATAATCATCTCTAATAGGAAAAGACTTAAGGCCTTTATTCCATCAGGTGAATATAAATCTGTTGTGAAACACATAATTTCTTCTAAACTTAATGTATCCAGAACAGTACTGTCCGTGCATTTAGACAAGAGCACTGTAAACACAATGGGCAGTGGAATGGCCTTGGTGATTCATACTTAGCAACACACTCCGCTTCTGTCCCGCCCTTATCTCTGCGGCACATGCAAGTGCTCTCGTCTAAATGCACAGGCAATACATGGCTGTATTGCAGTAGTGGGCATTTAGTTGTCTTGCCTCATTCAAAGTCATATAATTCGCAAAGGCAAGACCTAAAGCCCAAGCTAGTGTAAGAAATGAGTAGCTTATAACCTTCCTTCAGAGAATTTGTTGGAAAAATGTTTTTCAAATAAAAGTTGTAGCTTTTAGTGTAATGCATTATAATAGCCTACATTAATACATTTGAGATATATATAATTCAATTTCAATTTCAATTTCAATTTATTTATTTTACCTGGTGTAGTTAGAACTATATAGTTCTTTCTTCCACTACACCAGGGATATTATGATTGCATGACAATACACTTACAAGTAGAAATTACAATAAACATATAATACAATACAATAATTTACACAATTACAATATACACAATACAATATCTATAATTAATTAATATAACTTGGAGAAAATAAAAAATGAATTTATCTTCATATAAAATGGTGTAAAAATAAATAGAAAGTAGTTGCCATGCTTTGTGTCGCATCCCCAAAGGATGCGCAACACAAATAAAATCTTTACCCTAAGCATGAGCAATACACATTTTGACACCTAGGCTGTGTTCCAAGGAGTACGCATTCAGTTCATCCAACTTCATGTGAAGATTTATCGTTCACCAGGCAAGACTTTCAATGAATGGTGCCTGACTTACAACTACCCTTCAGATAATTCTTCAGGAAAAAATGTTTCAAATAAAGTTGAATCTCTTGGAAGGCTATAAGCACCTCATGTACAAAATTCAAACAAAGATGTTAAAGTTGTTAGAGAAAAAATAGCAAAAAACAATATAATTTCCTTCATGTAAAGTGGCATTAAAAGTAAGACAAAGTCGTCTCCAATCTTCACGTCAAAACCCCAGAAATTATCTGACCCGAATACAGAATTTTTTTTTATACTATTTTTCATTTTGGAGCTCTGCTAATCACAAACAAACAGACATATAGACATGTTTCTAAAAATAATATTTATTTGAAAGTGTATTTATGTTGAAAACATGGCATCAGATTTCAGGGTTGAACACAATACTTCTAACTGAAGCACCTATATATAGGCCTAGTACGGTTAGAAGAAATAAAAATGGAGCAAATATTCATGTGAATGCTCGTTTCTAAACAAAACCTTTGCATGGTACCAAACGTTCGCATGAGCATTAGGCCTACATTACTGCTTAGTAATAATAATTTATGTTTGTCATCCCTGATGTATCTTACTTTGTGAAATGAACATTGAAACAACTTTCTCTTACTTTTAGTGTCACGTGAAGAAAATTTCGTTTTTCTCGAAAATGGCTCTAACGAATTTGTCTTGGTTTTGTACATGAGGTGCTTATAGGCCTACTAAGAGCTAAAACTGTTATTTAAACAAAAAAATTCGCAAAAATTCTCTGAAGAGTAGGTAGTTATAAGTCACTCACTGTTTATAGAAACTCAGTCTTTCCTTGTAAACTATAATAAAGCTTTGCATCAGAATTGAACAACTGAATATGTGCTGTTTGCAATATTCTTTATTAGCATGCGAAGTAAGAAAGGTGTATTGCCCATGCTTAGGGTAAAGAAAGTCATTTGAGTGCATTAATGTAGATGTAGATGTAGATGTAGTTATCTCATTCTGTAGATCCTGTGTTGAGAGGGACTCAAGGATATAGAACATGTCAGATTACAATAAACAAGCAAGTAATAAATAATAATATATAATATACTACACTGTAAACTTATTCAAACTGGAAATACTCATCCATATTGTAGAAGGTGTGAGTCATTCAAAATTTCTTGAGAGATCCTTTGAAAGATTTGCTTTTTTTTTTAATACATAGTAATTTAATGTTGTTTGGAAGATTATTGTATATCTGTATTGCGGAGTAATAAGCGCCATTCTGAAAAAATTTTAATGCATTAACTGGTCTATGTAAATCATTCCTGTTTCTAGTAGTATGTTCATGAACACTGCTATTAGCTTGGAATCTCTCAATATTATCTACCATATAACACATAACAGAGTATATATACTCCCCTGTGACAGTGAGGACTTTTAATTATTCAGATTCATTTGTGTTGTATATCCTTCGGGGATGCGATGGGTAACAACTTTCACTTCATTTTTACAACCAATTTGTATGAAGAGAATGTCTTAAATACTTAGGCCTATACTATGAGGGAAAACTTTTTTTGTAAAAATGTGAAATTGACAGGAAATATCGATATTAAAATCAAGGCTTTAAATGGATGTGTTTAGTATTGTCATAATGAATAGAATGAGAAAGTGTGATGACTCCGCCGGTAATACAATGGTGGGTATAGGGAGAGGGGCGGTCCACCGAAACACTGGCAGCACCTTCGTTTGCGTTTCAACTTCTCAATGCTGCATCATGATAGTTTGGCATATTATGATTAAACTCGCAATCTTTAATTAACCCTTGGTCCTATTTCTGTGAAATTTGTGCAGAAATAATCTGCACAACACAGTCCTTCTGATGGTTAAAACAGAGACTTAGAAAATGCGGACATAAATGTTTTTATTTCATTATATAAACATCACCAATTACACAAAATTCATGGAGGGTGAAACGGAATTTGACTATGCGACAATTTTTTTCATTTTTGTGTCCCGTAAAAACTTCAAGCGAGAAAGTTTTAGTGAAATATTTCAACTTTATTTTAAATTCAGTACCACCTTTATATCTTGAATGGTTTACGAGTAATTGAGTAGTAATTATTCCGAGCGCTACAGCTGAATGAATGATGTGGGACGATCGTGAAATGTTGAGGGTGAAGCAAATTTGACTATGCGAAATTTATTATTTTATTTTTGTGTCCAGAAAGAGATCAAGCGTGTAAGGTTTAGTGAAATATTTGGATCTTATTATACATAGAGTACCACCTATATATCTATAATGGTTAACGAGTAATAGTAATTACTCTAAAGCTAAAGCTATCAGAATGGTATTGAGGTATTAGCAGGCATCTTTTCCATAAAATACCAGCAATAACGTAAACATTTTTACATAATTTATTCGTGGACTCAATAATAAATACTATATTAACTGACTACTTGTACCCATACTGCAAGATTGACCCGCTGGGGAAAAGGAGTGAATGAAGCTTTTTCTAACTTAGTAAAGCTGCACTACTTTTATTTATGCATTTATTGGATTATTTATCATATTTTCTGTTCACTTATGTTAGTGATTTTTATGTATAATTATCATAGCAAATGTCTTATTAGTTTAATATCTTGTTCCTTTTTTTAATAATATAATTTAACAACATAAGACGTAGGCCTACATCAGTTACAGCGAACGGCGAATGGTCGAGGGTTTGAGCAAATAGCGGGCTGTAGTTAAGGCAAGAGGATTTAATTTTTTTATGAAAAAATCAGGGAAAATGCTTTGAAATATTGTGTGATATATGTAGAATGCATTGCAAAACAATTTTTGCGTATGTGCGTCTTTATCGGATGTTGAGACGCCAATTTTAAAGATCACGCGCCCTATTTTTGTAGTTCTGCTTATGAAATTTTCCGTGCCCTGCAATTCACAAACCATCTCTTAGTTTATATTATCTCTGTTCACATAATTTATACACAGATCTACACTTTTGACCGTGTTTCACCTACATAGCTTACCCCATACAGCCAGGAGGAAATTAATATTAATATAAATAATATTCCTATTAATACAATATTAATACAAATTAATACTCAGTAATATTCTTATACAATGTAATATTAATATTAATTTATAAAATATCCCTTAGCTGTTTTCTACCCTAATTATACGTTGTTATTTCTATACAAATGTACATTCTTTAACAAATTCTCTTCAAATTATACTATTTTATTTTATTTTTATTTTGTTTGTCAGTAAAGGTCCCAAAGAGCCAGGTGGCTCGTAGCTAGGGACAGTATATTACAATACAATATAGAAGTTTAGATGGTGACAACAGCAAATAAAGAAAAAATTACACAATATCAAATTATAAAGGACAATAGAGTATACAGAGAAATAAACTACTTATCATACATGAAAATACAATGTAACAATCATAGAGCAAGCAAAGTCAAGTCCAAATGGTATTCCAATTGAAATAAATAATTTGAACAGCTGTATCCACATTATTTAAGATATAAATGGAAAACTAAAATTGAAAACTATACATAAAATTACATATCAAATAATAATACACATAGATTACATGTCAAAATAATAATACATATAAGGAAATGAATACATAAGAAATATAGAAGAAGTATAGAAATATATTAAAAGAAAAGACACACTTTAATTAAATTAGCTATTAAAATATTTAAGAAGATAAAATTGTTTAACTTTTTTTTAAATGTAAGTAGCGATGCACAGTTTTTAATTTCAATGGGTAATGTATTATATTCCGAAATAATCATTTTCAATATGCCCTTCAGTCCATATTTAGTAGAATTGACTGGTAGCCAGGGGCGTAGCTACTTAAGAAGCTAGGGAAGCAGTGCTTCCCCAAGATTGTAGGCAAAAATTAAATTAATGTTTATCGTGTAATAGTCTGTAAATGCAAGACATTGAATTCGTAGATGAAGTACATTCTTTTCATCTGATCATGTGTTCCGTAAATGAGACAACATGAGATGCAGCAGTCTTATTGCACAGTTTGATGCGGCAGCCCAAGTTAGGAAGCTGCTTTTGAACAGCAGTCTTCTAGGCTGTACGGAAATGCAAGCTTTGTAGTTTTCCCGCCACTAAAATTGGTAGATTTGGAAGCGGTTGCAGTGTTGTATTCCACCGCATTAGCGCAGCATGCGTTAGGGTAGGTCCGCATGTGGTGTTGTGGCAAGGTGTGGTGTGGGCGGTTCTCTTTATCATCATGGGTGACAGCAGTGATTCTTGTTATTGTGTAATTGAAGACATATTAACAAAGAAATTTAGTCTGCATTCGATCGAAGTATTGCCCTAAATGAACGTCTATACAAAATGTTTCCTGCGTTTGCTCATTTAGTAGAAATGATTCATTAAAACAGATCCCATATTGAACAGCTGTTTGACGGCATTGTTGAAAATAAGAGTGAATAGGATTCAGAAACCATTGTTTCTGCCCAAGGTCTGCTGACGACTACAAAGGGATTCGATTTCAATTTCTTTTTAGAAATATTTTCCTTAATATTTCCATTTTCTGATTCACTATTCAAAGTACCTCAGACAAAACTAAATGATATTTCTTTCTGTATCAGAAAGATTGAACACTTTAAACGTCATTTGCAGAAACTTCGTGAGAATTTTGATTCTGTCTGGGAAAAAATGGAAGTATTTTCGTCTGAACAGGATTGCTCCCAAAAGTCTAAAAGAATTCGCATAGATTCAATTCCTGGTGAAGATAAGAAATCTTCATACAAAATACTTTTTTTACGAAGTAATTGATGTGGTATCTCTGAATATTTCAACCAGGTTTGCAGAGGTCCCCAGCTGAAATTTTTAAGTCTCCTTGACAGTAAGCAGTTTCAGAATTTTCAAGCTCAGTTTCCAGAATATACACTAGAATGCTTACAAGAAAATTATGGAATGCATTTCGACATTGCTGTATTGAGGAGTGAACTTTCTGTTGTTTATTGTGAATCTGATATGGCGAAGGAAACTGTTTATGATGTTCATGAATATATCCGGACCCTCGACTTAAGAGCAGTTTTTCCTCAAACATACAAACTGTGCAGTCTAATCTTAACAATTCCAGCTACAAGTACAACAAGTGGAAGGTCTTTCTCTGCGTTAAAAAAGATTAAAAATTACCTGAGAAATTCTCAAACTCAGAAAAGAGTAGCGGCACTCGCATTGTTAAACATAGAGAAGGCTCTGCTGAATGGATTGAGGAGCAGACACACATTCGAAGATGACGTCATAGAATTATTTATCGGGAGAAACAGTAGAATAGAGCTGACCTTCAAAAATTAAGGAAAGGATTTTAATCTAGTCTTTGCTTTTCCATATGTATGCAATCAGCTTCCCTAATTATTTATAGTACGCTACGCCACTGCTGGTAGCAATACTAACATACCCTCTACCCTATTTTCTAGGCAACAAAATAATAGATCAACATCCCTTAGCTGTTTCATACCTATATTATATAATTGTTCATTGCTTGTGAACGATTTTTGGAAAGATGTGGAACGAAATGTTACGGTCAAGCTTCTTGCAATCTGAGAAATTACTGTTACACACGGCCATGTTTATTTATGGAGATGAGATCTTCCAAGACGTGTAAAGCAGCTCGAAAATTCTCAAAAGTATCTAACAATTCAATTTAGATAAGGTGAATCATTTTGAAATAGATTAATGTATTATTTTGTTTAAGAATGTTTGCAATTTCTCCTATACCGCCCGTAGTAATCTTGGTCCCGTGAATCTCAAGCAGAGTAACTGCTACCTAGCGGCGGAACCAGTGAACTACCTCAGTCATCACCACCGCCGTCTCGAAAATTACACTGCCTGTCCTATGCTTTATTTTAACATGGAGTTCAGAGTATTGTTAAATTGCCTAATTTATCCAGTAGAGGCGACACAGTTCACACCCAGATTGCAGCAATCACTAATCAAAATAAGCATTAAACAGACACAGATACTTGTGTTATTTGTTTAGAACGTAATATTATTCCAGTATATGACACTTACCTTGAAATGGAATTTTGGAGCAATAATTAAAATAAATGTAAATTATTTAGACGCATTGATAGACTATATTATGAGCACCGCAGTCTCGAGGAGTAATACAGTTTAGAAGGCAGTGATTATGAGACGGCGGTGACAGCACTACATAATCAACAATGTCGTAGCAAAAAACAAGAAGCAATCTGGGTGTGAATGGTGCTGCTATCTGTAATGTCGCCGAGTACGCAAAATTAGCCGTATTGGACAGGCAGTGTATGCACGAGTAAACACGAGTGACACAGTCTAGAAGGCAGTGGTCATCACACTTTCTCCTCTATTCATTATGGTATTGTTAAAAGCCGAGGGATTAAGGGAAAATATAATTTTATTATTGTACTGGAAATGTCTTTATTTCTTGAATAAATCCGTTTATGTTCTTTGTGGTTTTGGGAAATTTTACTTGTATACAGGGACATAAAAGAAAACTGCTGGCTATTCTGCATTGGCCGATTGGCCACACTGTCGACTGGCAAGGGAAAATTTGTTTTTGTGAAAATGTCAGTAGGATGAGTGTTTAAAATTGTCGAATATTTTGCCTTGTGAAAGAATTTGGTGTAATGATTCGTAAAATTGGCACCGGTATAGACGAAATTGAAGTTTTGTGTGAACTTGTGTATATGGCAAGGAGCTGTTTTCCGACTCACCCTGCTCCCCTTTCCACCAGCGCGGTCGCTTTCTCCGCCAGCCTGCCTGCACGCTCGCTTCCCCTCACCGCCTACTGCGCATTTCCCACGCGCATCTTCTCCCCGCTGCATGCCAACCACTGCTAAGCGCCGGTAATGCAGCTTGCTGTGTTAAACAGGCCCCTTGCACCATAAATAATATTTCACAATTTTTTAAAACGAATATAAAAAACAATAAAATTTCACGAATACCCTTGTACCAAACATCATATTTCACGATCTTTAAACACCGATTTGAAAGAAGAAAAAAAATTCACAATAACAAAAGACCCTTGCACCATACATAATATTTCACAATTTTTAAAAATGATTATAAAAAACAAAATAAAATTTCACGAAATATAGAAAATGTCGAACAATTAAAAAAATACCCTTGTACCAACCATCATATTTCACGATCTTTAAACACCGATTTGAAAGAAAAAAAAAACATTCACAATAACAAAAGACCCTTGCACCATACATAATATTTCACAATTTTTAAAAACGAATATAAAAAACAAAATAAAATTTCACAAATTATGCAAAATATCGAACAGTGAAAAAATACCCTTGTACCAAACAAATTTCACGATCTTTAAACAGGTAAAATAATATTTCACAATAACAAAATACCCTTGCAACACCAACAAACATAATATTTCACAAATGATAAAAAAATAATAATTCACGATAAAAAAAAATACAAAATGCCAAAAACCCTTGCAACAAACATAATATTTCATGCCAACAGGATATTTCACAATTATATAAATATAAAAAAAATCGAAATTTACATAATATTTCCAAATTTTAAAAAACGCCGTGTTATGACAAAAAACATGGCTTAATTGATGCAGAATAATTCCCTTGCACCAACACTACTCTTTTCATAACAAACAAACCATCTCAAAATTAGAAAACACGATTCTTGCGTTAACACTCGCTAACGCAATAGATAACTAAAATATATCGGAACTTCCTTCACTGCTCAACTCGCCTTCGTGGCGTAATGGCTAAGTCTCTTGGCTACGATGCTAAGGGTCATGCGTTCGATCCCCGTCCGATCCAAAATTTAATGTTAGGAATAGGTCTCGAATAGGTAGGTAGGGTGAAGAGGAGGTGAGAGGAAGAGAGGAAAGAGACGGGAAAGGAAGAGAAGAAGAAAATAAAGGAGAAATAAATTATTTTTCTCTTTCACCATTTCCATACTAGATGTCGCCACCGTCGCTATTCTGCTAGTAGTTCTAATGCCGCCGCTAGGTTTCTCCCCACCCTAAACCCCTACTTTCCTCGCTGTCCCGTTAAGAGAGTAGTGGTGGGGGAGTCGGGTGAGTCGCAATATTATTTTTTCCCGCCAAAGCTAATTATAGAGGAAATCGGATAGTTCTACCTACGTGATCCTTAATCATAACCTCTCTTTTTTTGAAGTTACTTTAGCAAATGAGCCGATTTTACAGATGATAATGTTTTTGTTAAGAATATAAGAAATATGGATAAGTGAACCATTCCCGGACTCTAACCTATTGAAATCTATAGTAATATATCTAATGCAAACTTCAGAATTCGGTAATTCATATTTTCACCTTATCAGATTATGCAGATTACGCCGCTTGCTTCAACTTAAAAATTACACTCTGCAGATGATGTTGGCAATGTTAGAAGCAGTTGGCCATTCGCCAACACTTGACAGCAGTTCCACCTTAGTCAATATAATCAACCCAAAGTCACTTAATGATTTCCCAGATGAAATTTTGCTCAAAATTTTGTCCCACTTGGAACCAGAAGATCTGGTTGTCACTTCCAAGGTTTGTGAGCGGTGGTTTGTTCTAGCTAAGGACGTTACACTGTGGAAGTACTTAACATACAGATGTGATCATTTTTCTGAATTCAGCTTTGTTGTTGAGGTAAATATTCTTGTATTGTTTTCATTCATACCAGTAGGCCTACCTAGGTTTTTTTTTTCATTCTTTCCACTAACTCATTTATGTGCATTTTTCAGGTCTTGACCTGGGCACCTGTATTACATTCATTAATCATGTACAACCGGAAGGATGCTGCTCAGCTGTTGGAGTTGTTGTTTCTCAGCTGTGACAGTGTCAAGAAGTTGATCCTGAGATACTGCAGTCTCGGAGAGGACAGCACGGGGGTCCTGGCTAGTATTGTTGCTTGCTATCCTGAATTAGAGGAATTGTCCCTTGAGGGGTGTTGTCCTCTCACATTTGCAGGATCAGGATATGCTGTCATTTCTCGCCTTGAGAATCTTTCAGGGCTGAACCTGTCTCATTGCAAAGTAAGTTTTCTGTACTGGGACCTAACATTTTTTTTCAAATTAACTCTTCACTGCTACAGCCTTATATAGGCCTACTGGTATGCATCACTTGCATCACTGCTGGCCCTGCTATTGATATATACGATGCACCATTTTGCATGTAGACAAAAGAAATTCTCCTTGAGAGCAATTCAAAATGGGTGAGCATATGTAGTGAACTATTCCTTGTCTACATCTTGACACCGTCTGTTCCGATTATATGCCTTGAGCTACCATCTGTAGCTAAGTTAAATATTATTTTTCATTAAAAATGCAATGGCCAATAATGCTACTGTGTTTTAACGATATGCAGGCATTCCCAGGGTATAAATCAGTCTAAACTTCAAGAAATATGTAGGCCTACAGTGCTCTTGTTTTGGACAAATCATTTGCAATTGTTTGTCCATTTATGACTACAAAAGTGATTTTCAAATTAATTCAGCACCACCAGTTTGCACAGTAAATAATATATTACAGTGCTTTGCAAATGATAAGCGATTTGCCATTTGCCTATTGAAATAGTCACTAGAACTTGTCCTACACTTGCTAATTGAAAACTGAAGTAGCCTAACACAGGCATAGATAACCTCTCCTCTCTCAGTTCCCTCCTAGAGAATCTTTTCTTTTTGTCAGAGCATGTCACTGGTAGAAAGAAAATATGCATGTGTTTATTATTGTTTGTTCACCAGTGAAAGACTTGAGTCTTCAGATAGGCTACAATAAGAGCTTTGTGATAATATACAGGATATCGACCCAGCTCTTGATGTAATTCTAATGCATGCAAACATTCATTTGATAGTAGGTTAGGAACTAGTCAAGCTAAAAATATGATTTTTGCACATAGGTGTGCAGAAATGTGCCCTCTTTCACCCCGAGTCCCTGAAGTGAAATCACAATATTTCCATGTAGCGTAAGTTGTATTTCGAAGTCTGAATTCTCCGTGCACCTGACACCGGGAGTACAGTCGGAGTACAGTTTGGCAACATTGCAGAACTTTGATTGGACTGCATATCTAAGCAGGAGAAAGACAAATCGCTTGCCATCTGCAAAACACTGTAGTGAAAGGGTTAAAGGAGAATTTGATAAATAGAAGATACAATTAGAAGATGAATGGCAAAAACCAGAAGTTTTTTCAATAGTTATGCCTAGATAAGGCACAACATACCTTTTTATGCATTCTTTGACTCTCTGTGTGACGTCACAGAGCTGTTAGGTCTGCAACCCAGCTGCATAAATAAGAGAATGAGGCACACACACACTGCAAGGTCGTGAACACGGTAGTATCAGACTACATCATTTGCTACTAAAGACATTAGAACAATGATTGATTAAACCAATCATATCAAGTTAAAAATCATACTGATAACTTTTGGATAACATTTACAAACACTTGTTTCAAAACATTGGTATGTTATTTATGTTAGCCTATTCTTTTAGTTCCCGCTACAAAATTGAAACCTTTTCACCCGCCTCAAAATTCTGACCATCAATAGCAATCTGGCAATGAGAAATTTCAAGCCTTCTGTTTCAGTGTGTAGGCTTAGGATGTTGGGATGATTTGTAATATTATATTTAAAAGATATTGCTGTAACAACAGAATTATTGGGGATGCTTTCCATGATTATGCACTATGTTTATTCACAGAAAAAGAAGTTCAAAATGGTGATTTTTAGCTTCATGTGTTCTTCACAAACCAGAGAAACCATATTGTAAAATTTAAGTTTTTCTGGAAAGTCTCCGAAATACTGGGAAATGAAAATGAAGATGTCACTTTTGTAACCTATAACAGAAAACGGCTGTGGGAAGGGGAGAATTAGGACTGGTAGTGAGTTGCGCATGGGTCACGTGATCCAGAAACATGGCTGGGATTGTAAACTTGATTGCAATCAACATTAATGTCACTGTTTCCAACCAACCTAGCTCTACATGTCACTGCAGCTCTATCCCAATATTCAGTTGGTAGTTAGTAGTTGGTAGTCGGAAGTCAGAGTTGCAGTCGGCTGCTTGGGAGCAGCACTCATAATATAGGCCCTAATAAACACATCTTGCTTTTTCGTCGTAAGCTAAGCTGTTTATTTGCTGTAGTAAACAATTTTCAATCTTGTAATATGTAACTTGCAGTCATGCAATTGGTAGTTGAAGATGAATTTCCCGCCTACAGACTACCAACTGCTGACTGCAACTGCACTTTGTGAATGTCATCTATTACTCACTACACGTTTCACTTTGACTACTGATTACCAGCTACCGACTGCGACTCCACATTGTGGATAGAGGTTTAGACTAATATCGATATTCCTAACTTAACTGCAACAAAACTAGCTCTACATATCACAAACCCTAATATCATTATTCCTAACCTAACTGCCACTGCCACAATCAGAAGTTGGTATGAAGTGCAGGGCAAAAGTGTGCGGAGAGCATAACGAAGGAAACTAAACCCAAATTATTCTATCACCAGCTTCATTCTTGGCTACAGATAATTTCTCCACGAAAGTGATGTCTTCAGTCATTTCCATCTTCCTTTAATCTTAACAGGAGTTATGGAGTCTAAAAGGAATAAGATATAGGCTACTAGTTAGTAAACCCATGGGAAGCTTTCACACTTCCCTCTTTTTGTCAAAAATCAAGGAAAACAGGAATTTAGCTAAGTAATTAAGTACACCCTTATATAATATTTATAATTGCATAGGAAAAGTAATATAGGCTATGCTGATTTCTCAGTGCAATGAGTGGTGATTGTATGATTCAGTGACATGTCTGTACAGGCTAGGACAGTAGTAGGCCTACAGTGGAACCACCTTTAAGCTGTAAACATTCCGTCAGAGGATACATTATACTGGCACATAAATAAGTAAGGAGTGTTTAAAGTGAAATATAGGTTTCTCACATTAAAGTTTAATGTAGTTTTACATGAGGATTCAATAAATGCAAAGATGACGACAGAACTGTTAAAAATTCAAATTTATTGACATGTTTTATTCAAATTTAATGATATATTTTATTCAAATTCATTTAAATATTTGATTCAAATTTATTAACATACAAGCATATCCATGCACTGTCAAGTTGAAAGATGACACCTTCTGGAAATAGTGGCACTGCATACAATTCCAACATGTCAAAGTTCATGACACTCTCTTCATTTTAATTTATTTTAAATTAATATGTTTCGTTCATGGGGACCAGACAGATGTGACATATTAATGAGAAAATATATTTTAAAAACAAATAATTGAGCTAAATATTAATGGATAATGTTTGGTGCCTAATAATTTACAGTCTTACTAATAATCCAGTTGTAACATTTATACCAGGAATATACACAGCTGAGAAGAAAAAGTGTACTAATAATCCTTGCATAAGGCTGAATGTGTGCAACGCTTTACACAGCCTGGCCCCCTTGTATAAACTTGACGTAAATAATCAAGATGGCCGATATCCGAAACAGCCGGTCGTTTCGTAACTGTGTGAGATTGAATTTTGAGGATATGTATTCTGAGCAGCCTTTGCGGAATTATAAACATTCTTCCTTGTTTGCGGGACATATTCCCATACTTTTACTCATGATTACAGCTTTCTGAAAACAATATAATGAAATACTGAAACTAGATTTTCTTTCGGCAGACGACAAATTGCCGTTTGTTCACGGCTTCGACAGATGGCGTTCAGCGGTCCTTCATAGCCAGGGGCTAGTAACGTCAAGACAAGAGTGACGTGTTTGATGACGTTGACGTACAAACCCTGTGTAAACCTCGGCAGTTACACTATGTTTATTGGTAACACGGCTTATGTAGAACTTGCACGGTGTACAACCAAACAACTGTTCAACGTAGATATAAGCAGCTTTTATTAGTAAGGCTGATAGCGTATAACTGGGAAAAACGTAGAAGGAAATAACATATAAATGAGATTCAACTATATTTTCATATTTGCTGCACATACCTCTTTATTCATTGACTAATGTATTGTGTACACTTTTTCCCATGAATTTTATTCCCTAACCCCTACCTAATCCCTAATAATGTGCTAAATGGATTTCAGGAGCACCTTACAGGTCATAAAGCCTTCATGGGATAGTTGCTAATTCTTTAGAGTATTAGAAGCAATTGTAATATTTTATGTCTGGTTTCAGGGTTTGACAGGGAAAAGTGTTCAGAGCATTGTACAGAGCTGTCGCCATCTCACACGGCTGAGTTTAGATGATGTAACTCAGATCTTTGATGATGATGTGATGTATGTTATCAGAATACTCGGGAAGCAATTAACAACACTAGTACTGGATGGGGAAGATTTGACAGATAAATCTTTCTGTTACCTACAACACTGCTCCAGGTAACAATCTGATTTTATTGTAAAAGCTACATAGCAAGTATGAAAATGTTCTTGAAAAATTCAACTCCCGAAAAATTATATGTATTGGCACATTTTAACATGAAATTCACTGTATTGTACAATGAAAGGATGAATTAAAATTAGGGCTTGTTGTGCTTTTAAAATGGTAGCACTATTTCAATCTATAGATGTTGATTTGTTTAGTAAGCTTTGTTTATTTGTTTAGTAAGCCATCAGATGGAGAAAGCTGGAAAATATGATCAGTTTTATGCCTGTTTACTGTATATAAACATGGGTCAAAGTCTAGTTACTCTTCTAAAATCTAAATACGTCCCTAAAGTGTAACACTTCTCTTAATTTATTACACAAATACTACAAATGGTACAGCTTTCACACTATGTATCATATTAAAGAGGAACTCAGATGATTTTGTTTTCTACGAGGCCTGTCTAAAAAGTATCCGACCTTTAATTTTCACGCACGTAATATTAATGCTAGGGTGGCGCCACTGTGCACAATGGAAGAAGAGAGCTTAATGCACAAGCCTGAATTTTTTCTCTGCCATCGAAAGTGCCAGTCACTGCCTACTAGCCTCAGAGTGAGGTCCCATGATAAGCGCTCGGCGCATTTTGATATCTCTCAAGATGACTGAACGATTTGAGCTGCATCAAATTTTGTCAAAAGCTTGGTGATTCTCAAAGTGAAACAATTCAGAAGATTCAGCAGGAGTTTGGAGATGATGCTATTGGGGTAACACAAATCAAGGAGTGATTCAACCGATTCAAACAAGGCTGCACATCGGCAGAGAGTGACCAGCATTCCGGGAGGCCACAAACCGCTCGGAATGCAGCTGTCATTGAGAGGGTTGAGCATCTGGTAATGGGAGATCGTCGTTTGACCGTACGAGAGATTGCCGAAGAGGTTGGGATCGGTAAAGATTCCGCACATGCAATTTTGCGTGATGATTTGAACATGCGCAGAGTGGCTGCAAAATTTGTGCCAAAGCTGCTTTCAGCGGAACAGAAAGAACTCCGCCTTCAGGTTGCACAGGATCTGCTGGACACTTCTAACACTTCTGCTGAATCTTCCGAATTGTTTCGCTTTGAGAATCACCAAGCTTTTGACAAAATTTTATGCAGTATCTTGAGAGATATCAAAATGCGCCGAGCGCTTATCACGGGATCTCACTCTGAGGCTAGCAGGCAGTGACTGGAGCTTTCGAAGGCAGAGAAAAAATTCAAGCATGCTCATTAAGCTCTCTTCTTCCATTGTGCACAGTGGCGCCACCCCAGCATTAATATTACGCGCGTGAAAATTAAAGGTCGGATACTTTTTAGACAGACCTCGTATATTTCGTTTCACAATGACTCGATATGGGAACGCCATGTATCTCGGCATATCAAACTCTTGCCAAATTCTTTAGAGTATATCCTAATTTACAGTGGGAACAACTTCTTCAATCCTGCGCTTAAGTTCTTCTAGATTATGTGGTAAAGGTGGTACATACACACAATCTTTGATGTATCCTCCATAGAAAGAAGTCACAGGGAATAATATCCAGGAAGTCTCCATTTTTACAAATTGCCAGCCACGGCGACTGCCAAAACTACAAGCATAGGCATTAAAATCCAAACAAATCCATTTGAGTTCCTCTTTAATTTATATAATATAAAGTACAGTTGTGTGTCTGTTTTTCCTTGATACAAATCTACAGTTTTATTCCAATCTCAAAGAAACTTTGCCTTCAAACACGATGAAAAATACTATTTACCTTATATACCCGAATACTACCCACCCCTGAATAATACCTGCACCCAAATTTTTCGGAAAGAAGTTTGAAAAAAAAATCTACAGGCCCATATATCAAATTATTTTGCCAGTTTTGTTCTTAATTAAACAGTTATAATTAATGTTTCATATCATAAAATAATTAAATATGGTAGGATAAAAGGTAGTTATAAAAATAACGTGCATGGTAACAGCCCACCGAAATCTCGCCATCTTATATGCGCAGCGTAATACCTCAACAACAGCAACACTCTTCATTCTGCGGGAATTAAATGCGATCACGTGCGTCCGACCCAAGGTCAAAGTAGTCTGGAAATTTGCCGAACTTTACCAAACTTTTCCCGAATTATTGTACTGCACGTGCTTCGTGACTGCACTGTTTGTTTGGCATCTCTATGCAGACCATGTACATCAGAAAGCATCTTCTTTGATTCATTTTCCTTTCATTACAGCTTTGTTACTGTCATACTATAAGGGAGTATTCACACCAAAGTAGCGTAGCGAGCGAGTCGCAATAGTGGGATGCAGGTTGTGTGCTACTCATTTTAAATCCCAAATAAACAAGTTCAAGTCTTCATACCAATGTAGCATGGCAGTAATGAATCTCGCAGAGTGCAACATTAATTTCTTCAGATAGATCTGGACTTACTTCATGCGACGCTACTCGGGATGACGCATGCATACAGTTGCTTTTGCAGCTGTTTTCTAATTGTTAAGAAAATTCAACACATATTCGTTTGTGTAGTGTAGATTATGGCAAAGATGTCATGAAAACTGCTGGAAAGAGAGCTACAATTTGTACATGCGTAGGCTATACGATATGGCAATCGAATCTAGTAGGAAAAAAACCTGGATTAAAATTGCTGAAACTATATCCTCTTTAGGTAAATTACATTTTTTTAAATGGGTTTCTCAATAGTTCAAGTGAAAATAATATTTCATATATAATATAATATATATTATATAATTTACGTTAAACTGCAGATCACATTCGCTACTTCGGTATGAATGCAAAACTGTGAACCATGCAACTCAATGTGCAGCCTGCATCCAGGTAGTGCGATTCGCATGCTGTGCTACTTTAGTGTGAATGCTCATTAAGCCTACTGTGATGCTACTACAAAGCATCGTGCTATAATGAGCCGATATGGTACAAAATTGTCAAAATTCAGATAAGAGGAGTCCAGTATTCAAATAATTCCCGCACCCCAGGTTTTCATTTGTGATTTTTGAAAAAAATATACGGGTAGTAATAGAGTATATACGGTACATTTTGTTTTGTAAAACTTATTATTCTTCCCTTATTCAATGCCCTTAACCCGCAGTCGCTCATGCTCCTAAATCGGAACTAACAATTGTGTATATATTTTAATGACTTGCGTCACAGTATACGTATTAATACAGTAAAGAAACTCAGTCCGTTTTTCTGCCATACGGACATGTGCGCGCAGATTCCATGCGATCCTACCGGCCAATGAGTAATACTACAATCACTACTGCGGGAAGAATGGAAATAAATAGGAGTCTTGAATTTTTATAGCAATGCGTGTTTGGAAAGGATGTTATTGTTCTGCTATAGATTGCAGTAACAATAAAGGAAGAAATCCTGAATTGCATTTCTTCACTTTCCCAAAAGATCCAGAAAGGTAAGAAGAAAAATACGTAATATTTATTGTATGCCTGCTGGCTTACTCTTGACACATGTTCTGGTGTGGTTATGTTTACATTTACTTTAATGTAATATTTTTATCTTTAATTATGTTGTAATTTCTAACAATAGATACTAATGAAATGAAAATGTCAGCAGTCTATATCACGGTTAAAGATAACAATATTTAGGATGTCGTATTGTGATCGCTTAAGATAACACAATATTTGCTGCGGTGCAGCTTATTTCCTATGCGCATTGTAATGTATATGTCAGGGCCGGTTATGTATACAAACATGTGTGCCGTGTTGGCAGTCAAAAATGGCTATGTGAGCTCTAATGCACATGGCCATTTTGCAGCATGTAGCCGATTTTTTTCTTTGCTTGCACAAACCTGACAATCAAAGATCCACATGCCCGGTTGTAAGGATCAATGCTAAGGAATATCAGTGCACATAACTCAATTTCGTAAAAAAGTGCACATAGCCGATTTTACAGGCGGTACGATATTTATTTTCTCGAACACGATGTAGGCGTAAAGATGACGAAAACATAATCTTACATCATAAATTCTCGGATACATGTGCCATTAAGGTGTTTGCGACAGTAAACTAACATGACATCATTATCCAAACCTAGGCAAGCAATAGGCTTACCTAAAATAGGCTACTGTTAAGAAGCGTATCTAGTCCAAGGTTTTTCCCACCTTTAAAATCAACGTTTAAGTTATAAATTATATTAAAGAGTGACCTTTGAATATAGGTTTGTCACACTGCTCGTCCTCAACTTCATTGTTGAGATTGTATTTTGTTTCTGTATCTTACGGCTTCGATCTACCTTCAATTGTTGTAATGATTTCAGGTGTAAAAAATGGGTCATCAATAGTCGGCGAGAAGACCTACTAACAAAAACTGTAAAATATTTAAATGTAAATTGCCGCCTATGTTTGGAACACTTCGAAAACAGCCAGTTTATGAATTCCAATAAGAACTCTTTAATTAACTGCTGTACCGACTGTATACTAAAAGCAGTTTTGGAGTATTAGAAATTGAGAAATATTGATAGAAACCTATATTTTTATTTGAATTTTGCATTGTATCTTATGTAATATTGTATTATTTTTGTAAAATGATGACATTTCTATTCTAATGTAATATTAGGCTACTTTTAAAAATAAAAATGAGTTATAATTGGTTTTCCAAGAATCATCTTGAAGTTATTAAAACTTGTAATAAGAATAGCCCTAGGAACTGCAGTGCAAATTACAGGTAAGTGGCATTTAAAAATTATGCCTGATCTTAACTAAAATATAATACATGCTTCATTGTTTCTTAAATTTAAAATTCAGTTTTGAAAGAAGATTTTTTTCTCTTATTATAACATATTTTGTTATGTGTTTATGCATTTTCCCAAGTTATTTTATATGGTGAGAATGCAGTTTTACTCAACCGCCGCATGGAGCGCTAGTGTCGCCCAGCTAACAAGTTGTCATAGGACTTTTAACACACAGTTTCCTTACTGTATTAATACTTATACTGTGCTTGCGTATATCTTGAAAGGGAAAGTTGTTTTTCTAGCAATGTCTTCCTTGACATGTGTGCTTCATAATTTCTGAAAGTCGGCTGTAACATGGTATCACACTTGTCAGCTGCGGTATTATTAACAAAGTAGCACATTCATCCTGTGTATAAGAGGAACGTTGATGCTATAGGGTCATTCCACGAAAATAGGGACAAAAGTGTCAATTTTCAAATTCATTATTTGAAATAAAACTTCAACATTTTCTCAAAGTATATTAAATGAACTTTCACGAGTATGATAAATTTTTCCCGTACATCGCGTCATTTCTTTAATTTTGCACGATTTAGTGGCATCATTGTTAATGCTTGTGCAGCTGTGCTAAAAGTGATTTTTTATTGCTTAAAATAATTTGGGATTAGAGATCTTTAATAATCAGAAACCATTGTAAACAGAAAGATCAAAACCTAAGGTAAGTTTTGAGAAAATTACAATTGAATATTACATGCACACTTACCCTATAATTTACAATAATTACAACCATGCGAAATGTAATGTGAGTTACGAAAATATCACATTTTTTAATATATACGTGTTAATAATGAACCTTATCTTCCAATAAGTTTAGCCATCTTAATAATCATTCTTACTGCCATTTACAACTAAAGAGAAGAATTGTAGCTAATATTAAAGAACCTATTATGAAATCTGAAAACCTGTAACGTGAGTTACGGTAGGGTTGCCACCTGTCCCGAATTAGGCGGGACATCCCGCATTTTAAGGCCATTTTCAGCGTCCCGAATTATGCCTAAGAGGGACGCATTATATTGCGGGACGCCAAATTATTCCAAAACAAAATTTGAGACAGCAATTCTTGGTGGCGTCTTATGTGAATTTCGTCTCATGGTCAAGATATCGATGTCGTTCCATCGCTAAAATGTATCGTGTTGGCAGCATTGAAATCACCGCCCATGATGTTATACTTTGTAATTTATGTGTATAAGTCGCGCGGGCATTCTTGGAGTATGTCCGTGATCACAACCAGCGTGCGAGCCATTAACTGGTGATCCGACGGGAAGTACCGAAAACAGATCATATGGCACTCTGCACTGATTTGCCAAGTACAGTTCCTTCTGGAATTATAGCACAGCAAGACGTGTGTAGTGTTATCAGTTGTAATTTGAATCCACGTTCTCTGTGTGTTTTATTTGTCGTTCGTTGAGTAAGAACTAATTAAATATTTCTCCTGTTATTCCTAAACTTAGTGGTAAGCCATTATCTAGTCAGAGTCTGGATTGTCAATGTTCATAATTTTTTCGAAACATGTCTATGAGTGTACATTGTTTTTTTGAAATTCTATGAGAAAGCTTTAAGTTCCTTAGAGAAAGTATTTGACTTCACAGAAAACAATCTTTATGGCACACTGAAGAACTTGAATCTTAAGAGTGACTGTGAAGACTCTGTGAAGGCACATAATGTAGAATCTGATGTTAATTTTGATGAGTTAGGCCTATATGAGGAATTCTGCTTTAGTTCAGATATAATAAATGCTACTTAAGTGAACTATACAGAAGGAGAGACTAAGTATGAGTATGAAATGGAAGAAAATTATTCAGGAGATTGGTAAAGAACACATTCCCAATCTCAAATGCTTTGTTCTGAGCATTCCTGGTAGCAATGCCTTTGTGGAAAGAGTGTTCTCTCTCTTGAAACTAAAATGGACAGAATCCAGAAATAGGTGCTCAGCTGACCTCATAAAGAGTGAAATCATTTCTACAAATGTTACAGATACCTGCAAGGATTATTTAGTGAGGGTGAAACAGAACAAACTACTATTAGAAGCTACCAAATCAAACAAGAAATACAGCTTCAAGTCATGAATTTGCACAGGTTTTTTTTTATTTTTTATTATGTTGCTAATCTTTTCTTTTCTAATGTTAGTGTTACTGTTACATAGCCTATTCAGTTTTGGCTTTGTAATATATTCCGTCTTTCAGTTATTAATAAATTGTTCCGTGTACAAATTTAGGTATGAAGATCAGCGATCTGCATATATTCGATAAGTGTCCCTCCTTAGCCTTACCAAAAGGTGGCAACCCTGAGTTACGGTAACATGAGTTACATATATGTAACGTGAGTTACGTTTACTCTTGTTGAAATACTGGTTTTTAAAGAAAAATCTACCTATTTCAATAGATACCATGTCATGACTTTCGAAAAATTCTTTTAATCCTTACATTTCATGTCTCCCTAAGTACGAAACCACCGCCTGTTCAAAAAAAAAATGATATTTATATATATATATATATATATATATATATATATATATCTTTACATGCTAGCAGCCGTAATTTTGAAGATATTTTAACCAAATTTTATTATGTTATTTCTAGGCCCAATAGTTCGGACAAGTTCGTTAATGAGCAAAATTGGCCCAAGGGGGTGGTTCGGGGGAGGGGGTTGAAATTTTGAAAAATTTATATCTCGGTCCCTATGAAGTATAGAGAGAAACTTTGTTTGAATAAATTAGAGTACAGTACTCCCTACGGAGTTCACAGTGACACCAACGATTCGGGGGTTTTGGGGGTACGAGTGGGGTGGGGGGATGGAAATTCGAAATTTTTTAAACCATGTCTTGTGGAGTATCGTTGAAAAGCTCTTGATGAGTACTCTACAAAACAATCACTAGTTTCTCAATAGCTCTCATATAAGGCGAGATTTGAATGTTTGAAAAACAATAACACTTAAAAATATACCTCAACCTGAAGGCCTGCCGAAAGGAATATGTGAGGACCCAACTAAGGATAAAATTACCAATGTAATAGAGTTTGAAATATTAAAAATAATAGTTACACACCTTTTGCATGGCAAAATAAAAAATAATATCAATTTAAAACATAATAAACAACTCTCTTTTTATAAAAAAGATTTCAGATTTATTTATATTTCATATGGTGCTTTGTACACTTTGATATTGCTTTCGAAATCTACCTCAGCCTGTAGGCCTACCTAAAGGGAGTTTTATTCTTTGGTACATGGCTCTAACATAGATGAATCAGATCCAGATGTTCCAAGTGAAATTTGTTTGATGGGGGAAGTGAAGTATTGTCTTCAAACATTGCAGTACGGAACATTTGTGGTTATGAGATTCGAAGATAACAAGCATAATACAAATTACAGATATGTTGCAATTCGTCATGCAAAATACTAGCAGTAGTGGGTTGCTTTTTAAAGCAATGAACAGGACACTCCATTTGTTAAGTTAAATCATGTTATATGCACACTGCCTACACCGGCTGTTGAGATGAAAAGGAAACAGAGTGTAACTAAGCCTTCAAGTTGAAAAAAGTTAATGTAAAAGAACTGTAAAAGTAAAATAAAGTGATCCCTATTACAGGCCGTGAAGGCCCTTAAGGTTTCAGGAGTTTGATGCACCCAGATTTTTAGACATTCAGAACATGAAGGTGTAAGATTGTCAGCCTTACGCACCGGCCGCCTTTAACTGCAGGATTGGTCCTGGTACTCATTTCTGTTAGAGGCTGAGTCAACCCCAGAGCCATAGTACCACCAGAAGGATTAGGTCAATTGAAAAATCTAAACGACCTCATTGGGAATCGAACCCGCAACCTTCTGGTTTGTAGTGCAGTGTCTCAATCACTACACCATATCATACCCTGTAAAAGAATGTAAAGGGTTTAATAGGCCTAAATGTGGGAGTCTACAGAGTGGGGGTGGCCACAATGTGAAAGAACTATAAGTTTGTGTAATAGACCTAAGTGTAACTCCTGAATTTTATGTTTTTAGTGAACAACGATCATGAGTTCATATACCAGTAGTGAATATGCTATGCTGCGATTCTCTAAAATTAATAGGGCATTATGAACCAAATACAACCAGGTTACAGGTCTTTTATGGGGTAAAAATAAGTTTCTCTATGTTTTTCATAAGATTTAAGCAATAAACATTTCATTATTTGTAATTAACAGCAAATTCATACTTGTGGACAAAATGTAACGTGAGTTACATGCGCATTGTAGCAAAATTATTTTTTTATTTTTTCTTTCCTTATGGATGACTGCAAAAATGGTTGTATGTTTTTGTAAAGGGAACAGTCATTATCACTGTGCACATTTAATAAATGTAGGTGTTTTATTTTCACAGAAATATCATTCAGTAGTAGTAGTTCTGATTTGAGTGTCCCTTTTGTGTAACATGAGTTACGAAATCTGTTTTGTTGATAAATCAGGATTAAGTCATTATTTAAAAAATTGCTTGTTACCATCATGAAGAATGCTCTAAATACAACAATTTGAGGTTAAACACTTTTGTGAGAATTTTTATTTGTAATTTTTATAAGCATATATGTGCTTAAAAATCTGTCTGAGTGTAACGTGAGTTACTGTGGAATGACCCTATAGCTCTTGAATAATAATATTAATAAGAACAAAATAATAATAATATACTAACTGAAATTAAATGTTTACAATGCCAGAATCACGTAAAAAATCACTTTTTTGAAAGCCATTTATTATTATGTTTTTGAAAAAGAGAATACAATATTTACTTTTACAAATGTTAAAATGGTTACATAGAAAATTATTGTAAGTTTAACCCATGTGTTTGAGTTGCATTTAATAACTATAAAAGGAAAAAAAACGCATGTTAGATCAAATCTAACGCATGAGTGATGGTGTGTCAACTACAGGCATGAGCGATCGCGGATTAATATCACATAATGTAATGTATGCTGTTACTATGCATGGACAAATTATGGTGCATAAACAATCTCCATTGTTCAAGATAAATATTAGTCTTGGCTATTATAGATTGTTTAAAATGTAAGTAAAATTTTCTATCCCTATCATTGAATGCCAGATATGTAATTTTCTGATATTCATTAAGCTAACCTGCATTTATATCTATATGTATAAGGAATAATGTGTCTGCCAGTCTGTTTATTATTGAAATCTACAGCTTTAATCCGATCCTGATTTTATTGCGAATTACACCAGATATTTGTGAATGTCAGGCATGTAATTATATTAAGCATTAGGATAAAAATACATCTAAATCTGTTTTGGGGTTAAATGTGTTAAGTGCAAATTTGGAAGCTGCTGAGGCATATCTTTACTCTATACAAATGTAAAAGTGAAAGAACGGCTTAGTATATTTTCAGCAGGGGCAAAATGTGGTAAGTACTTTTCCTGGGAGCACATTCGTTATAATTGGGTACTAAATTGGATTTACTAAAATCTATAGAATTGTACTTAACACACGTGTGCACTAGGCCATTGATATTGGTATTTTTCAATTAGCCTAATCCTTCTGATGTTGGCTCTGGGGTCAAGTCAGCCTATAACAGAAACTAGTACCAGAAGCAATCCTAAGGAAAAGGCGGCTGTTGCATTAATGCTGACAACCTTACCATCTTCATGTGCCGATTGTCTCATAATCTGGGATCCTCAACCTCCCGGAACCATAAGAGTTTTCATGGCCTGTATAGGATTACTTTACTTTTTTTTACAGTTTTAATCCGATCTTTATTAAATTTTGCACATGTAACCTTCGGGCCATTCTCCCTTTATCGCTGTTCATGAAGCTTTTCCTTTTACCAGAATTATTGAAATACCACCAAAGAAAAGAAGGAATATTGATCAAATAAACTCTCCAGCCAAAAGATGGAGGCTACATAAAGGCCTAAAGCTTGAAAATCGGAAGTAAACTGCTCCATAAGTTCACTTCAAAATACAAGCAAAATACAAATGCTCGGTCTTTTAAGCTATTTCAATCATTTTTCATTTTCCTACTGAGCTTTATTAGTTTTTAATTTATAATTTCCACCAATGTTCAGTAATTTAAAAACAGTAGAAACCTAACATACTTTATAAAACATAACTTATCTTATTGTAGTTAACATATATAAGTAGCATAAGCTACTAGTCTAGTAATATAAAACCTTGTACAAACAATGAATCATTCATAACTATTACTAAAAATTCTTAAAACCGTTAAAAAAGTCCTTAAAGTTAATACAATAAAGTCTTGGACATCTGCATTTTAGTATAAGACTTTATTGTATTGACTTTAAGCACGTTTCTTAACAGTTTTAAGAATTTTTAGTAATAGTTATTACTGATTCATTGTACAAGGTGACTAGTAGCTTATGCTACTTATATAATTATGTTAACTACAATAAAATATGTTATGTCTCCTAAAGTATGTTAGGTTTCTACTGTTTTTAAATTACTGAGCATTGGTGGGAATTATAAATTAAAAACTTTTAAGCTGGGAAGACATACGAGGTGGTACCCAAAAGAAACCGGATTTTCATTATAAAAAATGTATTTATTACTTGCTTTTTTTGGTCTGGGGAGTTGGGAATCTTCCACTGGCTAGATGCTTGCTTGGTTTCTGGGTCATATGAATAACACCAACTCTCATCATCTGTATTGACTGGTCAAAAAGTTTCGATCACTTTCAATCTCGTTTTTCAAGTCCTGGCTCAAATGCAATCAAATGTTTTTTTGATGCTCTGTGAGAAGGCGAGGAACAAATCTAGCGGCAACACGTCTCATTTGCAAATCCTCAGTCAAAATTCGCTGGCACGAGCTCCAACTCACTCCTGTCTCTTCTGAAATTTTGTCAATCATGAAACGATCCTCATTGATTTTTTGGCAGATTTTCTCAACGTTTTCATCGTTTCGAGATGTTGAAGGGCACCCAGAACAAGCATGGTCTTCAACACTCATCCCACCACGTTTAAAGCGCCCAAACCACTCAAAAACTTGTGTGTGGCTCATAGCATCCTCGTTGAAAGCCTGTTGAAGCATTTGGTAAGCTTCTGTTGCCGATTTTTCAAGCAGGAAACAAAATTTCAAACACACTCTGTTCTTTTAAATCTGCCATAATGACTTCGCAAGCGAAACACAAGAACAGTAAGAGGAAAACAACACTACGATCAAACATTCACATACAAACTTATGCTGTCTGGGCAGTTGTTTCGTGAAGGTCTCTATTAACCCCATCTAGAGGGAAAATTCTCTATTATGTCCACGAATGGCAGCACGCTCTCAGTCTGGATTTTTTTTGGGTCCCCACTTGTATATATATATAGAAGCTGTATCATGTAGTTTTTGTGTAATAAATTAAGAAAAGTGTTACCAGACTTTATGGACATAGTGTACAAGTAACAAGTGATGTGTTATACAATAGAAATAAGGCAGTAGGGAGAAAGTTTAATGTGTCACAGTATAGAGGACTCTTATTTTCTAACTTACAAGGGAACCATATGAGGTGTCATGTTGAAACCTTCCCTCAAATTTGCATATCAATAGGTCTTCATTACAGAAAGACACATTCAGAAAATTAGCTGCTCATTTGAACTGTAAATGGGTGAAAATGAGTTTGTATTGTACCATAAAGAATCTACCGCGGGTACTTGTATAGCTCGCTTGAGTAGCCTGGATGCTGGGGAACATGAGCAACAGCAGGTGCCAGGGTATGAGGTAGAGGAAGAAGCTACATCGTTACTCATTGAATTTGACAGTTCATGTGATAGTGATGGCATTTCCACATTTTGAAACAATTTAATTTGCATAGACATTGAGAGGTTGTTATGATTGATTGTGTGTGTGGGTGTTATAGACCAGAATGGTGACCACTCAATTTATGTGATTAAAACAATGATTTTTCACCATTCACAACACTAATGCTTCAAACAACCTGTTTTCACAATGTTAACGTTTTTTGTCCAGACAAAACTCTTTAGGTTTTAAGAACTTAGACTAACATATTACGTATTGCACTCATCATTATAGACCAAAGCAAAATAGTAATAATAATATTAATTGAAAAAAATTTAAAAGCACACAGGATTCATTTTACTAATCCTAAACACTTAAACAGATACTAATTACTTCACGAGTCCTGCTGGAATAAAATGTATATTTCGGAGATTATAAAGTTATTCATCCCTTAGTGATAAGGGAAGGGAGAGATAAGACAAACTAGGCCTACTTGGTAAGCGGGAATGGTGCTATGCAGCACTGTGACAGCTGTCTACTCACAGTACTTAGCAGAGGCTATTCAATATTTCAAATTTGCAAAATACGCAATTGATGTCCACCCCTTTAAAGTTTACATGAGCAGCTCATTTCTCGCAGTTGTTTATCTGCAATGAAGACCTGCATAATTTGAGGGTAGGTTTCGACATAACAGCCCATACGGTTCCCTTGTTAGCTCACTTTTCCCTGAAGATGGCTACAGACCAAGTAGTAACCTCCATTGCTTCAACATAAATGATAGACCGGACAGTTACCTGTCGTGAGCATGATTCCTGACCAACATTCAGGCATGCCACTCACGATCAAATTGATTTTTCCTCTGGGAGTGGCAAGCATGATTATCTTGTGGTGTTTCATTCCCTAATGCATATATTGTACTAGCCTCCTTTTCTGCAAATCTTTTTAATAATTTCTAGAGCACCTCAATGTTTATGCCAGTTGTATATATATATATATATATATTAGGGATGGGTCGATACCGGATTTTCTCGATACCGATATATGATTTTTCCTCGATACTTCGATACTCGATACCTTCAACATTTCCAGTTTCAATAAATAGGTACATTAAAAATTAAAATTTGAGAGAACTGTGTAATACCAACTAAATTAATTAAGTCTGCATATTTAATGAGACAAAATTTAATATCATCTGTAGCTTATAATTATTTTTAAACTCTGCATTAAAACTAAAATTAGTTTTTAAACAGTTCACTTACAAGTTTTTGCTAAAACATACTAGTATTCTCACTTAATTGCAGAATTACAAAAGTATCGAGCGAGTTTTCTGAAGTATCGTTCGATGCCGATATCATGCAAGTATCGAGAGTATTGAGGTATCGAAAGTATCGAGGACCCATCCCTAATATATATATATATATTTCCAAAACAAGAACATATGTCCGACAACTATAATGTATATAAAATTCAGAAATAACTCTGAGAGAAATGTAACATAACAAAATTAAAATATCAAGAAAATTATTAACCTATCTCATTTATACATGACTGTATAAATGGCTGTGTAGCATCATCGGTTACTCTCTCAAGATCATGAGGTAGATGTTATGTATGTCCTCATTTGAGAAGTTGATTTTGAGGAGGAAAGATTTTGTTAATTTATAGGAAGTTCCTCTGGCACCGAAATGAAGCCCCTTTACTTCCCATGTTTCAATTTTCACATTGTATCGTTCACTTAAGTAAGAACAGGTTGTAATTCCTTCTCAATCCGGATGGTAGTGTCCAATACCAAGCATAGGCGTAACCAGGCCGACCATATGGGGGGGGGTTATAACATCTGAAGAGGGTATTCCGGGGTCCTCCCCCTGGAAAATTTTAAAAATTAAGATGTACAATAACGAGTTTTAAGCTTCCCACGCTTTAAACTCATATTAAGTAATTTATAAGCAGATTTTTAAAAAAGGTAATATATCACAATAATGAAATAAATAGTACAATTTATTTTCTTTTTTAATCAATGGGGGGGGGGGTTCAAACCCCCAAACCCCCCCCCCCCTTGTTACGCCTATGATACCAAGCTTTGATTACTCCAGCCATCGATTAATTGATGCTATTATGTCTGCTCTTCTAATTGGCCCATCTTCTGCCAAACATCTTCATACACCTCCCATTTGCCTCATGAAAACAATGTAGCTCCTCATTTTGTGATGCCGGTTGTTTTTTAGTTCTCCTTTACAGCATGAACCCAACACATATCCAAGTTCATCACTATCTGCTGACGATTATTTCTTACTCCAATAACTTACAACTTACGAGTTCATGCTATAATCGATTACAGACTGTAATTACATTACCAGAATTGATCATTGTTTGCTTACAAGGCTTCATCAGAAACATCGAGCTGATTTTTTTAATATCTCACAAGATTAGATGTCTCTCTTCTTAAATTTGTCTAATCTTCATCACTGTCTAAATTCGTATAAGACAGATCTCACTGAAAACTTAATTTTTTTTTTATATACAAGGGTCATTTCAGAAGTCTTGGCAACTATTATTTATCAGTCAATAAACCTGCAGGAAACAAAAATCAGGATATATGATTGAAAGTCGTTGGATTGTTCTTCGCAATGCTGGTACTAAATTGGAGTCCGGATATAAGGCCCTATGGGTAGGCCTAAGGGACATTGAAAGATGCGTAAATAGAGATCATTGTTTTATTCGCATTACATGTACACAAGACAGTATGTGTAATACTCGTACTCTTAAAGGCTAACAACCTTCAAAATAATCCCCCAAGGCGTCCACACATCTTTGCCAACGATGAGGAAGGCGCTGAATACCATCAGCTGTGTGTGATGCGTCTATGCAACAGTTCGATAGGGCAACGCCCTATCACCCAATGCTTCTCATAGCTCGGCATGACACTCATGAGCACACTGTTCAACTTTAGTGACATTCAATTTGGAACACAGTCTCTAGGATACTAACGTTTGCATGTGTTGCCTACTGGACACAAATGCACTTAGACATCATCTGGTGATCGCATCCCGTACTGTGTACACCATGTTTTCAAATGTATATAGTGCAATAACCGCATATGCTGTTATTCAGAATATATAAAATAGTTGCCATGACTTCTGAAATGACCCTCGTATACGAGTATATTGTTAGTTCAGATTTTTCAGCTTGGATTTTTGTGAATATTGAACTATTGTGTCTCTCAATCCCAAGACTATACTGTATTCACTATTTCTTCTTCGTCTTCATATTTGCTGATAATAAATGAATCACACTATTTTGTTCATAAACTGCAAAGAGCAGGGGAAATTCTTAGTTGGAGAAATATAAAATTGTGTAAAGCAGTACATTGTAAGCATAAAGAAATTAAATAAATTTTTAAAATATTCTAATTGGATATGAGTATAAATTAGAGTAATGTAATAAGGGATTTAATTTTTTTCAAATGTTTTATGTAAGTAAGTTCTAGTTTCCTTAATAAGCTCAGCTGTCGGTATGTTCTTTATGCAAAGTTTCTTATGAAACCATACTGTTCTATGTTTGCAGACTGCAAGTGTTAGAGATATCGTTTTGTGACCAAATGACAGATAAAGGCTTGCTAAATGGTATTGGGCCTCTCCTAGAGTTGAATACTCTGCGCCTCAAGAGAGGGCATAATCTGTCTTCATCCGCATTAGCGAGTTTCCTAAATCGTCCTGAGATGTCCCATATTGTTTATTTAAACCTATCTGAGTGCTCGAGTTTAGATGACCATGGACTTGAAAGTATTGCAAACAGGTATGTCCATTCAGTATGTAAAGTTGGCTTTAATTGGTGAATTCTACTCTTATTGTGTTTATTTCAGGAATGCGTGTTTTGTAGGTGAATTTAGTATCAAAAGAAACATGCTTGAACCTAAGAGATATGCTCCAGATGTGTTTTGAAGATTAAGGATGATTTTATTTCTTTATGCAAAATAGAAAGTCATTTTTGTTGTGTTTACTGATATAAAATTGTCTGTGTACCATAGTTGCTCTAAGTTGAACGATTTTGCTTCTGTTATCATATACTTTCAACTGTACCGGTTTATGCTATTAATTAAGTTACACCCTGTATAATACAATAAAAATGTTTGTACGACTAAGTTCTCTAGTCTCCAAAATGAGGTTCATTGTACAATATTATATCGTCTTGGGTTCACAGGTTAACTTGATGTATTCCTAGCTCTTGAAATAATTATCATGACAACAAACATTTCCTAAGTTCAGTTAAATTACCAAAGTAAAATTAAGTAAGAAAACATTATTATAGAATAAAGGTATGTACATATCAGTAAAATGTTTACCCTTCAGTATGAAGTTCTTTGTATTCTCGAACGCAGCAACAAGTTCTCGGGCTTTGCAGCATAAAGCATAACTATTGCTTACTTCAACATCTACCTGTGTAGTATAATTCTCATTGGCCTATTTTAAGTTTTCAAGCTTTCCTATTGGCGAAAAGAAGGGGAATTATTACATTAGTAGGATTACTGTTGCTCTCTTTCTGTTGTTCTGACTGCCCTTGATCTCATTTTTTATGTGGGGAGAACAGCGTAGTTTTATCTTAAGCTTCCATTTTCATATTTTGTCATGAATGCAAAACAAATGCAAAACGTTTGTGATTAAAATGATTAATGTGGAATTGTGATATACAGTGATATTTTAGATTTTCATTATTATTAAAATATATCACAGCTGCTCCATTCATTTCGACTGAATGAAAGGCAGAGCAAACTGTTTTATCTAGCAACCCCTTTATTACACATAGTGAATTCCCAGTTATCAGTGTTAATGCAGTTACATGCACGAGTAAAGACAAAGATCACATATTTCATGTTTGTGTCCTTGTTTGATCTTAGAACTGATTCTGAAGTAAATAAGTAAGTTAGTAAGTAGTATATTGTTCGTATTCACCCGCAGATGCACTTCTTTATGTTTACTTCCAGTTTCATTGTAAATGAATGGACAATACCTACTCATTCCACTGTCTAAAATTATACATGCCAACTTTACCTATTTTCATATTACCTGTGGTTTTCATCAACAGTATTTTCTTACTGGTTTTCCATGCTGCTCGTTAAGCAACAAGCTTTTGATTCTAATATTTGATTGAGGAACAAATACGCTGTTTACTCACATGTTGACAAACCAGGGTTGATAAAAAAACATGTTTTTTTTTAAAAAGAACAAAAAAAAACGTTTTTTGTTGTTTAAAACGTTTTATATGTGAACAACAATGTTGGTTGTTTTAAACGTGTTTTTTTAAACGTTTTTTAAGTTTACAACAATGTTGTTTGTTTAAAAAAAGTTTAAATTGTTCATTTTGTTTAAATCAACCATTTTAATGTATAGGGCCTAATATATACATATACATATATATATATATATATATATATATATATATATATATATATATATATATATATATATATATATATATATATATATATATATATATATATATATATATATATATATACAGTTGAAATGTTTAAAACATTTTAAACAATTTGTTTTAAACATTTTTAGCATATGTTTATAACACTTTTTAATTGGGTGTTAAATTTAATTATGTAGACAATTTACATTTTGTCAATCCAATGACACCCTGTGCTAAGATGTTCAAGATTTACGAGTCGTAGACTTAATAGTATTTGAAAATACATTTTGTACCAGTAGTATTTGTTTATGATTTAATAGTTCATTATTAATCAAAAATAATACAAACTACTGTTTAATTACTGCCTTTACTGCTCAACTGATGATTGACTTTCACCATGCTTTACGTGGTCTTAGCCGCCTTACATTATCAAACTTACAAGGAATATCCTACTACAGTGTTGCCAAATTGACACATTCAATATTTAATATTAATAATCTCTTTCTTTAAAA
Organism: Ectobius pallidus; assembly: GCA_964059195.1. Lineage (NCBI taxonomy): Eukaryota > Metazoa > Arthropoda > Insecta > Blattodea > Ectobiidae > Ectobius > Ectobius pallidus. The sequence goes on from CAXKWD010000008.1 coordinate 23,491,577, forward strand.
AGGAAGACCACAAAATAGATGGTCGGATGCAGTCAGAAAAAATTGAAATCAATTACTCGAAATCAAAAACTGGAAGCTGGCAACAGAGGATAGAGAAGTCTGGAGGAAAAGGATACAAAAGACACCACCTCACATGATTTTCTGGTATTCTGGCCCTAGTTTTTTGTTTGTTTTCTATTTACAACACTAACAGGGTGTCACTGACTTGACAAAATGTAAATTGTCTTCATAATTAAATATAACACACAATTAAAAAATGATTTAAACATATGCTAAAAAAAATGTTTAAAACGTTTTAAACAAACTTAAAAAAAACACAAGCCCTTGTTTTAAACATGTTTTAAACACTTGTTTTAAACATTTCAACCCTGTGACAAACCACAATTATTGCTTTGTTATTGTTCTCTATACTCTCCAAGGTGATATAGTATTTAAAGACAGTTCCAATTGCCGTGTTTAAAATTTTCACTTGTATATTTGCTCACAACTTAAAATTGAATCCACCTAAATCCGATATAACTATTCTTTTCAATATATATGGTTATTTTATGCTTGTTATGGTTTACGTTTTACTAAAGATACCACTGAACCATTTTCAACAGAAAATGAAGCATCTGAATTTAAGGCTGCAGTAGTAAGAATGTAATGTGAGTGTATTTTGCAAATTTTATTGTGTTTATAACGGATAAGAAAACAACTAACATGCTAACAATATCAAAAATTATTTTTCCCTCTATGTTGAATGATACAATCTCACTTAAACCATGGCAATGTGTTGTGTTAAACTGGGTAATTTTTCAAATTCAAAAATAAAAATATGTATTCAGACATTTAAAAAAAGTAAATAAAAATTATATCTTACTCATTTCAAACTTGACAAATCATGTATCTCTATGTGCAGACATATGGCAAATTATTTTTAGTATTCTCATGCAAGAAGAATAAAATAATATATAAAATGCAATTAGAAAGAGTTGCTTAGACTGGAGGAATGAAAGAAGCATTGAGTACCTGGGTGCAACAAGAGCGTTAGTGGTAAAATGCAATGTTAAGAAAAAAGCACCCAAAAATTTTAGAAAGGTAGAAATCCTACAAGTGCAAACTGAGACCTAAGATGTCTTTATTAACTAGAAAATACATATGTTTTTTGCTGTCAAATTTAATGACTGAACAACAATTATAGGCAGTTTAAAAAATACAATTATGCCGTTATTGCATAGAAGGTATACTCTCCATCCTTTATTGTATAGTTTTGACATTTTTAGGCCTCGGATTCTGAGTGAATGTCTGAATTTTCATTTATAACACTATTGTTCACATATTCCACATTCAAGCCATTCAGCATTTTTTTTGTTTTTTAAATGTACACAATGACATTACATCTGCTCTTCTAGCAGGATAACTGCTACTGCACATTATTGTTGGAGTTTTCCATTTCCCTCAATGTAGCTTCTAGTGGCATATGGCTTCGTTCCACTTCTATTCTCACAGATACCGACTGGCATATGTGCATGATGTTGTTTACAAGGATCTCCTACCATCTACAGACGAGATACAGAATTAATTTTTATAGAGCTGATAGTTGAAGGTTTGTAGAGTACAATGCACTCATTTATGCATTAACAGCATTAGCTGGCTAACACCAGTCTTGCACCCAAGTACTCATTTTATGTCTTCATTTGTAAAGGTGTCCTCATCTGAGAAACCTGTCTGTCTGCTGGTGCTGGGAGCTCACAGATGACGGCATCATGGTACTCGTTAATAAGTGCAGAGAGCTTGAGGACCTGGATTTGCTGGGAGTTGTTCGTGTCACCGGTACAGGCTACTTCGCTCTCATCCCTTCCCATCTGCCACATTTGAAGCGGTTGAATCTAGAGCAATGCAACAACATTTGTGACGAGTCACTGATGGAGCTTGTGGCAGCTCTTCCAAACCTTGAAGTGATTGACTATTATGGCGAGCGTGTTAAGTTAAATAAGGAAACGACAGATGTGCAGACTGATTATGATGATGACTGACTTCACTTGTTATTCTCCATACCCAAGACTTTTTTGTTTTTTATACATGTATTTAGAATCTTTTGCAGATGTTATGTTAGTATATTATACTCTTATATAAATAAACAGAAAAATTAAACACAGTTGAATTGATCATTTGGACAAGAACACATATGAGGAGCTTGTTTCCAAAAGGTACCAAATCCAAAAAAATCGAAAAATGAGTTACAGGTGGCAGCACATTCTTGACTAGCTACACAATCGTAGTCAGTGATTAAAATCGCCAAAAAGTACCAAATCCCATTGCTAGAGGGCCTGAAAGATTGAGTTTTGTAGCAAAAAGTACCACATCCCTCCACAGTTTAGTGACAAAAGTACCAAATCCTTTCTCACGTTCCATTGGTGAAATATCATGGCCGAACAATTACGTCATAGAGCGTTCTTGCTTCTCATTGGCTAAATGACGTCACATGCCTGTAGTTTGTTGTAGAAAAACTTGTCCACAAACATAGAGCCAAAGCTTTCTTTCAAAACATGAACCAGTGTCCACCAGGTGCAATAATTATAAATTTTGATCTTATGCAAAATCACCCTCTCCCAAAAACTCAGATAGGACAGGCCAACTATGCAAGACGGGTTCGGTATTATATATTGGCTATAGTCATTCACAAGCAGGACAAAAAGATTTCTCCTGAGACTACCCACTTCTATAGATGGCTTATAATCTTTTTTGTCAACACAAGATGATAACACGGGGACTGAGGTATGATCGAATGATTGGAAGCCTGAAAGAAGTTGAGTGTAAGAGCTATGTGAAAGAGGCTAAAAAGAAAGATATGGTGGAACTGTTAGCAGCAATAGGCTACAAATACTTGAATCATTTGCCAAGAACACATAATATGAAAATTTACAGCAGAGACAAAAACTAAAATAATGCAGTAAATAGTAAATGAATGAAATTAATATAATATTGCATTTTGGCATTTCCTGTATCAAGAAAATGATTTTTCATTCACATAATAAGTGATTTCAGATTCCATGCCAAAACAAATCAAATTTGATTTGATTTGCTACCCTTTCTAGATATCAAGATCATCAAAAATGGCAAGAAATTGGAATTTGGAATTTATAGGAAGGACACACACACCGACAATTACATCAAGCAGGACAGCTATAATCCAACTCCTCATAAATTAGCAGTAATAAACAGCCTTACTTACAGATTAGTCAACTTACCTATGAGCAACAAAGAATATAAATTAGAATACCAGCATATTTTAGAAACAGCAAAAATTAATGGATTTACAGAAAATACAGTCAACAAGAAAATCAAGAAATTTGAAAACCAAAAGCAAGTTAAAGAAAACACCACCTTATGCAATGCCAAAGCTCAAACAACTTTCAAGAAATTCACTTTCCATCCATTAATGCATCATAAATTCCAAAAAATTTTCAGAGGACTGAACATCACATTGGCACCTATCAACAAGTACAATATTAAAAATCTCTTAAGATCAGACATGAAAGATAAAATTCATCCAAGTAAGAAACCAGGCATTTATGAAATTGACTGTAATACGTGTGAAAAAGTATACATTGGCAAAACAAATTATTATTTAATCAGGTTATACAATGTCCTAGACATCTTCCTGCACCCATTTCAGGAGTTTATCATTTTTCTCCATAATTCTCGATCCGTCCATGCTTCGTCTTCTATTCTCCTTTCCTTTAGTGTTTGATTGATGCCTTGTGTCCATGTCAATTTGGGCCTGCCCCTCTTTCTTCGTCTTTTCGGAGTCCACTCATATATCTTCTTCGGTAGTCTATCGTCTGTCATTCTTTTCATGTGCCCATACCATCTAAGTTGTGCTGTTTTTACAGTATCTACCGGCGATCCTTGTACCTTCATTTTTCCTCTAATGATATTGTTCCTAATCTTGTCCCTCCTGGAGATTCTTGCAGACCGTCGCCAAAAGTCCATTTCTGTGGAGTGTAGTTTAGCTATTGTAGTTGATGTCAAATGCCAAGTTTCTGCTCCATACATAACTGTGCTCTTAATGATTGTATTGTATATGTTTGTTTTTGTTTCTCTGGTAATGTCTTTATCCCACAAGACACTGTTTAATTTTGAAATTGCTGATCTTCCTTTGTTGATTCGTCCATTTATATCGTCTTCATGGTCTCCATTTTTTTGTAATTTTTATTCCCAAATATCTATATTCATTGCAATGTCTGATTGTACCACTTCCGTTTGATAAGATGAGGTCCTTTGAGTCTGTTCCTAGTGCCATATAGTTTGTTTTCTTCAAATTGATGTTCAGGCCCCATTCCTTATACTCTTCTATAAGTTTTCTTGTCATATACTCCAGGTCCTCATAATCCTCTGCGATTACCAATTGATCGTCAGCAAATAATAGTGAGTATATATTATCTTCTGTTAATAACAATCCCATTTGTGAGCATTTCCTTTTCCAGGTCATTAGTGCCCTATGAAGATATATTTTGAATAATGTTGGTGATAGTGGGCATCCTTGTTGTTCACGCAAGCTATAGGTTCTACTAGCATTTTCTACGTGTCTAGTAAGAGTGTATATTCAAATGTTCCGCTCAATGCATTTCTCAATCTCAGCGCATTGATATTAGTATAAGTCCGCCTATTTCTGTGAATCCCCTTTCATCGGCAGGTGCAGATTTAGAGGCAGCATGACATCACGGCGTCATGTTAGAACACAGTTAGCTTCAAGCCTCCACGCATGAGAGACGTGCTGGAGCGCCGTTGAGAATCCCGCCTATTTCAGACAATAGAACAGAGGTTTTCTATTAAGTCGCGAATAAATACATAATACTTCCATTTACAAGTATTATCGTGTGCTATTAATTAATCTACACTAATTACAGTAGATTCATCATTATCGGCTTCTTAGATCAGTCTAAAAGTTTGTGGTTCAGTTCGGCAACATTGTGCAATCCAAGCGATCACAATAGTTCGGCTATAAAGTTCATTAGAGTCAAGATTTCAGTATGAAATCCTATTAGAAGTAATACAGAGATCCTTACGATCAGTTTCATATATAATTTATAATGCTGGAATAATTAACGAGAAATTATCTCCACGTGTGTATCAAGTTCGCGCCAAATCACATTCTATTGTGAAGTGCAAGTGCACCTATTTCAGATTCATTATACATCTTATTTCAGTGTTTCTATTAGTATTTCAAGTGCATTATTTACCTATATGTTGTGAGAATAAATGTTACATAGTTTATTACATGATTAAGGTTTCACTCCAATATTACATCCGAAGATCCCTGTTCCAGCACCTGCGATACAAGTTCACTTAGCTCTACTCATTTTATTATTGTTTTAAGGCAATAATTGGTCCTCCAGCTCCAGAGATTCTTTCTAACATCCTTTCCCATCTTTTCCCTCTACGGCAGGGTCATATGCCGTTCTTGTACCCAACATTTGGTCCTCCGGGCTTCTATTTGAATCTGTATAGATCTGTATTCGTTCCACAGTTCAAGGAGGCTGTCGAATTTTACTCTTAGTTGAAACACATTCACTTCTTCTGAAATGCTGTCACAAAACTTTTGAACAAATGTGAATTTTCGTCGAATGAAATTCCGTTTTTTCGTAAGTACTTGCATCTCTTGTTCCATGCTGGATGTAGGAAGAAATACTTGCGAATGTAGAATGCTCTGAAGTCTTCGCTCTGAAGAACCTTTCTGTTGTTATGTTTTGTCTTCGCTGCTGAAGAGCTTTGCTGCACTAGTCACCGCTGCTGGATGATAACTTTTTCTCACTGCACACTGCCGCTTTCTCTGCTTGTAGTATTGGAGACTTGTAGCTTCTGCTTGGAGTGGCCTGAGCACTGCACACTTGATGTCTGCTGGACCACGAATTCAATGTAGCTGAAATCCTTCTGACGTCCGAAACGCGGTTGCTATGATCTATAAGGCGTACCCGAGAAACCGATTGGAATCTGAATTCCGTTCCGTTGGTAGACCAATACCTAAATGAAACCGTATATGTGTGAGATGTCGAGATTTGTCCAAATTACATCCGGCCCGATAGAGGAACCAAATATTGGGTACAAGAGCGGCTTATGACCCTGCCGTAGAGGGAAAAGATGGGAAAGGATGTTAGAAAGAATCTCTGGAGCTGGAGGACCAATTATTGCCTTAAAACAATAATAAAATGAGTAGAGCTAAGTGAACTTATATCGCAGGTGCTGGAACAGGGATCTTCGGATGTAATATTGGAGTGAAACCTGTATCATGTAATAAACTATGTAACATTTATTCTCACAACATATAGGTAAATATTGCACTTGAAATATTAATAGAAACACTGAAATAAGATGTATAATGAATCTGAAATAGGTGCACTTGCACTGCACAAAGGAATGTGATTTGGCGCGAACTTGGAAACACACGTGGCGATAATTTCTCTTTAATTATGCCAGCAATGAATTATATGTTAAACTGATCGTAAGGATAGATGTATTACTTCTAATATGATTTCACACTGAAATCTTGACTCTAATGCACTTTATAGCCGAACTATTGTGATCGCTTGGATTGCACAATGTTGCCGAACTGAAACACGAACTTTTAGACTGATCTAAAAAGCCGATAATACTGAATCTACTGTAATTAGTGTAGATTAATTAATAGCACACGATAATACTTGTAAATGGAAGTATTATGTATTTATTCGCGACTTAATAGAAAACTTCTGTTCTATTGTCTGAAATAGGCGGGATTCTCAACGGCGCTCCAGCACGTCTCTCATGCGTGGAGGCTTGAAGCTAACTGTGTTCTAACATGACGCCGTGATGTCATGCTGCCGCTAAACCTGCACCTGTCGATGAAAGGGGATTCACAGAAATAGGCGGACTTATACTAATATCAATGCGCTGAGATTGAGAAATGCATTGAGCGGAACATTTGAATATACACTCTTACTAGACACGTAGAAAATGCTAGTAGAACCTATAGCTTGCGTGCTATCATATGTCATCATGAACAGCCAGTTCGTAGTGCAAGTCCAGTGAACAGTGAACAATCACAGTGCAGTGGTACATCACATCACACAGTGCATTCTTGCAATGCACAGAGCAGAATTATCCCTCTACCAGTTCTAGAATTACCCACATTCAATGGAGATGTCACGAAATTCAAACACTTCCATGATACGTTTACTAGCCTCATTGTAAACAATGAATCTCTAAATTCAATTCAGAAATTCCATTACCTCGTAGCCGCTCTTCAAGACGAAGCAAAAGTGCTAATCTCAAATCTTCCTATCACTAGTGACAATTTCCCAGTAGCCTGGAAATTGATTTGTGATCGCTATAATAATACACGATTAATAGCAACATCACATGTGCAACAACTGTTATCATTGCCAGAAATGAGAGCAGACAATGTAATAGAACTGAGAAATCTTCTGAGCAGTTTTCAGAGCAATTTAAACGCAGTGGAAGCTCTCTCTCTAGAAGTTCCGCTACAAGAAGTGCTATTAACTCAGCTTCTGTTAAACAGCTTAACAGACAGCACACGCAAAGAATTCGAGAGTAAAATCGATTCTCAGCATTTTACCTCTCTTCAAGATCTAATACAGTTCCTAGAATCTAAAGCACATACTTTAGAAATTTTACTAACTTCCAACAAAGTGTCCAGCCCATCACCTGCAAGAACGGTTGAGCTGCGATCGCCACAACACACTGTCCATGAGTCGCGACAATCGTACGAAGGTACAAACAGATTATCTTGTACATATTGTCAACGAAATCACAAAGTTTACCATTGTGATGAATTTCGGCAAATTCCAGTCAATGAGCGATGGAATTTCGTCAACTCTAAGCACCTGTGTGTCAACTGTTTCTCATCGAATCATCAGGTACAACAGTGCAAATTAGATTCCTTTTGTAGTTGTGGAAAAGCAAGTCACAGTCAGTTGTTACATAATGACATGAATATGGTTTCGCTCCAGGATGATTCTATCGCTACGACAGATGAAATGCCAGAAATGCATTCTTTCGTTGTCACGAGCAAATCTACACATCAGCAAGTTTGTCCTCTGTGTAAACTAAATCACGTTTTACACAAGTGCCATAAATTTCGCAAATTTACCATACAACAGCGATGGAATTGTGCACGATCAAACCAGCTGTTCTTCAATTGCTTCTCCACAGAACATAGAGTACAAGAGTGTGAATTGCCTTCTTATTGTAAGTGTGACTTAAAACACAGCAAGTTATTGCACTTTACAAATAAGCAAGAAAAATCAACAGCATACGCACTCACATGCTTTGATATCAGTCGAAGTCAACAGAGCACTTCACGTCATAGCAATTCTAAACACGTTAGAATTAAAAAAAAACTCAAGCAAGGCCTCTCATCACATGCAGAGCAAACGCTTCGAGAATAACAGACCAAGTGCCACGATCAAATCAGTTCGCAATAGCCTCGCTTCCTTCAAAACCAGGAACGAACATTTGTACACGTCCAGTCACAATAAATCTTTCAACAGCCAAGGAAGATTTAAAACAAGTGATATTGGAAATTCAAGATGTAAAGCAGATCCGTTCTATAGAGCTTTACATTCGCAAAACAACACTCAGCAGTGTCTGTCTTCAGAGCGAAACAACACTCCGCAGTGTCTGCCTTCATCGGAAAACAGTACTCCGCAGTGTCTGTCTTCAGAGCGAAACAACACTCAACAGTTTCTGTCATCATCTAAAACCAATACCAAGCAGTGTTTACCATATTAAAAATAGTGAAAAGCTATACGTGCATCATCTGTATATGTCCAGTCGGAGAGATACTATGTCAGCAAGAAATCTGATAGATAGCCAAACCGTTACACTGTGATATATGTAAGAAAGTAACTCTTTAGCACTGTTTGTAGTATAAACTCACTTAATGGTTATCTAATGGTCTTTCTCCATTATGTCAAGATACAATGTTATAAATATAAGATCATCAGCTGTGCCCTGAATGATATACAGAAATCATCATGCATTTCTTCATCAAGCTTCTACAAATTATATTTCAACAAGCCTTCTGATCTATACTACATGCTACTGATCCAGCTGTTTGCACAAGTCGAATTCTTCACTTATGGATGCTACAACAACGGTTTGGATTCCAGCCCTCAGTCACCTAGACCTTCACAACCTTACGTGTGTTGCCAGTCTAAATAGTGTAGAGTCAGTGCTTTCCGTGTATATACAAGTGTCTTTTCAATATAGTTTGCATTCCTGTTATGTTCTTTTATTGAAGTGATACTTCAATGGCGCGGAGTTATGCTCACGCAAGCTATAGGTTCTACTAGCATTTTCTACGTGTCTAGTAAGAGTGTATATTCAAATGTTCCGCTCAATGCATTTCTCAATCTCAGCGCATTGATATTAGTATAAGTCCGCCTATTTCTGTGAATCCCCTTTCATCGGCAGGTGCAGATTTAGAGGCAGCATGACATCACGGCGTCATGTTAGAACACAGTTAGCTTCAAGCCTCCACGCATGAGAGACGTGCTGGAGCGCCGTTGAGAATCCCGCCTATTTCAGACAATAGAACAGAGGTTTTCTATTAAGTCGCGAATAAATACATAATACTTCCATTTACAAGTATTATCGTGTGCTATTAATTAATCTACACTAATTACAGTAGATTCATCATTATCGGCTTCTTAGATCAGTCTAAAAGTTCGTGGTTCAGTTCGGCAACATTGTGCAATCCAAGCGATCACAATAGTTCGGCTATAAAGTTCATTAGAGTCAAGATTTCAGTGTGAAATCCTATTAGAAGTAATACAGAGATCCTTACGATCAGTTTCATATATAATTTATAATGCTGGAATAATTAACGAGAAATTATCTCCACGTGTGTATCAAGTTCGTGCCAAATCACATTCTATTGTGAAGTGCAAGTGCACCTATTTCAGATTCATTATACATCTTATTTCAGTGTTTCTATTAGTATTTCAAGTGCATTATTTACCTATATGTTGTGAGAATAAATGTTACATAGTTTATTACATGATTAAGGTTTCACTCCAATATTACATCTGAAGATCCCTGTTCCAGCACCTGCGATACAAGTTCACTTAGCTCTACTCATTTTATTATTGTTTTAAGGCAATAATTGGTCCTCCAGCTCCAGAGATTCTTTCTAACATCCTTTCCCATCTTTTCCCTCTACGGCAGGGTCATATGCCGTTCTTGTACCCAACACTTGTCTTAGCCCTTTTGTGACATAAAATCCAGGTGAGATCCTATTTTGAATTTTGATTTTTGTATACGATTTGTCATACAAATTTTTTATCGCCTGAATCATTTTATTATTAATTTTGAAATATTCTTATGATTCCCACAGTTTAGTCCATGGTACACTATCATAGGCTTTTTCTAGGTCAACAAACAATAAATGTAAAGGTTGTCCAAAAGCTTCTGTTTTCTCAATAAGTTGTCTTATACTGAAAATATGATCAATGGTTGATCTCCCTGCTCTAAATCCTGCTTGTTCTTCTGTTTCTATTATTGCATATTCGTGTTCTAATAAGTTCTTTAACACTCGTCCATAAATACGACTAAAAATGCTTGTTACTGTGATCCCTCGATAATTTTTGCATTCATTTTTGTTTCCCTTCTTATGTATGGTTGATAGCAGCCCTATTTTCCAGTCTTTTGGAGTTGGTTCTCCACTTAGGCATCTTTCAAATATTTGTTTTAGTAGCTCCAAAAGTTTTGGGGTACCATGTTTTATGAGTTCTGCCGATATTCCATCTTCACCACATGCTTTGTTGTTTTTTAAGGATCTAATTATAGTTTCTATATCCATTTGATCTATTTTTATATTGTTATCTGGTGTGTCTGCATTTTCATTCTCTAAAATATCTAAATATTCCCCTCTCTGTTCAATTAAAAGTTCTTTAAAATATGTCTCCCATTTTTCCATAGAGATACTGTTGATATTGTATGTTCCACTTTCATTTTTCCGTAAATTTTTTAAAATTATCCAAGCTTCGTTACTTTTTCTGCTGCCCAAATATGTTTGTATCGTGTTGCATGTTTTTTCCCACCTCTTATTCTTTTCCTCTGTGACCTTTTTCCTAACTTGTGCTTGTACTTTTTTGAATTCAATTTTGTCCTCTACCCTTTTTGTATTCAACCATTTTTTATATTTATCTTTCTTAATTTTTACCATATCTTCAATTTCCTTAGTCCAAAAGTATAGTTTTGTGTTTCTTGCTTTATGTTCTTGTTTTCCTAAAGCTTCCATAGCTGCTTCATGTATACTTTTTACTAAATGTTTTTGTAAATCTTCTGTGGTGTCAAAATTTTCTCTCTGCGACAACTTTTCATCTAGTCTTTTTTTATATAAATATGCTGTGCTTTCTTGCTGTAGACTATCTAAGTTATATTTTATTTTTGTCATATTGGTTTCTTCTAATTTACCTTCCTCATTTCCATTTTCCCAATCCATTGTGAAAGGAAATACAATTTTGGCATTGACCAGATAGTGATCACTTCCCGTCATAATTCCTCTGTAAACTCTAACATCTTTTACTTTTAATTTTGATCGTTGTTTCATAATTATGAAATCAATTATTGATTTCAATTTCAGGGTTTCCTGGTGCCATGTAAATTTATGTATTTCTTTGTGTTTAAAAAATCCATTCAGGATCTTCAATGAATTTTGCTCACATATATCTATCAACCTGTCTCCATTGTCATTAATAACATCTTCTCCATGGGGGCCCACCACTGCATTGTCTATCTTTTGTCCCACTCGTGCATTAAAATCTCCTGCCATTATTATTTCTCTTGTATTCCCTATTTCAGACAATATTCCATTCAGTTTAATTGCAAATTCTTCTTTCTTCTGTCTGTTTGCGTCATCACTTAGATTGTATACTCCTAATAGAACTAAGTTACGTCAAAATAATTTTATATTTATTTTAATTATGTTTTCATCTATTGCTTCCCAACTTGTTATATTTTTTTTATATTTCTGTTTTATTAGCACTGATACTCCTCTCTTGGCTCTTTTTTCTTTCGGGACACCGCTATAGAAATGTAAATATGTGCCTTTTGTTTCCACACCGGTTCCTTTCTTCTTTGTTTCTGTTAAGATAATTATATCTTGTTTTGTTCCTTCAAAACTATTTATTATTTCCCCCATTTTATTATTTAATCCTTGTGTATTCCACGTTCCATTGAGAATAGTCCGTTTGCATAGCTGTTTCCTTCGTATGTTGTGACCGTCCGGCATTTCCTTCATGGGCTTTTTAGCATTTTATGTTTTTTTTCGATAAACGAGGAGCTGGCCCGTTGTATCAACCCCCAACCTGGAGGTTGGACCAGGTAATTTATGATCGAGGCAAAACAAAAAGAAACTTAAATATAAGGTACAAGGAACATATGAGAAACATTAAATACCAACAAATAGAAAAATCTGCAGTAGCTCATCATTTCTGGTCTACAGGTCATAATTTCAATAGTGAGGCAAAATTACTGAAAAATGTTCAACAACCATTGGATTTAGCAGTGTGGGAAAAAGTGTACATACAGAAAAATAGAGACAGACTTATGAATTTTGACATCCCAAAGGACAATGACCTCATTGCTAAATTTCTACTACATGGAGGACATCTGGTGGATAAAGAAGGAAACACGACAGTTGAGAACAGCTGATGATGGTGAGAAGTCACTCACCTAAACGATCGTCCTTTTGGTAAGTTTTGACTTACAAAATATGTGTGAAGAAGAATATTCTTATTGATTATATATAATATACATTTCACAATGTTTTCCCGATTAATTTAATCAAATCTAGTAACTTCCTATTCTATGATAAATGACCATATTTTGAAACCTACGACTTAAACTATAAAAAGTAACTTATGATAAAGCAACCCACTTCATAAAAACGAAGATTTCCTTTACCCGTCGCCTGCCACTGGCTCAGTAACTATGAGGATTTCCGTGGCCCGTCATCAATGTGTTAAGTATTAATGCATCCACATCGGCAAAGCAAGATGCTTTGAAGATGATACAAAAGTATCGAAAGACCTAGATACAAAATAAAGGTTGTTGAGCTGATGGTATCAATTATCCATTCTATTTTATTTTGTCAATCGAGCTCAACAGTTTAATAACATATATTTTAACATTCTAAAACTATACCAATACTGTAGCATTTATAAAGCTAACAATTACTTAAAAATCTCCAACATTACACATAATATCTCTGGATAAGAAAATCAGTAAAACGTATTTTTACACCATATAGTAACTTATAAGAGTAATATATGATAAATACTCTGTAAAGTGATAGATTTTGTAGTCAACCTTCTTGTGCATTAAAAGGTGTCAAAGAAGGACGTGTTGTGGGATATGTGACTTCGTAAAGAATGAACAAATATCCATATCCTGTGTTGGATAGGTAGAAACATTTGTTATCTTTCCCGTATGAATCAACATGCCTACACTTAACTAAACAAATGTAAAAAAAAGCAATTTTGAAAGACAAGTTGTGTGTGTGCTTTTCCAAATGACTGATTCAGTTATATTTAATGTCTTCACAATCTTCCTCCAACAAGCAAAGGTTTCAGTTCAGTTGGAAACAAACTGGGTGAAGTTTTTCAACTTTTAATTTCCCTCATCTACTTCCTAAGGCAGACAGGGGCAAACCCCTATCCATTGACATGCAACCCGCAAACTTTTGTCAACTTACACATAGTTCGAAAAGAATGGATAGATGGAGGCACAAGCAGGCAATAAGTGCAGTGGCGGTTGCTCATTCTTAGGGAAACACTAATTTCACTTTAAAATGTACACTACAAGAAACAAATAATACAAACAATCTTGTATTTTTAATTATTCTTTTACATGTTCAATTATTTCATTATACAAAGGCTTAGAATGTGTCATAACGCCTTTCCAATCGGAACTGTGTCGCGACCAGTCACTGCTTGCATGGAAATAATCTACCACGTACACCGAATGTCCGCAATGCCATCTTGTGTGTTATGCGGGAAGTTCAAGAAACACAAGTGGTTCGCGAACCAGTAAATGCCCATGTATGTCCTAAGGCATCTGTTGTTCAAATCATGGTCATCATCCATGGCTTCATTCCGGGACTGGAACTACCTTCAAGCAGAATACCATCATCATCGTGGATCTCTCATCATCCTTCCTTTTTATTTCTTAAGATCACTTACATCTCATTAGTTAGGTCAGTTCACCCCTTCACTGTTGTTGAGAGCAACCGATTGTGTCCTGTTCAACATACATACTCTTCCCAAACTATTTTCCTGTTCCAGTGCTAATGATCAGGGCCCAGATTCTGATGACCTAAAATTGTTTGAAAAATGACCTATAAAATGACCCTAAATTTTAAAGAAAATGACTTAATAATTATAAAAAATGACCTAAAAACTGATATTTTGTTTATAAAAAATTATTATTGTACACACAAAATTAGAGACTAGTTTGTACATAATTGTAAAAACTGTAAATAAATTTATTGTTGTGAATGTTCTTTTCTCACATAAATTTATACTGGCACTGGTGAGTCAAAATTCGGCACATCCTTTTGCGTTCTGCCAGATTATATTGTTGTTTATTGAGGGTAAACAGTAGTTTGCACTCTCAAATCCAAGCAGTTGGCAGACTCTGGTGCCAAGTAAATCTAATAACAATACAGTAGTATTATAATACAAAATTTTGGCGTTTCTTTGATTCTCACTTCTGACTGAGACATGTCAACACTTCAACGCCGAATTTTTCCTTCTTGCATTAAACGAACAACACTTCAAAGACAGCACCGCTGGCGACGAAAAAAAGTTAATACACTCAATGTAAATACATGAAAATGACTAAATAACGAAGCAAATGACACGAAAATGACAAAATAATGACCTAAAATTGAAATAAATTTCCTAAGAATATAAAATTGCATAAAATGACAAAAAGTGACCTAATAAAACTGCATTTCTTTAATCTAGAGGCCATGATTACTCCACCAGTTGGTAATGTCTATGCAGCATCAATAAAAAGATGACATGTCATTAGAATCCGGGCCCTGCTAATGATTATTAATGATTTGCTATAGATGTATTGTAGAGTCTTGGTAATTCGAGGTGTATGGGACCAAGACTACCTCGAACTATAAAAAAAGACTTGGACTTCAAAATTACACAAGAAAGCCATTTAAAGAAAAAAAATAGCTATTTATGGTCCAAGTCGTAAAAACAGGATTTCGATTTGCGAGTAGGTGTGAGGTACATTATTTTTAGATACCCGTTAAAATTTGTGAAATAATAATAAATATTAGATTTATTGTAATGAATTACGCACAGTGTAGCAAGCCATATTGGAGTGCGCCAACAGCTGTTATTGATTTTCTGGTACACTGCTGCTAATGTAAGGACTTCGCTTTCCACCCATCAAGTGTGATCATTTTTTGCAATCACCATGAGAAAATTCACATTTAAAAAGGTGTGGTGAATTTTAAAGTATTCAATTTTTATCAACCTAGTCTATTTAATAATCATAATAAAATATTTTTAACTAAAATATTATTTTCCATGTGAATAATTAAAGTTGGTAACCTGGAGTGTTATAATATCATACCACTCAGTGACATAATTTTCTCCTTTTAATTGATTTCATCTACCGTTAAAAATGCTTTTTTTACCTTAGTAGTCTAAAAACTTAACTATACTATGTTAAATGGTATTGCACAGTAGTGTGCAAAACACATATTGACTTACATTAAAAGAAATTGTCAAGGGTCTTTTGAAAATGATAACTACTTAAAAAGTTAAGCATTGTAGGACCAATGTCACTACTGTAGTTATAAAAAAAGCTCATATTCATTACATTTTCAGAAAATTCTCAAGTGTCTTCTGTTTTAACAAACTACACGTTTCTGACCAGTTATATCTAAACACCCAGTTTGTCCGTTGGGCTATTCTTGGACATAATGTATAGCTGCCTCTAGTGCAATGTGCCTCTCGCTATGGCTCATCAGTTGTATAGTATCATCAGTTAAAATGAGAGACCTTGTATCTCCAAAATGGCAACTTTTCAGGAGATGCATTATAATGTCAATAATTATGGTGTTCAACCTGCATTTTCTATAAAAAGAGACTGAGATCAAATATAGTTAGCTCTTTCTCACCAAAGGCATCTATTGAAACTGGATCTCACAATAAGCATTACTTCATTCGATAATTTGTGACTTCCGAGTTCACACTACAGTCGACTATAGCACCAAAATCAATCCTGCATTTGATGCTTCACCAGAAACAGCTGTTTTTTTTTCTTATTATTTCTCAACTGTAACCTGAAAACGGCTACTTTAGAAGATATGAGGTCTCTCTTCTTAGCCCATCACATCTCATCAGTGCCTAGCCTCGTATAAGATAGACACACACTGAAAACTGATGATTTATTACTTTATTATTAATTAATTTCTTAATTGTTAATTCAAATTCATCAGCATGGATTTATGGGAATATCAAACAATTGAGACCTGAAATACAGAGATCCTACCAAGTATTAGAACAAATGATACAGCTCAGGCTCCAACATCAAGGTTCATATTCATGAGGTGTGGAGCCCCATCCTCAGGACTAACCAAACTGTCTGAGTCTTGGCTGTTGTTTTTCATTGTTATAGAGGTCACTGGATTGAATTATCACTTTCATGTTACCTCCCTCTCAAGCCTCTCTGCTCATTTCTTTTATCATTCAAGTGAATCTATTAAAAAATGCCATATATGGGCTTAGCTCATGTGCTGCCGTCCCTGTTCATTCTGTCCTTCTTAATTCAAATAATTTGTAACTTAGCTGAGTCCAAATGTTAGACATTTTTTTTTACTCTCGGTGGAGACTGGTCAGTAAGGATTACTCCCCAGACACTTTTTCACTTCAAAAATTTGTGTGGCCTAAAAACATGACTGCTAGTGTCCAACAGTTGGGAGACCAAACACAAGCTATTAATATGGTGACCAGAGGTCAAGTATTATCATAGCTGGGTTTCAAGGTGGATGTCCAAGATATCATTGTTCTAGCTATAATTCTGTCAAGTCTTATTAGCAGGGCCTGGATTGTAATGACATGTCATCTTGTTATTGATGCTGCATAGACATTGCCAACTTGCAGATAAATCCTACTCATGACCTCTATATTATAGAAATACATTTTTATTATGTCAGTTTTTGTCATTTTATGCAATTTTATATTTTTAGGGCATTTATTTCAATTTTACATCATTATTTTGTCATTTTTACATCATTATTTTGTCATTTTCGTGTCATTTGCTTCCTTATTTAGTCATTTTCATGTATTTGCATTGAGTGTATTAACTTTTTTTTCGTAGCTAGCAGTGCTGTCTTTGAAGTGTTGTTTCTTTAATGCAAGAAGGAAAAATTCGGCGTTAAGTATTGTCATGTCTCAGTCGGAAATAAGAATCAAAGAAACGCCAAAATTTTGTATTATATTACTATTGTTATTAGATTGGCTTGGCACCAGTCTGCCACTTGCTTGAATTTGAGAGTGCAAACTACTGTTTACCCACCATAAACAACAATATAATCTGGCAGACCACAAAAGGTTGTGCCGAATTTTGACTTGCCAGTGTCTCAGTGCCAGTATAAATTTCCGTGAGGAAAGAACATTCACAACATTACAGTTATTTACAGTGTTTACAATTAGATTTTGTGTGTAAAATAATTTTTATAAATAAAATATCAGTTTTAGGTCATTTTTTATAGTTATTAAGTCATTTTCTATTTAGGGTCATTTTTCAAACAATTTTAGGTCATCAGAATCCGGGCCCTGCTTATTAGTAACATATTATGTATCAGGGGCGTATCCAAGATTTCTTTTCGGGAAGGACTGTGATAAGCTTAACACTATTATCACTAAGGCTCAGAAGTTGATGATCTAAAAAAGCCTGAGAAAGAACTATAAAATGAGCTTAAATTTGTTAAAATATGACATGAAACATTGAAAATACAACTTAATATTTTGAAATACATATTTCTAAAATGGAATATACAGTAGTACTTACTTACTTACTCAATGGTAATAGACAATTCTTAAGCAAGCTGAAGTAATATTATCTTTCTTATGGAACCCAAAGGTTCATTGTCATGCTTACCTGAGCCTGCCATTCAACCCTATTCTGTGCTAACTCCATCCAACCATCCCTCGAAATCCTACTTCTCTTAAATCTATCCTAATATTTTCCTCCCACCTACGCCTAGGTCTTCCAAGTAGTATTTTCCCTTCGGGTCTCCCTCAATATTTTTGAGATATCTTTCCTCCCCGATGTGTGCCACATGTCCAGCCCATGTCATCCTCCATGATTTAATTACCCTTACTGTCTCCTGATTTGAGTCCACGCTTAACTTCTGTCTTAATATTATTTGTGTCTGTAATTATTGCTCCTAGATATTTGAATTTCTCCACTTGTTCGAACGATTCACTGGCTATTGTAATATTTTGTAGTGCATTATTTTGACATTTCATCACCGAATGACCATGTATTTAGTTTTTTATGTATTAATTTCCAATCCAACATTCCTGCAGGCATTGAAAAGACTTTCTGCATTTCTCTCGATTGCGTTTATGTCATCGCCCAACAAGCAAACGTCATCTGCATAAGCTAAAATTGGGTGACTGCCATTTAATTCTAAGCCTACTTTGTTTTCCTGAACTATCCTAATGGCATATATCAAAGCGAAATTAAAAAGTAAAGGTGATAGTGTATCTCCTTGCTTCAAGCCGCTTTTAATGGCAAACCTATCTGATACAAGTTTCCCTACCTTGACTCTGCTATAGGTTTCATTTAGACATAGGCCTATTTTGTTCAGTCTAACCAACTTCTTTGGCATTCCAAACTTGATGGGGATATTGTACAATTTTTCTTGCCTAACTGAATCATATGCTTTTTTAAAATCTATGTGTAGCTGGTGAACAGACTTTTTCTCCAAGCTTTGATGAATACAAAATATTTTATCAACGGTGATAGTGTATCTCCTTGCTTCAAGCCGCTTTTAATGGCAAACCTATCTGATACAAGTTTCCCTACCTTGACTCTGCTATAGGTTTCATTTAGACATAGGCCTATTTTGTTCAGTCTAACCAACTTCTTTGGCAATCTTGACAGTGGTGGGGTAATCTTGACAGAAGTATATTAGACAAAATTTTGTATGATGTTGATACGAGGGAAATTCCTTGATAGTTATTACATTCGGCCCTATCTCCCTTTTTATGGATTGGTATAATAATAGATTCTTTTCATTCCGTTGGCAATTCTTCCTTTCTCCAAATCATAAGAATGAGTTTATGGATCTCTGAGTTTAATCCATCCCCCCTTGCCTTAATTAATTCTGCTGGAATTTGGTAAGTGCCTGGAGATTTGTGTTTTTTTAGTTTACCTATAGCCGTTTCTACTTCTGTTTAGAGTTGGTTGAGCAACCAACTGCTTCTGCTGTGAATATTTCACTTTCTACATTTTAGACATCTCCATGTGCATTTAATAATTGATTAAAGAAATGTTTCTACCTATTCCTGTCCTATGTCCTGCCTATGTCCTGTTCACTGACCTAAGTGTTGAATTATCCTGTAAGCTACAACGTGTTCAGAATTCTTGTGTCCGTCACATATTCAACATACGTCGATATGATCATGTCTCAGATTATTTTGAGCAATTATCCTGGCTTTGACTAAAGGACAGACGCCTACTACACTCCCTAACTCTACTCTATCAGATACTTAATAATACTGCACCTAATTATTTAGTCTCCCATTTCTCACTGTTATCTTCCCAACATAACCGCGACACACAATCTCAGAATAACAGTCTACTGTCAATTCCACGCCATCAAACATCTCTGTACTCTGCCTCATTCACAATAGCCATCACCCGTATTTGGAACTCCCTTCCGCCGGACATCAGGGGTAGTCGGAGCTTACAGATTTTTAGGTCAAAGTCAATCAAGTATCTCGCTGATAACTAGAATGAATGTCTCGTTATCTAGCCTAGGTAAACTTATATTGTACACGATTTTCATGGCACTTAGCCTATATTGCTTTTATTTGTTAATTTCTTAGTTTTAAGTTTCAATTTTAGTGTATATTATAGTATAATATTATAATTATACACACATCCAATTATAATATAATTCTTTAATTCATTTTGTTTTCTCGGCATTTATGTCTTATGTTTTAATATAGGTACTTCAATATCGTATTATTACTTTATTTTAGCATTTTGTATTATGTATGATATCTATTGTATTTGTTTTTTGTAAATTCCTTTTAATGTATTTTGTCTTTATCCTGGTTGAGTGGAAGATAAGGCCCTATGGCCTTAACTCTGCCAGGCAAAATAAAACATTATTATTATTATTATTATTATTATTATTATTATTATTATTATTATTATTATTATTATTATTATTATTCAAAATATTATTTGGAGCCGCGAGTATAGTGCCTGAATTATGTTTGTTCTAGGTTGAAAACCTTCTTGAACCCATTTGTTCCCTTGTAGAGATCCCTAACATTTTTGTCTTTACTATTTTTCTCTAATTCATTAATTTGTCTTTGAGATATTTTCTTTTCTTTGTTCTAATGGTTCTAGAGGTTTCTCGTTTAGCATTGTTGAGATTTCCGATGGTAGTTTCATTTGGATTTTGCAACCATTGCTTTCTTGCATTTACCAATTTCATGCACTCATCATTGAACCATCGTTTACTTTGTTTTGGTTCACGTGGACCTAATTTTTCTTTTTTGCATACTTTAGTGTTGGTTTTAATGCTTTTCCAGGTTTTATCGACATTCATATGATCCCTAGCTTCTTGTTCTGCAGTGTTTTCTAGAACTGCAAATCTATTTGAAATCTCAACTTGGTAAGTGTTCATAATTTGGTCATCATCTAGTTTTTCCAGATTGAATCTCTCTATATCAAAATTTTGCCTAGTCCCTTTGTTTGATGCAAGTTTCTCCTGAACAGCCGCAACTAGGTACCCGAAAATGATCCGGACCATAAGACACACCTTTATTTTAGGATGGAAATTTAAAGGAAAAAAAAATTATTGTAATTCTAAGCAAAAAATGTTAAAGGGAATAATACACTTCATTGCATAAACAAATTATAACCTTGTACAATGGAATCAGTGTAAATCACTTCTAACCTAAAACCTGCATTGTACGAAAATCTCTTCTGCACAAATCACGTAAATTTCAACAACTGAACTGATTTCTCATGAATGACTGAAAATGCTTTTACACCCTCTAACCCTCAATTCAGCATACGGTAAGTGTAATGGGACAAGATTATTTAGAGGTCATTGCCTTCATTTAAACCACCCTGTGGAGACAACTCCTTTCATATAAAAGAACTTGACATTCCTTTCTTTTCGTATTGTATACCTGGCTTCCAGGTACCCTCATTGTACGATTGTGACAAGTGCACTGATGTATAGTCTGTGCCAAAATTTGTAACTATCTTATCATTTAAAACACCTTGTTTATAACTATTGTATTCCAGCAATATTTACCAAAATTTTAATTTTGTTTAGTATACTTCAGACCATTAGACACACCCAATTTTCAAGGCTCTGTTTTCAAGGTAAAAAAGTGTGTCTTGTGGTCCATAAAATACGGTATGTTTTCTATTGTTATGTTTACTATATTAATGAATGCCTCATAGCTAAGGTAATCATTGCTTTGTCTGTAATGTTCAAAAAGTTCATTCTGAAGACACATTAGGGAATATGCAACAAAATAAAGAAAATTTCCTTTAAAAATGACTAGTAGAAAATAAAATACTGGAAAATGTAAAATGAAACTAAGCTATTTTGAAGTGAGATGAATTTATAGTACATCCTGCATTATCTGTGATGTCTCAGATAAAGATGACATTTCATCAACTTCTGAGCCCTAATTATCACACAATTATACTGAATCATACGTTAGAATAACATAACTACTCAACGAAACTCAAACAAAGCAAGCAGGTTTGTTTGTTGATGTGTACGTCACAGTCACACTTAATTAAAATAAAGGCATTAAAAGTTGAGTTATAGAACAAAATCAGGTTTCCTTGCTTTCCTACTATTAGAAAATTTATTGAGCACCATTTCAAACACTACTCGCTCTGCTACTATAATCAACAGAGATGCAGTATCACCAGCTTGATCAGCTGTTAGCCTTAGTATCTAAGCGAGCTAACCATGTGTTCATGCCAGCTTGAGCTGCTTAGGTGAAAATTCGATGTTAGGCTGAATTTGTGCATACTAGCAAAGTAGTGTTGGCTTCTCTATTTCACGATTCGCCTTTAATCTTTTATGACCCAAGATGTGCAATTAAACTTTTTACTATCTGAGGAATTAATGTGCCCTTATGTGCAGCATATTAGCATGACTTAACATTTCGGGGAAGGGGCCCCTGATATGTACCAAAGAAAAGATGAATACAAAAGATTCAAATTTCAGCAACGTTAAAAACTTAGTATCACAAAATGAGGTTTCGTGGGTTAGCACTATCTTCCTCCAACCCCTTCAATTCAGGTTTTTTGAAGAAAATATAGTAATCTACATTTAAGCCTACTTTTTCTTTATTAATAATACTGTGAGTGCTGTTGTTAATATTATTATTATTATTATTTTTATTAATATTATTGTTATTATTATTATTATTATTATTATTATTATTATTTAGCTCACTTTGCATGCTTTAACTGCATATAGGTCATATCACATGTTTAAAATGTTTGTGTGTATCAGTAGTCGTATGCATCTATTTCTATTGTTCAGTGGTGTTTCCTTTTCTGATATTAAGTTTAAAGGATTATAATATCTGGTGATATAGTGGCGATGAATTGTGGAAAGTAACCAAGTCCTACAAATCCGACGCTTGCATTTGCAAAAGAGGAAACCATGAAAATCAAAGTCAATTGCCCAGTCACGAAGTTTGATTTGAACCCGGGACTGCTTGCATATTAGCCTTTACTACCTTGATCAGATTGGTTTTGCTGTATTCAATCCAACTGAGGTATACTGCGTTTCACAACAATTAGTTGGTTACAGTTTTTTGTTACTATGGGCAACAAAAGAATGTCATTCATATTTAAATCAATGTTTGTTCCGAACACTTCTGAATTTAAGTCACATATATTTCGTTTTTATCTTTATACCTTATTAATTTTATAAAGGAATATGTTTTATAAAAAACTGTCATTTTCTCTACAATTTTACTGTCCTAATTTTTTATGTGCCTTCTACTCTAATTATGCCTCTTACCCCCTATCGTAATCCAGGTCACCTGGATTGAGAAGTCCCCGCATACTGTCTTGAAGAAGTCCTCAGTTGGAATATAAATGCTGCGTTTTACGTTCTGAACTTTTGAGGAACCTTTTGATGTATTCTATCAATGGCAATGATGTCCACTTTTCTGATATTCCTTCTTGGACATGGACTTCCTCATGGACTTCATAACTTTTATAAAACCTTGTAGGCTTTCACGGCTGGAGTCGATTTTAAAAACGTTATCCGTGCTTGTAGGCTGTGGTCCAGTTGACATAGTTGTGCCAAACGTTTTGTCCATAACTATGGTGGTGGGGTCTCGGGTGAAGCGTTCTGGTCGACGGCTGGCTGTTAACTGGCTCGTTGCTCTGTTCTGCAGCAGTATTTATAGTCTGTTCTATCTTTATATACCTTTACTATTTCCAAAATATTCTGTTTTTTTAGTTCAGCCCTTATTTCTTCATTCCTTTTTTCTATCTAAAAGTGTATAACCTGCCACCAATCTTAAAAATTTCATCTCCGCAGCTTCTATTCTCCTTTCATCTTTCTTTTTTAATATACAGTTTTTGCTGCCATATAAAATTGCTTTATAAAATTTTAGAAGTTTTTCTCTTTTTACATTTTTACCTAATGTTTGCCATATGGTTCCACAGAAATAGTTAAAGCAGTTAAGTCTATTCTCTATCTCACTGTTCTGCACATAACTTACATTATAACCCAGGTATTTAAATGTATTTATTTGTTCTATAATTTTTTCAGTTACTACAATTTTTGTTCTTA
Source organism: Ectobius pallidus (assembly GCA_964059195.1). Taxonomy (NCBI): domain Eukaryota; kingdom Metazoa; phylum Arthropoda; class Insecta; order Blattodea; family Ectobiidae; genus Ectobius; species Ectobius pallidus. Next base: position 23,515,692 of record CAXKWD010000008.1, read on the forward strand.
CTTGCTAGGGTCCTATAAATGTCATTGTTTTTGTCTTTTGACTGATATATTCATATTAAAATGTTTGGCAACTCGTTTAGTTTATTAATGGCTAACTGCATATCTTTTTCACTGCAGCTTATTATTACTTGGTCGTCTGCAAATAAGATAGTTGTAAAATTTACATTGTCAATTATAACATGTTTAATGTTATCTAACCAATTCCTTATCATTTCATCTATGTAAATATTTAAAAGTGCGGGTGAAAGAGCACACCCTTGTCTAACTCCTGTATCAATTTCAGTCAATTTTTTTTTCCATTTGGTATTTTGATCTGAATTTTGTTGTTTTTATATAGGCTCTTTATAGCTCTAGTGAGACATGGAGGTACTCCTCTGATAGAAAGTGTCTCCCATAGTAAGTTCCTGTGTACTCTATCAAATGCTTTTAATTATAGCCTCATTGGAACAGAGTCACAAATGTCTAACGTCATGGCCTCTATCAATCTTATTAGCTTTACGGGGAAGGTTTATTTTTAATAAATAAAATCAGGTAAACTGATATGACAAAGTGGCAGAATGCTTTTGTTTAATCAGTGATAAATTAATTGCAATTATGATATGCAGAAAAATAAGTTATTTTTGTAATCTATCTCCGAATAAAGCTGCAGATCGATTCATTAAGCAGGACTTTGATACTTAACCTTAATTCAAACTCTTATACACTGATATAAGACATTCTTAAAATATGTCAACATTTCACAAAATACAAAGGCGAAGAACTCCACTTAATGTACGTAGGCCTAAATATTTCACAGTATATAACAGTATTCAACTTGATCAACAAAATAAACTTCTGACTAGTTTGATAATCAAATACGAAGGGATATGTCATGGCTAATTGTATTGCAAATTCCAAAGCCGTATATGAACAGTGTCAAACATATGTTGTCAGGATAACCTATTTGCATTTGCTAAATTCTTTATAATATATTACCATAAAATAGGCACTAAATTGGGCATTACTCCGATACCGGTCAACCAATTTGATCCAATATCAATAGGGTTCTTCCGATGGACGTTATAAATGCGTGTACCAAGTTTCATGAAAATCCGATAAAGCATATGTGAGTTATCCGCCTTTGTGATATATTACCATAAAAAGGCACTAAATTGGGTATTATTCCGGTACCGGCCAACCGATTTGTTCCAATATTGATAGACTTCTTCCCATGGACATAATAAATGCGCATACCAAGTTTCAAGAAAATCCAATACAGCGTATTTGAGTTATCGCGCCTTTCAGATAAACACTAAATTGGGTTTTACTCCGGTACCGGTCAACCGATTTTGTCCAATATCAATAGGGTTCTTCCCATGAACATTATAAATGCGTATACCAAGTTTCATTAAAATACGATTATGCGTATTTGATTTATCGCGCAGACACACGGACGGACTGATGGACGGACAGACATTTTCCTGTCCCTCACACAATCTCATAAAGTACCATATTGGCACTTAAAAAATGTATTTATCAACTGCAGTATTTTCAGATCTCGTTTGTTTATCTCTGTAATAACGAGATGTAACATCAAGATTCTCTGAATTGTACATAAATAGACTTCTTTTTTGCAAATAATAGCACATCTAACATTTAAAAAAAAACACCCATACTTCATGTTATGCACGTATTTATGTTTAAAAGCAGCAAATAGCGTATTAGCATAACTTATGTTTTGAGGCCTACTTATGGAAAACTCTTAACAGAGAATTCAAAGTAAAATATCTAAAGTTTAAAGATTATATTAAAGGTCTATACATCCTTTTTAATTGAATTGGTATAAAATGTGACCATCGCTTACCTAAGCAAGCTGCTAAATGTTGAGGCCATTTCCCTCTTTTTTTGAGACTAACTTCCACACCATAGACCATTCTGAAGCTCTACAGCGCTCCACACGATCACCTGAAATGAAACAGCTGGATGTCTGTATTGCATTAAGATTAGTCTAATTGCAACGCTGTTCTCTGTGAACGTAGATACCGCCTCGCGAATCACATCCGGCAACATAACACAAGTCTGGTATTGGTTAACGTAATAGATAGACAATCCATTTAAGTGTGCAGTTTTTCATCGAAAATGACTGTCGAAATCATTTTCTACTCAGTTTTGGAAATAAGCCACCATACGGGCTGCACCATAGGTGGAGGAAGTATTTTTATTCCATCTTGATACTCGATAGCCCACCGCTGTGGCCCGGGTCCGATTCCTGGTCACGGGTCACGGGTCACGGTGGGGTTTTCCGTGGTTTTTCGTCACCTGTCACCTGGAGAAGAATGTGATTTCTAGTAGTATGCCTGTAAGACGAATGTCGGGTAATTGTCCGTCATTATGATCTTCTTTCCATCCACTCCTTGTTCAGATTAAGTATGTGAGCGACTGGTGTGTCTCGTCCTATGTAGTGTTGTCTGAAAGGTGGCCCCGGCGTTGGACTAATCACTCAAAATGATGAGTTTTTAAGTCCTCTAGGTTATTCCTCCAAATAGACTGGTGGTTAAGGGTCTGAACTATGCATTTTTACTTTAAAAGGTCCCACTTCGCACACATCTTCCTTGACCCCTGTGGAGTATTTTTGGAAGGAGCGCCAACGCAAATTTTGCGGCGGAGGGGGGAGAGGGGGGTTCAAAATGGCGGCTGCACTCCCTCAGTAAATCGCCTCTAGCTCCTATCCCCATGATCCGATTTCAATGTTCTTTTTTAAAAATTAAAGGTAAAAGTAAGTGGTATAAGATACGGCAATGATTTTTTAGATAAGTAAAGGGGAAACTCTTTAAAAAGTTAAAAATGATAAAACATGTTTTTCTTTTCGCTTTTATTTTTATCACAGTTTTTCAGAAAGTGAGAACTCGTAATTTTTTCTCAAATAAAAAAGAAAGTACGTTTCTTAAGCTTTAATTTTATACCATAAAATAACCATTTCCATTAACAATTACCCCAACAGCGGCCGTTAGAAGAGTACAGGTACAATGGCGCGGCTCGTTTTCGGCCACGAGTCTCCTAGCGTAGCGCTACCAAAGCATGTGGTTCGGAACAGATCACTTCGCGTGTGTTGGTAGTTTCCTATCGTTATCAATGTGTTTTACGTCCTAGCATTCTACAAATACTCCAATACCAGTAAATGTTATGACGGTAAGTACTGTTCAGTTGCGCTTTTCTAATGATAAGGATATGTTTTTATTACAGTAAGGACCTTACTGTAATGATTCTTGACAAAAATGCTTCCATTATTTGAGATTAACCTTACTGTAAGGTTAATCTCAAATAATGGAAGCATTTTTGTCAAGAATCATGTTCAATCCATGGAACTGCTCATTTTTATAACTTTGAATGTTGTAACATAAAATTTTCGCTTATACGTTTAACGCCCGTTTAATGTAGGCCTACTACTGTGTAATTTTGAACAAAAAAATATTATCTCGTCAATTAATTTGAACGTCCTGCTAATGAAACTTATAAAGCATGCTCATAATTCACTTTTCAGATGAAAGCCTGCCATGTTTATGAGAATGAAGAAAAAGATCCGATGACCTTCCATGACTGGCACACCAAAATGCGCTCAGAACGACTTCTGTTTCTTTACTAGTAAATAACTTTGAAAAGAATTTTTATTATTCTCACCTATGAGCTTTCCATTCGAGAGGAGAATTTTTCTCTATATATTGAGTCGGTTTTTCGCCTTGCTCCGTGTTTCTTTGCCCTTGATCATGCAAATTATGCACGACGGATTTCAGTCCACTTTCGTAACATGATCCTTCTGAAAGACAAACATTCAGCAGTGATGTAAATCTTCAACATAGGAGGATTTGTTGTAAGGAAAACCATGAAAGCCTCAGCCATGGCACTGGATCACATACATGAACAGGGGAATGCTTCACTAAAAGGGACGGAGGAATAGTTGGCTTTATGATGACGCCTTTCGGAAGTTTATGATTGTTGGACCTCAGATTGCCATACATATTTAGGATTTTGAGAAGACCTTTAGTCGGGAAATCGACACTGACAGGTTTGGACACCATGAAAAATTGTTCCAATTAAAATACAGAGAGAAAGTTGATGCTCTTATTCATACTGTGGCAAATTTTGGAAATCCTTTCTCTGAAGAGTGTACAAAACTGTTTACAATTGATACAAAAATAATAATGTCAGAAACTGGAGAGAAAACAGTAAAGTTAATTGTAAAAGAGGGGGTAAAACAGTTTTCTCAATTATTTCAGGAACGTTTGGAAAGCTCTGACAAAAGTACCATGGATCCAATAAAACTAAACCCAGGCATGCAACTTTTGCTCGAAACTACGAACGAAATAGAAAGCAAAACTTATCAAGGTTACAGGTGTTACGAAATGACAATGCACTCTTCAGCCATTTGTACATAGCGAGTCAAACAAGAGAAGGAGATTTCCAAGAATTTTGTAGACATGAAAATCAGCCTTGGCCTCCTTCTCTTTCAAATCATGGGAAGCCAATACTTTGTAAGAATAAGTCATGTCTGCTTAAGTGCTTTTCGACTTACATTAATGAAAAATAAATAAAAACTGAGCCAAAAGCTGTTGATGTTAAAATCTTAGGTGGAGCTGAAGTCATTCACTTATTACCTCATACAGGAGCACATTCCTCTGAACAAAACATTCCATATGTTTCACATCAAATGCCATCAGTGTCACGATTGTATGTTGTTTGGCGTAAAAACTGGGAGACCTTTTTAAAAGATTCTAAAAACAAGAAGTCTTTCTTCAAGTTCCTCTCACAGGGAATTACAACATTAGAACATTCCCTGTTTCAGAAGGAAAAGATCCGGTCAGTGGAGACCGATATTATAGTTATCTCCATATCCAGTTTTGAAGAACTTGGGACAAACAGCCTTTGGATTGCCTTTGGGACAAGAAAATATTTCCAATACATTCCTATCCATGAAATTGCAAGAGGACTAGAACATTCTATATCTAAGGCTCTTCCCTACTTTCACGCATTCACTGACTGTAATACTGTTTCACAGTTCAATGGAAGAAGAAAAGTTAAGGCATGGGAAGCGTGGATGTCTGCCAAATACTACCGAGAGTTTCCTCTTGTTAGCGAAAGGAAATATAGAAGACTTTTCTTTTCTGGGATCCAGAGATATGTTGTCGTTCTGTGCGACAGGTCTTGTAGAGCGGAAAATGTCGATGAAGAGAGAAGATTTTTACTTAAGAGAAAAGGTCCCAGGTTGATGGAAAATATACCATCAACTTCCGATGCACTGAAACTGCATGCAATGAGGACAGCATAGACTACTAAGAGGAATGATATGGGACAAAGCTCTTAAACCGATACAACCAGACCAAGATCCTTCCAAGTGGGGCTGGACTAAGACTGACGGTGAATGGGTACCAGTTCCAGAAGTGGCAGCATCTAGTCAAGAGCTAATTTCCCTGTGGCTGTACTGAGCAAGGCAGGATTTCCATGAACTCAACTCTGCACATGTGATGGTTTTTGCCGGGAATCTAATCAGTAAAATCTAAATCATTTCTCTTCTCTCTTACCTTTCAGTTTTCTAATATACTTATTGTTGCCCTATACGTGTCCTTTATTATTCCCGACAGCGACCATTAATAGTACAATTCCTTAAGCCTCTCTTATGGGTTGGCTAATAAATAATAAGGCCGACTTTACCTATATAAAAAGAAATCACCACAGCACAGTTGTTCAGCCACTCAAAAGTTTAGACATTCTTCAAATACTTCCTTGTACCTTACACAGAGAAAACATAATTATGACCGAAAACTAGAGGCGCCAAGGTATTACCTAGTAAAGAAACAGAGGTCGTTTTGAGCGCATTTTGGTGTGCCAGTCTTTGAAGGCCATCGGATCACCTTATTTCTCATAAACATGGTAGGATTTCCTCTTCAAAATAATTATGAGCGGGTTTATCAGTTTCATTAGCAGCACGTTCAAATTAATTGATGAAGTTAATATTTTTTCGTTGAAAATTGCACAGTAGTAGACCTACATTAAACGGGCGTTAAACGTATAAGCGAAAATTTTATGTTTCAACATTCGAAGTTATAAAAATGAGCAGTTCCATGGATTGAACATGATTCTTGACATAAATGCTTCCATTATTTGAGACTAACCTTATTGTAATGAAAGCATATCCTTTTCACTGGAAAAGCGCAGCTCATCAGTACATACCGCAGTAACATTTACTGGTATTGGCGTATTTGTAGAATGCTAGGACGTAGGCTAATACACACAGATAATCTGATAACAATAGGATACTACCAACACACGCGAAACGATGTTCCGAACCACTGTTCGCTGTAGGCAGGTCGGTTTAGCATGCTTTGGTAAGCACTACGCTAGGATATTCGTGGCCGAAAACGAGCCGCGACATTGTACCTGTATTCTTCTAACGGCCTCTGTGGGGTTAATTGTTAATGGAAATGTGTGTTTTATGGTATCAAATTAAAGCTTAATAAACGTACTTTCTTTTTTATTTGAGAAAAAATTACGAATTCTCACTTTCTGAAAAACTATGATAAAAATAAAAGCGAAAAGAAAAACATGTTTTACCATTTTTAAGTTTTTAAATGGTTTCCATTTTACTTATCTCAAATATCATTACAGTATCTTATACCACTTACTATTACCTTTCATTAAAAAAAAAAAAAAAAGAACATTGAAATCGGACCATGGGGTTAGGAGCTATAGGGGATTTAGTGATGGAGTGCAGCCGCCATTTTGAACCCCCTTCCGCCGCAAAATTTGCGTTGGCGCTCCTCCCAAAAATACTCCATAGGGGTCAAGGTAGATGTGTGCGAAGTGGGACCTTTTAAAGTAAAAATGCATAGTTCGTCCCTTTTTTGTTTCTTAACCACCAGATTAAAATTTCTCAGCAGACTGAAGAATTTTAGTCCTCTATTGATAAATTTATCGTTTTTAGTTATTACATAAAAATTAAAATCAAATATCAAATTGTATACCCTTACCTTTAAGTAAAAGCTGGTCTGAAATACTTCACAAGAAATGAATTAACTTAATAATTTATAATAACAATTAGTCCTAAAGATGAGGTAGGCCTACTTGAACAGCTCTTGACTTTTGGGTTGTCTTGGCTAGTCACAAGGCGTATAGAACATAAATACTACTCAACTTGCATGCCTGTAACTGCACAGCACTGTACGATGCAATGGCGACTACATCCGTCATCTACAAATTAGAAGATGTGATATGTTTACACTATACTGTGCATAGTTAGGCCTAATATTGTTCCCCTGCTGATTCACAAGTTAGGCCTACCTCTAAAACGAATTTTGTCAAAATGAATTAATCCAAGGATGCATCATCAATAATAAGTTCATAACTACCGCCAGATGTGGAAGATTTGTAGTAAGAAACTATTGCCTTGTCATAGTGGAAGATCTGTAATGAGAAATTAATGCATTGCAGTACAAGTAGATAAGTTATGGCTCTTTGTGAGGGAATGACGCACGACAAGTTAGATTAGTTTCCAGAATTTTGTAAAAGGATTAATTGCTAAGAGATGCTGTCTGTAAGTTTGATTTTCTTATATTGATTATTTGTGTGGCCATATCCATTTTCAAACTTATCACCGGGGTTCCTAGCTCAGGGTGGTACGAATGCCCGACACTTTCACCTTTGTCAATATATGTTGAGTGAAACATAAGCTCACCATAGTTCTGATTCCAGTCCCGCTAATGTATGTGTCCAACGCATAAAATATTCACTAGTTCACCTAGCCACCATCCCCAAGATCATGCGTGAAACGGCTTATGATCTAGGCTACTACATTTGGGGCGTATTAAACAAGTATTTTACCTGTCAACGGGGTACTCCATCGCGCAGTTGGCTGAGGCACAGTGCTATAAACCGGATGTTCGCGGGTTCGATCCCCGAAATCGTTGGGTTTTTCTATTTATCCTAATCCTTCTGGTGGCATTATGGCCATGGGGTCGACTCAGCCTCTAAAAGAAATTAGTAACATGCAATCCTACGGCTGAAAGCGGCAAGTGTGCAAAACTGACAACCTTACCATCTTCAAGTGCCGAATATATGAAAATCTGGAATTTTAAGGGCCTTCAAGGCCTGTAGAGGGATCACTTTAATTTACCTTTAGGCATATAAGTGGTAGGGAAAATAATAATAATAATAATAATAATAATAATAATAATAATAATAACACTTAAAAATAATTAGTGATAGTAAGAGAAGATTCAGTAATGCATGTACAGAAATGAGTAATGCAGCGAAATAAGTAAAGTGTTGATAGGTAATTGATGCAATTGACGTTTCTTCAAGAAGTGGACACGAGCCGATAACTCTCACCCTCCGATCCTCTTGCTAGGATTGTTAAACGCAAGTCACAAAACCATTGATTTTTTATTTACTCTTTTGCTTATTTTGTGATGACTGATCCATTCATACGCTTCGTGTTTAATATTTACCAATAACGTTTAGCATTTCCTCGGATATAGACCAATCACGTTCTTTTATCTTATAATAGTTAGGGCCGCAAGCATGCAATTTAAAACGCCAGTTCGTTACTGGACACGTAAGGCATCAACATGCCGTGATTGATAGCCTAAGTCACATGCTGCCAATGAACAGAATGAAAACATTATTTTATACAACATAACTAGTTTAGAAATTGAAATAATGTAAATGTAGGCCTATAAGTTACTGATTTAAAACAATTTCGATTCGGTGCAAGCCAGTTCGTGTGCTTTTGTAGTGTTCTGATATGCTGACGCACTCCATCTTGTGGTAACCACAGATATATAGATATATGGTGGTAACGCACTAGTGGTAGCATTGGGAACACGAATCGATTCCTCGAATCGAACATTTTGAATGCCGTGATCTCATAGAGTAGAGTTAGGTTTGTTTATTCACCGTAGCGGGGAGAATATTTACAACAAAGTAAGAAAATAATTATTTACAAAATCCGTTACATTTTATGCGTGGAAAGTCTTAATACATCCTACTCGTAATCTACCGTGGCATTACCTATGATAACCCTAGATTAGTCCTGGGATATCATTTTAGTAAATACATACCCAAGAATGTCATTGGTAAATTCTGTGGCCTTCGGATAAAGGTGGATATGTCTTTAAATCATTTCTTGAAAAAAAAAAATTATATTTAAAGTTTGAACAGTTGTAAATCACTGAAATAATTTTTATTGCAATTTTTTTTATATGAAACCAGCTAACAGAATGTTATAAATTATATTCAACCAAAATAACGTGTTAAAGTTTTAATGTTTACGTTTGTTTTAATAAGAAACAAGTTATTCCCTTTTACACAAAACTTTTTGTAGTAGATGTTCCCTTTTACACATTTCTTGAAATAATATAATCTATATTCTGACTCAAAAGTACAAAACATTATTAGATATTAAATTAGAACGTCTTTAAAACAAAATGCAAATAATCAGTAAATTTATGCCGTCTCTTACATTTCAAATGAGATCTTGTAATGAAAACTAAATAAAATTTATGACGATTGATGTTTATGTATCTTGTCCAAATTCTATATTTTCGACTTATGAAAGCACAAAACATGAATGTAGTATCTCCCTCTTTTCCTTAGTTCTACTACTACTGTTTGTAGGAACTTGTATGCGGCCCTCGCCGCCCGGGCCTTACTGGGTCGCAATCTGTCGGGAGAGGGATTAACTTGGGATCACATACATTCTTTCTTGACCAGACAACGACATAGAGGGCGTCTTTTAAAATTATACAATACCTTAAAAAGGAAGAATGGTAAAAGGGAAATATGTTTTGTATTAATGTCATCTAATTGTGACATTAGGAAATAGTTGCAAAAGGAAATAAGTTGACATAATTTCTTTTACCCAAAGTAAAGAATGACCTGTGAGACATGTTTCTTTTTCCGCATTTAGATAGGAACAATTTCTGATAAAGATATAACTTGTCTCCCTTTTCCCAAATGAAGAATACATTTTCAAGAATACAATGGCACATGTAACTCATTTTTGCAAATTTTTACATATTCCCCTTCACCCGAAGGCCACAGAATTAATATCACTGTTCCTAACGTAACTACCACTGATACTGGGATCATCACAAGAAAGTAAATTGACGATTAACACGAGTTCAGCATTCCAAGTAAGAGGATCGGAGGGTGAGATTTATGCGCTCCGGAAGGAACTCTGTCTACTACCAAATGAAACCTTAGGGATCAGAATTCGACGTTAGAATGAAAAGGATATAATGAAAAATACGATAAATTACGATGGAGTATTCGCAATGCTGTATAAAGTAAATGAAGCAATTCTCATTTTAGAAGATTCTTTCAGCATAAAGGATAACAAATGCGGGGTCGTCTTTGACACACTGACGAAATTTGGTCGATGTTGTGGCGCGGCCCGTAAGTTGTCTATCAACACTGATTGACTGGTTATGATCGCTACATTTATTTCAATTGTATCGTAAAATCCTGCCAACAGCTCCACACGCAGGAAGTAGGCCTACAAACGCGAGGCTGCCTACACTGTTTCATGATTAGATCGATTCTACGCACCGTTCCCCATGTCACGACCATCTATCGAATATCGTGATTAAGCATAATAAATTATGACATTTTAGGTTATATAAACCCAATTCTTTGCGATTCTTCTTTCATTTCACATATTTTAAGAACAAACTGGGAGCTTACAGAGTGTCGAAAAATGATCCAAATGCGTATAAACAGATCCATGGCCTGCATTTACTTCCATAATATTCGGACTTAAGGGAGATGAAAACCGGGACTGGAGAAAACTGCATAATGACGAGCTTCATAACCTGTGCCCTACACCGAATATAATAAGAGTAATTAAATTACGGAGGATGAAATGCGCGCATATTTCAAAAGTATTAACTGGGAGACCCGAAGGGAAGAGACCATTTGGAAGTCCTAGACGTAGATGATAGGACAATATAGAATAGATTTAAGGGAAGTAGGATTTGCGAGGGACTGTTGGAGTTGGCACAGAATAGGGCTGAATGGCTGGCTTATGTAAGTGCGGCAATGAATCTCCAGGTTCCATAACATAGATAATAGTATTTTAGCTTGCTTAGAAATTGTCTATTTCCATTGAGTAAGTAAGTAATAATAGGTTTGTTCCCCAAATCAATTCATGTACTGTCAAGTGCCAAGACGCTGCTTGAGTCGTGGTACATGACAGTACATGACTTAGCTTTAGGAACGGGCCTAATATATTATATACTTTTCTCATTGCAGAAAACTCGATTTTCTGTACCCCTACCATGAAATGTTAATACACAATGTGGCAACTCCGTATTCCCTCCACCAACTATGCATAGCTGGTTTCTGAACACAACGCCTGTAGATGGTGCTGAACGGAGTCAAAGGGATAGGCCGGTTCTATCCAGGTTGATAGGAGTACTTAACTTAGTTGAAAATCAGCTTGTGATTCGACTTCCGGCTTTCGGATGGGCAGGGTCGTTTCGTAGTAGTGCGGTTCCCATCGATATGGATAGTTGTATTAAACTATATTATAGCGAGTCTTCTGTATGTTCTATCTATTCTATGAAACTGTTAACTTTTATTTCGTGATGTTACTGTATAGTGGAGTTTATTCAAGTTTACAGACAAGTCGTGTCATTCGACCACGTGCGTGATCGTGCTCCAGATGGCCGTCAGCGTGTTGAAAGACTTATTCTTATGGTAGAAAGTTGTACTGTGATGTGAAATCTTCGAGATATTACTCCAAGTGGATAATTTTTATGTGTTTTATGAAAGATATCTTCAGTGTGAAAGACGTTACAATTCCAGATACATCCCGACATAAGGTAAGTTTCACTTTATTCTACGGTATGTTCCTCTGGCTATAAGGCGTCAGCCAAGGCCGTAAGTTGTGGTCGGAATTGCATCAAAAATAGACTATTACGAGTATGGCATCCTTCGGTTACTGTTGCAGTTGCTTTCCTACATTAATTAACCGAAATAATTTTTCTCGATACTCGATGAACTCTGAAGCACAAAGACTGAGCGAGGTTGCAAAGACTGTATCGTCGAGGCCTTCCATTCAAATGATATGGCTATAGCTAATGTGAGTGGGGTTTTCGGGATTTTGGCAAAGTCGCAATGCAGGGGGACCCATCTGGCGGTATGCAGTTTTGCACGCATTATTGATCTTTGTTTTGTTTTTTACCGAAGCAGAAAACCAACTATGCCTCTTGTATAATTATGGCAGTTAGGTTAGGTTTGGCGATATTGGTGTTAGTGACAGGTTTTGTTAGGTTAAGAGCAGTGATATTAGTTTAGTAGGACATGCTGAATTCTCCCCTTTCGTAAATGTGCCATGTTATATCTGCTTGCTTTGAGGTGTTGAGTGACAGGTTCTGTTAGGTTATGAACAGTGATATTAGTTTAGTAGAGCATGCTGAATTCTCCCGTTTCGTAAATGTGCCACATTATATACAAGAGGCATTCTGAAAGTCGTGAGCAACATTTTTTCACAACCTTAATCTTTATTTGTAAGTAAAACCAAGTAAGCTTATATCATCTCATTCACAGACCTTCCTTTCACTTTTCCGCACAGTCCTTTTTTTTTTGGGGGGGGGGGGGGCCACACATGTTTCCCATCGTTCTGCAAGTTTGAAAATACCCTTGCAATAGAATTCCGTTCCAGCTTCCCGTAGACACTGACGCACTACTTGCCGACTATCCTCCAGTGTCTCGCAGCGTTGGCCTCGCATCTGTTCCTTCACAAAACCGAAAAGATAGTAGTCGGAGGGTGCCATGTCGGGGCTTGTAGGGAGGATGTGGAAGTGTTTCCCACCCAAATCTTCTGATCTGCTCCATAGTGGCACGTGCAGTATGCGGACGCGCATTATCCTGTTGAAGGATGATCTTCTTTCCAGGACTTGATCACGCAATGCACGACGGAGCTTCAATAGTGTCTGGATATAGCGGGCAGAATGTATGGTTTGTCCAGGCTGGAACGGAATTCTATCGCAAGGGTGTTTTCAAACTTGCACAACGATGGGATACATGTGTGCAAAAAAAACTGAGACTTTGTGTAAAAGTGAAAGAAAGGTCTGTAGATTGAGATGATATACTTGGTTTCACTTACAAGTAAAGATTAAGGTTGTGAAAAAAAATTGCTCACGATTTTCAGTATGCCCTTCGTAGCTCCCGCTAGGTTTTCTTGTGTTTGTCAACCTGATTACCCAAAATTCTAGTTGGCCTGGTGGTGTGACTGCACACCTCTAACGTCCAATCACGAGTTTCTTCACAATTGGGAGATGTTAATATGGCGGAAATTTTGCTACTTTTCGCTAGTTCATAGTAAGGAAAAAAGTGTATCATTTGATGTGACTGTCGTCTCAGCCGGGCGTACCGATTGGAACCAAGTCTTACAATGTCGCCGATCGGACTTGGCAGAAGGTCGAGTAGTCTATGGATTAAGTTATAAACGAAACGCCGCGCCTGTGTGTTATTTAGTAATCCCATACGAAATAACACACCCTTAATACGATGATAAATACAGTATAAGATAGTACTGAGAGCCGAAAATGTGATCGTGAAACTACAATAACTGCTGATGATATAATACTGACTGTACTAATGACCCAATATTTCATTTGGGGAAACTATAGCTTGTATCTGGGTGTTTTTATACGTTCGAAAAATGGCCAAATTTCACGTTATCTGACCTTCAAAACCTGTAAAACCCATACAGTTTAAGCACCTTTTCCTTGTATGAATATTGTAAATATCAGTAAAATTACTAAGAGGTTCACACATAATGAACCTAAAATGACATTATGAAGTGATTAATATTCTGCTTCGGTGAGAGGGGACGAGTCTTTGGATCACGTAATGCAGAATCCCAGGGCTGTAAACTAGATGGCGATCAACACTAGTATCACTATTCCTCAAGGCTCAGTGTTAGCCCCTATACTTTATCTCTCTATATATAAAAGGCTTTGTCCTGACTGACTGACTGAATGAATGACTGACTGAATGACAGGAATCAACGTACAGCCTAAACTATAACACGTAGAGACTTGGATTTTTGATAGTACCTTCGTTTCATAATGTAGGTGCTCACTAAGAAAGGATTTTGAAAAATTATGATTCTAAATGCAAAAAATTAAATGTTTTTGAAAATACCTAACCCCTTTTTGCACAGATTTATCAAAACAAATTCTCAGAACGTATTGTTACCAATGGTATCAGGTGGGCTTGGATTACATGAAATGGATGTTTGACAAATTAGAGAAGGTATCATTATAATTCATATTATCTATATTAATAAAAGTAATTGTCCTCGATGTCCAGCGAAATCTACTGAACGCAGAGACCTGAAATTTTAAACATAGGTGGGCTGAAGGGTCGGAAAATGCACCTCGAAGCCGGAATTTTAATTTTAGTTTTCGTTCGTGAGTTGTGGGTGAAAAACGGGTAAAAAACGTGCATTTTTTGCGTTTTCAAAACATAAGTTTTCAGTTATACATTTCAATGTCAAATCAATTACAGTTGGCTTTGGCTATATTTGTCATATCTTGAAAATAAAACTTTCGCGATCGCTTGAATGTTGTAAACCCTAAATATGGTCAAACGTTGTTTTATTTGGACGAAACTCACTATACAGGGGTTTTCTGGACCAAGGAACTCGAATCTGAGGTCGCTTTTACCAGGCGCCGCTATCTAATCGTGGTATGTAATTCATGTGATTTAGGTGTTAATAAATATAATGATTTTACTATTATGCTCTTAATTTTTAATTTTTGAAATAATTATCGCGGTCGAAGCCGCGGGCACATCCTAGTAATATATATACACTCATGATATACCGACATCCCTTGGTATTCAAATAGCCCTGTTTGCCGACGACACGGCTATCTAATCTTCAGGTTAAAATCTACGCTATGTCACAGCCAAGTTGCAGAGAAGTCTTGCCCGGGTATCGAACTGGTCTAGGCAGTGGAACATCAAAATTAATGAAAGAAAAACACAAGCCATTGTCTTTACCAAGGGGCGACCCCGTGAGATTCCTCCCATGGCAGGATTCTACAGTATAAATCTCACGTCAAATACCTGGGTCTAATACTTGATAAATCCCTGACATTTAAACAACATGTTAACTATATTCACAGTAAAAGTATCCAAGCTTTTAGAAGACTCATACCATTATTCAAAACGCCACAACTAACTAAAAAGATAAAGAAGTTGCTATACACAGTTATAGTACGGTCAAAATTAACATATGCCTGTCCTGCCTGGTCACTAACAGCAAAATCATACTTACAAAAACTACAACTCCTTCTGAACGAAGTAATAAGACTATCACTTAACAGAGCAAGAAGAACGCCAGTAAACTTGTTACACGATGAATTTACAATTGAGACACTCCACGAATACATAACAAGAATTATACACAAAGAAGCACGTACAGTCCATCCACTGCCTTCTTAGTTGGTACAGAAAGAGGGGAGGGAGTTTGTACTTTTTTCCTACTGCTCCATATACTCCAACAGGTGTAACGCGCGTGCCGGCCTGTAAAGAAGAGAGTTTGCAGCGTTGCCAGATGTATTCAAATTTGCCCCCGAAATCCCATAAATTTATGCCAAAAACGTAACACAAGACAAATATAGTATATATTATGCCTACAGGACATGCAATTACCAAGTACAATATAAATAAACCAGAACTTACATTAATCAGAATCCTCTGACGACGTATCATCATCATCATCATTATGAAGGTTAACTGTAAATGATGGTAAACTATCCATGATAATATCTGCTGCACGGAATTCATGTTCTTTCTGTTCAGCATGCTTTATATAGTTTGGCCAGTGTTGGGCAAATTTTAATTGTAAAGACAATTAAAGATTAACAATTGATTAATTGTTAATTGTAGTGGTAGCAATTAACAATTGATCAATTGTAATTGTGGAAAATGCAATGAACAATTGATTAATTGTTAATTGTAGTGGTTGCAATTAACAATTGATCAATTGTAATTGTGGAAAATGCAATTAACAATTGATTAATTGTTAATTGTAGTTGTAGCAATTAACAATTAATCAATTGTTAATCGTAATTTGCTACAATTAACAATTAATTAATTTTAATTGTTTTATAATTTAAATAAAAACTAACAATTAAAAAGGACTACTGTACGGGCCTGGTATCATAACAAAATGCGTAAGTAAGATACTGAAATACACATGTTAACTTAGTTACAAATAAAACACTGATATTAATACACATGAATGATTTTAATTAAACCTGATTACACAGATAACGACAGACTATAATTTCTTATAATAGTTTAGATTGCATTTTAACACGACTCTCTTTTCGAACATACTGTCGGTCAATTTGTGACTCTTCGGCAGATTTGTCATTGTTATAAAAGAAAAAAGTCGTTCAACTGCAGCTGACGATGGTAAAGGTGTGTTATATTTAATGAAAGTTTTTTATCTCAGGATATCTGTTGGGGAGTTGCAAATCCTGACTTTCTTCTGCAAAAAAGTGCAGCATTAAAAGTTCGGCTTTAGTCAGTGGTGCATCGAAGGAGATTTGGTTTGTTTCTGTCGATGAAATATCGGGAGTCCGAGTCAGAGTTCAAATTGAAAAAACTATTTTCTTCGGTACTTTTTTTTTTTGTTGCTACTGATGTTTCTACGTTGTCATTCATTTGTTTGGAAATACAGGTCTTGAAAACGTTTAGAAGTTTTGTACGATCCGTGGGCTCTAAACAGGTTAACCATTTATTTTTAAATCTTGGGTACAATGCCGTAATAGCCGCATTTTCCGCTACAGGAGTGCTGATGTCATACATTTTTTCAAATCTTTTTTCGACACTCTCCCTGTAATGCCTTGAGGCTTGATCAAAGGGTTGCAAAAAGAAAAGTTTTTTTCCTTTCAATTTTGTGTAGTTTTTTTCTTAATGCCTGAAAGCACGGCAGGACTATCCCATAATATGCGTTGGTCTCACTCTGCATTATGTCGAGGGCTTCTGCCACTGGCGCAGTACAGGTCATATCCGTCGCCGTGGGTGAGTCGGTAGCGCGCCTGCCTTCCACTCCGGCGGCCCGGGTTTGATTCCCGGCCGGGTCAAGGATTTTTCAGTAGTGAAAAATCCTTTTCCCGGGTTCAGGACTGGGTGTTTGTCAGTAGGTTAAGATAATGCACATTGTGCGCGATTCCTTAATTATTAAATACTCGGGTATGTAATCAAATTCGTTCTCTTTGATAGCATTTTTTATGTTTAATGATATATGTAAAAGCAAGGTTTTTCTTTAATGTTGTAAATTTGCTGGAGCGCATCAAACAAGCTATTCCATCTTGTCTCACCAGGTCGGCTTAACGTGTGTATTATTTCAGCATTCTTTGGTCGTCCTGCAGCCTTCCACAAAACTTCATGACTGTAGCAGGCATTTCGGACAATGGGGTGTTTTGCTCGCTCAAAATTTTGTTTGCGTCCGTAGTTGCGCATAGACTTAACGTATGTGCACAGCATCGAAAATGAGCAGGAAGTAAATGAATATTCTCAGGATCACTTTTTTGACCAGACAAGGACATGGAGGGCCTCCCCAGATGAGTGATTATCCCAATGCCAGGGCCACCTCCGAGACGACACGAACACATAGGACGATACACACAATTCACACCCACACACACACACTCCCTTCAAACAAGGCGAGGATGGTATGAAGATAATAATGATGGTCAGATGATATCTTGGGACCACAAGGGCCTAAAGTTACCTGACTTTTCTCTCACAGGTGAGGGGAAAACTCCGGGAAAAACCTCACCCAGGTAACTTGGAATCGAACCCGGGCTCGCTGCGGGAGAGGATTGAACGGATCCCCTGAGCCACAGCGGTGGACTTTTTTGTTATGTACTCGTACGATGTCAAAACATTGCACAAATTAAAAATATACATTAAAATATAAATAATGGGTATAATTAAGGATGATATTCGTTTTTTTATCAATAAGTAGTATTGATTTTTATTAATGTACGTAAAATTTTCGAAATCTTCTAATACTTTTAACTGATTTCGGTAAAGGTAAGTAAGTTAATTGTTAGTTTTAATTGTTTCATAGAACAATTAAACAAGTTAATTGCAATTATTTTAATTGCGAGTTACGATTAACATACATTAATCCAAATAATTTAATTGCAATATGCAATTAAACGTTTAATTGCAATTAATTTAATTGTAATTAATTTAATTGCAATATGCAATTAAACGTTTAATTGCAATTAAATTTGTAATTGCAATATGCAATTAAACGTTTAATTGCAATTAATTTAATTGCAATTAAATTTTTAGTCAATTAACGAGTTGATTGAAAAATTAATTGATTAATGCCCAACACTGAGTTTGGCCAATGGTTCGAAGTGTCAATGTCGTTTATTACATTTTCAATCAACTCCTTAATTTCAGAAACATTTTTCTTTCCCAAGGCGTCCTGAGAAGTTGTTTTTCTTTTAAGCTCAGACCACACTTCCTCACCAGTGATATGGGGGAAGTCGCGCTACTATATGACCACGTTGAGCAGCTAATTCGTCAACAGCTAGTACTTTATGCTTGTTGCATGTTTATCTGACCAATTTCTGTAACTGCAGGACGGTTGTGGGCTGTGGAGTAGGAAGTGGGATTTTGAAGACTTCAATGAATTTCAACAAATCCGTTTTTGTCTTGGGCATTGACCGAAGCACGCGTGTATGGTACGGGTTGTCCATTACAATTACTGATGGTTCTTCTAGAGTTTTTATCATATTTTCAAACCATTGCTAAAAAAAAACTGTAGAATTCATTGTGCCGTGATAGTCGGCTGGGGCCGTGGGGGTGAGCATTTCATTAAGCACAAAACCATTTCTTCCTCCAATGTAGAAAAATTTTGCGTCACACGAATCAGTACCATCAGTCCATCCACGGAATATACCAGTATGCGTATCGTACCATGTCTCATCTAAGTACAGATCTTGATATCCTTTCTGTCTATAATACTCCATTTTAATTAGATACTCGGAGCGCCATATTTGTATTTTTCGGGATTCCATTGCAGGTGTTCGTCTGTTCTGTGCTTTAAACTTGAGTGTAGAATTTTATGTAGCGTTGTCCTGCCATAGGGAAATTCATTTCCCGTGTCCTTTGTTTTCATTCTGACCACATAAGGAATCTTATCAACTGTAGGCGCTGTGTATTGTTCATAAAGTTGGTACACGGTTGTCCGGATCACATCCCGATGGAAATTATCTATTTTGGACAGTTGTTTACACACCTGGTATTTCTTTGTTGGGGTTTCGTAGCCTGACAAGTCAAATGAAATTATTTCTTTCACTGTCGATAGTGGTACTGCTGTTGGTTTAACTGTCTCTATTAGTGGCGATTGATGTCCAGCATTTGTAAAATATTCAAAAACATTTTTAATAATGTTCGCAGCTTGTTTCTGAACAGGCTTTTCCCTACCA
Source organism: Ectobius pallidus (assembly GCA_964059195.1). Taxonomy (NCBI): domain Eukaryota; kingdom Metazoa; phylum Arthropoda; class Insecta; order Blattodea; family Ectobiidae; genus Ectobius; species Ectobius pallidus. Next base: position 23,535,197 of record CAXKWD010000008.1, read on the forward strand.
ATGGGAGATTGTTTTAATTGACACTTACTGCTATTATTTACAACTATTTCCCTTGAAGGACCTTCCCATGGACGCCACATGTTGAAAACACTTCCACTTCCTTCAGTAAATAGGAAGTTACACAGAAGACTACTAGTGGCAACGCCGCGCTGCCTTCTCTGTTTACCTCAGTTGTTGTTGTTATGCAGTAGAACTAAACTCTAGCAGTCTTACTAATTATCCAGTTGTACAGTAGTATTATTTCTGTCTGACCCCGACGAAACGCGAGTGAGGAGAAGAGAATCCAGCGGTGTGGGTTAATTCAGAGACCTTCCCATCCCGCCGATCATGACAGTAGTAGCTTATATATCTTTAGTCAGCGTTTGTGTTTACAAACAAATCCCTATCCAAGTACAGCTCTGGCAGATATTTTTACCTCATTCATTAAATGTTATAACACTAACATTAAATGTTTTAACTCTAACATACAGTATGGAACTTTAATATATTTACTCTACATACCAAGTGTGGTGTTACCGCTGTGCTCAATTACAGGACTGGATATTATTCCATAGGAGTGACACCAGAGACTGAGAGTCTTTCCCCTTTACCATTACTATCAGCATCATCATCACCATCACCACCAACATTATTAGCATCCGAATCACTCTCACTAGAAGCATCACTATCACCACCCAAATGAATGACCAATTCTTGAGCCGCATCCAGGAGTCCCTCCCTTTCCAGATATTCCTGTTCAATATTCTTCACGTGCTGGCATCTCCGTTTCCACTCCTCTGCAGATATTGAGGAAAACTTCTCATCCGTAATCTTCATGACATCTTCCATTTTAAATGTCACATTGTTTTCGGCTACCCAATTTTTTACAGTAGCCCATATGAGTTCTATCGGATTGAGCTCAGGGTGATAAGGGGGGAGCCTTAAAACATCGTGGCCATGTTGCTGGAGAAGATGATCGATTTTGTAGCTTCGGTGTTGTGGCTTAAGTGTCAGTATTAGTTCATAAATTTCAGCTTTTGTCTTACTATGAAAGTTTTGTTTCTCAAAATTATCGTTTTCAAGGTGGGACTGCAACCAAGATATCATCACGTCTTTTCGAGAATTCGATGTGGGAGGCTTATTCAGCTGCACGTTATGGTAAGGGGCATTATCAATAACCAAGACTGAGTGAGGAGAAAGATTTGGAATTAGTCTTTCCTTTAGCCACTGCTCGTAGTTATTGAAATCCATGTCCCCATGATAGTCCCCTGTTTTTCTGTGTGAAATGAATCTCAAATAAGCATTGGGCACAAAGCCATGCTCTCCTCCAGCGTGAATTATAATAAGCCGTTGTCCTTTCGAAACTGGCGAGAAGAGTCCACTCAGCGATTCGTCACTCCAGGCACATGGTGTAGTATGTGTTGTGTGAAGGTAGGTTTCATCCATGTACACTATTGAACGCCCTTCAGTCCTATACTGATGAATAGACCTTAAATAGGCACATCTGAGGGACTTTATTCTCTGTTGTTCCACAAGAATTTTTCTATTATTTCTTGTTTTCCTCCACCGAAAACCAATATGTAAAATAATTTTCCTTAGTGTAGAGATGCTACCCTGAAAGTCAATTTTTTCTTTTAGTCTTGAGTGTATTTTTTTTAAGGTCGGTCTCTGCTTTTCTTCAACATAGAAATTATTAATTGTTCGTCGGACTACTTCTTCGTTAAAATTGTCAGGAGATGATTTCTTCGAGGTACGTATTCTTTCTTTATCAGGGGTAGAAAAAGAATTAGAAGCTCCTTCTTCAATACTTTTGGCCTCTTTCACGATTCGCTTCACAGTACTAATGGATACACCTGTAGCTGTTGAAACCCTTTTATATACAGATGCACGCTGACCCCTCACATCCCGAAAATATTTATATACATTATATACTACTTCTCTTGTCTGCGAATGAATAACTTTACTCCCTCCCAGTTTACTATGAATCGGAGGCATGTTGCAAAAGTCTTGCGCACAACTGCACTCACCTGAAGCACTGTCTGTTAGGCACCGCAACAAGAGATGTTCCTTCTTCCGAGACCTGTGTACTAATAAACAACCACCCCTTAACATGACAATTTTTCTATAGTGGACTCGTCTGTCTACGGCGCATCTTTCTGAGCAGTGTCAGACAGAAATAATACTACTGTAACATTTATACCAGGAATATACACAGCTGAGGAAAGAAAGTGTACTAATAATCGTTGCATAAGGCTGAATGTGTGCAACCTTTACACAGCCTGGCCCCCTTGTTTAAACTTGACGTAAATAATCAAGATGGCCGATCTGCGTAACAGCCGGTCGCTTCGTAGATGTCTGAGATTGAATTTTGAGGTTATGCATCCATTCTTAAGGTAACTTGTTATGAAACATTCTGGGCTACTTTTGCGGAATTATAAACATTGTTCCTTGTTTGCGGGACATATTTCCATACTTGTACCCATGATTACAGCTTTCTGAAAACAATATAATGAAATACTGAAACTACAATTAGTCTGCAGACGATCCATCGTTGTTTGCCCGCTACACCGATAGATGGCGTTCAGCAGTCCCTTCATAGCCTGAGGCTAGTAACGTCATGAAAAGCGTGACGTATTTGATGACGTTGGACGTACACACCTGGTGTAAACTCGGCAGTTACACACCTATTATTGGTAATGCGGCTTATGCAGAAGTTGCACGGTGAACAACCAAACAACCGTTCAACGCAGGTATAAGCAGCTTTTATTAGTAAGGCTGCTTGATCAGAACCCCCCCCCTCTCTCTCTATTTCTCTTTCTTTCTCTTTCTTTCTCTCTCTTTCTTTCTTTCTTTCTTTTCTCTTTCTTTCTCTTTCTTTTTCTTTCTCTCTCTCTCTTTCTCTCTCTCTCTCTCTCTCTCTCTCTCTTTATACCAGTTTCCCAGAAGGTGAACTCAGAGATGGCATCCGAAAGCTCGGTATTTTTTAAAACCTCGATTCGGCTGTTAGCCCGTGAAGAACTTTTACATAGTATTCGCCGAGAAAAGTTCAAACCATTTATACAATAAACCTCGCTCAACTATGTGGATAGTATTATGCAGTATCTAGACCATACCTGAGTAACTGAGGGGAAACGTTTTAGTACCCCACCCATGCTGTGACGTATGAAACCTGCTCGTCATGTTCAGTGTCACGTCGAAACTGCTTTATTCCGACTTCAAGGGCGACTGTAGTGGGAGACATTACCCCACCGCACAGTGGCACAATGTGGACCAGTTGCGCACCCGGGAATTCTAGACTGTGTCACTTAACACCACAAAACACTCGGAGATATAATATGGCACATTTACGAAATGGGAGAAATTTAGAATGTCCTACTAAATTAACACCACTGTTTATAACCTAACAGAAGATGTCACTAACACTAATATCACCCCTCCCGGGAGATATGATATGGCATTTTTAAGAAAAGGGAGAATTCAGAATGCCCTACTACATTAATATCACTGTTCATAAGTACCTAACAGAACCTGCCACTGACATTAATATTGCCGTTTCAACCTAACTGCGGGAAATATAATATGGCACGTTTACGAAAAGGGAGAATTCATAATGCCCTACTAAATTATTATGACTGTTCATAACCTAACAGCACCTGTCACTAACACTAATATCACCGTTCCTAACCTAACTACCACTAAACTAGAATCTAGTTGCTATTACTTAGTTGGTCAAGTACTGGTCAACCTGCTTCGCTGGAAAAAAAATCACTCTTCAGTGGAAACCTGCACATCGCGAGATGGGTCCCCCTACATTGCAACTTTGCTCCTCTACATATCACTAACACTATTATCACTATTCCTAACGTAACTGCCACCAACCAACCCCGTATGTTAATTATGTAGGAACCTTTTAGAAATTTTACCGATATTAACAATATTCCTACAAGGTAAAGGTGCTATACTGTAAAGGATTGTACAGGTTTTAAAGAACAGATAATGTCAAATTTCGCAGTTTTTCGAAGAAGAAGAAGAAGAAGAAGAAGAAAGAGGAGGAGACGAAGAAGAAGAAGAAGAAGAAGAAGAAGAAGAAGAAAAAGAAGACACAAATAAGCTATCGTTTCCGCAAATGAAATATTGGGTAACAGGTGCAATTAGGATAATATCATTAGCAGTTATTGTAGTTTCATTATAACATTTTTCAGCTCTCAGTACTATTTTTTGTGAATGTATTATGTAGAATGCCATGAACACATTAAGATTTACAACAGTCACAGTACAATAATAATTCTTTCACACTGCCCATGTGTAGGCTAAGGTGGAAAGTGAAGTCAGACTGAAAAATTCAATGCCATAGCCGGGATTTGAACCAGGATCTTCGGCTCTCCGTGTCGCTGCTCTTGCCAATTGAGCTACCTTGGCAAGATGCCGGTACCACATTAAATTCTCCAACTGACTCACATATTCACATATCCCGGTATACCACCAGGCGTTCTCAATATGAGATACCAACCCAAGTGGCGACTTACAAAAAACTCGTAAGTACTTTAAGGCCCGGGCTTCATAGTAAACCACTAGTAGGTCCATGGGTGTACGGATTGGGGGTTTCAGGGGGTTGAAACCCCTCCCGAAATATCTGCAATATTTTTAAGATTATAACTTCATGTAATGAAATAAAAATACACTGGTTCGCTTGTTACATGTTATACAATTTTGTACATATCAAAACATTATTTTATGATTAATCGTAATTTATTTAAATATACAAAATTTAAGACGGATTTTAATATGCTTACAACATGATTTATAAGAATGGTAGCACTGAGTTGTTAGTTCACTGTCATCGTATATTATAATTTCCACTTCCTGCAAATCCATGATACAATAACACAAGTCAACAGCCAAAATGTATTCGAGATAAAATTAACCATACATTACTAATTTGGGGTCGCTAAACACGAAAATGACATCCATTTTTGTCTATTAGTTCTCATTTCTACAATACACAGGTCAGGTTGTTTTACTAAAAACAGGATTTTAGCCGAGTAACTTTGTTTGAAACAGACTGTACCGGAATTTTAAGGGTGAATTTATGGCTCTAGCAAATAAGTCCAACCCTGAAACTGATATTCCTTTATAAATTCAGTTCAGTTCTTGCTTTTGAGTGAGAAAACTGTCTATCAGTGCGCTTTGAAATAGTTAAAATAGGGAGTGATTTAATTGTTATTGTGAGTGATATAATTATAAAATAACATATAAGTTATGCGTATATATTATCATTTCTGTAATAGAATTGGCATGAAAGGCACAGAATGCCGCGTAAGTGTGTTAACAATCCTAATAACTTTTGTTTTACATGTGGAGAAGTGACTTTTAAATCTCAAAAGATACGGTTAACTCCTATTGTTAAAATGGTCTATAATCTCTATATTGGTTGCAAGGTTGGTGATCAGGACAAATCGTTTGCACCCTATATTTGTTGTCGTACTTGTTCCAAAAACCTACGTGAGTGGCTAAATGGAAACTGGCGATATATGAATTTTGCTATACCAATGGAAACAGGGTTATACGAAATATTGTTGCTTTTTATGTGAATGGGATAGTCGTGCGAAGGACAAACACTATGCAACAAAGCAATGGCCTCTCAGACAAAACTTAGAACCAGGTATTAAAAACATTGTTTGCAGACCACTGGTTGACATGACTGAAATTATATTACCTGCGTTGCACATTAAGTTGGGACTAATGAAAAACTTTGTAAATGGTATGAATCAAAACGGAGAAGCATTTAAGTATCTCTTTCATAAATTTCCACGGTTAAGTGAATCTAAAATCGGAGAGGGAATATTCATAGGTCCCCATATTAGAAAACTAATGACTGATGAACATTTTCATGGACTTCTAACAGGCAAGGAGAAAACTGCATGGGTAGCGTTCACTAGTTATACTTAATTTCCTTGGCAACAAAAGGGCGTCTAATTACAGAACATTAGTGGACAATATGTTGATGACTTATAATAGAATGGGGTGCAACATGTCTCTCAAGATGCATTTCCTTCACTCTCACCTGGTTTTCTTCCCTGAAAATCTTGGAGCAGTAAGCGACGAGCATGGTGAATGTTTCCACCAAGACATCGCTACTCTAGAACGATGTTATCAGGGGAAATGGAACACGTCTATGATTGCTGACTACTGCTGGTCTGTAGTAAGAGATGCTCCTAAGATAAAGTACACCAGAGAAGCCAAAATACCACGTTTATGACGTATGTGCCATCTACTGACAACTCAGAAGAAGCTCTCCGCAGAAGACGAGAAAAGAGGAAAGAAATAAGTTAGACCGAGACTTTTATGGGACGACTGCAATGATAGACAGAAATTGGACAAAAGCTAACTTTGAAATGAGACATATGTTTACACGCTACGCAGTGCACGGATTTCATTATAAGATATGCACCGAGAAGAAGTGGCACAATCCATGTGAGAAATGTGTATGTGAGCTGTGCGGGAAGAGATGTGAAAAGTACCATCTTGAAATGTGCACAAGGAGAAAGAGATCGCTGAAGGAGTATGCAACAGAGCAGTAAACTCTTATCATAAAAATGCTCATTTGAGTGCGATTTCCTAATTATTAAAGACTGCGTATATTTTCTTGCATGAACAACAATGAAGGCTATATAGCCGATATCTTCTAAACGAGAACTAATAAAAAAATTGTACTGCCATTTTCGAATTTAGGAGGCCAAATTACATAAGATTTGATACATTTTATTTCGGATACAAAAACTTTTTTTGAATTTTGTTGACTTGTGTAATTATTATACATTCGAATACTTCCGCTGAAATCCACCAACCTGTTCGTAAAGTCAACAGTAATCAGGAGCTCGTGATGACGTAATGTACACTAATGGGACTTTTCTATCGGTGAATTTTTAGATAACTTTAAATACGTGCCCTTTACACCGTACAGTGTTATGATAACACTGATAAACAAGCTTTAGATATCTGACATGCTGTATACCTTTTCTAACGCAGTTTTTTATGCTGATTTCAATTCTGGAAACCGTTTTGCTCTATCACGTCAGGTTTTGAAGATATCCACAAAAAATAATTTTCATTGAACACCGTTCATCAAAATCTTTATGTAGTTTTTAGTAATTTTTTATGCAACCTCACAGGCCTACATTGTTGTCATTTGTGAAATCAGTTATACTTAATGTAATATATCAAAATATTTTCAATATCGCGAATCCATGTCGCTACTTCTTGAAAAAAATACGCAATCACTAGTATAAATTGTGTATCTGTGGTGATTTAAAAGTTATCACTATTATCATGGGAATGCAGACGGGATACACCAAGTACTGCTGTTTTATCTGCGAATGGGACAGCAGAGATAGAAAACACCACTACATAAAGAAAAATTGGCCGATTAGAGACAGAATGCAGCGAGGAAATAAAAATGCAATTTGTGTACCGTTGATTGACCGTGACAAAGTTATCATGCCACAGCTTCACATCAAGCTGGGGCTCACGAAGAATTTCGTGAAGGCACTAGACAACGATTCAGATGCTTTTCGGTACTTGTGCAACAAGTTTCCGGAGTTGAGTTATGCAAAAGTGAAAGCAGGCGTGTTCATAGGTCCACAAATAAGAACGATATTTGCTGATGGCTACTTCCAAGATTTACTGATTGGTACTGAAAGACATGCATGGGTAGCATTCAAATCAGTCGTGGCCAATTTCCTTGGAAATTATAAATCTGGTGACTATGTGAATGTTGTGAAGAAGTGCATTAGTGCATACAAACAGTTGGGTTGCAACACGTCCCTCAAAATTCATCTCCTTCATTCACATCTTGTTTTCTTCCCTGAGAACCTAGGTTCAGTCAGTGACGAACATGGTGAATGTTTTCATCAGGACATTTCGGTGATTGAATCACGGTATCAGGGTCGATGGAGTGCAGCAATGTTGGCTGACTACTGCTGGACGCTTCAGCGTGACATGCCAAATGCTCATTACAAACGCAAGTCTACAGTCAAGAAATTCAAACCAAACACAACTTAGATTAAGAAAGTATAGCAATTTGCTTGGATTTTGTATTACGTATCTTATGCCTTTAACTACATATTTATGTACAGAATACGTGTCCTGTGACTCAATCGCACTATTTTCTTAGCTAATGCCATGCTCATTAGTACTGTCTGTATCAGCACGTGTTCTAATGATATATAAATAGTTGAAGATGTATATTAAAAAAACCATGGGTGATAGAGACAAATGGTTTGCATATTCTGAATCAGCACGTTTCAATTGTCTTAGAACAAGTGTTGGATACCAAGATATCCTCCGATTCTATTTTTTTTTGTTTTTCAGGGTAATTGGTCAAAAGAAAGTTTTTATTTATAGAATCTAGCTTAAACGAGAAGTGGACAGAAACCTCAAGAAAAACATTTTCAAAGACTGTGCTGCATATTAATTATAGTGTGTTATTCATCACAATACAACTGTTTAGTTATTTTAAAAAAGTATTAAGTTACAATGTGTACAAGGACATAGAGCTGAGACGACTTTACATTGATCCCCTCCCTCGCCGTGGGTGAGTCGGTAGCGCGCCTGCCTTCCACTCCGGCGGGCCGGGTCGGGGATTTTTCAGTAGTGAAAAATCCCTTTCCCGGGTTCAGGACTGGGTGTTTGTCAGTAGGTTAAGTCTTAGGTTAAGATAATGCATATTGTGCGCGATTCCTTAATTATTATTGATCCCCTCCCGAACAAAATTTCACCGTACGCCCATGAGTAGGTCACAGTGGAATGATAATTCTTTCGCACTGGCCATGTGTAGACCAGTTGGAGAAATTAATGTTGTACTGGCATGTTTCCATGGTAGCTCAATTGGTAAGAGCAGCGGCACGGAGAGTCGAAGATCCTGGTTTAAATCCAGGCTACGGCATTTAATTTTTCAGTCTGACTTCACCTTTCCAGTCACAGTACACTCGATGATAAAAAGTTACTTACATTTTGTGTAATACTTCCTTATTCTAATGACCTTTGTATAAAGATTAGTGACAAATCCATAAAACAATAAACTATACTTTATACTTTAACTATACTTTAAAATTTGCAAAATAAACCTGTTTCACGTATTCTAATTGCATGCTTTTAACTACTTTTCTAAGAAGCTACGGTATTCTTAACAGCTCAGTGACTCAGGTCAAAAAAATACACTGGTAGGCTAAATAAGAGTATATGATTTAATTTATCCTTAAAACAAGTTGATGGTGTGATCTTATTCTTTACGAATTGGTGGCTGTACATTTGTTACACGCGAGTAAAAAGAACAATGCTTCATAGAGATCTTCAACCTGACAGTGGTGAAACGCGAGTTATGGGAGGCCGTTTAGAGGTGGGAGGTGAATATAGAAACTCGCAATCGTTCCCCTCCCACCAGCCATGACATTTCTAGTCATATACCTTTAGTAATTGCGATATGACTCCCTTGAAGACTGGCGAACGACTAAACCATCGCCCTTACAAATGGCAGTCTTTCGATAAAATAGATTCGTCCAGGCTACTGAGCATCTATCTGAGCAGGGTCCGGTCTAAAAAATTACTGTACATAGCTTTCTTCACCCGACCTACATCACACAATTTTTTTTTTTTTTTTTGTTTTTTTTTTCTTCTAAAGTCGTTTATAATGTTGAACACTGAATGCAACCGGCTCAAATCGTTCTGATGTGCATGCGCATTGCTTAAAATGAAAAGTACCTTTCGTGACCACGTAGGCCTACTAATCTAAAACTTTGTTCTCACATTTACAGTTGGAATTGCAAAGAAAATAACCACGTACCTCATCACAAGAGATGTTGGAAATGCCCTCCTCTTGCATCCACACAACACTGGCATATTTTCAGGAAATTTTCTTTCACGCGTGTAAGTTCAGCTTCCGATACAGAGTTAATTTCTCTTGTGATATTGTCTTTAAGTTCTTCTTATATATAGGAAATTGAACTATACACTTTATTTTTCAAGTTTCCCCGTAAATAATAGTCACATACTGTTAGAAGACTTTCAAGACAATATCACAAGAGAAATTAACTCTATCTCGCAAGCTGAACTTATGCACATGAAAGAAAATTTCCTAAAAAGGTGCCAGTGTTGTATGGATGCAAGAAGAGGACATATCTTGTGATGAGGTACGTGGTTATTTTCATTGTAATTTTAACTCTAACTGTGAGAACTTGAATCATTACACCGTTAGCGGCTTTATTTGCGGAGATATTTCACCCGATCGCTCGGGAGTTGGAGCTGGGGCCGCCGCGAGAAACCCTCATGATTGACCAACTCTTAACCTTCAAATAAGCTTATAAGTTAGGGCTTATGTAATAGGGGTATGAATGAAAATGTCCCTTTATAAGCTGTAAAAGCCATATTGTATGGCACTGCTTAGTGATAAAATAATTATTATAGTCCCACTTCTTGAACATTTTGAAAGACACGTTACTAAAATGAATCAGTTTTATATGTTTATTTTTAGACAACTTTAAATATTTACAGTTTCTCTTTGGTAAGAAGATTGTGGTTGAAATTTATTAGCAGTAGAATAGAGCGTGTTACAAAATTGATTACTGATTTACATAACTATGATGCAAATGTGCTTAATTATTTTTTTTACATAATGTTAATAAATAATAGTATAGTACTAACTTTAAAATACTATATTGTTCCCTGGGTCGAAGGAGAATTTTTTTTTCAGTTTTAGCCAGTTGATAACCCCTGCTGTAAGCACACACTATAGGCCTAGGCTACTATTTTTGTTAGACCATACTACTATGTGCTTATTACATGTGACGTAACGGTATCATAATATATCCGTTACTATACAGATTTCCGTTATAACGTTGGTGTGGTATCGATTAATTATTATCGAACACGGTGACATATTGAAACCTTGAGTGTAGCAAATGAAACTGCGTAATAAACAACTTATTTAAAAGAAAATCAATTCTGTAAGTGTTAATTTTAATATTAAATTAAGTTAAATTCGTGTCTTTTTAATGTGCATTGTTTGACGTTAAAGCTCAAGAGAAGCTTTTTTTATTCTTCAAAACTATAAGACAGTAGTATCGGACTTTGTCCCTGACTACAAGATTGTTTACAACACAGTCATAAGGTTATAAAGAAAACAATATAGCCTTCTTGATACATCAGGAGAGGTACATAACATGTTAAACTTACATATTACCCGTTCTTTTGAATGCAACCCTGGTATAGCTTGCTATATTAGAAAACTCATATTATCGGCCAAGCACGAGTAAACCTCTGTAAGCGGAGTGCGGTGAGAGGGGTTGGTTCACAAGCAGGTGGATACTAGCGTTCTGATTGGGCAGAGGAAAGACGAGCCTCTCTGTTGTAAGCGAGTTGTAAACATTAGCCTCCAGTGTGCAGTGTGTTCCAAGCTGCAAGGTGACAGTGCTTTCTTAGTGAATAGTAGCATGGTATGACGTCAAGTACCGCTCCTCGTTCTGCTCAGAGTTTTTCTCGTGCTTGGCCGATAGTAAGTAGGGACCGGATTCTTAGGTTTTTACCTATTTTTTCCTTACTTCCAAAACAAAAAGCGCTCATATACTTTTTCGAATCATGTCCATAGGATTCACCCACATTAATTCTGTGGCACCTAAAAATACCTAAATCGGGTATAAAAACCTAAATATACCTAAACGGGACATAAAAAATAAAAAATATCTAATTTAGGCTACTTTTTTGTCCTTTTTGTTTGTCAGTTGAGAAATCGACATTTTGCGGAGACACAATAATTTTTGTCGGGTTGAAATTAATACCACCAGCGTTTCGTTCAACCCATTGTCGTCCAGGATGGACAGTATCAAGAGAGGAAGTGTAAGAGTACCGGCGTATTCCTTTTAAAATATCCGTACGAATAACCATTGTTGCCGTGTCTGAACAAGGATATAGACTTCTGTGCTTTAAAGCGCTTGTTTGCCTTTAGTACTTCCCTGTTATTCATACTGAGAGGTCCACTGTGAGTTTTAAGAAGACGTGTTAATTATGCCGAAACAAATTAAATCGATTTATTACGGCAATGGATTGGCGACGACCTGAATTTCACGACAGTAATATTTTGTCAAACCTGCCAGAAACACATAAGTATTATTTACCTTTCTAGAAAAGGGGGAAGTTTTCGTCCCTAGTTGGTCTGCTGTGCGGTTAGCATGCGTAAAACCGAAGAAATGAAAATAATCAGTTTCAAATTATCCACATCAACCATAAAGTATTTTACTCACTAAATTAGAAGCATCGGATTTGAATCCTGAGAAGGGTAGTGCCTATTAACTATTAACTAAGAGATAACAGGAAGAACTTAACAGTGAGAATCTTGAAAGATATACTGTAACCAGGAAATGTGAGGCAATCTTATTTTCACTGCTTCTTTTGATTGTTTATGCTTTCTTTCTTCAATTGTATAATATTGTCCTAAAGCAAGTTTACACAAATTTAAGTCAATTTTATTAAGTTAAACTTCAAAAGTATTATGTATTGAATCCTATGTAGCATATGCAAATTCATTAAACCAATTATTCTACCCGAAAACGATATTTTGGACAAAAAACCTAAAAAAAACTATTTCACCTGGAAAACCTAAAACAGTGTTTTTAAAAACCTAAAAATCCGGTCCCTACTCATAAGCCTAGTAAATGACTGTCACGAGACTGAGAGCTCACCTGTTGTGAATTTCCTCCTATCACGAGACCCGCTGACAAGCTGAAACCCTTCCTGCTTTGTCGTTAATCTATGAGTAAATTATTCCACCTGATAAATGTTCGCGAAGTCCAAGGACAAGCGAAATCTGTACCCATTTCTCTTAATAATGCTAACCATATGCACAAATAAATTTGTATTTATAGTACGCACTGGAGACAGTGAATACCGTAAACAGTCTGAACTCTTTAATCAGACAAACCAGTGACATTGCTTATGTTATCAAGCATCTTCATATTTTCTCCACACTATTTAGGATTCTACGTTGAACCTTATGGAAATAGTCTATATACAGATCGGCTATTGTGACGTAGGATGTAAAACATGTTAAGTGACATAACTAGAGACAGGCAAAATATGAAATTTCATATTCTAAAATATGGCTACTAGCGCTCTGAAAACTCGGATCTTTACGAATCACGAAGTTTAGATGGCAATACAAGCAAGAAAAAAGTTCATATTTCATAATATTTTGGTAAAATCTTCATATTTCGTGAAAATCTTCATAAAGCTTCATATTTTGTATGATTTGAAAATTTTTCCTTCGTTAATACTTCTATGACAAATAAATCGAGTTTTCCACATTATTGAAATGTTTTGAAAAGTTTTCCGGGAATCGCATCTCAAATCCCTATACGGCAAACTCCAGGAAGCTAAGAAATTTGGCAACACTTTGTAAGTGTTAAGAGGTACCCAACACAATTCCACTCTAATAATAGCCTACTTCCACTATGAACGGGAATGGGATTTCTACGTATTGTTTATAAGTAGTCACATTCCTTGCATTCCAAAAGATAACTCGACAACAAGGGCGGGGGTAGGGAATGTTTACAGTTAGAGGAACCAGCTCACTAGCAGGGAGGAGGGAATATTCATTTATGTGTTGTTTGCGATTCGTGGTGATTTGGATCGTGTGCCTAAATCTGGAATGTGCAATTGGTGACAGAGTTAAACTGTTTTAAAACAGATGGAACGATTGTTATGTGCACATTTTGTAACAAAAGTGTTAAGTATGGAATATAGTCCTTTTTATTACCTGTGTAATATTATCTAAAGACAAATTTGTAAAAACTAAACTAAACTCCGTGGCGCTACATCCCTGGAGGGACTTGGCCTACCACCCGACCGCTGTGTCATCTCCCGTAGGCAGATGGCAGGATTGGGGGGCATGTGGTCAGCATGCCGACACCCACGGCCGTTAATGGTGGTTTTCATGACCGGAGCCGCTACTTCTCTATCAAGTAGCTCCTCAATTTTGAATCACGAGGCTGAGTGCACCCCTACCAGACCTCCCTACCTCAGAAAAATCCGAGGAGGTACCGGGAATCGAACCCGGGCCGACGGATTTGTAGTCAGCGACGCTAACCACAAGACCACGCCGGCGGATAAAGACAAATTTGTACTAACATTCAAATTATGTTTACGCTACATTTGATATCTTGGGAAAGAACAAATATAAGTTGCATCTTCGCATGAGACATATCCCGGCCAGTCCTCCCCCAGTGAAGCAATTCATTTTATGCCGTGATCTAGCGAATTCTTCGAGGATGAATAGGCTGACAACCCGTTGGGTACAAGGCACATATTCTCGCATTTAATATTTGGTACAAGGGGCGCTCTAGAATTTTTAATATTTGGTACAAGGGGTGCTCTAGAATTTTTAATATTCGGTAGCAGTTTTAATATTTGTTACAAAGGGCACTCTCGCATTTTTAATATTTGGTACGTCGGGAGTGTCGGCGACAATACGAGGGTTGATCTGCATGCTCCACCCCTGACCCACTTCCTGTTGAGATAAAATTATCAAAATATTCATGCAAGCAGCTTCATATCTCAAGGTAAACACTGCACTGTTTCAAGCTTTTATCTTTCTCCCTTGGGTCAGGGGAAATTCTTCTTGTGAAGGATGTGTATGTCAGTCATAAAATGGAGCCTGTAGAACAAAGAGCTGAACTATTAAACACTTGCAGAAAAAGGGAATGAGTCCAACAAAAATCCATCGGGATTTATGTGCGACTTTAGGTGAATGTGCAGTATCATATGACATAGTCAAAAGGTGGTGTCGTGAATTTAGATGTGGTATGGAATCATGTGAAGATCAACACGCAGGAGGACCACCAGTGAGCGTTACAACTGTAGACAATGTCAAAAAAGTCCATGATCTAGTGATGCAAAACCGCAGACTGACTATTAGGCAAATAGTGGAGCTAACAGGCTTCTCCTATTACACAGTTAGAAATATTTTAATTATGGTACTGGCCATGAAAAAATTGATGACAAGATGGGTTCCTCGAATGTTGACAGCAACACAGAAGAGACAGCATGCGTTGATTTGTGAACGTCTGTTACAAATGTACAGAACAGATTCAAAAATATTTATTGGCAGATTTATGACTATGGATGAAACCTGAATCCACAATTATGACCCAGAAACGAAACTCCAAAGTAAAAAGTGGAAACTTAAGGGATCTCCCCCTCCCCGCAAGTTCAAGACTCAACCAGCTGCAGGGAAGTAATGATCACAGTATTTTGGGATGCCAGGGAAGTAATTCTGGTTGATTACTTACCAAAGGGTTCTACAATCACAGGAGCATATTATGCTAATTTAATTTCAAAATTAAGAGATTCTATAAAGAGTAAGAGACGTGGGAAGTTAAGTGCAGGAATCCTCTTTCACCAGGACAATGCCCCCAGTCACACCTCTTGATTGGCCATGGCTGCTATAGCCAAAGCAGGCTTTGAATTAGTGGAACACCCACCATATTCACCAGATCTGGCCCCTAGTGACTTCAGATTGTTCCCAAAACTCAAATAAGATATTCGTGGAAGACTATTTTCAACTTAAGATTCTGCAGGTTCCATTTTATGACTAACACACACATCCTTCACAAGAATAATATTCCCTGACCCAAGGGAGAAAGATAAGAGCTTCAAACAGTGCAGTGTTTACCTTGAGATATGAATTTGCTTGCATGAATATTTTGATAATTTTATCTCAACAGGAAGTGGGTCAGGGGTGGAGCATACAGATCAACCCTCGAATACAAGGATAGTTTGTCACCTGCTTCCCTGAGAAACAAAATGTGAATATTGAGTGATCGAGTGGGCGGAGCTTAAAGTGCACTTAATATTTGGCTTTCGCCGTTATCTTTATTCTGAACAAATGGGTGACTGAATTACATAATAATTTTGTTATTAATTTATTTTTTAATACTGGTATCTGCAAACACAAAGTTTCAGCTGAAACAACACACAAATAGCATTATACATAAAAAAAATTAAAATTAAAAAGACACACACACAGTTCAGACGTTTCTTACCGACAGAAGATGCACTTTTTGCCAGAAAACATTGAAAAACTGCTTTTATCTTATTGTAATAAATATTAGTTGATGTGATGTGAAAAATGTAGGTGAATAGAATATTGTGAATATTTAACGTATTAATTACCAGTTAACTAGTGTTTTTATTTTGCCCTCTCATTGTGAATATGGTAGATATTCCTTTGTGTGTTGTCTTAAATCAAATAAATATTCAGATGATAAAGTTGGTGATTTATTGCATTTCATAATATTTTTAATTTTTTTCTTCATAATTTCATATTTAGCATAAATAAATTTCATATTTTGGCAAAATTTTCTTCATATTGTGCCTGTCTCTAGACATAACGCTTCCTTGTTAAAGTGAAACTTTTAGGCGCGCTAGGAGCATGGGCGTACGGTGAAATTCTCTTTGGAGGGGGTTTAATATGATGTTGTCCCAGCTCCATGTGCTTGCGCACATTGTAACTTAATGCACTATTAGTATTAATTAAACAGTTTAATTGTGATCATTAGTGCACTAAAAATAATATGATGTTATTTATGCTTCACAGCAACTTATTTCAAGTTGTTTTCTTTAGGTATCTGTTCATTTCTTGTTTTAAATAGTTTATAAATAAAGCCTTTATTTTGAGAAATTTCATAGTAGGCTACCATAGGATGTAATACACACTATGGGCTATAATCCACATGATTTCTTTATGCTGAGCACTATGAATCATTGTACCTATATTCGGTAAAATCCCATCTACGGGGACCATTTTTTAGAACCGAGATTCTCTTCATAAAACACTTATATCACACGAATTTTGCTATAGATAGTTGTGTGGAGAGGAGATGTTGTCTTGGCGAATGATTTGGTCCAACCCACCCGCCCTAATTGATACACTTTATTTTATATCACGATCTAGCGAAAACTCCCTTCTTCTCCACCATTTTTCTGTCCTCGTCTTCCTGATTGGACGTTGGAGGTGTGACGTCATATCGCTAAACAAGATATGATTGTGGATGAACAGTGTGACAAACCTACGAAGGTACAAGCCACCACAGAATACGCGCAAGCCACTAGCTATTCGTAAGAAATGGTGGTTGTGCTATTCAGTATATTGCTCCTTATCTAACATAAACGTTCCTAACCTAACAAAACATCGGAGGTATTCAGTACATTGCTCCTTAACTAACATAATCGTTCCTAACCTAACAGTTGGTAACCGTGTATCGCTCATAAACAAAAAGCATCACACAGTCCGTGGAAATGTGAATATCGCGTGAATTGGTCCCCGTAATTGGGATTATGCCCTATATTCTATTGTTTCTGTATCAGAAAGTTGATTTCAGACGTAGTAATTTTGTTTAACTACTCATTCTGGTTTCTGGAGCTAAGTCCATTCCAGAAAATTTGATTTTACGTATTGAAAGCTCAGTCCTGAGATCAAACCGATCACATCACATAAATACCCAGGTTATCGAATCATTTATCAGAAATTCCGTAGGAAATGTTGTATTGTTTAATGACAATAGGCCTATGCTTTACTGTACAGTAGAAGTTATTTCAGATCATATGCTCATTGAGATTAAATATGTGCATTATTATTAAATAAATTACGAGAGTATAGCATACTATCATTAATGAGAAATTGAAATTTACAAGAGTTTTGTAATACTTCTGTGTTATGTAAGAAAATATAATAAAATAACCGAACCAATGCTTATTTAAATTATTGAACATGATGTTATAATCCTAAACATCGCAGATATTTCGAGAGGGGTTTTAACCCCCTCAACCCTCCCCCGCCGTACGCCCATGGCTAGGAGTAAATCGAGAGCTAACTCAAAGTTGCGTTACGCTCTAGCATTACGAACAAAAAATCGTCACGAAAGTAGTGTTATTAAAGAAGAGCGAATCGTGCAGAAAACGTACAGAACAATGGCTTCATATCTACATTTCATTCAGTAATCTGTGCACTTATTATACATGATTTTGTCTACCTACGACTAAAATTTAGGCTAATTTGTAAACACAGTGGCTACGATCAGTGACAATTTGGGCATTAGTTCATCACAACTGTGTTATTGTTTTATACGTATTCGATTTAAAATGCCGAAAAATTTCATTTCTTATTTTACTTTTAATTCAGATGATTTCCTTCTTCCATTCGATATAATTATGTATTCCTCTATTTCACTCTCAACGTTGCCAAAGAAGTTTCACTTCTGTCGCGTGGTGTTCCCCCCATTTTTGTGTATCGCAACTATCGTGTTTTGTTTTGTGGCATTCCTCCCTGGCTTGGAGAAAATACAGGCCTATCCCATTTCTATAATAGTGCTGGGACTCCTATAAGGTGGAGTCACGATATGCCGGTGCACGATGCATAGTTGGTCGGTATGGTTATTTAAAGAAGGTTGTGAAATATTATTTAGACATAACCGCCACTGTTCAGCAGGTATTTTATGTAATCGGCGCGGAAATGTTTTAGACAGTAAGATGAGGAGGTAGTGCCCACTCTAGAACCTGCTCTAAAGTAAATGACTGTCTCACTGTAGCACATCACTTATGAGTGAAACAGACATATATTTTTTCTTCCTGACTTTGATGAAACGTGTGTGGAGGGAAGGCATTCATAAGTGGGAGTTTGATTCAGAGACAAGCCACCTTCCCCTCCCACCAGTCATGACAGCCGTAGCCGTAAACCTTAGTCAGCGCGATGTCACTCCCTTGAAGACTATATTCCTGTAAATCTACAAACATGAGACTGTTGTATTTAAGCACACATAAAATACCACCAGCCTGGCCGGGATCGAACCCATGAAGTTCTAAACAGAAAGCCAGTATCTTACCGACTGCTCCATTTAAGCCGATGAGATTATATGGAGTATGGAGTTCTTACATTTAAAATCTGACTTACGAACCGGACCTTGAGAACGTACTTGTGTATGGACTTGATCGCTAATCTGTCTAATTCTAAATTAAACTCCATGGCGCTAAATCCTCTTTAGAAACTAGGCCTGCCGCTAGTCTGTCTAATCGAGATTTTATTCTTCATGGCAATTGTATTCTGACAGATACGTAAAGGTTTTTGTTTAACCCCGACAACTAAAACGAAGATTACTGCAGTTGCAGAAATGAGTGACCGGCTCGAATACCGTTTCGAATGTCGCTCGTATCAAATTCCCTGAATGTCACTTTCTGCGGAAGCCTTTTGCTCAATAAGGAAGACAAACACCAAACAATTTTTATTGAGCTGATACCTCGGATTTATCCGTTGCCATAATAAATAAGGCCAGCGTGAAAGGCAATATACGAGAAATGCTTCTGTCATTTACAAAAGCGAAACCTCTTCATTAACAAAATGAAAACAGTGCTATTCTGAGAGAATCTGTAGGTGCAGAAGAAAGGCTATTGATGGGATTCAGATTTTTTTCGACAGGAAAGAACTACAGTAACCTTTATGAGCCATAATCCCGGAAACCTTTAAGGCAGTCCATAACTATTTTAAGCAGTGTATTAAAGTAGAGAATTAAACTAACAAGTAAACGTTTGTTTCGTAATTTGGCGTTTTTATCAGAAGAAATCTAACAATATTATAAACTGACCAATACCTATTTGAATTATATGAGAATAAGAGAAAGATTCATCTGACATCGGAACTGACTGTCCGTGCTGACACTCTACCAACTGAGCTAGCCTGATCAGAAAAACGTGTATATTTTTTAATATTTTCAGTAATCTTATGGTCATCATTTTTGCAGAGTGTTTAAAATCATGTTTACCGATAATTAAATTTATGTTAACGTAAAAGTATGAAACTCTATCACTGTACAGGAAATCCATGAGCATAATTCTAGAGAAACTGGCTATTTGTGATTCGACACCAAGTATGGTTTAAAATGGGTATTATTTCAGGCTGTTAAAGATACGTATCTCATTACTAGAGACCGGATTTTAAAGGGAAAATTTTCACCCAAAAAAGGACGAAAAAAGGGAAAATTATTGCCAAGAAAAGGTGGGAAAAAAGGAAAAATTATTGCCAAAAAAAAAAGGTTGGAAAAAAGGGATATAAAAGTAAGAGAGTGTAAAAATTCAACAGAGAAATACATGTTTGTTTTATGTAAAGTCTTTGCTTGCTCTACAGCTGCTGATTCTGTAACATCTATTGACTGAAGACATTTTTTGATTTTGTTGAAATTCTCACAGAGAAAAATAGCACACGAAACCCATGTTCCCCACTTTGTTATAATGGGAAACTTAGGCAATGGCAAGCCTGTGATTTCCCTGTAACGCTCTATTCTGCTGGGAGCAATTATTTTTTCAATGGTGAATCAGTGAAAACAATGTTTAATGTATTCATATTGCCAAATACCGGGTAATTTACGAATTTTTCAAAATAAATTAGCAAAAAAGGTACTGGAAAGGGAAAGTTTCTAAAAAAAAGGGAAATGGGCCTAAAAAGGAAAAAAGGGACGTTAAAACCAGGTCATTTGCTGTTGAAACTTACTCAGTAATGTCCTGTTCAATTTTATCACGTTTTGTGATGAAATATAAGAAAAGGAATTCCCTTTAATATCCGGTCTCTACTCATTACCCTTATATGCATTTAGAGCATTAAATTAATTTTTTTCAAAGTTTGTTGAAATTAGATGTAGGCTATTATATTTAAATTATATTTCTTTTTTAGCCCATAATTAATGTCTGTATGGATTTCATATGTTATTGTGTACATATGAAATCCATACAGACATTAATTATAACAATAATATTATTATTATTATTATATATTATTATTATTATTATTATTATTTATATGATTGTGCATATGTAATTAGTTAAAGCACCCAATTGTAATTCTAATAGATTTTTTTCTCCTTACACCCTCTGATATTAACAATGACAACACACTGAAACATTTTAGGAGCGAACGTACTTTATTGTGATAGCTTTTTTTACATAAAGTAATATTAAAATAATAGGCTTATATACATATATAAATTGTGTGGTTCATTGGGGGCACTGAATATGTTCAGATAATTAAAATCAGTATGTACAAAGAATAATAAATTGATATAAATTACAATGCAGGCCTATATTTTCAATTAGTAAAAACTATAGTAATAGGCCTTATAGGCTTTCCAAACCCATTATTTGGAGTATCTTATACATTTGAATACACCAGAAATGTCCAGATCTCTAGTCATTGTTAATATCAGAGGGTATAAGGAGAAAAAACATCTATTCGAATAAATTCACCCTCTTCGGATATAATGAAGTTTATTAACCCAATTGTAAGTTGCCCCTGTAATGAACTGAAGTATTACAAAATATTGTAAAGAGTTGAAAATCAGGACAGAAGGGAAGTTAAAATATTTTTTAAAAAATTTGAACCCTCAAAATGGAATAATCCTTATAAATTAGGATTCATGGTCACCTTAAACAGACTCTCAGTTCTGTACTTTTTATTTTTTGTCACTAAATGTTGTGCATTGAAATTTGTTAGAATATAATTGGATATAGTACTTGAAGGAACAATATTTTTGTACCTACTGTACTTTATTTTTTGTCACTAAATGTTGTGCATTGAAATTTGTTAGAATATAATTGGATATAGTACTTGAAGAAACAATATTTTTGTACCTACTGTACTTATATTTATTATTTTATTATTATTATTATTATTTTATTATTATTTATTATCACTATTACATAGAATTGCAAATACAAATACAAATACATATTTATACAAGTAAAATAAAACAATTTTCAAAATTCAAAATTAACTACAACTACTATTTAAAAAGAGTAAAAGAAATATAGGCTATATCTTCACAAGAAGTATTAAATTTAGTAATACACCCGAATGAGCAAGACTGCTCGTGCTCGGGTGCCGTTTCAAAAATATCAAAGTGAAGAAAGAGGAGAGACAAAGAAATAGAGTGTATAATGTGAGTAACTAAAAAAGAAAGTAAAAAAAATATATATATATTAAACATAAATACATAAAAGGAGTGAAACAAAAATTACTTAAAAGCTAAGTATAATATGTAACAATATTTTTAGTAATAAGTTCACGGATTTACAATGACAGATATCTGATATAGTAATATAAACCATTTTACTTACAGTTACTCTTAAAACCTACAGAAACTATGAGAATATTGATTTTATGTTTAACAGAAATAATGTTGTGCAATTTCATGAATACATATCTACATTTTAAAGATACCACTTAATAGGTCTGCAGTGGAAAATTCCAACCATAAATACTGTACTTGCAGGTCAGTGATAATTCCAGTTATCTGAAGAGACCACAAAACGAAAGGGTATATCCATTATAAGCAAAAGAAGAAAATGAACAAAGTGTTTCTTATACATGTAGACAAAGTTATTACACAAGGATAAGGTTTATTCATAGCGCTGACTTCGGGGGTGCTTTGTATTTCCAGCACTGCATATAATATTTATATACATTCTTCCCAGTTCCCAGAACTAGCCTTCAGAAAGAAGCTTTTCTTCGTGAAATGCTACCAGAACTTGTAAGAAATAGTGTCATGAATTTAACAATACCAGTACTGATGAGTGATCATTCTCCTCTCTCCCTAGAATTAAATCCTGTACAATGGGTCCACAGCAAATGAATGATAAGGCAGTCCCATAGAGAAGAAGTTAGATTTGGATGAAATAGCAAATGAGTTAATCACTATAAATGAAATTAGTACGCAAAGATTTGCAAAGAAAATGTAATTCGCCAAAAGCCCACACTTCAGTCAGATTTTATTAATCCTCAAGAAAAGTAGTACTGTTGTGATACTGCAATAATTGATTAAATAAACAGACTATGGACAGAGTGTTTTTGTTTGTCAGTCAGTAAGTCACCTAATATATAAAATATTATACTGAAAAAATGAAATCCAATTCAGTTGTCATGACAACAGTGTATTGTTTACAGTGTTCACATAGGGCTTTGGGAACTACATAATATTGGACTTTAACAAATTCTTATGCTATCGATATAAGGTAATACATTGGTGAAAATAAATAATGAAATCCACGAAAATAATGCACGTGTGATACAGTCACATAACTTTCTCTACCCTGGACATGAAGAATATCATTTTCTCACTTCACAATTTGATGTGGAATAAGAGGTCGTATTGCAAGGACAGCTTGAAGTGTGTGCCAACGAATATGCTATAAAGAAGTCTGTAAAAAATCCTAAGCATCTAAAAGAAGACAAAATAGGATGGAACATTTTCAGTCCTGTGCCCGTAGTATATTATTTCCCAGGTTTTTGGGGAGGAAAGTATGAAAGTGATATTGAATTTATTTTTTATTTCAGCCCCAAAATGGTTGTATGGTAACATGAGAGTGAGAAATATAATTTTCCATCAAGACAATACAATTTTATGTAACCGGAATTTCTGTTTCTTCTTATTTCAATCTCTCCCAGGCATGGTGTGTAGAAGCAAAGCTATATCTAGCGTTTTCTGAGGGAATAGTTTGAGTGTGATAAGTCTTTTTCTTCATTTCAAGTTCTACATACATATTATATAAGGACCTAGAGTTTCAAGATGGAAAGTCCTCCATAAGTTAATTTCAAATAACAAAATACAAAGCCCGGGCGATGGCGGACCTTTTCAGCTAGTTTGTTATAAAGAAGTGGGATATGATCATATTAAAAGGTGTTTAATGCACATTAGCATGCCAAATAATTTAAGAGAGTTAATTGTTGATCTAATTCAAGGAAATCACATTCAAATAGAATTAGACCATGGGCTACCAATAGCAAACCCTCCCCCCCACCCCCGTGGGATTTTCTGACACACATATTTTCTTGTTGGTATTGTCGTCTAGTTTAATATTTTACTTGTTTACCCCTTATCAATTACAGCATTTACCCGGAAACCCCGGAAAACTACGGAAATCCGGAGAAAATGAGTTTGTTTTAATTTTTTATTGTTCTTTGCCCCTAATATTCCCAGGGAATTTCTGACTCACACATTTTTGTTCGTATTGCCATCTAGTTTATGGTTTCAGTTGTTTTCCCCTTATAAATTACAACATATCCCCGGAAAACCTGGAAAACCACGTATATACGGAGAAATTGACTATGTTTTATTTTTTAAATCTTTGTCCTTTGCTCCTAGTATTCAAAGGGAATTTCTGGCTCATATGTTTTTTTGTTGGCATTACCATCTAGATTAAGGTTTCAGTTGTTTGCTCCCTTATCAATTACAGCATATCCCGGAAAACACCGAAAACCATTTTAATCCGGAAAAATTGACTTCGTTTAAATTTTTTAAAATCTTTGTTCTTTGCTCCTGGTATTCAAAGGGAATTGGTGAATCATATATTTTTGTGTTGGTATTGCCATCTAGATTAAGGTTTCAGTTGTTTCCCCCTTACCAATGTAGAAAGAAGAAAATTACTTTGTTTTAATTTTTTAAAATCTTAGTTCTTTGCTCCTAATATTCAAAGGGAATTTGTGACTCATATGCTTTTGTGTTGGTAATGCCATCTAGATTAAGGGATTAGTTGTTTTCCCCTTATCAACTACAGCATATCTCCGGAAATCTCCGAAAACCACGAAAATCCGGAGAAAATGAGTTTGTTTTAATTTTCTAAAAATCTTTGTTCTTTGATACTAATATTCCCAGGGAATTTCTGAATCACATACTTTTTGTTGCTATTGCCATATAGTTTAAGGTTTCAGTTGTTTTCCCCTTACCAATTACAGCATGACAAATAATACTGGAAAAAATCCTGTTGCTGAATAGCCCAGTCTAATGTTACCAAAAAAATGCGTGAACTTACATTAAATGGGGTATTAATTATTTTTGGAGGGGAGTTTCAGACCATTACTGGGATCACAAATCTATATTTGCAACCCTCAGAAACCTGTGCTCGATGAATGGCGGTCGAATTAAACCGGTTTTTTCGGACTTTTTTCGGTATTTACTTTTAAACCAACAGGCATATTTAAACCATGTGTGAGGTTCCTGGTATGGGAAGTCGAGGGTGGGGTGATGTCTTCATCTTCACTTGAAGAACTGTCATTCTGGGGTGTGGGCACATTGCATTTCAGCTCAGTTTTACGGCAGCTGCAGCCCCCAGCGCAGCCCATCTTGCACTTGCACGAGATCAGTTGCAGAAGGGTTTGAGGGGCTCGTTTAACTTCCATTGCAATTGGAGTAAGCCCAACTCGTCCAACTTCCACCCCAATCCGTGAGTTTTTTCCACCCCAACCACTTTTGTACCTGCGAAAAAGTAGAATGAAAATTAGTTATTCTATAATATTTCAAAGCATACACACGGTGTACAATAAAAGTGTATAAGTGAACAACGAAATTTAAGAACATAATGATAGGAAATGTATATGGACATACCTGGTGATACATACAATAAGCATGATATTTTTCAGCATCTGTGGTTGGTGACAAACGGGCGAGGTTGACTTTGGCTGACAGGTCGTTGAGGGTGGTGTCAGTCGCTCCTTCATAAACTGCGACGAGATACTTCTCCCCAGCTGCAGCTATTCCATCGTAACTCACATCTGGGTGGAGGAAGACTTCTGCTTGCTTGAATAGTGCTGGGGTCTTGAGGAAGGTTTGACAAATTTGGTTTTCCCCTTCTTGAAAGGGGCCCGGGAGAGTAGTAAGAATTCCCTTTGGTGAACGATGTAGATGAATATTGGACGTCTGGCTCACCTCTTCTGAAAGTAGATGTATTTTTTGGAACTCAAACCAACTAATAACACAAGCAGGTCCACATCTTCCACGATGATTAAAACCTTCTCAGAAGAGTCAGCTTTGGTGATGGCAGCTCTAACAATGTCAGCGTCAGTGTCGTCTTCTGTCACCTCAACACCGTGCTGTTCAAATCCAGTTTTCAGTAGCTCTATCAGCCTATGCTTATTAGTGTCGTTCGATAAGAAGGGTTATGTGTTATGTTGAAGGTAGTTGAAGCTGATAGGACAATGTCACTGCAGTTGAGGGACTTTTGGTACTTTTTTGAGAGGCGTCCTCCGGATATCCATCGAAGACAGTGGATTACATCTGTCCCAAAATGTTTTTTTCACAAAATGAATGTAGCCGTCAATGATGGTCTTCACTGATGCGTTTTGATGCCATACACATTTGTGGAGCAAGTAGCCACCATCGAGCATGATGTGGATATTGGCGTCTCGGGAGATGTTGGTAGTGAGGGATGTGAAACACGAATATAGAGCTGCCTTAGTTCCCTTCCTCACTCCAGTTTCGTTGAAAAGAGACACTGGGTAAGGGGGCAATTCATACTTGCAGCGGGCTTTCAACTCTTCGTCTGATTTTTAAGGTAATGCTAACTCGCTGAAATATTGTGAGAGGGTCAACTTCAATCTTCTTATTAGTGACTTGTATGGAATTATTGACGCTTGCCAAGGTAACAACTTGCAACGAAGGTAACAACTTTGTCTTTACGTTTGAATCCCACTTTCCCAAATGTTTGGTTTTCTATGTTAACCACGCCTTCTGTTCCCAGTTCCTTGACAATTTAACAATTGACTTCATAGCCTCCAACAATCCCACTGCTATTAGAAACTATTTTGTCAGTAACGGGGAACTGATCTCGTGCAAGTGCAAAATGCGTTGCGCTGGGAGCTGCAGCTGCCACAAAACTAGGCGGAAATGCTCAGTTTTGTGCACTTTCTGCAAGGGAAAAGTTCTGCCGCAATGTGCCCACACCCCAGAATGACAGTTCTTCAAGTAAGGATGAAGACATTACCCCACCCTCGACTTCCCATACCATCCCATACCAGGAACCTCACACATGGTTTAAATATGCCTGTTGGTTTAAAAGTAAATACATTTTTATGAAATATTCTGCTTAAATATTTTTTCTGGCAAAATCCATCGCCCATAGACACATATACACACAAATAGTTTCTATACACAGTTATAAGACATTATCCGCCAACATGTTACAAAAGAATTAAGTTGTTGGTGGAGGAAACGACGTTATTCAACATTCACCCAAAAAAGCATTTTTTTCATCTTTTCGGTTTTTGTCATTTATGACGAGACTATCTAAGCCACAAGAACGAGTTATAGCTCATATTAAAGCTTATTAAATTGCCTACAACTTTTGTTCTCTTGACTTTTCTGTAGGACGTGCCATTGTTTCGGTATTCAGTTCAAAACACGAAGAAAACTTAAAATTTTAATTTTTTGGAAAAAAAGGCTAATCTTTGAAAAGACGTATCTCGGTAACTATATAACTTACAAAAACGATTTTGATCTCATATTTTAGAAAATTTAATTTACTTTTAAAAAGCTAAGAGATATTATTTTCAACAAACGCATAGTTTAGGAGATATTGTTGAAAAACCGAAAAAAGTCCGAAAAAACCGGTTTATTTCGACCGCCATTCAGCGAGCACAGGTTTCTGAGGGTTGCAAATCTGGATTTGTGATCCCAGTAATGGTCCGTAACTCCCCTCCAAAAATCATTAATACCCCATTTAATGTAAGTTCCGATGTAACATTTGACTGGGCTAGAAGGGATGAAAGCGATTGAAAACCTGCAGCACACCCTTCATATTCTAATTTGACATCTGTGAATGATAATTTATCTTGCCAAACCTTCCACAGTCACCATCAAACTTTCTTGACTGAAGTTATAGAAGGGACATGGGTAAAACAGCAGAATTTTGGATTGGTAATATGGACAAAGTGTCTTTGATTTTGAGATTTCAGCGAGCAACTAAAGAAAACAACTTTGACATACACTTGGCATGTTTAGAAGATATGATTCCCATTTTCTTTGCATATGACCATCACAATTATGGCAGATATCTCGTAGTCCACATACTCACCCTTTTGAACCTGCAAAGGACACACCTGAAGCAGAATTACTTCGCAATAACGGTTTCAGTGACTGTAGATCACAAGTTCCGAGTTCTAGAAATTCCGTGGATTTCCGTGGTTTTCCGGGTTTTACGGGGATATGTTGTAATTGATAACGGGAAAACAACTGAAACCTTAATCTAGATGACAATGCCAACAAAAAATATGTAAGTCAGAAATTCCCTGGGAATATTAGGATCAAAGGACAAAGATTTTTAATAAATTAAAACGAACTCATTTTCTGCGGATTTTCGTGGTTTTCGGAGTTTTCCGGGGATATGCTGTAATTGATAAGGGGCAAACAACTGAAACCTTAATCTAGATGGCAATACCAATACAAAAACATATGAGTAACCAATTCCCTTTGAATGCTACGAGCAAAGAACTAAGATTAAAAAAATTAAAACAAAGTAATTTTCTCCGGATTTCCGTGGTTTTCGGAGTTTTCCGGGGATATGCTGTAATTGATAATGGGCAAACAACTGAGACCTTAATCTAGATGGCAATACCAACAAAAAACATATAAGTCAGAAATTCCCTTTGAATATTAGAAGCAAATAACAAAGATTAAAAAATAAAACATAGTCATTTTCTCCGTATATACGTGGTGTTCCGGGTTTTCCGGGGATATGTTGTAATTGGTAAGAGGCAAACAACTGAAACCTCAAATTAGATGGCAATACCAACAAAAAATACGTGAGTCAAAAATTCCCTGGGCATATTAGAAGCAAAGAACAAAGACAAATTAAAACAAAGTTTTTTCTCCGGATTTCCGTTGTTTTCCGGGGATATGCTGTAATTGATAAGGGGCAAACAACTAAAAACTTAATCTAGATGGCAATACCAACAAAAAATATGTGATTCAGAAATTCCCTGGGCATATTAGGAGCAAAGAACAAAGAAAAATTAAAACAAACTAGTTTTCTCCGGCTTTCCGTAGTTTTCCGGAGTTTCCGGGTAAATGCTGAAATTGTTAAGGGGCAAACAACTAAAAACTGAAACTAGATGGCAATACCAACAAAAAAATATGTGAGTCGGAAAATCCCACGGGGGGGGGGGGAATGGGGGGTATACAGTAGTCCACGCTCTAAATGTAATAAAAACAAATGTCGTACCTAGAACCAAGAAAAGGAGTTGCACAAGGATCACCTATTTCTCCTGCATTATTTAACTTAGCCATAGATGATACCATTAAAGATTTAACAGTTCATGAAATTGAATAACGCTAAAATATATCAGCATTGGCATTTGCAAGTGATATGGTTCTGGTCAGGGCTGTGGAAAGACAGCAAGGGCCCCAGGGACAAATTTTCCCGGGCCCCCGTCAAATATTAAGTTCATTTCCTAACTCGCCCTTTATAATGTACGCAACAAAAAGATTATGTAATGATATTACATAATTAGTAAGTGCCAGAATGGTACCGGTAATTTATGAGATTGTCTGGTAGACAGGAAAATATCTGTCCGTCTGACTGTCTGTCTGTGTGTCTGTATGCGCGATTACTCAAATACGCTTTATCGGATTTCCATAAAACTTGATATACCATTTATAACGCCCATGGGACGAAGCCTATTGATATTGGACCAAATCGGTTAACCGATGCCGGGCACGAAACGGAAAAATACATTAAAATGTCCCAATTATGAACAATTTTATCTATATGTACCAGTTTAATTTGTTGACAATTATGATTTTAAATGTCCAACATTAGTGAGGCCTACTGTTGAGTCCAAAAGGATATCTGCTTCTACTTTTAAAAAATAGCACTATTTCTTCATGAATAATCCGTTCAGATTAACTGATTAATTCCGTGTCACCGTTATACGACAAGGACAATGTAGATAAGATAAATACATAAAACAACTTAAGCTGTTTATTGATTTATAACCAATTTTATTTTAGAGTAAATTTAGACAGTAAAAAATAAAACCTGGTCGGCCCGGGGCTGGAGCACCGGCTGCCCCTCCCTCTCATCGGGCCTGGTTCTGGTTGCTAAGAATGAAACATCTGCCCAGTCACTAGTCGATCTAGCAATAAGCCATTTGACTGAAACTGGATTCAGCCTCAATTCAACTAAATGTAAAATTATAAATATTAAAAATGGTAAACTATGTCAAAATTCAGCTGTTAAATTGGGAACTGCCAATCAAATAATTTAAAAAGTGAAGAAACCATAAAGTACGTAGCTGAGTCATATTTCGTGATGAAATTATTTTCGATCAGAATAAAATAAAGACTTGGAAGATAATTAATCATACCTGTCGAATTCAAATCTTCTCAATCCAGACCAAAAAGCAAACATAATTGATCAGTATATTTTGCCATGTATAGTATATCCTATCCACAATACTCCATTAAATATAATTCCAAGTAAATTTTTAGAAGATGTTGACAAACTCTTGTGATCCACCATAAAAGAGATTATTAGCTTACCAAATTATTGTCCAAATGACATGCTTTATTCTCCGAGAAAATTCAGGGGACTGGGACTCATGAATGCTGAATGGGAAGCCCACATTCAACAATTCGTCATTGCTCAATGTCTGAGTAAAATATGTGATGAACACCTTCACTTATGTAGAAATTTAGATCAAGAGAAAGAGGACATGTCATATTTCAATATCCAGTAGTGATGAAACAACGCTAACCAAAACAGGCCGATGGTTATGAAATGAAATGAGGAAAAGATCTTTTGAAAAATGGTGTGGACTCCCTCATAAAGGTAAAGGCATTACAGTCTATAGTGAAAATCCCAATACCAATGCATGAGTAACCAATAGGTTCTCAATGGATTAATGCAATCAAGATGACAATATCTCAGCGATGAGATCTGTACCTGGAAAGAGTCAAAATACATCACTCTGCCAGCATCCAGGTTATAATAATCCAGAAACCTTGGACCATGTACTTGGTAGTTGTAAAAAGGGCAAGTTATTGAGAAATTCTTTCCATTCAGCGATTGCCACAGCCCTTCAACTACAAAAAGACTGGAAAGTGTATGAAGAAGTGCGTTGCATCGCGGGAGATGGAAGTCATTGAAGAGCTGACATAATAGCCGTTAGTAGACTGCAAAACAGGGTTTAATTCTGGATCCAACAGTTCACAAGGAAGAGGATAGTGAACAAGCTAAGTGTGTGAGTGCTGGAAAAGGAGGCCATATACCAACCATGCATCCCTCACCTTAGTGAGAGTTATAGCTTACCTGTTAATGCATGAGAGGTGAAGGGTCTGCTTTTTGGCGAAAGCAGTTCAAGTTTCAACTTTGTCAGTACATTTCTACAGTCTCCTAGTATTTCTAATGAAACTGTTGCTAGAATATGTAGGCTATTAGGGTTTTAGAAGATTCATTCTTTTTATTGCATAATCATTTGTATACTACTTAGAGTTCTTTGTTCGGTTACAATTCAGATCAAGTAATTATATAATGTATGTTTTTTGAAGCGAAACTTCTTTAAGTGCGCTAGGAGTAAATCAAGAGCTAACCCAAAGTTGCAATACACTCTAGCGTTAAGGACAAAATCGTCACTTGTTATTAAAGAAGGGCGAATCATGCAGAAAACGTACAGAGCAATGGCTTCATACCTACATTTAATTCAGTAATCTGTGCACTTATTATACATTATTTTGTCTACCTATGACTAAAAGGTAGGCTAATTTGTAAAATATTTTTGAAGTGAAACTTCTTTAGGTGCACTAGGAGTAAATCGAGAGCTAACCCAAAGTTGTGTTACGCTTTAGCATTACGAACAAAATCTTCACGAAAGTAGTGGGGGTAAGTAGCAGATGTTTCGATAAATCATTTCTGTTTTAAGAATTAAGTTAATGAACAGGACAAACAGAACTAGTGCAGCGTGCAGGTGAGACATCAGTTAAGTGAAGAGAAGTGAAGCCTTGGTAACTCACGCTAGAAATCTCAAAAGCACTTGCTACTGTTAAATTGACATATATAAGAATTTTGGCGTGACGTCTCATTAGTCAAGTCCATACTATGCATGATCTGATCTTGCTTAACAGAATCTAGTTAAGGAAATAAATTGCTAGTTAGGTAATTAATAGTAATTCATATTTCCAATATCAACAGATGAGATCACACCCAGACTCACCAAGTTCAATGTCTACATAAAATGAAATGGAGTATTGCATTTTAAAAAAAGCAGAAAACAAGCTGTGTGTTGCAACATTGCAGCACATTAGGAGAAACCACCCCTGAACCCCAGTAACAAAATAAATGTTCTTCTAACTACGTTCGTGAAGTGTCAGCAGATATGTCACGATTTCTTATGCAATAATCTGTGAGAATCCGGTCACAATTTACAGTACTAAGAAGTAGTGTGCCTCAAAATGTTGTTTTATAATTCCACAAATGATTTTTTATATTACCGAGAATCTAACTTTAATTGTAATTAATAGTGGGTGAAACCTAAAAACCTTTATGACAATACATATACTGTTGCACTATTAATGGATAAAAATCTGTAGTGTGTACTGTATTCTTGTTTTTTACATGCAATGTACAATATAACAATTTCATTTTTTAATCTAATTTTCCTTTTAATTGGAGTTTTTGGTTTCCTAATTAAGCTGATGATAGATAAATGTGAATGTAGTTAATAGGCATGTGCCAATAACTGGCAAACTGTTGTTTGCATTATTCCTTTCCTTGCCTTCACAGAATCCATCTACAGAAATACAATTTTTAAGATGTCTCTTCACCTGAAAATCAGTTGAATGTATGATCTTTTGAGAGTCTAATCAGATTAAAACACAATTATATCCATCACGTAAACACACACTAACAAAATAATAGCCTAAAATCCAGTGGCGGCTCGTGGCCGGAAAATTAGGTGAAGAGAAAAAAATGCCACATGCTTATGTTAATAACGGAATTCACCCAATAGCGGCTCGTGGCTCAAAACGAGGGTGTGCTGCAAATATCATTTCATACAGCAAACTTAAAATATTTTTAAAAAATTATTAGTAGGCCTATCTTAATCCATCTCTGGGAACCCTCACGCGATTTTGTCTACCCTAATTTTTTTTTGCTAATTTCTCTCGTCTCGTCGAACGTTGTGTGAGTTGTGTGACGAGAGAAAATATCAAAAATAAAAATAAAAATTATTAATAATAACAATAATAATAATGATAATAATAATAATAATAATTAGGGCAGGGAAAATCGCGTGAGAGTTCCCCAAAATGGAATAAGAGAAGAGAAAATAGTATTTTTAATGATCGAGGTAGAGGAAGTCGCTTAGTGTTCCCAGTGCGACAGAATACTTAATCGGGGTTGTGGAATCCGTATTTCTGAATTTAACACATTCGAATTTGGCGGCGTTAGACCGTCAGACGGTGGAAGATCTAACGTGCCCACCTCTTTCTCCGAGCTGACAGTGTGGTGCTGGCGCGGAGAAGAAAATGCCTGAGCAAGGCGGACTGCTTCATGGGTAGTCTGTTCTCGTCACCTAGCAGACGTGGGATAAGCGAGAAAACTGCTGCATGCCATCCTCATTTTTTATTTGAACAGACTACCCATGCAACGGAGGGCGTGGTTTCCAATTCACCTTCACGCAGCCGACTTGAAGCACGCTGCCCTCTCAGGATCTCAGTGTCTCCTAGCTTTGCCACCAGGTGGTGGCGTGGTGGGCAATTCAAAAATACAGATACATTTATAATAAAAACCAATTCGTGATATGGAAAATAAACTTTAAAAATACGTATTGTAAAGGGAAATAATGATTAAGTGCTACTTCACCTACTTCCCCTGAATAGCCGCCACTGCTAAAATCAGAATACTGTGAAGTCTATTGAAATTGCAAAGCATTTGAAGAAATAATACAACCACACAGAGTATTATAGCTAAGCATATTTATTTTCAAATATGAAATTAAAATCCTTCCTTGTTGTTAAACTAACAAATCGAGTGTTGTTTTACACACATGCAAGAATAGTGCATAGTTCATACTTACAAGACTGTTCCCCGAAGCATACATAAAATATGATAAACAGTGTTTGTATAGACAATGACCATTGTTTCGAGAAGGTTAATGCATGCACAGAGATAAGTAGCCACAAAATTACATATTGCCTAACATATTGCCTAAGTCTGTTATAATCTGGTAAACATAAAACATGGAAATACTGTGTAATATGATTGACTACTGATAAGTTTAATTGCAGTAACTGACAGAATAATTATATGTTTGGAAATAGGAAAAAAGCAAAAATTTATTACACTTCTATAATTTTAAAATTGTAAATTCAAAGAGAAAGTGGTATAGCTAGGGCCTGGATTTTGATGACCTAAAGAATACTAAAAATTGCTTAAAATGATGACTTTATGACCTTAAAATTTACCAAAAAGTGTCCTAAAAAAAGAATGACTTAAAAATTACCTTAATTTGTCAGTATCCTTGCACATTATCACTTACATTTTTATCACTCAGTACTGAATTACAGTAACTTACAAACAATGTCACCATATTCCAAAACAAGCTGTTTTAATTTCGTGGAAATATTTGTTTATACTTTTGGCATCTCAAAAGCATGGCTTCCACTCTGTGAATGACTGAATTCTATAACCAGTAGGCACAATAGCCCAATAAAAAAACCAGTAGACACAAAAGTAGCAAGTATTTTCATCCTCATATTCCTTTACATTGACATGAACTGTGTAGTTGGACGAGTCCAAATGTTAACTAAATATAAATAGGGAAGGCCACATTGCAACTGATTTCCAATAACACTAAACAACATTTTAAAATTTTTGGTGTGATGTTTTAACACTGTAATGTGATTTTAGAAGTATTTTTCATGCTGATTTCAAATATGATTTTACTTTTCCTATATCATGTAAGGTTTTTATACAATTCAATTTTGAATTTTTTTTTTAAATGAAAATTTTTGAACAGCAAAAAATATTGTTTGAGTTAGATTTAAAAATTGTGCATTTTGTAACTCTGAATAAAATTGCACTGCACTGAATCACAATGGACAATGATATATATTCACATAAAAATACTATAATTGTGAGGAAAACTCAATACGTGATGACAATTTACTTCCTCTTCTTCGCTTCAAGATTTTTCTGACGTGGGTTGAAACTTCTATTCCTTCAGCAGTGCTGTCTCTTTTAAGCATAAAACAGTAGTTGGCTATCTTCACTGGTATCTCTTTTCCATGTCCTTGATGTGCTTGTTCTTCACTGACATCGCCGAAATGAACCTTCACACTCATGGTACATCCTAATTTCATAAAACTCTGCAAAAAGTTGGCCACAACTTCTTTAAACGAAACTCAGATCCTTTTTTCCACAGGATTTATTGTACTTTCAAACAAACTGTCTTTTGTTAACTTTCTGATCTGCAGTCCCACAAAGATCCCTTCTTTCAGTTTCTCATAAGATACTTTCAGAAATTTTGTTACCAAGTACTGGAAGCAGTCAACTTCTTTTGGAAGAGCTTCCTTAATCCGATTTTGATGTTCAGAGGAGGTAATAGTATATTACTTCATTGAACAAGTGGTAAATTTATTATGTTCTGTGAACCGCGTTGGAGGGTTTTTCTTTTAGGCCAGTCTCTCTTCTTCCAATGCTTGTTTTTGGCTAGGTTGACCCATTCACAAGTGAAACAATGCATTTTTCTGTAGCTGGATTGTTGACCAAGTAACATGGAAACTACTTTTAAATCTTCACAAATTGTCCAAGCATGTTTTTCATAGTTCACATATTTTAGCAGAGCTTTGATATTTTCATACGCCTCCTTGAGATGTAGGGCCTACTGAATGTGCAACGAGTATTGAACCAAATAAATTTCCATTATGTACAAATACACCTTTGAGGCTACTTTTGAATGAGTCTATAAATAACTTCCACTTACTTGGATTGTAAGTGACATTAAAGAAATTCAATAAACCCACAATATCATAATAATAAACCAGAGAATCTTCTTCCTTAAAGAATTTGATTAATTCCTTCTCTATGGTCCTAAACCTAGAGAACAAAACTGCAGGTAGTAAAAGATTTTTTTTCTTTCACTCTTGATCCAAGCAATTGGACGGCATCCTTTGTTAGATTCAAGTCATGAGTCAAATCATTAAGTTCATTTTGACTGAATAATTTTGGTGCAGAATGTTGTTCTGGCTTCTAATCATCACCATTATTACTTCCATTTTCTGAGCTGCTTTCCTAAGGCGCATCTTCAAGAATGGAAGGTGGAACTGGGATATGGAGAGATTCACAATGCATAACTGGTCTTAAGGCCGAAGGAATGTTCGGATATTTTACTTTTTGTGATATGACCTCAAACGTTAACCATACAAAATAAACAATCGTTAACATGATTTTGTGGCTCCTTCCCAACCATCGGGATTGCAAAAGGCATTGATTTTTTCACATATTTTTTCCACAGTTTCAGTCCCTCAACACATGTAAGTTATGACGTATCTTGTATCATAACCAAGCCATATGCCGAAGTATGCGTAATAGACATTTGTGAAATTTATGTTTAAATAAAAAATGAGTTCACTTGACTTGTAAAGAACCTGTACATGATAGGAAAAACGGATTGCAGATCTGGAATCAGTACAAAAAAGTACTTTGGTAACACCTAAGACTATAGAGTCATAAAAAATCATGTTGCATAGTGTAATTTTTAGATTTCAAAGTGCTGAAACTTTATTCTACTAGTATTACAAGAATAATGCGACCAAACTTGCCAAAAATGACTGAAACCTCGATTTGTTCTAAAAGTTACTTTACATTGACTTACATTGGATAAAAAATGGCCTATCAGAAAAAAGTTCTAAAAATACAGAAAACATGACTCATCAAAGTGATTTAATTTCACTCAAACTGGCATGAGCCAAATTTATTTTCTACTGAGCCAGAGCTGATTTAAGAAGTTTCGGAGGCCCCCTGCAAGATCTACTGTTGGGGCCCCCTGACGTTTATTGCAGATTTATCAAGCCTAAGCTATTTATTATGTGGTACAGATATAATGTAAATATCCATTAATAGTTGTCAGGTACTACATTAGTTACTAAAGTAATGGCATTTTTATAAATTGACATTTACTCTACTGGCGTAGTTTGCCCTGCAAAACAAATTGCAAGAATATAAAAAAAGAACTTAATCTAATCTTTTATCAATGTCGGGAGAGTCTCAGGCTTTATCTAATTATTTCATAGGATTTATAGCACATAATGTTTACAAAATAAACCTTAAAATTCTAGTCTATTCTCTTTAAATGAAGTTACAAAATAATTTCAGCATGCAGAATTTGAAGACTGAATAACAAAGAGTTTAAGTCCCATTTAGTATAGTAATTTTAATATATCCAGTTATTTCCCAGTCTTGTGTTCTTAGTTTTGAAATACGAAGTATAGCCTGAGAGAAAATCCATAAGTGATAGCTGCCTTGATTACTGGTTCAGCCAACCAATTATTCTAGATTATAATTTATTAAAAATAGGCTATATATATTTTTTTTCAGTAGAAGAAAAAATATAGCACTGGGCAAAATCAATGAGCATTGGAACAAGCTGTTAAAAATCTGCACAGTAGGGCTCAGATTTTGATGAGTATGAATCTTTTTTTTTTATGATGCTAAGACAATGTTCTGTACCTGGCCAGTTTAAGGGCCTCACAGCACCCACAGCTGGGGGGCCTGAGCTCAAGGGGATCCCTTCGTCACCCTCTTGCAAGAAATAAAAAGAAGAATAAGAAGCTTGTTGATGCTCTTATGGATACAAAACAGAAGTCAGAAGAAATAAGTGCATCATACCTTGCTAATGAGTTCCCCAATGTTGCCAGAAAATTTGTTTAGCTGCCTTTCAGTACTAGAGTAAAGCCTATATTTGGAAAAAACGTAGCTGCAGAATGAATCTTTCCTAAGCTGAAGATAATAATGAATTATTTGAGAACTACCATGGGTGAGGAGAGACTAAGAGGTCTATCTGTGATATCTGTGGAAAAGGCAGCTAGTTTGATCTTTAGACACTGAGAAATTAGTGAAAGTGTTTGCTTCCTAAAAAAGCAAGAAAAGTTAAAGTGTGCATTTTTTTCTCAAAGAAGATAGAAAAAGAAGGCAACATTTTTTAAAGTTTGTGGCAGTTAACTTTTGTAAAATAAAATCAGTTAAACTGATTTAACAAAGTGCCAGAAAGCTTTTGTTTAATCAGTTATAATTGCAATTACAATATGCAGAAAATTAAGTTTTTTAATCAATTTCAGAGTTAAGCTCCAGGTTGATTAATTAAGCAGGACTTATAGAAGAACAAAGGTCTAGATTTTAAAAAAGATCAGATTAACATCGTCCAGCATTAGCAGAACTATACAGATTTGTGATATCTTGACACTCGCACATTCACATAAAAATACTATATGTATGTCAGATTGGCTGGCTATGAGATTATAACCATGGACCTCCAGAATGTGAGTCCAAGACATTTCCATCTCTGCCGATTTGGTTCAGTATCAATAGGCTTCTTCCCATGGACGTTATAAATGCGTATACCAAGTTTCATGAAAATCCGAAAGCGTATTTGAGCTATCGCACCTTTAAAATACCGGTACATGAAATTGGGTTTTACTCCGGTACTGACCAACCGATTTGGTCCAATACCAATAAGCTTCTTTCCATGGACATTATAAATGCGTATACCAAGTTTCATTAAAATCCAATTGGTTGAGTTATCGTGCGTACAGACACACAGACAGACGGACAGACTTTAACCACAATCTCATAAAGTACCATACTGGTACTTAATAAATAACATTTTAAGAGATTCTTCCACGTTGTACATAACCATCTGTACAATGCCAAGTAAAAATAAATAAATTCATCTTTGGGATAGAAGATGGTAGAAATAAACAAGAAATTGAAATACCATTTTCATCCCAAATAAGTATGTATTCAGGAAGGAACCCAAATAAGTATGTATTCAGGAAGGAACTATGTCCCTAAACTTCAACTGTGCTTTACTTGATAAGTATTATACATCTCTTCTAATTCTTTTCGCAAACCAGAAGGTTGTGGGTGTAAACCCTGAGGTTGCTGGGGTTTTTCCATTGACATATTCCTTCTGTTGGCACCATGGCCCTGGGTCGATTTCAGCCTCTAACAGAAGAAATGAGTTTAGTTGCCTTTCTATTCTTATTCCCAGCGATGCAGTCTTTGAAGTCTTTTTTTCTTTAATGCAAGGAGGACACAGTCACCAGTAGTCGCATATTCAAGCGTAATTTACATATTCTCATATTATGTCAGCCAGAAACAAGAAGCAAAGATATGCTGAAATTTTATACAGTGAATGCTGCTTAATGTAATTGCTGATAATGTTATAATTTGTGTAATGTTATCACTTTTATGAAGTCCCATACAGAATAATACTGATACATTGAAGAAATGCTGTTTATTGTGATCAAAGATTCGGTTTATGTTATCACATTTTCTTTCTGCAGCTTTATTTCCAAGCATTGTAAGTCATTCAAAATTTATTTTTAAGAATATTGTTTCTAATTGAACTGTATTGTGTTGTATTGGAAGTAATGATATTGTTTCCAGCTAGCTCACAGGATAGTGTACAGGGGGTGTTCGAGGGGGTGGCATTCCTTAACTTTCTCTTTTAGGTAGATTTCGAAGAAAAATCTATCTATTGCAATTGATACCATGTCATGACTTTCGAAAAAATCTTTCATATCTTTATGTTTCATGGCTCCCTAAGTATGAAACCACCGCCCGTTAAAAAAAAAAAAATTGTGATATTTATATTTATTTTTATTTTTATACACTAGTGGCCGTAATTTTGAAGATATTTGAACCAAATTTTATTATGTTATTTCTAGGCCCAATAGTTCGGACAAGTTCGTTAATGAGCAAAATTGGTCGGGGGAGGGGGTTGAAAAGTTTAAAACATTTATATCTCGGCCCCTATGAAGTATAGAGGGAAACTTTGTTTGAATAAATTAGAGTACTCCCTATGGAGTTCACAGTGACACCAACGATTCGGGGGTTTTGGGGGTACGAGTGGGGGTGGGGGGGATGGAAATTCGAAACTTTTGAAACCACGTCTTGTGGGGTATCGTTGAAAAGCTCTTGATTAGTACTCTACAAATCAATAACTAGTTTCTCGATAGTTCTCATACAAGGCGAAATTTGAATGTTTGAGAAAGTGCTCTTTCCTCTTTTTTGCAGTTATTATTGCGGGTTTGTCATGCCATGGCTAAAGAAGAAGAGTGCTGCACAGTGACAGTAAATTAAACGAAAAGCACTTCGAAATCTACCTCAGCCTGTAGGCTTGCCTAAAGGCATTTTTAAGTAATAAAACATGTTTAACCTCTCTGTTTAGCTGCTGCTTTGTTAACAAGCTATGATGGATAGCGTAAAATGAAAAGACTTGAACACACAGGCATTAGCTTTTTTGCAACATGGTGTTCACCACAGGTCAGTAGACTTCCAAGAACACACTATAAGTATGAAATATTGATTAATAAATTCCTAAAGGAAAACAGATACAATTAACAACTTCTTTACTGAATGCAAGTATAATTGATTGCAGTCTAATACTGTATTATGAGTGGTTCAATGGTTCACAGTTGCATATTATCTTGTATGTATGAATAAATAGCTTTTAATTCTGTTTTTGTATTGTATTATCTCAAATATGAATAAATAGCACTGAAGTAATTCTTTCGGCTAGTGTTATCAATCGGTTAATATTATCAGAATAGCTGCATCCCAAAGTGATCACAATAAGCTGCGTGCACTGCATTATATTACTGTTGTTATTGAATTGACTTGGCAACAGAGCCTACCACCTGTTTGGATTTGAAAGTGCAAATACTGTTTGTTATGTCATGTAATACCTACTCAATGCTGGCTATGAATTTAGTTCAGTTGGCTTTGGTTTTTCATGTCATTTTTAAAGCCTCATAGTTTTAATTATTCTAAGTATGTCTTGATAATTGTTGCTTTTAACCTCAATACCAAAACTATTTCATTTTATTTCTAAATACTTGCACATTTTAATATTTCTTTGTTTATTTTTTATTTTCTCTTGCAATTACATATTTAGTATAGTGTTTTTTCATGTATTGATTGATTATCTTAATATTAGGATCAAGTTATTGTCTTGGGTTGGAGATTTTTTAA